>CM022300.1:495621110-496821110 GCA_011799875.1 Thinopyrum elongatum
GCCTTCCACCATGAAACGCCCCACAAGGACCTCAAGACGATCAATTAAGTGTAGGAATTGGTGGATGTCATCCCAGTCAACTCCCCGCAGTGCCATCAGTAATAGTCGAGACTGCTTCTTATAGGAATAACAACGAGTATAAGCTTAGTAGCGTGCTCTTAACTTGAAAGAACCTACACGTTGCCACCAATTAGAAGAAATAATTAGTTGAGTAGCATCTTGTGAGGAAGGGAATCACACAATGTTGATTTACTTTAAAAGTACTTTAATTAGTTAGACAGAATAGGTGGTGGATTAAGAATAATGACGGCAACATGCAAGAAACAGATACAAAACGAACCATGGAGGAACTACTGGCACCGACGAGGGGTGGGAAGATTCACAGTGAAGATTGAGACCAGGTATTCTATTTCCATCAACATTTCGTGTGCCAACTTCAGTTCGTAACACTTGAGAAAGTTTATCCAAGTTCGGCCATACAAAACCAGTAGCATCTCTTGGTCTGAACCACTCAAAATTATCAATGGCTTGTCTTCACGTGCCAGTAAACTGGTTTGTATTCAGTTATGGCAAAGGCCGACATCTTGAGTACATGTGTTTCGGCAGAGCAAGGAAGCACTACAGGAAAAATAATATGAGAACCACAAATGTATTCGCTAATCCAAATCTAGAAATAATTTCCTCCTTCACGTCAGTGTGGACCATCGGTACTAGTACCTTTTAGCCAAATATAGCAATCCCCAAATTTCCAAAATTAGTCGACAGCATGTTCAAAAACCCCCACCATCCCGGATAGAACGAGTGATTCGAGGAACAGACGTGCGTGTTTTAAAAATCCTGTGGTTAGGATAGAAGGAACAAGTGTGGCGTCTCGACGAGGCGCAGGAAACCGGTAGGGTCTCGAACTTTGGGCCACTACAAATGAAACCACATAGATTCAGAGTAGGAAGAAAAAATGCCATCAACGGCGATGGCTGACATCCTGATGCCGCGGACCAAGGATAGGATTTTTATAGAGGATGATGAAGATCGTACCTGGTTTCTCCATGAGAAAACGCTACGCATCGTCGAGAGGGGGTTTTTTCTCTGAACAAGCAGACGAGGGAGAGGGAGAAGGGGATTCAGGCCCAGTGAAATATTGCTGCTTCGTCCGTCAGCTTTTTGCTCTGATGAAACAGCAGACGAGGGAGAAGGGGATTCAGGCCCATGAAATATTGCTGCTTCGTCCGTCCAGATTACTGCTAAGCTGGGAGTGGGGGTTTCATGTATTTGAGGGCTATGGGCATTACTGCGGGCTATGACCGGGGTGAGCCTACCGTGCAGTTGGACCTCTAATTTGGTGCATGGCACGTGGATCCGTTGCCGGAGGATGCCCACTATCCAGCGAAAGGAAGTAGAAAATGCAGGAGTACTGTTACACATAAATATATTTTGATAAGAGATAGTCCCTCTGTTAAAGAAATATTAAAAATCTTTTATATCACAATTTTATACATAAGAAAAATCAAGGGGAATATGTTTGGGAAACGTTGCATGGAAAACAAAAAAAATTCACGCACATGCAAATGCTCTACCATGGAGATGATAGCAATGAGGGGAGAGTGTGTCTATGTACCCTCGTAGACCGTAAGCGAAGCGTGTCACAAGCGGTGTTGATGTAGTCGAACTTCTTCGTGCTTCAATCGATCAAGTACCGAACGCATGGAACCTCCGTGTTCTGCACAACGTTCAGCTTGGTGACATCCATCGCTTCTTGATCCAGCAAGACATCAACGGTAGTAGATGGTTAGTAGATTGGTTCCGTCAGCACGACGGTTTTTGTGTTGGTGACGGTGATGTGAATGATCTCCGCAGGGCTTCACTAAGCACTACGAAAAATATGACGGGGGGTGTAAACGGTGGAGGGGGGGCGCCGCACACGGTAGGCAATTGTCTGGGTTGTGCTAGGCGCCCCCCTCCCACAATATATAGGGGGAGGGAGGGAGGAGCAGCCATAGGGGGCCCAGTAGAGGAATCCTACTTGGAGCCCCTCACAAGCCGCCCCCATGCCAGATATAACAGAGGGGGAAGGAAAAAGGGGGGAGAGGGAAGGAAGTGGGATCTAATCCACACTTTCCTTTCCTTCCCCTTTCCTCATCCTCCTTAGGCTGGCCTGCTATGGGGGGCGCACCAGCCCCCTAAGAGTGGCTGGTGCGTTTCCTCTCTTGGCCCATAAGGCCCATAACTTTTGCCGGGGGTGCCCGGGAAACCCTTCCGGTGTCCCGATAGTACCCGGTTTACACCCCGCAACACTTCCGGTGTCCGAATTTACTATCGTCCTTCCTATATATGATCTTAGCTCTCGACAATTTCAAGATCTCGTCATGACGTGAACGCCTTCGGATCCGAACAAAACATTCGTTCACCAAATCACATTTAATCCATATTACGACGATATCGTCATCGAACTTAAGCGTGCGGATCATACGGGTTCGAGAACATGTAGACATGACCGAGACACCTCTACGGTCAATAAACCAATAGCGGAACCTGGATGCCCATATGGCTCCACATATTCTACGAAATCTTTATGGTTCAAACCGTGTATGACAACATACGTAATCCCTGTCTATCGGTATGTTACTGGCCCGAGATTCGATCGTCGGTATCTTCAACCTAGGTCAATCTCGTTACCGCAAGTTCTTTACAGGTTCCGTAATACATACCCGGACTAACTCCTTGTCGTTTGCTTAGCAAGTTATATGTGTATTACCAAGAGGGCCCAAAGATACCTCTTGATACTCGGAGTGCCAAAATCCTAATATCGATCTTATGCCAAACTGAACAAACACATTCGGAGATACTGTAGAGCATCTTTAGAATCCCAGGTTACATTTGTGACCTGTTGATAGCACACAAGGCATTCCTCCGGTATCCGGGAGTTGAGTTGCATAATCTCATAGTCGAAGGAAATTGTATTTGACATGAGAAAGCAATAGGAAATTAAAATAAATGAATCATTATGCGAAGCTAAGGAGGGTCTTCTTGTCCATCACATCATTCTCCTAATGATGTGATCCCGTTATCAAATGACAACACATTGTCCATGGTTCGGAAAACCTTAACCATCTTTGATCAACGAGCTAGTATAGTAGAGGCTTATTAGGGACACAGTATTTGTTTAGTATCAACATGTATTTTAGTTTATGATCAATACATTCTAGCATGAATAATAAACCTTTACATGAATAAGGAAATATTAAATAACAACTTTATATTTCCTCTAGGGCTATTTCGTTTAGAATATATATAACATAATATGGGGGTTCAGGGAGAATATAATAATCAGACAGGCTCACGGTTCTGGACTTGGGCCATAGGACGGTGGGCCTACAGTTTGCGGGGCCCATGTTGTTCTAACTCAGCACTTTTCATATTGCAAGCGATCGGGTACGGAGCATGGTTTTAGGATGCTTGTCGCAAGGCAAATACAGAAAATTAATAAAGCATGGCAGCGTTAGAATGAAATCGAACGATAGGTCCTAACAAGCAATCAGAGTTGCAATTCTTTCACAATATCCTACGGATAAATAAATACTGTCGCACAAATTATACAACACGGGACAAGTGTTTCACCATGCCATTATGATCATCAAAAAGCTCTCGAGGATAGATCAGTTTGCGTTGCGTGCTGCTACTGAAGAATTTCAAGTTGAAGTTGGACCAGCTCTCCTTGACAGAAAGTTCGATTTTGACATCATCCCCTTATCGCAAGATTTGATAGAGTTTTGAACCTTGCCATCATTTAGCAGCAATTCATCATCGCGAACATCATTGTACTTACAGTAGTCTGAGCGGTTCATTCACACCCAAGGTGTGCATGGTAGAGAACTTGGCCACGATCGCAGGATATTGAAACGACTCCCTCGTTGCTCTAGGAATTCTCTGTTGCAAACAAGAAGACATACACAAACAGTTAGATCAACACAGGAATCATGTTGAACACATGGAAAGAAAAAAGACCGAAGCCAATATGGAGGCCAATGCTTACTAAGAAGGTGGAGATGTCGGGCTTTTCTTTTATAAAGGACTTTGGTAGATGCTAGATGGCGAAATGCAGCCCAGTCTGTTGCCGGTGCAACTGCTGGTTACGTGCCGCTGAACGGGCGAACCGAAGCAGATGCAAGTGCAACTTCAAGTGTTGGTGCAGGTTGCCGGAGCCATTGCTGGTGCCTCTGTGCCGGTGCGACTGGTAGTGCTGTGCTGCTGGGAGGATGGTGCTCCTGTGGA
Organism: Thinopyrum elongatum; assembly: GCA_011799875.1. Taxonomy (NCBI): domain Eukaryota; kingdom Viridiplantae; phylum Streptophyta; class Magnoliopsida; order Poales; family Poaceae; genus Thinopyrum; species Thinopyrum elongatum. Next base: position 495,625,380 of record CM022300.1, read on the forward strand.
GCTATGCCGGTGTCGGAGCTTGGTGCCCCATGTCGGTTGCCGATTTTTTTTTTTTTTTTCCTCCGTAGATCAGCCTGATCCGCTGACGTGGTCGGGCCAATCCTCGGGGGATCAGAATGAGCTGTTGCCGTGTCAGTGCTAGAGCCAGAGTGCCGTCTGAGAAGTGCTTGTGGTGCTCGATCGATTGCTGAAGGTGGTTACCGGATGTGACGAGACAGCAACGATAGTCTCTGGTTGCTATGATTCATACTTCAGCTTCTAACTTCACTAGGCTCGTGGACCTTGATCCTGTCTTTTTCTCACTTCTTTTAAATGCCAGCGGACTAATTTGTGCCGTGTTTGTTAACCAAACTACAGTTCATCATAGGGCTTAGAGACTCAGACAAAAGACTGATCCAAATTGTGTCCAGTAATATAAGTGTGGACAGTGGGGGGGGGCCCCTTTTTCGTTACTGGTACAGGACAAAGAAGTGAAAACGGCAAAAATCAACCATAACATAGAGCAAACCAAAAAGTTTATTCTGTAACGAATGTCACATGGCAAACCTGCCTCATAAATTGCAGCAAAGTAGAAAACATGATAGTAAATCAATAAGATTTACTTGATTGTGACATGAAGTGAATCCTTACAAGGAAATCACTAAGTTCAAGTTCTATAAATAGAGGTTGATCGTCCAATTACGGGGGGCATGCAGGGCCCCCGCTTACTCCCAACAGCAGGACAGTCCAAAGGTTGTGAAAACCGTATGGATCGAACATCCATGGAATGGAATCCTGGGGGTGCAGATTAAAACCCTGCACTGCATACAGATATTGGGTGTAACCAATATTGATAACCGTCCTCACAAAAAAGGATGATTGGATACTTTCAAAAATATACAGACTGAATTGAGTGGGAAGACATTAGCATAAGACTATTCTCGGACTCACCACACAACAAAAGTGGCTAGTACTAACAATACAGGGTCACACACACAATATCCAAGTACTGAACAATTAGTACGTACTACAGACAAGCAAAGTTGACTAATTAAACTTTGAGACTATTTCTGCCCACCGACCTACAGAGGTACCCACATACTGACTAGTCCATGGACTTTGTGAGAGATTGTCTACCGGCACCATCGCCAGCTCGTCAACTTGGAGAACCTAACCGAGTGGTCTTCCACTAATAAACATGAGATGAAGACAGTCCCCATCAGATTGTAGCGGAAGCTTACAGAAACCACACCTTCGTAATCAAGGCACAGCTAGGAACTTGTTGTGGTGAAGTACACCTGAGAACACGCCTGACAACAATTGCTACAGGAAAACACTAGTTCTGACCGTGTGGCGACAAGGAACACAGCAGCGGATAGTTTTGTAGTAGAACTCATTCCTCAGGTCTTCCAGTTCACACGGCAGACTTGAGAACTTCATCTCCACCACGGACCTGGTTCTAATTCAAACAAAAACCAAATATTTTATTTGAACTACCTCCGTTAGAAATATAAGATGATTTTAGATATTTTACACCATATAAGACTATAAACGCACAGAAATGAGTGAACAAAGACACTGAAAATGTCTTCAAAGGCATGAAGCAGAGGGATTACTTGCAATTCCATAACACAAGTTATTGAGGCTAATATACTCTCATGCATGAGAGCTCAAATCTTGCATTTCCTACAGCTAGATTGATGTTCATTAAAGTAGTTTTGAAAGTAATCATAGGAAATCAGTGTTATGTGCAAGAATAATATATGTAGGTCAACCTCTCGCATGTTTTGGTCAAAAGAGCCATTTAAGAAACCGTCATTTGGCACACAAAAAATCACATGAAGATCACCTAGGAAAGGTGTACTTACAGTACTAGTACTGCGGGTTAGATGAAAAAAACACGATCAAGATCGAAAAAGATCGTCAAGAGAGATATTACCTGGATTTGCTTAACTTCTTTTTTTTTCTTTTTTTGAGGGATCCAGTGAGTGAGCTCTCCCCAGCCCCATGTCCCGGAGAGGGGGGCTGGACAGGACGTGGCCTTGGCTTGTCTGCGGTAGGTATCAGCGGGGGTTGCTTGCGCTATTATTCGTACCTGAGCCCGACGGTTTTGGCCAGAGCCATAGGGACATAACTCGGCCGGTGCTCCAGGGGCCATCAAGAAAGAAACTGTCAAATAGAAATAAAGAAAAAGAAACCTAAATAACAAACCAAAAGGAAGAACAGAGGGGGAGTTTATAGGATCAGTCTAGGGTTTGCAAGACGGAGCATTGGCCAGAATCAACACCATTGATAACCTTCCTTCTTTGGGAGAGAAGAAACAAGGCAGAAGCACCGTGGGGTTGGGGTTTTCTTGAAGAATGAGGAAGGAACAAGATGAGGGAGAAAGCGAGTGGGGTTTCTTCACGAGAGGAAGCTGAGGGAGAGAGTGAAATGATGGGTGCTTCGTGTCCAAACTTACTACTGGAAAGGGGAAGTTTTGTGATTGACGGCTCATGGACATTTTACTGCGGCGCTTCGACCGGGGTAGTCTACCGTGCAGTTGTGCACTCTAGGACGGAAGTAGTAATTTCGGGCATGGCAGTGGACCCCGATGATGGCTGTCCCAACATGTCAGCAAAAGTGAGTAGCAAGGTTCCCGACAAACCGTCGGAGGATACGCGCGGTAGGCTGTCCACTGTTTCTGAAGAAAAAAAACTGATTATAGCAAGCCGGTCCACTCTTAGACGGGAAGTGCCGAAAACGGGCAGCCACGTGAACTTACCACAGTACTCTATACTAGGCATGTGCAGTGATCATAGTCAGTACTAACATAATGCTGTTCCTAGTTTAGTAAGATATGACGAAACAAATGATGTTGTTTGGCATGAAACATATGAACAGTATGTAACATACCCCTTTTTTGGACTGTCTGTCGAGAATGAACGGTGTTGGAGATCAATGTTAACATACCTAGGTCTACAGTGCACGGAAGAGTACGGTTGCTTACCGTAATCCACGGAACCATGAACCAATGAAGCACGAATCAGTGTTTTAAGCAAGGGTATGAAGGGTGCTGGGAGGGGAGCAAAAGTTCCCTTTCTCGCACCCCCACTTTTGGGTGTTTGGCAGAATGCATGAAGGGGCATGAGTCCACACTAGTAGGTTAACACAAAACACTAGAGCATGCATGAAGAGGGGTGACTGTGAGATGAGGCATTGCACGAAGAGGGAAACATTATGAGATGAGAATGAACCAAACACAACACACGCTTTGTCACAGTGACGGTCTGCACCGTCTGAGTTTGATCCAACGGTCATGTTGAGCCGACATGGGACATGCCCATGCAGATGACGCCTAAACACCATGAAGTCCATCTGCCTTCTCGGGCGCATTGATGTTGGTGATGCCGGGTGCCACCGAGCAGAGCCCGCTCCCGGTCGAACGGGAGCCAGCTCGTCAAAGACGGCGTCCAATGGCCACGAATGGATTCAGGTGACGAAGCCCTGAGAGGATTCGCGCGGGCAACGGCGACGGCAGCCCGCCCAACCCACTTCGTTGTCCAAGCTCGCCCCCACCATCGTGCGGAGACAGCTCAGCTCCTCGGAGATAAGGTGAAGAAGGAGACCAGATAGGACAGCCGCCAGCTAATTGAAGTCGACGGGGGGTTTGAACGGGTTTAGCCGGACGGCCGCATGGTCGCGCTGGCCGACGGTAGGCATCGCGCAGCGCAACACGTGCGTGCAACATGGTCCACCAAGTGGTTGAGGCGATCCGGGACCTCGTCACGATGGCACGCTCGCGCTCCAGCATGCTCGCCTGACCGCATATCGTATCTCCCACTGTCTGCAGCAACGCCGCGACGCCTTCGAGCATCTTTGTGGTGGACGGCCTACCGCTTTGAAGGCTCCGTGAAAACTCCCGCACATAAAGGAGGAAAGCCATGGCACTCCTCTCTCCTTGAGATCCACGGAGCTCCAAGTTCCTGGCCCTGAGCTCCAGATCCTTGCCTGAAGCTTCCTTGTCAGCCGCCTCACCTCAGACTCCGTGACGGTGAGCGCATGGAACCAGGTAGAAGCAAGGGGAGAGGGAAGCAAAGGGGGCGAAACAGGGAAAAGGCAATGCATATACGGGAAGGTGGAGGGGAGCCAGCGAGAAGCGGGGGAAGCTTTTGGTTTTCACCATAGGGAAAACACCAGTCGATGACTTTCACATTCAGGGAGCAGTGGGGGTTTTTACAGGTGGAGTCATCATGACTAATTGCTGCCCGCGCCTTGCTCCCGTCAATCAAAAAAATCAAAATCCTGCCGCGCCTGCCGCACCAAAGATCCAGAGCACGCCGTGGTGGACATTAAATTTACCTGCAGGCAAGGAGAGAAAACTAAGGTTGAAAAACACAAACTGTGGGGGCGACCTAGCTAAATCGGTTCGCACCTTAGCCCAACTAGCTAAGCCACCGTTGCTTCACTGATGTACTCGGCGGGAAAGGTGTGCTTTTGTGACTTGACGAACTCATTACTTTCTCGGCGATTAGATCTGAGGAGACCCAGAGAAACCGGCGTATTTATGGCGTCCCACGTCTTCGGAAAGGAAGAAGAAAATATTGCCGTGCACACCCGGGAGGGACCCAGAAACCGCGCGTCGGTAGGGTGTGCCACGCGTCTCGGCACGGAGCCAAAATGTGGTGTAAAAATATACTATATCAGACGTTACTACCTATGGTTCAACCTCGGGACCAGCCAATCGGTCAAAAACACCCACTAGCCACACAGCTCATCATTGCTAAAGTGGCCGGAGGATAGGTGTGGTTAGCTCCGTCTCGACCAGCACAACGTCTTCTTGTTTAGGCGATTCTTCTATTTCCAAGCATTTTTTAGTTACTAGCAATGTGCCCGTGAAGTTGCAACGGTAGCAGAAAAATGCGTAGAATAGTACTTGTTCACAACTGAAAGAAAACACTCTTGTTTTGAATACATATATAACAATCAAAATATATTACTTTTTCACTCAAAATATATTTCTCAGGCTGTTTTGATGAGGTGAGGGAGGGATGTGGTTGCTTCATAAGATATTAAGGGGTTTTCTGCAAATTTGGAGCAGAGAAGGGGCTATTGTGCAAAAATGCCACAACTTACCTCACAGCTGTTAGATGCAGATCAATGTCCAGAAATGCGGATGGCCGACACACATCATCCACCAACTGAGCTTTATTATAGGAGTAGAGATAATAATACCCGGCAAGCTCGCGCCGCTCTTCGTGTGTGCCCGTGAGTCGAAAGGTTAGCGATGGAGAGGAGAGAGAGATCGAGACATGGGACCCACAGTAAGTAAGTCAACGGTCATGCACGTGTGACGAGCCACTCCTCTACTCTACTCAATGTAATACTGTATAAAACAAGTTATGCGACAAAGCCAACAACCGTTGTGTTTTCAGGCTTCGGACTTACGCTTTGTAGTCCAGTTGCAGTTCGAATCTCGTTCTTCAGATTTGTTAGTTTAGGTCCAAATGTGATCAATGACCAAGTGGGGACCCCCGTGTGTGTGTTCCGAATTTCAGTGTAGGATGGTTTTTTTGTTACAAACACTTGCGCGGTTAGACAAGTAATGGGCCCGTTAAATGTATTTTGACAATTTAGGAAACAAAAATGATAGCGAATAGATATCACATCCACCCCGCAGCTTAGATGCGATGGTGATACGAGTTTTATGTAGTTGGATCTAAGATCCAATGGCTTGGGAGGAGTCTTTGTAATTATGCGCAATTTTCCAAACTTCCAGGTTTTTTTTGCAAATAAAAACATTAGGCCTTGTGTGTGCCATGCCATCTTGAATCAACGGCTCCCAGTAGCTCATATTAGGTGCTCCTAGTAGGCTTAATTAGCGCTACGGTATCGAGACCATCTAGGTCGTTATGATCTGTGATCAAGATGCCCCATCCGTATATACTTGTACTTGTCTGCGCAATTTCCCAAACTCTTTGAGGCCTATACTGAAAAAAAATTTCAAAACCTCCTACTGTGAGCTGTTTTAGATCTCCCGGGGGGGAACTCGTATCACCATTAGAATCTATGGGGCGGGAGCACCTCATATCTCCCATCCGAGAAAAACATCAGGTGCTCTCTGACAGCTTGGATGCTACGGTGTTGATACGAGCTTCGAGGTCGTCGATGTGAGATCCAAGGCATCTGAGCAGTCTTTGTGCTGTAAGCAGTGGCGGACTCTTGGGGGGCTTTTCTACAAAAAAACATTTCGAACCACCAAGAAGTTGTGGATCAACAGATCCCAAACTCCGAAGAAGCTTGTATCACCAAGCATATAAGGTGTGGTAGCACATGATATTCACATTAAAGTGGAGAATATGAGGTACTCTCATCTTAGATTGCTACGGTGATGATACGCGCTTCGAGGGTCCATTGGAATGGGATCAAGGGCAATCTGAGTTAGTTTTGGGTACAAATTATGCGCAATTCTCAAACTCATTAAGGTTTCCTGTAAAAACTATTAAGACATCCTGTGAGTGCTATATCTCAAATCTTACAAGCTCCAGGAACTTGTATCAGCATATGGCATCTAGGTGTGGGGGCACATGATTGATATTATCTGGGGGGGTGCACAACCAATCGGTGTTTGGAGGGGGGGGACAAATCTAATGTTCAAAAAAATCATTAATATAACAATCTAAACAGAGCTTCACAATTTTATCTATGGTCGAGGGTTTAACCCCGAAATCTACATAGCTCGCTATGCAAGAGGTGTAGTGCGAGCGTATAGTGTGAGAGAGACGACGGAGAAAAAGCAAGGTCAATCGAGCCATTTTATAGAGGGAGAGATTGAGGGGTGTGCTGCGTTACACTCGAAGGTTAAAGCGATACACGAGATATTGTGCGGCGAAGCTGTGGTGAGGGCTGGAGGGGGAGAGATAGTACCGAGAGAGGGGCCTAGATAGACTTGTTGTGTGGTGCACGGTTTGAAGGTGTTTTACAAAGGGCAAAACATGTGTCTTGAGGAGACGGGAGGGAGTGGTTTGTCATGGAGGGCACGACGAGGTTGTGTGTTGAGAAAATACTCATTGTTGAGAGTGTAGAGGGCGGGATGACATAAATGGAGATCGAAACGTGAAGAGCAAATAATGGCGCGCGTGTGTCGGATACCAATAGCTTATTAAAAAGAAATGAACATTCAATCGATACATGAAGTATGTGTGCGTGTGGTGGGGGTGGGCGGGGTCGATGAGGACCTAAAAAAACATTAGCATGTTGAGTTATAGACTTAATATTCATGTTTCAGTTTCCCTGTTCATTTTAAATATGGAATTGAGGACAGGGACCATGCATGCGACAGTTACTCCCTTCGTCCTAAATTTTGTCTTTTTAGAGATTTCAATGGACTCCACATACGGATTGTATATAGACATATTTTCGAGTGTTAGATTCACCATTTTGCTCGTATGTGTCACTTGTGAAATCTCTAAGAGACAAATATTTAGGAACAGAGGAGTATTTTTGAATTCGTGTCATACATGCTGGTTTGAGAAAAATAGATGCATATTACTTGCTGGGATTGTTGTTGTATTCGGTGATGTGGGTGTGTGTGTGTTGGTCCCCCAATATTTTTTTTTTTTTTTGCCTGATCATACAAAGTTTTCCTCCACCCCATACCGTTCATCTTTTTTAAATTGAATTTGCAATGAAAAACTTACTGGGCGATACATGAAATGTGAATCCACGTGAGATCATTTATATCACAAACTCCTCTAATTCAAGAAATCGTCATTAAATCAATTACCATTGCCTTTTGGAATGACCAGTATTTGCAAGGACAAAGGAAAATACGGGCATTGTAATACATATTAGATTCGTTCGGCAATTTAAAAGATTCCTTCGTATCTCGAAGGTAGAACCCAACGGCGTACCAGCCAGACCGGGCTCGTGTCTTCTTGGTTGCGGGTGGTCGCAATTAGCCCCCAACCCCAAACCAATAGAGCCTCCGCGTTTCGCGTCGAAATATCCTGGCGACCAGGAAATTCCAGCCCTAGGAAATTTCCCCTCATGTCCCGTTCCATTAATGACTAAGATGAACAATGAGGGATGCTTTAGTAACTAGACAACGTACCCCCCCCCCCTACCGTGCCGAGCATGGTTCAATTCTCGGTCGACGCTACCCAAGGTCACCCGTCAACTCCATTGCATAGTAACTAATAGGGAGAACACCGGGATGAGCACAGAATAGCCCCGTTGTTCGTGCATAGTACTTGAGTTAATATATCAGGCAATGCAACTGGTTAAGGAGGATTATCCTTTTAATCTGCATATATAACTTGTCTGAAGTCTAACTAAGCAAAACGTTTTGACCAAATCCTTTCCTTACGAAATATTAACATCTAACAACAATAAAGATGTATCGCTTGAAAATTAGTATTGCATGATTGCAGGTTAGGATATTGTTCGAATCCTAGATTTAAATTTCAGAAAATCCAAAAAAGTGACTGAAATTCATGAACACGGAGCATGTCTCGTGAATATTGGCCACAGATATGCTGTCGTAATTTTTTGTTCAATTTCAGACAAGCTGCTTATGAAAAGTTGCACCAAAGAAGAGCAAGGTATTTTGGAACAAAAGCCTGTAAGTTAACGCGACGAACGCTTTCACTATTAAACCATGGGCGTTTACGTGACGCCACGAGTCCCGCTTCTCATCGGCAGGTGGGTCGTCCGAGCACGCGTGGTGAGTCAACGGGAGGCGTGAAGCAGACCGCTTCGCCGGATGACGGGAAAGGAGGCGTGCGAGCAGGCGACTTGCGCAGGCTCACCGGGAGGCGAGCCCTTTGACCGGCTACGCCGCCACCTTAGTCCCAACTGCCCCAACTTTTATTGCGTCGGCACCACGAGTTAAAATCACCCCCGTACTACCCGGGTATCGTTACAATCTTCTCTCTTACTCTACGATTTCTCCTGTCGTCTACCTCCAACCAGCCGACTAAACCGTATGCATGCCGCATCACGATGGTCTTCCCTTAGTCTTCCAGTTATTGAGAAGACACACAGCCGGAAGTATCAAGAACATAAGGCGCTTTGGGAGAGCTTGAACTGGACTTGGGGAAGAGCGAGCCTGTCCCCGCTCCCGTTTCCGGCTGGCTCATGTCGCCCGACTGCGCAAGCGCCCAATCCTCATGGCATTGATGGGATGGATGGAACGCCGACACATTGTCCGCCGAGCTGATTGCCACGGGGTTTCCGCGAGGTCCCGCCGTCTTTCACGTCTACGTGCACATGGCCAAGCGATGCGGTGCACTGACGCGCCGCGCCGTGATGGTGCCCGTGCACCTGCCAGGCGCATGTGCCTGCGGGGGCGTGCACTGACGCGCGCGCCCGTGCCGGTGCCCGTGCACACGAATGTCTTTTTCCGCGCGAGTGCAGCGCCTGTCCCCGCGCGGGTGCCAGTGCCCCCTCAGCGGCATGGATCGCCGCAGCGAACCGCTTCCTTGCACCAACGCCAGTCTCCTCCTCCCGCCAGTTGACTCGCTCTGGAGGCCGAAGTCCAGAACATTCTGGCCTTCCTTGAAGCTAGGGCCAAACGTCCAGGAGTCGCAACAACGGCGCAAGGACGCGCCGCCGCCTCGTCAGTGGCCCGGACGCACACAGAGCACGCCAGCGGATGCGACTTCCCACGCAAGACGCCCCCGCCGCCGCCGCGTCATCTAAATGCCATGAAAAATGTTCGGATGCCATGCTTAACATTGGAACGTTTGGGGATTTATCATTTCCGTTATTTTAGTTCGATCTCGTATGAAATATAAGTCGGAGTCAGACTGAATGAAAATATATGGTTTGATCGATGCAATGTTCTGCGAGAGCTATATCAAATTAAATATAAACGTCATCAGGCCAACATGTATTCCTTCTCCATCGCAAAACATTTCGATATTAATACAGTCAATTCCAAATATATTTTTAGGGGAAGTCAATTCCAAAATCGTGTAGGGCGCGACCAGTCACCTGTTCGAGCACTAGCGATACATCTATTTATCCACGCATTTAATTATGACGGAGTAGTAGAATAAATAGTACTTTAAAACTAGCCAAAACTGTCTGTCACGGGCACTTTTGTTCCTACACTTGGTAATGTAAATACTACGTAGTAAGTGAAACTGGTGCCATAACTTTCGTTGAACGCAGTTCAGATATGGACAACGGCAACATGTTGCCAGATGCGTCTAAACGTAGAAGGAGAGGGAGGAGAGAGAGAGAGACATGGAACCACCAGTAAAGTGAGGCAAAATAGTATACGTGCTAACGAGCCGGTCCCACTAATGTTGTAAAAATTAAATTTAAAAACATGTATCCATTAAATAGGTTGTGGTATATAAAAATATTATATCAACAAAAGGGGGGTACAACAAATGTTGACTTACTATTGCCTATTGACGTGCGGATTGAAGGCACGTCGCATGTTCGATCCTCGTCCCTTTTTCATTTTTAATTTCTATATGGTCAATTTGTTCCATGGACAGGTGGCCCCCTCGGTGTTTTAGTTTGTAGCACTTTCATTTGTTGGTCGAAAATATTGTTCCATTACAGGTGAAAGATCAGTGTTGTAGTTTGTAGCTTATTGTAATAATTAAGAGAACAACAGAGTTTTTGCAAAAAAGACCATGGTTGCGCCGTGGAAGGTTGATAAAGAGGTGTGAGAGCGCGGGGGACCGAGCCAGAGGAAAATCAATTGGGGGAGGGAGGGCGGTTGCACGGTTGTTTGGAGTAGTTGTGGGCCGAATGCTACGAAAATATATAATCTAAACCCACCGGAAAAATGCCTTCGAAATTAATCCAAGGTTGGTCCCCTCGGCAATGTTAAATAGCTCCGGCTCTGCGAGGGATGGAGAGGTAGCTTCAGTGTGGAAGAAACGGCGTGAGGAAAGAGAGGTCAATCGAGACACGGATTAGATAGAGGACAAAGTGAGTGTGGTCCGGCATGCGTTGAAGATATATATGCTCTTGGAGAGATATTATCCAATGAGCTTTTGGGGGAAGGGTGAGGGATTGAGGGCTTGTTAAGATGAGCTTGAGAGATGATCTAGTCACAGACATGTAGATATATTGGGCGGTGGGAGAAGCAAGTCAATCGATACATAGATAAAGGGAGAGGAGTTGAGCGAGTGGGGGTCGTCATGCGGATCGAAAGAGTGAGAGGGTTGGAGCGAGTGACATAGATAACAATGTGCGTGAGCGAGTATACAATATGAAATATGGCGAAATTGGGCTCAAAAATGGAGATATTCATTATGTCTGAGAAAGAGCGAGGTCACGAAAAGACATTACATAGAGGAGAGAAGAGAGAGAGATTGAGGCGAGAATGGCTCCAATGAGTCGAAGAGTGGGGGCGGCTTGGATGGATGACCTAGATAGACAATCTGTGTGAGAAGTATAGAGTATGTCGATGAGGCCCGAATAGGGAGAATATCATGTGTGTGTGAGAGAAAGCGAGGTTAATCGAGGATTAGATAAAGGAGAGCGAGATTTTTGAGCGAGTGTGGGCCAACCGTGCGACGAAAAGAGTGAGACAGCTCGAGGAGTGACCTCGATAACAATGTGCGTGCGTGGCGCCACGAGAGGGGGTCTCGATAGGCAATTGATGATCTAGCGAGTGCGAGGGTGGGAGAGAGGAGAAGAGAGAGATCGGCATGGGTGCGATGGCGGGTGTGTGGAGAGAGATAACATTTGGTACAGAGTGGAAAAAGGGGGTTGTGTAGTTGAGAGAGTTAGAGATCGAAAACATGAAGAGAAAAAGAATGAACGTGTGTCAGAAAACCGATAGCTTTCTAAGGTGGGTAGGAGAGGAAGATGATCGATACAGGAAAGTATGTAGAGTGTGGGCCGAGGGGGGGGGGTGGGGCTAAAAACAAACATTTGAAGTAGATAGTACGAGACTTAAATCGACGTTTCAATTTAGGGTACATTGTAAGATTTGAATTGAGGAACCATGCATATGGATTCGGTAATTATTTCGAATTCGTTACATACAGTTTGCTTTGGAAAAAGTTGAACATTACTCGATTTGTTGTGCTATTTTGTAGGTCATATGTTTGAATCCATCCAAAGTTTTCTCACTACCATAGGTAATCTTATACATGATGAAGTTATATTAAAAAAGTAGCGTGGATACCATGAATATGCGAAAATCACGTTAGAATTGGAGATCGCTAGTGACACACACTCTAATTCAAATAACTCTCATTAATTAATTTATAAGTATATCATTTAGAATGACCTAATATTTGCAAGGAAAAAACGGCATGGTAATACATTACAGAGGTGTTTGCCAAATGAAAGAAGATCTTTGCATTCTCAAATGTAGACGCACCAGGCAAGACCAAGGTCGGACGTGGTGCGGTCGCGTGTGTTGTACGGACGGCTAGCACCAGCCACCCCACCACACCCCCCCCCCCCCCCCCCCCCCCCCCCCCCCCCCCCCCCCCCCCCCCCCCCCCCCCCCCCCCCCGCTCCCCAAAAAAAAAGAACAAACGACCAAAGAAAAATTTACGCTTCCACGTTTGGATTGAAATATCCGGCGGCCCCAATTCCAGCCTGCAAAATCCCCTTCTCACCGTCCTCTTCCGCGCCCAGGAGCGCTCAACTCCCTAATTCGCCGCCAACCCCAGCAAAGTTGAATCGACCCTGTCTCGTCTCGTTTCCCACCGCTGATTGCCGGGACGACGACGAATGGAAGACGCCGGTCGCGCTTCACCACCACACGGAGCTACTCTTACGCCCTCGTCCACGCACCGGGTGGTCCACGACAATTGTGGCCACCGCCAACCGACGTCCCTCACAGACCACCGACTATCCACCGCATTCAGGTGCGCATTCACCGACGCCGTCTCCACATCACCCGGGCTACTTCACCAAGCACATCGTCGCCACCTCCACCCCCCAGAGGCGTTGGGGCTTCACCAATGGGTCTCGTCCCCCGCAATATAGCGCTCCGCTTGACACTCAAGATCTTGAATCCGGACAAAAACACCACCCCAAAAACCATAAGCTCACCAAATCCCCCTCCCTCTGTGCGCGGCCAAGCAACGCCATGCCATCACACTCAACGGCTCTGAAAGTGACCCGCACTCTAGCTAGGCGAGCATGCCCAAACGCCGGCCCAAAACTAGTATCACATACACTCCCTGTGACATGTTCTGACGATGTTTTTTGGATATCTTACTGGCCTCTCTAGCTTACACGCCTATGCAACTCGACTTTAACTCTTATTTCTTCTGGAGATATCATCTGAAACAAGCAAAACCATTTTTAGCGAAGCATGACGGCGCTACGGGATTGAGGACAATCTGCACACCGGTATAACCTTTGTTGTAAGTTTACCATTCCTCCCGTTTTACAACAGCAAGTCGATTCCTTTATTTGCTCAACCATTCGCCATGTCAAAAATACAGGGGGGATGCAGGGAGGCACAAGGCCTGCACATCCAAAGCAAGTGGTCACATGGACTTGTACATGGAACATCCCAAGTGCAAAAGCAGAGCTGCCAGTGAGCCTATAAAACGATGCTTTTTTTAGCGTTGAAGTCCCTGCATTTCATTAATTCGTACTGGCGCGTGTATGAGTGGTGTGCAGTGGCGGATCCATGAATTCAAGTTAGTTTACCAGGTTGCGAAAATTTAACTTAAAAAATAGAAGGCACTGCACTCCAGAAATCAAACATAACTGAGGAACTGTGGCGCTGCATGCACTTTGAAAACCAGCTAATGATCCAAAGTAGTTCCAGATTACTAAAACACTAAATGATGTAAGCACAAAAAACACAAAAATGCAACAGGGTGTACAAGGACCTACAACATGGACTGTTACATGCTTGAATATTCGTTCTCTGGCTGGAAAAATATCGAAGTGTAATTGCCCGATAACCAGTGCGCAAACTGCATGTCAACATATCTTCCTCACAAGTAGCCAATAGTTTTCAAACAACAGATTAGAAAGTATTTATGAACGGTGTCATGATAACAGGGGACTTTCTGGTAGATGCTCGACCGTTCCTAAAGCAATGAAAATGTATATAATTTGCCTGCCATCAATTCTTCATCTCTTATCTCTCTCTAACATGCGATCATCATTAGACACTAAATCCTTCAATGGAGCTGCAAAATGCTTGCATAGATCTCTCATAGACACGATATGTTCATCACCAGAGAGCATGTAAAATGTTTGCATCAACTTCATTACAGGTCGTTCATTGGCACTTCCGTCTCAAGAACAACATGAGCTTGTATGTTTGCCCCGGAAACTTGATTGACACATCGGTTCAGTCCAGTTCAGTATTGATGGGGGAAGTATAAAAAAGCAGAAATTGGTTCATTTTTCTTATAGATTCCCTACATACAAGCAGTTTACAACACCGTAAGGTTTAAACTATTGGCCAGGAACCCAGAAATGAACAGTTGAATTAGAATATCAGGGAGTGATGTTTACCTGCTCATTGTGCATGCTGCTCTTGCAAGCTGCGACTTCGTTTGAGCAATCTCGTGCCATGGCCCGTGCTTGCCGCCGATGCCTACCACGCGGCTACACCCGGGTGGGATCTTCATCTTCTGTCCTTCCATTAGTGAAGTCCGAACGACGGAGTCCAACGAGAGCGGAGGAAGTGCTGTGTCAGTCTGCCAGCGGCGGCAGGTTAGGATGCGAAACAGAATGGAGGCTGTTTGGAGTGAATGAATTGGGATTTTCCTGCTGCGATCGATATGGGGAGGCGCTCAGTTTGGGCCGGCGAGCCTGCTATTAGGGCTTGCCTCTGCCTTACATTATTGGCCATCCAAATTGAAACAATTTTGTTCTTCATTTTTTACCATTGCCTGCTCGTGTGCTGGGACGAAACAAAACTAGCCTGTGGGCCAACCTGACGACCTCAAACTAGGGTGCACACTTTCCAGGCCACCGAGGCGGCCGACCATTACAGCCCCTACGGTGGCGTTTGCCCATTTTTGCGTGTATGTTGTATGATTGGGGTAGTGAAAAAATTCCAGTGGCGCTTTGATGTACCCAAGAATGGTTTGAATTGCTTGTTTCTATGAACGAGTTCGCCAATAATGTGAAGGATGCCAATCTTTTCATCTATTGTAGATTGCTTAGATCTCGAGATGCCAAATGTAATCGCATGAAACTACAGTAACAGCCAGTGTGAGTTTGTGTTGCTACAACTAGTCTGACAACTCGTCCTCATATAACATATCAAGGACGCACCATCTTATCAGTAACCATTTCGGACTTACCAAATGCAGATGTGGGAAGAAGAAATATGGGACTGAGTATTCCAAAGCAATTTGATGTCATGGACTCCTCGTAGATAGAACCTTGTAGACGAAAAAGAAGTTGTAGTGTGCTTGTCAAGAGCTAGCGTAAGTTCAGTTACTGCTTCTCGGAATTTTAGTTAGGACTTATTGCAAATTGGGCAGTTCATTATGGTGCTTGGCTTAATTTAGTTTACTACTGATTAAATAATGCCATAGCCTGTTAATCCTATATAGATGCGCCTATCTATGTGTTGATCTTACTGTTAAGAAATTACAAGTTTGCCTGAACTTAAATGCTACTTAAGCACGTTAGATGTAGCCTGGCATATGTACTTCTAGGGTGGCAGCAAATTCACGTGTTGTAATTTCATGTTCTGATACCTGTTTGTTTAAATGGTTTGCTGTTATCACTTGTAGCACTAGTAATGTTTGCCATGTCTAGATAGAAAACTGTCAGGTTTATATGAGGGGACACGTCTTTTAACTTATATATAGTGTGTGTCGGGAATCATTTGCTTACATCAAGAAATTACAGATATCTGTATTGCTGGGTAAACGGTTTTTTTGTTTTGTACCGACTTGTTATTTAATAGTTGCAAGAAACTGTTAGTTTTTACTAGTTCAGTGTAATCTAAATACGTTGCCAAAACGGGTTAGTTTTACTAGTGTGATGTTAGTTTCATGACTCTTGCAACACTTTATTAGAGTGATAACATTCAAGTTGCAGGATCCAAATGAAACTCCGTTGGCACAACAGTATGTTTTCAGTTCCCCCCCCCCCCCCCGGAAACTTCTTGTTACCTGGTTTGCTGCTTTGTTGCTGTAACTTGTTGCTGTAATCATCTTACCAAACTTCAACGTTTTCAGGATCCAATTGGACGTCCAATTGCCAAGAAGGTACATTTCAAAAATATATTTGTATAATAGGTTTGCTTGCTGTAACTTGTTGCTCTAATCAAGTTACTGATTACTCAACTTTTCGGATCCAAGAGAAACTCCATGCCACAAACAGGTTCTTTTGCAAAACTGTTTGTATCTGCTTGTGCTTACCAAAGGTACTCTAATCATGTACCTGGATACTCAACTTTTCAGATCAAGAGAAACTCAATGCCACAACAGGTACCTTTTGCAAAACTTGTGTTAAATGCTTTGCGCTGAAACCGGTTACAATGTGTTAATAAACTACTTTTTAGCATCCAATCGAAACCCTCTTAATCCTTGTTTGTTTAACTAGTTTGCTGTTCAACTCCCAGTTGAGATGTTTTCGAACTTCAACTTTTCGGAATCCAATCGGAACTTTTAATGGCCAAACATGTTAGCCCAAAGAGCAAAGAGGAGGTCACCAGGACGTGTATCATCCCACAGCAGTGGCAACGGCCCAATCGGCATCATGAATTGCCAACTGCTGATTTTGGGGCTCTCGAGGCTAAAACTATCGTAGGAAAGAGTATCTTCTTTGCACTTAGAGATGAAGTTGACCCCCTTCCACCACCTTACTATTATTTCTCTTCCCTCCCTCTTTATCTCGACTGTCTTAAATCCCCTTTATTTTGTCTTTATACTAACTCCGTTCCCTCCATGTTGAGGAGCGGAGGAAGCAAAGAGCACTCACAGCAGTACTAAGAAACCATTAATATTTGTGGATTCAAAACGCGCAGCTGAGGCGAACCGCATTGTTAAGGTCCTGAGAAAAAAGAAATTAAATTCCCCTTGGGTAATCATAGGTGGAAATGTTTTTTCCATCTTGAATAACCTTGGTGTTTGCAGAATCGATCAACCATTTGTTTTAGAGATCATGTAATAATTGTTTTTGTTTTTTGGTTTGTAATTTTTTTAGCACGAGTCTGTATTAATGATAAGGACCTGAGCACATTTCATTTTGATTGCTGGCTAGACCTACAAAATATGCCCATCGGCTGAATGTGCAGTCAGCACAATAAGAATAGTATAGAGGTCCTTAAGTGGCACGCATCTGAAAGGGCCAAGATGTTGTACTAGCTTCGCTAAAAAAAATGATGCTCCTCTAGCAAAAAAAGTTACAGGGCCTGGCCTTAGTAGTTAGTTGATAGTATTGAATTCCATATACTCTATAAGGGTGATATGTCTGTTTTAGTTTTGTACAACTTTATGGTGATTGAATCGGATTTGAATCTTGAGAAATCGCTTGTGTAAATATCTAAATGGAAGACCACACACTTATGCGCGGTGACACTTGAGTTGGACATAAAGTGGTTCAAAATATTCGAATTTCACCGTAAACTGGATTCTAGCTCTGAATTCGAGTATCGGCGTTTGTAAATAATATTCATATTGACAGTGAATACATGCTTGTGGTGCTTTTGAAGTATATTAAACATCTATAAGAATACAAAAGGATTCCATTAGTTGCTAGGGTAAACGTGGATGCTTATTGTCCCAAAATTCGAAAGAACGCGCGACAAAACATCCACTCCCCCCCCCCCCCCCAAAACGTCGGTTGCCCGAGCAAGGTTTGGAGATGGAAATTACGTCACCCCCTTACACGGAAATCCATCGGCCCCGATTTTCCACTGCTCTCAATAGGGGGTAGGTTAGTAACTTCAATTAGACGTGAACTATAACCGCCTCTGAGCCCATTCAGACACGGTGGGCGCCCAACGTGGGCGGGCCCACAAACATTTGATTCAAAGCTTGTCCACAAGACCTCTGTCTCTCCCTCCATTTCCACATTCATACACGGTGGGCGGCCAAAACAAATCGACTCGCCGAAATCGATGTTGGCAAATTTTTCAATAGGGAAGGTTTGTTTGTAACTTCACTCAGACGTGACACAAACGCCCTACCTGTCAGGCCCGTTCATACACCGTGGGCGCCAAAACACCCTTCGTTCGAAGAAATCGCTCTGGGGCCAAAATTGGGAGATGCGAGAGATTACGTCCTATCCCCAACCGAGGAGAAGTCCCAAATTTTAAACGAGGGCTCAAGTTTGTAACTTCACTATTTCAGACAGCGCGTCCCCAAAAAAAATGGTTCCCCGTACCTTCCCTCCATTTTTCCCATTCATACACCGTCCGCGCTAGACACCATCCCCACATCAGCCTCCTCCGTCCGCCACCCATCATCGCCGCGTCTCCACCCCATCCATCACAGCCGTCCTCCACCATGGCCGGAGCGGCCTACCAAGGACCGAGTCGTCTCCACTGCTAGAGATGGAAGTTTCTCATCCCGGCGACGGACCAGGAGACTTGCATCGCGTCCTCTCACCTTCATCGGCGCTTTCGTCCTCCTTGCTGGGCCGCTCCCACGACCTTCTAGGTCCACCGCAAAGGGACTTATCCCCCGATGCACCCAGTCTACCGTCGAGATCTGCTTCAACGCCACCGACAGCCATCCCACCCCGAGGCCTACACCGCCCGCAAGAGAGGTGGGTACTAACTTAATATCTGCTCAACTTTTGACTCACCCAGAAAAAGATCGTAACTGTTACTGTACTTTCTTTTCAGCCTCTTAGAATTTCGTTCTTAGTTTGAAGCAAAAACAATGGTTGGTAAAAGCATTTCTGCGTTTGCAGCTTCAAATCTCCAGGGGGGCATAGTCAGTTTAATAGGGTTTATTGATCATGCTTAGGGTTCTTCCCCTTTATGATCACATACGATCAGCAGTACGTGCTTCATGTCATAATAGCACTGCTCACCAATCAAGCTAAACAAGCTAGTGTGTTAAAATACGAATCTGATATTATTAAACAGAGTGGTTTAATTGGTTAGCTAAATGTCCCTAAGTTTGTTTCGAAAATGACTGTACGCTGCTCGGGTGGTCTGGACTACAAGGGTGCCCACGGTGGGGGTCGTGGCCCCACCTTGGGATTTTGGGTCGCCAGGGCCCCGGATTCCCCTTCAGTTCTGGTTGCTTCCGATCTCTACTTGACCCCAGCACTGCCTCGCGGCGACTTGCCGTCCCCGGATGGAATTGACTCTGGAGGTAGACGCAAGACTATAGGAGGTCAGGAGCCGCTCGCCCACAGCAGTCACCGTCGCCGGGGCGCCGCACGTGCCTACCTTCCCAGTCATCGGGCTCAGGCGTGCATGCAGCCAACTAAGCCAACCCGATTATCTGAGATACATCTCAAACACTCAGCAGCCACTCCTCATCACCCATTTTCTAATTGATTCATTATATTAGGGCAGAACTGTCATTAGGGTTGTTGTGATGTACTGAAGTGCTACCTAACTTAATGGTCGGATGTTATTTCAGTAATCTTTCGTACCTGTAACGTCACGGTCCAAATTCGGCCCTAGGAAGACACTAGTCATTTGGATTGTTGGTCATAGTGACATGACCCCAGTATATACTGCCAGGCCGTTGTTGACAATTTACTTGCTTTCTTATCTCAGTTCGATATGGATATCCAATTATTCACGTCGATTAGTTGCAAACAATAAGTGCTTAGACCAATTCTTGATTCAGATGTTTGGACAGTCGCTTCCTGCGTTACAATTTGCATATTTGTCCTAGTAAGGCTCCACAAGTAATGATTGATTCACTACCTCTATGCTGCTATGTCTATTGTTGTCAATATTCTTTTATCGGGTGGACCACCCTTGTGTTTCAAAAATTGGAACCGATACATGAAGTGAATATATTTCTCTGTGTGATCTCTCCATCAGTGTGGGCAATGAACACTTCATTGTATGAGAAAGAAAGTTGGTCATTCTCACCTGTTTAACATAGACACGGATCTTACATGGACATTACCAATCTGCCTACTTGCTTTGTGTCGCACTACCCTTGAAGCTAAACATTATGCCATCAAATTCCTTAGTTTATTTGTTCAAAAATACGGATTTGAATGATCTAATGTTCTACTTCAGGTTTTGAATGTGTGGTCTGCCTGTATAGAGATAAGAGGTTTGTATTTCTGTGATGTGGGTATGGTCAGCATGGATTGGGGGTGAACTTGCATACGCCACGGGTTTTAGTAGGGAGACACGTTCGAGTGAATCGCAATGCATTCATAGATAATACCGAAACTACTTTTTATGTTTTCATGATCTCAGAACTGAACAGCATCATAATATTATGGTTGGGCGCATGAACAGAATAAAGCCAGAAACAATGCCATGGCTGTCAAAAATTGGCATTACGGGACTGAATCAAAGTCTGGATGCCAATGCAATTGCAAATGCTCCCCTACAGATTCATGCTCAGAATATGATCCTAACAGTGTTCTGAGCTAGAGGGAGCCTAAGGTCAATTGTAGGCCCCTAGTGGAGGAGTCAGGAGGCAGATGCCCTATCTTATCACCATCAAGGTGCTTGCTCTAATTTTCACGGTTATATGGTCGCAATGGTCTTGCAAACATGCGCTTGTGCATGCTTACTACTTTGCTGCACTGTGCCATAGCTTAGTTTACACATGTGTATGTGAATACCACCCTGCCTATCCATTTCAGTACATATTCCAATATCATTCATGACCATATTATCCATCAATGTGTTCTTGTGTATCAGACGTCAAAAAGGAGAGGGCGATGCTGATCGCGGGGAGCACAAACCCAAGTAGTTGGAAAAGGTAGTGACACCTGTAAATCAAATAGCCCATTAGGTGTAGTGCAAATATCACCCGACCCAAAAAAACACGCGCCAACAATCTAGCAGACCTAGCCCTACTACACTGGCCATCTCTGATGCCCCACTCAGCAGATATCCAACTGCCGCAAACATATGATGATGCCATGTTGACATAGCACCAGCTCTACGACGCAAAACCCATTCCAGCCAAGAGTACACCAAATCCAGTTGCCAAATCCCTTTCGAACGAGAGAGAGCCACAATTGCAGAAAATAGGACTCCTGTTCCACTTCTCCCAGTTTAGAAGACGAAGCTTATATTGTTGTCAGGAACTTGTGCGCATCTTTCCTTCATGGAAGATATACCACAGACAAAACAATTTCCAATCTTCCTCAGCAACTACACGTAAGTAATGTACTAAATGTATTCATGTAATACTGCAATTGTTTCTGCTGACAGAAGACACAAGATTTCATTCTTTAAATAGGCGAGGACCAAACTGGATAGTCACGAGCAAGGGGGTTGCGCTTTTTCAGAACTCGTTGATGAAGTAGTTCCACCTGAGGCAAGCGCACTTCGATGGCAAGCCTCTAAACAAAATTTCTGTAAAGTCTCCGGTGCTACATTTATCACACAGTGACTGGAATAACTAGTTACACATTGGCTCCTGTCTGCAGCGTAAGGTACTGTCTATGATATCACGCACAATTGAACTACATTTTGCATGTGCCTTAACGTCTCACTTGTACGAAAACTGTTTGCAGAAGAACATTCTCTCAAGGGACCACAGAATCTTGCAACTATAATGCACTGCATTGCTCTTGTGAGTACCTCTTGCCCGGATGACCATACTTATTTTCAAAGCTGGTTGATTTGTAGCATCATTGCACATGTTAGCCTCGTATCCTCCCATTGGTGGGGATATTATAAGATCCGTAGAGACTCTTACATAAATTTAGCATCAACCCAATACTTTTGAGAGGTTGCTTGGCAGTCCTCTTGTAAGGAGCTGAACGTCGTCTATCACTATACTTACATTAACAGCACTCCCTCCGTTCCCATAATATAAGGCGTTTTGTACAGTACACCAGGTCAAAACACTCTTATATTATGGGGAAGAGGGATGGTTCATTGTGTAGCATTCTGGCATCTTATTTCCCCCGCCCACCATTTACTAAAAAATATCAGATCTATATTTAATCTTACCAAAAAGTTGAATACACAGACAATGCCAGTGCAGAAGTGTCGCCCATTGCTCTTGTTAGTACATTTTGTCCTGTAACGCTTGTACTTCAGGGATTGGTAGTTGATATGTAGCATCAAACTGCATCTTATCTTCATTATCCTCTATCCTTCCAGTTTATCATATCTATAATTACTCTCTACAAAATGTAGATACAGGCAAGCTATGAAGAAGTTATGTGCTGAATTCTTGAGTGTATCCTTCCCTGATATGGAGAAGGCATTATAAAGCCGTTGTTAACTGTTAATGTAAGTCAGTCCTTCTAAAGCCTTTATCCTCAACTGGTTTAATTCGCTCATACTCCCTATCATTAACTGCTGTTTAGTTGCTGTTCTATCAAAATGCATGTTCGCAACAACTGTAAGTTCAAGTTTTATATAAAACCAATTCCTTATCATACCATGCACATACTCAATACTCCCATATGTATGCTTGTTTTTGTGGATCTAAATCCAGTGTGTGGTGGAAGCAGCCCACGTTTGCACCTGTATCTCCTGTTTTATCTTACTGATTGGCGTATGATATGAACAACATGCCATGCACATTAACCAAAATAGATACAATGATGTCTTTGCCTTCATCTATGCTGTTTGTTGAATGGTAATCCAGTCGTGTGGGTGAAGCTCCCCGCATTATGAACAATGCCAAAATTATGTTATTGATATTTTGAACACTTACTCTTTATTTTCTAATAAGAATTGGATGGAATTGACAGCACAGTTATCATCTTTGGTTTTATACACGTGCAAAAACCTGTCATCTTCTGTTTTCAGGGTGATATGCCTGATGGCATGCACAAGTCTGCTGAAGGCTGTATGGACAAACCCCACATATTTGCAGCCAAAGAAGGCAAAACATCTGAAGGATAGCGAGACAACCCCAAAGTCTTGTCTTGATGCAGTTGTTCAATAACTTGAGACTAGCAGTCAGACAAGCTCACATAATTCGCTGTCTGAATCAGTTCGACTTCTTCAGTCCCAAGTTTAGCAGAAGGCATGCTGCAACTCAAACTTCGACTTGAAGTCCTATTCTAAGAAAGATTGAGGAGAACACCACAATGAGAAACCTTATTGCTAAACAGCTAACCTGGAAGCTATGACCGACATGCTAGGCCGGTCTCAACAGCCTTGCTCAGCAGCTCTGCGCAGCAGTTCCCGCGCAAGGCTAACATTTCTGAACTGTCTGGAAGTGGTCTTGGTTCAGTATTATTTTTACGCTGCAATGGCGCCCAGTTTTTGTAATCTGCCTCTTCGTTGCGCTTATGATCACTGGTGGCGAACTTTCGATGCCCAGTGGATGTAAATACCATAAATCCTTATTGTATAGTGTAGGTTGATTCTAAGTTACTATGCCGTAATTTCCTTTATTGTATAGAGTAGGTTTGTTCTTAATTCCTACTAGTTACCGTATATGCCTCATTCGCATCTGGAAAAAAAGCGAAAATCTGATTAGTCGACGCGGCCAAAACATTCGCCTCTAACGGGCGCCATTTTAGTGGGGCCACAATTGGGCCGGCCTGCCAACTTTCTGGGCCTAAAAGGCCATTGGGGGCCTCACACTTTGCGCCAGGCCCCAATCTACGGGCCTATTTGACCCAAAGTTTAGTTGGGCCTTTAGTGGACCCAGCACTTAGCGGGCCCATGTAGTTTCGGGCCATTAACAGGCTGAATATTTGCTGGCCTGTTACGGCCCAGAAGAAACCATGGGCCTTTAGCAGGTCAAAATGCATGTTGGGCCTCAATTTTCACTAGTCGTTGACGGCCTTCAGTGGCTAAAATGGTAGACCGGACCATATTGGCCAGTTATATGACGGGTAATTACCAGGCCGAAACATATCTCGGGCCTTAGTTGGCCCACTGATACCATAGGCCTTTAAGTGGCCGAAAGCTAGTAGAGGCATCAACGGGCCGAATTATACGACAGGCCTTTAACAGGCCTAAAGTCACGTTGGGCTGAACTGTTGCAACCTTGATCACGGGCCGTTAGAGGGTCGGATGTCGCGTGGACAATATGGCCCATGGCAGCACGGGCATTCAGGCGAAGACACACCGGGCTGAAATGGACCCATGTCTACACGGGCCTAACAGGCCGAAATGTCACTGGGCGTAATTGGGCCCAAATATTCGGCGAACATAATGGGCCAGATCTGGCTTTGGGCCGTAAATGGGTCATGTTTAAACAGGCCGTTAGTGGGCTGGCCCACAAGTGCTGAGTAAATACTACGGGCGTTTGACTGGGCCGGCTTTTTTTAACCTAATATGGGCCTCTGTTGGGCCCTGCCACGTGTCAAAGTTATCATAGCACGTCTCCTCCATTGGACGGCGACATCTGGCCCACCGAGAGCCGACACGTGTTTCCTCCAGCCAATGATATTTTACACGTGGAAAATCCCCATTGGTCCGGGCTATTTAACGGGTTATCGGATCCAACCGGAACCCGATAGCTTAACGGCGGCCCGTTACGGTGGATGCCACGTGTGGTACCCGTGACGAAAGCACTTCCATGATGCGCCCATTTATCGTCATGGAAGAGTGGACACTTCGTGATGATAATTTGGTATTGTCATGGAAACACTTCTACGACAGCACAGGTATGACTATCTTTGATCTCGTCATAAAATGTCATGGATATGCATGCATGACAAAAAACACGACCTACTGTGACAAACACGTATCATCACGGAAGTGGTTTTTTTGTAGTGAGACAAGTAACCTCACTACTAATGACTTCGGGTAAAGGAGGGGATTTTAAACAACAAAAGCTGCAACCAGACTTAAGCCGTTGATCCTGCCCCGCCAGCACTGTCGCAATGCCGCGCAGATGGAAGTACATCGGATCCGGGTGGGAGGGTGGGATTTACTGCCGAAACAGTAGTTTCTGCAACCACTTCCCAGCTCCAGACCAGTATCGAACTGTCGCCGCGTCACACGCCGCTAGGAACACACCATGAGTGAAGGATTTACGGCTCCTTCAACTCCACTTCGGACACAGATCTTGTGGACGGGGAGATGAACCAAACTCTGAAAAAACACTCAATCTTAGCAACTTTACTGGATGTTTGAGAGTTTGGATGCACGATTCAAGGGGAGCTAAGGCCGGCCAGGAACACTGGCGGCTAAGGGGGAAAACCCTAATATAAGGATGGTTCTCCACGATCCAGAAACGGGGCTTTATAGCCTTACAAAATGAAGGAAAAAGTAAGAAAGTAAAATGAAGCGGTAGACATGTTCTCTTTGCCAAGAAAGGTAAACAGCGACGCGCGCGAGATCTACAACCGTCCGATAGCGGGAGACGGATCAGAGCATCAAGAAACCGCGAAACGGTACGGCGCTAAGGAGCGTCAAATTGCAGATGGACGTAGGTACTGGGAGCTTCACGCCAACAACTACGAATCAAACTTAACTGAAATCAGATGCTCGCCGTTAGGTCCTGACACCGCTCTCTTTTCTTTCTTTCTTTTCGAGGCAAGAACATGCCACTCGTAGACATGATGTGTGAGAGCATCTACAGCCATACTCATCTAATTCGGTCCTCAAGCGTCCGCTTTGAACCTCATTTCCCTCTCCGAAACAGTCGAAGCCCTTATTTCAGCCCTCACTTTCTCTCTCCCTGCATGCGCACTTTATCAAACAGTTGTGTGCATGCTCATCAACGAACCCAAGCGCACGTCGATGGCCAGCATGCAGTCCAACGACAACACGCGCGGCCAGCAGCCAAGCACGCACGCGGCGGCTGCGGTGGCCAGTACGCAGCCGCGCGGGGGCTAGCAACCAAGCCCAAAGGCACGCTTATGGCACAGCAGCTCACACGCATTGCACACGGGACATAGCACGCGCGCTGCGGCGTGCGCTCGGGCACGCACGCGGCGGCCTGCGCGCGACCACGCACGCACGCGCGCTCCGAGCACGGCGACAACACACACACACGAGCTTCGAGCACGGCGTCGCATCGTGGGTGGGGCGGCTCCGGCGCGGCACAACACAACACGTCAGCGGCTTCCGATTGCGCGCACCGGGCCAACGCACACAACGCACGCACCGGCAGCGGCGCCAGCCCACGGCGGCTGTGGCCACCAAGCCCGGCCGGCATGCAGCCCGCGGGGCCAGCGCGGACCACCGGTTTGGTTTAGAGGATCTTGTAGGAATTTCATCGATAGGATTTCTATAGCAAAAATTCTTTTAGATCCCTTTGATTTGTTTAGGAATGGAATTCATATTTATGAAGGAATTTTTCTATCCTCACATTACATAGGAAAATAAAAACATTAGTCTGAGACAAATCATTATGATGTGAATCAAAGGGCATTCCTTTCTTATTCCTACCATAGGATTTGAGATACATGTCATCTTATTTCCTATGACTTTCCTATTCCTACGATTTTAGGAAACTCAGTCTTCAGCCGGTGGGATCACTCCGAGCATCCGTCGTCTCGTATGTGCGACGCGTGTCCTGCGTCAGGCCCATTAGCACTGTCTCTGCAACGATTGATTTTCTTCCTTTCCTCTTCGATCTCTCTCCCACGAATGGATAAGGAGGAAGCAGCCATGGGAATCATGTTGTCGACATGGGAATCGATGCCGTTACAGCATGGTCAAGCGCGAGCACCGCCGCAGTCGACTGCCTCCACCATGAACGCGGCCGCCGCCAAGGTGTCGGCCGTTGCGGTGTGCCCGAGCTCGGCCACGTCCGCGCCGACCTCCTCGCCGGATCTGACCGCCCAAGTTCTGCAGCAACGCCTAGTTCTGCAGCACGCATGCTGCCCAAGTTCTGCAGCAAACGCCTAGCTGCCAAGTTCCTGCAGCAAA
Source organism: Thinopyrum elongatum (assembly GCA_011799875.1). NCBI lineage: Eukaryota > Viridiplantae > Streptophyta > Magnoliopsida > Poales > Poaceae > Thinopyrum > Thinopyrum elongatum. The sequence continues at coordinate 495,652,225 of CM022300.1, forward strand.
GCCCGCCACAGTGGATCTGGCCAGCGAAGGTCCTGTAGTGTAGCAACGCCTGCAAAGTCAATCGGCATGGTGTGCAAGCTCCTGTGGCGGAGTGGACGAAGGCAACAAGGCATTGGAGGCGGTTTTTGTTTTTGCAGCAAAGGGCATGTTTGCAAAAGGGTCCTGTTTCATAAAAAAAAAAATATCAAATTATTTTTCTGCAACAAGGTCTTTGTTGCGATAAATTTCTGCAACAAGAGCTTTGTTGCGGGAATTTTCTGCAACAAGTCCTCTGTTGCGGAATTCGTGCAATAACCTCTGTTCAGAAATCCGCAACATCACTCTGTTGCAAAGTGGTGGTTGCTCACGTGACACATCGAAACGGCTATTAGGGTGTCCATCCAATGGTCAACGAGGCGCGGATACTTTTTCATTATCCGCTGGTCGACGCGTAGCACTGCCCTTTACTACACTATGAACCAAGGGAGCTAAAAATATTATAAGAAACCTCGTTCCAGTGCACGACCTGCAGCACCAGTCCTGGGCCCGCCATGATAGGCGCGAATGAAGGACAACCAGGGTCGTGTGGATGTTTTTCAAACACAAAGACCTGTTTTTGTTCAGGCTGCACGACCAGAGTCCAGAGCACAAAACGCCTTGGATCCGTCCGCATCACGGCACAGTTTCTACGCGCAACGCTGGCGCAAGGGGCGCGGGTCTTAAATCGCCGTGCACCCTGCCCCGCGCCGTCGAATACCGTCGCTCTTCCGGCGGAGGCAGCCGAACAGGACGGTTGGTGGCACGTACGTGCGCCGTGCGTGGGCAACGGCCAACGGGGGACGGTGGCTTCTGTGTCGGCTTGCCTATGAAGTGACACGGCGCCAACCGGCGGTACGCGGACGCCCTCGAGCCTTCCATACGGTAGGTGTCCTACACAACTCAGGATCCCCATTCCGTACCACATTTAACATGCCACACACATCTCACGTTACGTTTCTTCTCAATTACTGGAAGATCAGCAACCAAAAAGACAACAGCAACAACCGCCAGAGTCAGAGGTCCATGCAACACAGCGTAAGTATCACGGTTTCGTACAACAAGCAGAGGAGCACTTCACGCTTCCAGGATTAACAACGCAGACACATGCAACACAAGCAGTCATGATAAGGAAAACAAATCTCCGCGTTAATCAGCCATGAAAACGCCTATATCAAACAGACAGTTGTTTCCATTCCCAGAATTACAAACCAGCACTCGAGCACTCAGCACGCAGACGACAACAAGCAAGCTAAGCTTTTCATATCTACAGCAAGCTTATCTTTTGGTCAAACACTAGCTTCTCTCTCTGTATACACCCGCTGCAAACAAACCGCAGGCAAAAGGGGGGGAGGCCATTTATGGTGATATGCACTCGAAAAAAATTACACGACATCAGCTACACTCAGCGGGGTCGGTCGAGCAGATTAGGGGGGACACACTTCACACAAATGGTACAGCTTTATTACCTGTAGTAGTAGTAGTAGTCTCCAGTGAGGAAAGATGAGGCCGGGTCATGTTAGTAGTGACCACCAACGTGGCTCGGATAACTGATCTACCACTGTGTTTGGCTCTGCCTTTGCTTTCGCTGCAGCAAGTGAGTTTTCAAGCTGCACTGTTTGACCTGCGTTGCAATGTATGTAAGGTTACACAATATCTAGACAATGTCCAGAACTGGACCAAAGGTCATAGAAGTTATCCCTACATGTATCGCTGCCACCGTGGACAAGAGATCCCTTGATTGGTCCAACAGCATTTGCTCCGTGTGTTGCAAGCTTCGCGAGCTCATACAACCACGGAGCTGTCCCCTCCACCTGGATCAATCAATTTATGAACAGTAAGAATGGGAAATTGCCACAAAAAACTATTGAAAGACATGAATTCTTGACAGTCCGCTTATTGTTCAAGGCCATGAGACCATCAAATGTAATTACAATCCTATTGCCAAGTGTTCACAAAAGAGACAAGCAGACTACATTCAGAATCGAAAACAGAATTGTAGGTCTGTTACAGAAGGCAGGCCTGTTTTTCATGCAGGCTGTCAAGTGTAATTACTCTTTTCGGTCTATCTTAGATCTGCATTTATGAAGAATCAATATAGCAGACAATAGCTGCCCACTTGTCATTATGTATTTACAACAGGATCAGAAAGCAATTAGTGCATAGATCCAGATTGAAAATTAGAGCTCATACTCAAGACAAATCAGGAACTAGAAAACAGACTATGTGATACGACCTTAAGCTATATAAAGAAAGAAAAATGTAGTCGTCAAAAACAAAGACACCAGGTAGACTTAGGCCCAGTAGTAGCACTGAAGTGTGTTGGTCTCAACTTATTTATGAACTGTTCAGGAAAAATATCTGACAGAAGTGGGAATTTTGGTCGAGCGAACGTATAAATAGGGCAAAAAGCTGGTTAAGACAAAAAGGATTATTAAAATCCACCACAATACCAAACAGAGCCTTAATAACTAAAAGGTGCATACTATGGCATAGTGGCCAAGATATCTTATACTCCCTGCGTCCCAAATAATTGTCTCAACTTAGTTAATACTCCCTTCGTCCCAAAAAAGTGACTCAACTTTCAAAGTTAGTACAAAGTTGAGTCACTTATTTGGGACAGAGGGAGTACAACACGATAAGCGAAATCAAGAATAATCAATTTCTGCATTATCACAAAGCCATCCATCAGGATGGAGCTTATTGGATCTATTCATCTATTGTGGACTTGTTGTAACATGAAAATGATGAGTTCATTCTTGACAAATTGAGATATATAAACAACCGAAACCAAGGAAAAGAAATGTGGATTGAAGCTTTGCAGGATGTTGGAATGCACCTTTGACAACAATTACACATGAAGATGCCATTGTATGCATTACATCAACCGCTGAGTTAACAGCCTCTTCACACCTTGGGCATCAGCCCTGCTCAGAGATAAGCAATTGTTAGCTGGATGAAAACAAAACGGGTCAGCTAAGGTTTGATGAGAAAAATCCCACCTTGCACCACCAACAACCGGAAGAAGGAGAGAATGGCCTTTAGTGCTTCAATTGCTGCTGACAAAGAACTTGAATGGTGTTTCTCGACATGAGACCACTCCTCTAGATAGGACATACTGAACATGTCATCAAATGAAAGCTGTCAGATACGTAAGCTATACAAAGTAAATAAAAGGAAAAGAAAATCAATAGAAACCATAAAACAGTAAAAGCAATAAGATAAGCTATGTAACTCATATCACATACCTCTCCCTTAGAATAGCAAACAGCTTCAGTTTTGTTTTTGAAGCTGGAGTTTGACCTTTCGAACTGACATTGTCACGCAACTTGATATTTCCTTCCATGCACTGTGTAGGGTTTTCTGATATAAAAAAATAGATAACAAACAGTTGTTATAATAAAAACATATTGGGCCTTTTTCCGATTCTTTACGCATAAGCATATGATTATGATGCATGTAAGAAGATTCAAAATACAATGTAGTTTCATCAAAAGATAGCTTGCAAGTACAAGTGATTAAGCATCTTATATTTGCCAATTTTAGCGTGTATCCATTTGTTTCAGATAATATAAACTGTAGATTCACTACCAGCAGTAATACATGTAGGCACGTGTAGGATTTAGCTGAAGCCTCGCAATCACTAGATTCGCATATAATCACTAGAGAGTAACCTAGAGTACCAATGAAAATGGACATCCATAGTAAGCTGAAAAAATGGGTTACACAAACCACGAGAAAAGTATCATTCTTTTTCCATGCCTGATTTGGTTACCCTTTGTTTTCTTCGCACTCAAAAGGAAGTACATGATTTATCAGACAGTATTAACTGCAATTGTTTGAGATGGATAATCTTTCATCATTAGTATCTCCTTGTTCTCATAAAGTCTAATAGCTTAGTCCAGTTATTTTATGACAATACATGTTGAGCTGTGATCCATACTTTTCGAATAGGGCTAGATGTTAATGAATAACCAATCTTAAAATTTATGTTTTCATGCACCCACAATTGCATGCCAGTCTGCCTGCGCCTTCAACTATATCCATCAAGTCCAAAACAGCAAGTTTAGTTTGATTCAACAGACCGGGGCAAACTTAAGTAGTGATGGATACTTTATACATGTGAAATGCAGTGTGTTCAAAGATTCTCCTTATCTCCTCTATAATCAATCAGATATAATATAGCTAGGATCGCACATTTGACCGAAAAGGGTTGGATATGCTCGCTCTACAAAATCTGCTGGTCGATGTAGTAGATTGTGAAAAACTAACCATATCCTGAAAAAGGCAGCTAGCGAATACTAAATGTCCTAGTGATCAGTAACAAGTAGCATATTATCCAGAATAAAAGCACATTTGCAGTAAAAAAATTAAGCAAGCAACCCCGACAGCAAATTTGGTTCTGTTAACTAGTAAAGTGCTACCTATCAGAGGCACAATGTGAAATTTAGAGTGAATTTAGGTTTAACACAAGCTATCAAATTTGAACAAAAAATATATAGAAAAGTTCATAGGTTAAGATTTACCTCGGCAGTGAAGCTCTGCACCAGAAGGGTTGCATCTGTCCGAGCATTGATGCACGCCACTGCAAATGCTGGTTGTCCAGCATCCGCAATCTGTGTGCCTCCTCAATTCTGTTTTCCCCCTTCTTTGCTCCTCACCCTGCAGCAAAGCTAATGATAGATGGCGCATTTGCTGCCGTCTGAACCATGTGCCCATTTGGTGATGCCTCCCCAGCTCGCCCTTGATGGGCTCGCCGTCCCCTTGCTTCCTCGGCTTGGAGACGGGGACCGGCAGGCAGCTCGGTACATTTGGCTGTCTGAGAACGATCTCCGTCCAGAACGACTGTTGCGCAGCCCTGCGTCCGGAAGCCTTCGTAGGCGGCTGTTGGTTTCCTGCCAGAACTCGCTGGCACGCTGATGCCACGGCGTGGCGGATCGCCGGCTCCCGAGTGCTACCCGAGGAGACACTGTCGGTGTCGGAGGCAGAGAGGGTCAGGACCGGCGGCCGCGGCATGGTCCGAGGGGGAGAAGGAGGTGGTGGAGTCGAAGGCCCTGGATCGGGGAGGAGCTGAACGGCAGCCAGGATGGAGTCTTGCGGTCGAGGTTGCAGTCGGGGCTGCGAGCGAGCGGGTCCGACGCCTTGGGCTTGGCCGCGGGCATCGGTGTTGAGGCGCGCGTTCTCGGCCTCCGGCACAGAGGACACGCTTTCCGCCGCTCCGGCGTGGGGCCCCGCGACCGGCAGGCGAGGACGGCGACGCGGCCCGCGGCGCGCGCGATGTCTGGTAGAAGAAGGACTCCCCCTGGAACGACACCGAGAGGCTCCGCATCGTGGTCGCCGTCACAGTCGCGGCCGTCGCCGCGGCCACGGGCGTGGGCGACGTGGCGTGCTGCGACGGTGGAGTCGAGGGAGCGGCCGCGCTGCGCCGACGTGGCGCGGCGCGACGAGGCGGACGAGGACGACGACGACGACGTGGACGAGGTGGAGGAGGCCGGCGAGCGGCGGAGGCGAGGTTAGCGCGATGAGACGGGCTTGTTGCTGGAGCGGGCGGGCCGGCGGGCGCCGCGCCGGAGTTGGGCTGTTCGAGCGCCGGCGTGAGCGGCGGGCGCGTGGGGGGCGGATCTGGCGCGGTAGCCGCTGCGGCGGCAGCACACATGCCGTGCCGCGGCGGCCCGATGGCGCCGGAGATCTGGCAGCCGCGTCGGCAATGCAGGTCCCCCGGGCCCCAGATTCGGCGCGCCCTCTGCCGCTTCTGCCGGCGGTGCGCGCGGGCGGCGCCCTCCCGGATCGACTGGCGCCCGCGCGCTCTGCCTGCTCGGAGGAGGAGGAGAGAAGGATGAGGTGTGGTCGAACTGGCGATGCAGTGTAGTTACAGCATGGGTGGGGGGTTGGGGAGCGCGACGGACGCAGAGAGTAGAAGAGGGGGGACGAGTGAAGTGGGGATTTTCTGCGCCTCTTTTCCTGCTATTTTTTCTTTGGCCGCTTTGCTCTTGTTTTACTCGTTTGTATTGGCTTGGGGATCTTTGCTGGGAAGCTCTCTGCTCTGCTCCCCCACCGATCCTCTTGCCGTGTGCGCGCCGTTGGCCTTCTTCGTACTCTACTCTACTCTGGTGTGCCCATCAAGCCAACCTTTTATTTATTTTTCTTGATTAAAATGCTTTTTGAAATATTTACTTGGGTTTTTTAATAGCAGCTTCTAAGTGGGGTAACTTGGAGAATGGACTTTGAACTGTCGAGAAATGGGTGTTTGAGTAATAGTTTCTCTGTTTGACAATGCTGAACAGCAGCTTATGTTGAAATGAATGATAGCTATGGTTTATAGATTAGAAGAGAAGAGAATAAAAATAGCAATGTGAAAGGTGCTTCATCTTGTCAATTTGTTACTTAAGCTGGAAAGGGACCGTTCCTGCAGATGTTTGAAGCTAGCTAGCTAACGGATGCAGATTCCTTGTGTTTCGTCTCGTCAATGTTTAGTGATTTTCTTTCACTTGTGAAAATAATTCAGCAACAACTTTGATGGCCTTGATGATGGGAATGAGGTGCAGGGGGTGCGTAAAAGGAAAAACTGAAATCCAGAGGAAACAATACTACGTGCTATTAAAAGAAATGTTGCAACACTCGGTAAATCTGCGAAGAAAAAAAATCAGAAATAAAGTTGTATACAAGAAGTAGTAGTACCGTTTTCTCTCAAGCAAACTTGGAAAACCGTCTCCGATGCCCGCAAAAAAAGAACTTGGAAAACCAAAATGAAGATAAACAAAAAAAATCAGGAGAGGGAGAAAAGGACCAGATCTACTATATATAGATAATAAATGAGCAGACACGAGTGCTGGATATGACCTAGTGGGAGACGGGAGCCAAAGGTGTTTGGGTAGGTAGTATACTGCCATTGTCCAACTTCCTCACTACTCCTCTACTAGTACCACTTCCTCTAGTTTAATTACATCTGTGTCCTGGTTACTACATTGTTGTTTTGGGTGCTTGTGGGGTATCATCAAGGAATGGGAGCTCTTACATCCGATTGATTTGCTTTTTCCTCTTTCGTTTCCGCGCAAGATCTTGTCCCTTGCTCAGAACGTCACATGCAGTATGCATATCTAGCTCTCTTCTGATTAAGGTGAATGTTTGTTGCACGAGAGGTTAAAGAGTTCAATCACCGCTTGCCCTCTATTTTATGTGAGGTGACTTCATAGATTTTCACAAATGCTGGCGACATTTCACTGGAATTTACTAGTATCTACTATCGTGCATTTATGATTGATCAGAGTTTCTTTGTATGGACCTTATCTAAAATGGAAGAAACGTGCTGACCTATAATATATTGAGGATGCTCTAGAGAACCGGCATTTTTAAAACATATAGAAATAATTTGAACAATTAAACCTCAAGGGACAGTGGAACCCACCATGTGAAATGAACCAGCATCATGAGCTAATAAAGTGGCACTGCGGGGACGATTTGACGGGTGAGATCAATGTCCAGACCAGTGGGTATCCGATTTGACGGCCGAGATGACACGACTCCAGCTTAGCTAGGCTCGAACCGCATGCACCATGCGGTGGCCGGCCGGTTCAGTGTGTGAACCTGTGATGGCTACTTGCCATCTCAAATATTCCTGAGCTAAGCTACATTTAGGTTTCTTCAATCAAACGTAACAATAATGGAGAGCTTATATGTAGTCACTAATCACAACCACAAACTCAATTTCCTGGGAAAATAATAATGCATCCATGACCCACCTGAACAACTCCTCACAAATGTTTGGTTATACTGTGAACGATTTTCCCGAAAAGGACTACGATCCTAAACAAGACTTGTAGACAGAAACGTATTAGACGCGTCCGGTCCTAATTATATCAATAAAAATATACTTGCTAGTAGTAGTATAATTCTCCTCTTTTGGCAAATGCAAAAGATAAAGGATGAACACACAAAAAGGCAGTTATGCAAGTTGTTCTTTTGCTAAAGAAACGTACCAATAAGTTTTGTGGTGGACTTTTTGAACTGAAATCGCCAGATGAAAAATTCTTAAATGGGTGCACCAATGGGCACCCTTTTAAATATGGGTGATGGATATTATTGAAATGACAATCTTTTGCAATATGATTGCATATGTGACCCATGAGGAAGATCGCCCCAGAAAGTCAGCATATTGCACCACTTGCCAGTTGGTTGATTTCTTTATGTCAAAACTGCAAAGTATTATCATGACGCAAGACTCTTGAGTATTGACAAATGCGGTCATACTCCCCACATGTAGGTAGATTTTTTTTAGGGGCATATGATGTAGATATTGAAAGGGAAATTGTGTTGTATGTACATAAGGGGAAAACATAATAACATAGTGTAATTAGCGGGTTCTTGTTTGATCGATTCGAATCCACATTGATTTTGTTGATAAGAATATTTTAAATGTAACCATTGATACTGAGCAAAAACAATCTAGTGTTTTTTTTCGCCCGCTTGCAGGGGAAGTTATATGATGGCCATACACATCCTAGATTCAAAATTTAACCTAGCAATTATGTTTTATTTGCTGACAGCTTAAAGTAATAAATGGAAATCGTACTACACTGCACAGCCACTTTAACTCCAGTGCACACTAGTACTACTACAAAATTACGTACATGATACTAATAATCAGTGTCATTTTCACCTTTCTTTGGTTTTAGGTAAACAATAGCTATTTAAACAAACAAGCACGGAACTGCACACTTAGTAGGCTGCTCAACACTCTGTTATATACGCATCATCTTATGCTAAATATAGCAATCTCGCTAACGAGTCCTTCTCAGGCTCCGCTTTCTTTTTCTAATCGCGTGGTTGCTTAGCATCTAACCTTCCGAACCCTTTCCGGGCTGTGTTTGTTTCCGTCCTGTCAGGACCAGAAGGCGCCACTACATGCTAGTAGTACCCTGGCTAGTGGAACATGTCATTTTATTCCCTTTTGACCTGGGTGAAATATATCATTAGGAGATAGTGGAGGCCTCCCTATCAAGAACAGTATTTTTTTTTTTCTAAAGGTAATAATGATTAAGAGTCACTCCCCCCCCCCCCCCCCCCTCCAAAAAAAAAAAACACGGACATTACGGCCGAGTGTCTGCCCATTGCATATAGTATAGTATTACAAATTCCATTTAGAAAAGGATGTGAGCTTTAACGTGGGCAGAGCGCGGCACGGCACCCTTCTCCTTCACCGTCCACTTTATCTTTATTTTTGATATGTACATGTCGCGCCAATTGTGCCGTTACATGAGTGTCATTGCAATTATCGACTTCATATTTGGTGTCAATAATAGAGGGATAAGAGAACATGGTTGTTCGCTTGTAGGTGTAACTAAACAAGCCATGAGGTCAAGTGCCAAACTGCAAATTGCATGTCAAATTCTTTGTCTTGTCTAAAACCGGTTACCATAAACTATGTAGCATACTCCATTGGGGCCAGTTCTTTGGGCGATTCTCCCGAATCGCCCCCTCCACAGCATTCTCCAGAATCTCCACTTCATATTTTTTTTACAATCCTAGCTAATTAGACATTAACAGTATTTTTTTTCTAAAGGTAATAATGATTCAAGAGTCACTCCCCCCCCCCCCCCAAAAAAAGACACGGACATTACGGCCGAGTGTCTGCCCATTGCATATAGTATATGTATAAATTCATTTAGAAAAGGATGTGAGCTTCTAACGTGGGCAGAGCGCCGACACGGCACCCTTCTCCTTCACCGTCCACTTATCTTTTATTTTGTATATGTTACATTGTCGCGCCAATTCGTGCGTGTACATGAGCTGTCATTGCAATTATCGACTTCATATTTGGTGTCAATATATAGAGGGATAAGAGAACATGGGTTCGCCTTGTAGGTTGTAAATAAACAAGCCACATGAGGTCAAGTGCCAAACTGCAAATTGCATGTCAAATCTTTGTCTTGTCTTAAAACCGGTTACCATAAACTATGTAGCATATCCATTTGGGGCCAGTTTCTTTGGGCGATTCTCCCAGAATCGCCCCCCTCACAGCATCTCCCAGAATCTCCACTTCATATTTTTTTTAAATCCTAGCTAATTAGACATTAACAGTATTTTTTTTCTAAAGGTAATAATGATTCAAGAGTCACTCCCCCCCCCCCCCCCCCAAAAAAAAGACACGGACATTACGCCGAGTGTTGCACTGCATATAGTATATGTATTACAAATTCCATTTAGAAAAGGATTGTAGCTTCTAACGTGGCAGAGCGCCGACACGGCACCCTTCTCCTTCACCGTCCACTTTATCTTTTATTTTTGATATGTTACATTGTCGCCCAATTCGTGCCGTTAATGAGCTGTCACAATGCAATTATCGACTTCATATTTTGGTGTCAATATATAGAGGGATAAGAGAACATGGTTGTTCGCCTTGTAGGTTGTAACTAAACAGCCACATGAGGTCAAGTGCCAAACTGCAAATTGCATGTCAAATTCTTTGTCTTGTCTTAAAACCGGTTACCATAAACTATGGCATACTCCATTTGGGCCAGTTCTTTTGGGCGATTCTCCCAGAATCGCCCCCCTCCACAGCATCTCCAGAATCTCCACTTCATATTTTTTTTACAATCCTGCTAATTAGACATTAACAGTATTTTTTTTTAAAGGTAATAATGATTCAAGAGTCACTCCCCCCCCCCCCCCCCCCAAAAAAAAGACACGGACATTACGGCCGAGTGTCTGCCCATTGCATATAGTATATGTATTACAAATTCCATTTAGAAAAGGATGTGAGCTTCTAACGTGGGCAGAGCGCCGACACGGCACCCTTCTCCTTCACCGTCCACTTTATCTTTTATTTTTGTATATGTTACATTGTCGCACCAATTCATGCCGTTACATGAGTTGTCACTGCAATTATCGACTTCATATTTTGGTGTCAATATATAGAGGGATAAGAGAACATGGTTGTTCGCCTTGTAGGTTGTAACTAAACAAGCCACATGAGGTCAAGTGCCAAACTGCGAATTGCATATCAAATTCTTTGTCTTGTCTTAAAACGTTACCATAAACTATGTAGCATACTCCATTTGGGCCAGTTCGTTTGGGCAGTCTCCCAGAATCGCCCCCCTCCACAGCATCTCCCAGAATCTCCACTTCATATTTTTTTACAATCCTAGCTAATTAGACATAACAGTATTTTTTTCTAAAGGTAATAATGATATCAAGAGTCACTCCCCCCCGGAGTGACTCTTGAATCATTATTACCTTTAGAAAAAAAATACTGTTAATGTCTAATTAGCTAGGATTGTAAAAAAAATATGAAGTGGAGATTCTGGGAGATGCTGTGGAGGGGGGCGATTCTGGGAGAATCGCCCAAAAGAACTGGCCCCAAATGGAGTATGCTACATAGTTTATGGTAACCGGTTTTAAGACAAGACAAAGAATTTGACATGCAATTTGCAGTTTGGCACTTGACCTCATGTGGCTTGTTTAGTTACAACCTACAAGGCGAACAACCATGTTCTCTTATCCCTCTATATATTGACACCAAAATATGAAGTCGATAATTGCAATGACAGCTCATGTAACGGCACGAATTGGCGCGACAATGTAACATATACAAAAATAAAAGATAAAGTGGACGGTGAAGGAGAAGGGTGCCGTGTCGGCGCTCTGCCCACGTTAGAAGCTCACATCCTTTTCTAAATGGAATTTGTAATACATATACTATATGCAATGGGCAGACACTCGGCCGTAATGTCCGTGTCTTTTTTTTGGGGGGGGGGGGGGGGGAGTGACTCTTGAATCATTATTACCTTTAGAAAAAAATACTGTTAATGTCTAATTAGCTAGGATTTAAAAAAAATATGAAGTGGAGATTCTGGGGAGATGCTGTGAGGGGGGCGATCTGGGAGAATCGCCCAAAGAACTGGCCCCAAATGGAGTATGCTACATAGTTTATGGTAACCGTTTTTAAGACAAGACAAAGAATTTGACATGCAATTTGCAGTTTGCACTTGACCTCATGTGGCTTGTTTATTTACAACCTACAAGGCGAACCCATGTTCTCTTATCCCTCTATATATTGACACCAAATATGAAGTCGATAATTGCAATGACAGCTCATGTACACGCACGAATTGGCGCGACAATGTAACATATACAAAATAAAAGATAAGTGGACGGTGAAGGAGAAGGGTGCCGTGTCGGCGCTCTGCCCACGTTAGAAGCTCCATCCTTTTCTAAATGGAATTTAATACATATACTATATGCAATGGGCAGACACTCGGCCGTATGTCCGTGTCTTTTTTTTGGGGGGGGGGGGGGGAGTGACTCTTGAATCATTATTACCTTTAGAAAAAAAATACTGTTAATGTCTAATTAGCTAGGATTGTAAAAAAAATATGAAGTGGAGATTCTGGAGATGCTGTGGAGGGGGGCGATTCTGGGAGAATCGCCCAAAAGAACTGGCCCCAATGGAGTATGCTACATTTTTATGTAACCGGTTTTAAGACAAGACAAAGAATTTGACATGCAATTTGCAGTTTGGCACTTGACCTCATTGGCTTGTTTAGTTACAACCTACAAGCGAACAACCATGTTCTCTTATCCCTCTATTATTGACACCAAATATGAAGTCGATAATTGCAATGACACTCATGTAACGGCACGAATTGGCGCGACAATGTACATATAAAAATAAAGATAAAGTGGACGGTGAAGGAGAAGGGTGCCGTGCCGGCGCTCTGCCCACGTTAAAGCTCACATCCTTTTCTAAATGGAATTTGTAATACTATACTATATGCAATGGGCAGACACTCGGCCGTAATGTCCGTGTTTTTTTTTTTTTGGAGGGGGGGGGGGGGGGGGGGAGTGACTCTTGAATCATTATTACCTTTAGAAAAAAAAAAATACTGTTACTTGATATGGAGGCCTCCACTATCTCCTAATGATATATTTCACCCAGGTCAAAAGGGAATAAAATGACATGTTCCACTAGGCCAGGTACTACTAGCATGTAGTGGCGCCTTCTGGTCCTGACAGGACGGAAAACAACACAGCCACGGAAAGGGTTCGGAAGGTTAGATGCTAAGCAACCACGCGATTAGGAAAAAGAAAGGCGGAGCCTGAGAAGGACTCGTTAGCGAGATTGCTATATTTAGCATGAGATGATGCGTATATAACAGAGTGATTTGAGCAGCCTAGCTAATGGTGCAGTTCCGTGCTTGTTGTTTAAATAGCTATTGTTTACCTAAAACCAAAGAAAGGTAGGAAAATGACACTGATTATTAGTATCATGTACGTAGATTTTGTAGTAGTACTAGTGTGCACTGGAGTTAAAGTGGCTGTGCAGTGTAGTACGATTTCCATTTATTACTTTAAGCTGTCAGCAAATAAAAACATAATTGCTAGGTTAAAGTTTGAATCTAGGATGTGTATGGCCATCATATAACTTCCCCTGCAAGCGGGCGAAAAAAAACACTAGATTGTTTTTGCTCAGGTATCAATGGTTACATTTAAAATATTCTTTATCAACAAATCAATGTGGATTCGAATCGATCAAACAAGAAACCCGCTAATTACACTATGTTATTATGTTTTCCCCCTTATGTACATACAACACAATTTCCCTTTCAATATCTACATACATATGCCCCTAAAAAAAATCTACCTACATGTGGGGAGTATGCACCGCAGTTGTCAATACTCAAGAGTCTTGCGTCATGATAATACTTTGCAGTTTTGACATAAAGAAATCAACCAACTGGCAAGTGGTGCAATATGCTGACTTTCTGGGGCGATCTTCCTCATGGGTCACATATGCAATCATATTGCAAAAGATTTGTCATTTCAATAATATCCATCACCCATATTTAAAAGGGTGCCCATTGGTGCACCCCATTTAAGAATTTTCATCTGGCGATTTCAGTTCAAAAAGTCCACCAACAAAACTTATATGGTACGTTTCTTTAGCAAAAGAACAACTTGCATGCTAACTTGCCTTTTTTGTGTGTCATCCTTTATCTTTTGCATTTGCCAAAAGAGGAGAATTATACTACTACTAGCAAGTATATTTTTATTGATATAATTATGGACCGGACGCGTCTAATACGTTTCTGTCTACAAGTCTTGTTTAGGATCGTAGTCCTTTTCGGGAAAATCGTTCACAGTATACACCAAACATTTGTGAGGAGTTGTTCAGGTGGGTCATGGATGCATTATTATTTTCCCAGGAAATTGAGTTTGTGGTTGTGATTAGTGACTACATATAAGCTCTCCATTATTGTTACGTTTGATTGAAGAAACCTAAATGTAGCTTAGCTCAGGAATATATTGAGATGGCAAGTAGCCATCACAGGTTCACCACTGAACCGGCCGGCCACCGCATGGTGCATGCGGTTCGAGCCTAGCTAGAGCTGGAGTCGTGTCATCTCGGCCGTCAAATCGGATACCCAACTGGTCTGGACATTGATCTCACCCGTCAAATCGTCCCCGCAAGTGCCACTTGATTAGCTCATGATGCTGGTTCATTTCACATGGTGGGTTGCCACTGTCCCTTGAGGTTTAATTGTTCAAATTATTTCATATATGTTTTAAAAATGCCGGTTCTCTAGAGCATCAATCAATATATTATAGGTCAGCACGTTTCTTCCATTTTAGATAAGGTCCATACGAGAAGAAACTCTGATCAATCATAAATGCACGATAGTAGATACTAGTAAATTCCAGTGAAATGTCGCCAGCATTTGTGAAAATCTATGAAGTCACCTCACATAAAATAGAGGGCAAGCTGGTGATTGAACTCTTTAACCTCTCGTGCAACAAACATTCACCTTTAATCAGAAGAGAGCTAGATATGCATACATGCATGTGACGTTCTGAGCAAGGGACAAGATCTTGCGCGGAAAACGAAAGAGGAAAAAGCAAATCAATCGGATGTAAGAGCTCCCATTCCTTGATGATACACCAACAAGCACCCAAACTAAACAATGTAGTAACCAGGACACAAGATGTAATTAAACTAGAGGAAGTGGTACTAGTAGAGGAGTAGTAGAGGAGTTGGACAATGGCAGTATAGCTAACCTACCCAAAACACTTTGGCTCCCGGTCTCCCACTAGGGTCATATCCAGCACTCGTGTCTGCTCATTTATTATTCTATATAGTAGATCTGGTCCTTTTCTCCCTCTCCTGATTTTTTTTTGTTTATCTTCATTTTGGTTTTCCAAGTTCTTTTTTTGCGGGCATTCGGAGACGGTTTTCCAAGTTTGCTTGGAGAGAAACCGGTACTACTACTTCATTGTATACAACTTTATTTCTGATTTTTTTTCTTCGCAGATTTACCGAGTGTTGCAACATTTCTTTTAATAGCAGTAGTATTGTTTCCTCTGGATTTCAGTTTTTCCTTTTACGCACCCCCTGCACCTCATTCCCATCATCAAGGCCATCAAAGTTGGTTGCTGAATTATTTTCACAAGTGAAAGAAAATCACTAAAAGCATTGACGAGACGAAACACAAGGAATCTGCATCCGTTAGCTAGCTAGCTTCAAACATCTGCAGGAACGGTCCCTTTCCAGCTTAAGTAACAAATTGACAAGATGAAGCACCTTTTCAATTGCTATTTTTATTCTCTTCTCTTCTAATCTATTAAACCATAGCTATCATTCATTTCAGACATAAGCTGCTGTTCAGCATTGTCAAACAGAGAAACTATTACTCAAACACCCATTTCTCGACAGTTCAAAGTCCATTCTCCAAGTTACCCCACTTAGAAGCTGCTATTAAAAAAACCAAGTAAAATATTTCAAAAAGCATTTTAATCAAAGAAAAATAAATAAAAGGTTGGCTTGATGGGCACACCAGAGTAGAGTAGAGTACGGGAGAAGGCCACACGGGCGCGCACACGGCAAGAGGATCAGGTGGGGGAGCAGAGCAGAGAGCTTCCCAAGCAAAGATCCCCCAAGCCCAATACAAAACGAGTAAAACAAGAGCAAAGCGGCCAAAGAAAAAATAGCAGGAAAAAAGAGGCGCAGAAAATCCCCACTTCACTCGTCCCCCCTCTTCTACCTCTCTGCGTCCGTCCGCGCTCCCCAACCCCCCACCCATGCTGTAACTACACTGCATCGCCAGTTCGTACCACACCTCATCCTTCCTCCTCCTCCTCCTCGCGCAGGCAGGGAGCGCGCGGCGCCACGTCGATCCGGGAGGGGCGCCGCCCGCGCGCACCGCCGGCAGAAGCGGCAGAGGGCGCGCCGAATCTGGGGCCCGGGGGACCTGCATTGCCGACGCGGGCTGCCAGATCTCCGGCGCCATCGGGCCGCCGCGGCACGGCATGGTGGCTGCCGCCGCAGCGGCTACCGCGCCAGATCCGCCCCGCACGTCGCGCCCGCCGCTCACGCCGGCGCTCGACAAGCCCAACTCCGGCGCGGCGCCCCGCCGGCCCGCCCGCTCCAGCAACAAGCCCGTCTCATCGCGCTACCTCGCCTCCGCCGCGTCGCCGGCCTCCTCCACCTCGTCCACGTCGTCGTCGTCGTCCTCGTCCGCCTCGTCGCGCCGCGCACTGTCGGCGCAGCGCGGCCGCTCCTCGACTCCACCGTCGCAGCACGCCACGTCGCCCACGCCCGTGGCCGCGGCGACGGCCGCGACTGTGACGGCGACCACGATGCGGAGCCTCTCGGTGTCGTTCCAGGGGGAGTCCTTCTTCTACCAGACATCGCGCGCGCCGCGGGCCGCGTCGCCGTCCTCGCCTGCCGGTCGGCGGGGCCCCACGCCGGAGCGGCGGAAGAGCGTGTCCTCTGTGCCGGAGGCCGAGAACGCGCGGCCTCAACACCGATGGCCCGCGGCCAAGCCCAAGGCGTCGGACCCGCTCGCTCGCAGCCTCGACTGCAACCTCGACCGCAAGGACTCCATCCTGGCTGCCGTTCAGCTCCTCCGCCGATCCATGGCCTTCGACTCCACCACCTCCTTCTCCCCCTCTGACCATGCCGCGGCCGCCGGTCCTGACCTCTCTGCCTCCGACACCGACAGTGTCTCCTCGGGTAGCAACTCGGGAGCCGGCGATCCGCCACGCCGTGGCATCAGCGTGCCAGCGAGGTTCTGGCAGGAAACCAACAGCCGCCTACGAAGGCTTCCGGACGCAGGGCTGCCGCAACAGTCGTCTGGACGGAGATCGTTCTCAGACAGCCAAATGTCACCGAGGCTGCCTGGCCGGTCCCCGTCTCCAAGCCGAGGAAGCAAGGGGACGGCGAGCCCATCAAGAGGGCGAGCTGGGGAGGCATCACCAAATGGGCACATGGTTCAGACGGCAGCAAATGCGCCATCTATCATTAGCTTTGCTGCAGAGGTGAGGAGGGCAAAGAAGGGGGAGAACAGAATTGAGGAGGCACACAGATTGCGGATGCTGGACAACCAGCATTTGCAGTGGCGGTGCATCAATGCTCGGACAGATGCAACCCTTCTGGTGCAGAGCTTCACTGCCGAGGTAAATCTTAACCTATGAACTTTTCTATATATTTTTTGTTCAAATGTTGATAGCTTGTTGTTAAACCTAAATTCACTCTAAAATTTCACATTGTGCCTCTGATAGGTAGCACTTTACTAGTTAACAGAACCAAATTTGCTGTCGTGGTTGCTTGCTTAATTTTTTTACTGCAAATGTGCTTTTATTCTGGGATAATATGCTACTTGTTACTGATCACTAGGACATTTAGTATTCGCTAGCTGCCTTTTTCAGGATAATGGTTAGTTTTTCACAATCTACATCGACCAGCAGATGATTTGTAGAGCGAGCATATCCAACCCTTTTCGGTCAAATGTAGCGATCCTAGCTATATTATCTCTGATTGATGATAGAGGAGATAAGGAGAATCTTTGAACACACTGCATTTCACATGTATAAAGTATCCATCACTACTTAAGTTTGCCCCGGTCTGTTGAATCAAACTAAACTTGCTGTTTTGGACTTTGATGGATATAGTTGAAGGCGCAGGCAGACTGGCATGCAATTGTGGGTGCATGAAAACATAAATTTAAGATTGGTTATTCATTAACATCTAGGCCCTATTCGAAAAGTATGGATCACAGCTCAACATGTATTGTCATAAATAACTGGACTAAGCTATTAGACTTTATGAGAACAAGGAGATACTAATGATGAAAGATTATCCATCTCAAACGAATTGCAGTTAATACTGTCTGATAAATCATGTACTTCCTTTTGAGTGCGAAGAAAACAAAGGGTACCAAATCAGGCATGGAAAAAGAATGATAGCTGTTCTCGTGGTTTGTGTAACCCATTTTTTCAGCTTACTATGGATGTCCATTTTCATTGGTACTCTAGGTTACTCTCTAGTGATTACTATGCGAATCTAGTGATTGCGAGGCTTCAGCTAAATCCTACACGTGCCTACATGTATTTACTGCTGGTAGTGAAATCTACAGTTTATATTATCTGAAACAAATGGATATACACGCTAAAATTGGCAAATATAGAGATGCTTAATCACTTGTACTTGCAAGCTATCTTTTGATGAAACTACATTGTATTTTGAATCTTCTTACATTGCATCATAATCATATGCTTATGCGTAAAAGAATCGGAAAAAGGCCCAATATGTTTTTATTATAACAACTGTTTGTTATCTAATTTTTTTATCAGAAAACCCTACACAGTGCATGGAAGGAAATATCAAAGTTGCGTGACAATGTCAGTTCGAAAAGGTGCAAACTCCAGCTTCAAAAACAAAAACTGAAGCTGTTTGCTATTCTTAAGGGAGAGGTATGTGATATGAGTTACATAGCTTATCTTATTGCTTTTACTGTTTTATGGTTTCTATATGATTTTCTTTTCCTTTTATTTACTTTGTATAGCTTACGTATCTGACAGCTTTCATTTGATGACATGTTCAGATGTCCTATCTAGAGGAGTGGTCTCATGTCGAGAAACACCATTCAAGTTCTTTGTCAGCAGCAATTGAAGCACTAAAGGCCAGTACTCTCCGTCTTCCGGTTGTTGGTGGTGCAAAGGTGGGAATTTTCTCATCAAACCTTAGCTGACCCGTTTTGTTTTCCACAAGCTAACAATTGCTTATCTCTGAGCAGGCTGATGCCCAAGGTGTGAAGGAGGCTGTTAACTCAGCGGTTGATGTAATGCATACAATGGCATCTTCGATGTGTAATTTGTTGTCAAAGGTGCATTCCAACATCCTGCAAAGCTTCAATCCACATTTCTTTTCCTTGGTTTCGGTTGTTATATAATCTCAATTTGTCAAGAATGAACTCATCATTTTCATGTTACAACAAGTCCACAAATAGATGAATAGATCCATATAAGCTCCATCCCTGATGGATGGCTTTGTGATAATGCAGAAAATTGTATTTATTCTTGATTTCGCTTATCGTGTTGTACTCCCTCTGTCCCAAAATAAGTGACTCAACTTTGTACTAACTTTGAAAGTTGAGTCACTTATTTTGGGACGAAGGGAGTATTAACTAAAGTTGAGACAATTATTTTGGGACGCAGGGAGTATAAGATAATCTTTGGCACTATGCCATAGTATGCACCTTTTAGTTATTAAGGCTCTGTTTGGTATTGTGGTGGATTTTAATAATCCTTTTTGTCTTAACCAGCTTTTGCCCTATTTTATCGTTCGCTCGACCAAAATTCCCACTTCTGTCAGATATTTTTCCTGAACAGTTCATAAAATAAGTTGAGACCAACACACTTCAGTGACTACATACTGGGCCTAAGTCTACCTGGTGTCTTTGTTTTTGACGACTACATTTTTCTTTCTTTATATAGCTTAAGGTCGTATCACATAGTCTGTTTTCTAGTTCCTGATTTGTCTTGAGTATGAGCTCTAATTTTCAATCTGGATCTATGCACTAATTGCTTTCTGATCCCTGTTGTAAATACATAATGACAAGTGGGCAGCTATTGTCTGCTATATTGATTCTTCATAAATGCAGATCTAAGATAGACCGATAAGATGTAATTACACTTGACAGCCTGCATGAAAAACAGGCCTGCCTTCTGTAACAGACCTACAATTCTGTTTTCGATTCTGAATGTAGTCTGCTTGTCTCTTTTGTGAACACTTGGCAATAGGATGTAATTACATTTGATGGTCTACATGGCCTTGAACAATAAGCGGACTGTCAAGAAATTCATGTCATGTCAATGAGTTTCTTGTGGCAATTTCCCATTTCTTAACTTGTCATAAATTTGATTGATCCAGGTGGAGGGGACAAGCTCCGTGGTGTATGAGCTCGCGAAGCTTGCAACACAGGAGCAAATGCTGTTGGACCAATCAAGGGATCTCTTGTCCACGGTGGCAGCGATACATGTAGGGATAACTTCTATGACCTTTGGTCCAGTTCTGGACATTGTCTAGATAATTGTGTTAACCTTACATACATTGCAACGCAGGTCAAACAGTGCAGCTTGAAAACTCACTTGCTGCAGCGAAAGCAAAGGCAGAGCCAAACACAGTGGTAGATCAGTTATCCGAGCCACGTTGGTGGTCACTACTAACATGACACGGCCTCATCTTTCCTCACTGGAGACTACTACTACTACTACAGGTAATAAAGCTGTAACCATTTGGTGTGAAGTGTGTCCCCCCTAATCTGCTCGACCGACCCCGCTGAGTGTAGCTGATTCGTGTAATTTTTTTCGAGTGCATATCACCATAGAATGGCCTCCCCCCCTCTTTGCCTGCGGTTTGTTTGCAGCGGGTGTATACAGAGAGAGAAGCTAGTGTTTGACCAAAAGATAAGCTTTGCTGTAGATATGAAAAAGCTTAGCTTGCTTGTTGTCGTCTGCGTGCTGAGTGCTCGAGTGCTGGTTTGTAATTCTGGGAATGGAAACAACTGTCTGTTTGATATAGGCGTTTTCATGGCTGATTAACGCGGAGATTTGTTTTCCTTATCATGACCTGCTTGTGTTGCATGTGTCTGCGTTGTTAATCCTGGAAGCGTGAAGTGCTCTCTCTGCTTGTTGTAACGAAACCGTGATACTTACGCTGGTTGCATGGACCTCTGACTCTGAGCGGTTGTTGCTGTTGTCTTTTTGTGTTGCTGATCTTCCAGTAATTGAGAAGAAATCGTAACGTGAGATGTGTGTGGCATGTTAAATGTGGTACGGAATGGGGATCCTGAGGTGTGTAGGACACGTACCGTAATGGAAGGCTCGGAGGGCGTCCGCGTCCGCCGGTTGGCGCCGTGTCACTTCATAGGCAAGCCGACACAGAAGGCCACCGTCCCCCGTTGGCCGTTGCCCACGCACGGCGCACGTACGTGGCCACCAACCGTCCTGTTCGGCTGCCTCCGCCGGAGAGCGACGGTATTCGACGGGCGCGGGGACAGGGGTGCACGGCGATTTAAGACCGGCGGCCCCTTGCGCCAGCGTTGCGCGTAGAAACTGTGCCGTGATGCGGACGGATCCAAGGCGTTTGTTGGCTCTGGACTCTGGTCGTTGCAGCCTGAACAAAAACAGGTCTTTGTTGTTTGAAAAACAGTCCACCACGACCCTGGTTGTCCTTCATTCGCGCCTATCATGGCGGGCGCCAGGACTGTGCTGCAGGTCGTGCACTGGAACGAGGTTTCTTATAATATTTTTAGGCCTCCCTTGGTTCATAGGGTAGTAAAAGGGCAGTGCTACGCGTCGACCAGCGGATAATGAAAAAGTATCCGCCGCCTCGTTGACCATTGGATGGACACCCTAATAGCCGTTCGATGTGTCTACGTGAGCAACCACCACTTTGCAACAAGAGTGATGTTGCGGTATTTCTGTAACAGAGGTCTTATTGCACGAAATTCCGGCAACAGAGGACTTGTTGCAGAAAATTCCCGCAACAAAGCTCTTGTTGCAGAAATTTATCGCAACAAAGACCTTGTTGCAGAAAAAATAATTTGAGTAGTTTTTTTATGAAACAGGACCCTTTTGCAACATGCCCTTTGCTGCAAAAACAAAACCGCCTCCAATGCCTTGTTGCCTTCGTCCACTCCGCCACAGGAGCTTGCACACCATGCCGATTGACTTTGCAGGCGTTGCTACAGCCTACAGGACCTTCGCTGGCCAGATCCACTGTGGCGGGCGTTGCTGCAGGAACTTGGGCAGCTAGGCGTTGCTGCAGGAACTTGGGCAGCCATGCGTTGCTGCAGGAACTAGGCGTTGCTGCAGAACTTGGGCGGTCAGATCCGGCGAGGAGGTCGGCGGCGGACGTGCCGAGCTCGGGCACACCGCAACGGCCGACGACCTTGCGGCGGCCGGCGTTCATGGTGGAGGCAGTCGACTGCGGCGGTGCTCGCGCTTGACCATGCTGTAACGGCATCGATTCCCATGTCGACAACATAGATTCCCATGGCTGGCTTCCTCCTTATCCATTCGTGGGAGAGAGATCGAAGAGGAAAGGAAGAAAATCAATCGTTGCAGAGACAGTGCTAAGTGGGCCTGACGCAGGACACGCGTCGCACATACGAGACGACGGATGCTCGCGAGTGATCCACCGGCTGAAGACTAGAGTTTCCTAAAATCGTAGGAATAGGAAAGTCATAGGAAATAAGATGACATGTATCTCAAATCCTATGAGTAGGAATAAGAAAGGAGATGCCCTTTGATTCACATCATATGATTTGTCTAGACTAATGTTTATTTTCCTATGTAATGTGGAGGATAGGAAAAATTCCTTCATAGAAATATGATTCCATTCCTACAAATCAAAGGGATCTAAAAGAATTTTTGCTATAGAAATCCTATCGTATGAAATTCCTACAAGATTCCTCTAAACCAAACCGGTGGTCGCGCGCTGGCCGCCGCGGGCTTGCATGCCGGCCGGGCTTGGTGGCCACAGCCGCCGTGGGCTGGCCGCCGCTGCCGCGTGCGTGCGTGTGTGCGTTGGCCGCGGTGCGCGCAATCGGAAGCCGCTGACGTGTGTGTTGTGCCGCGCCGGAGCCGCCCACCCACGATGCGACGCCGTGCTCGAAGCTCGTGTGTGTGTGTTGTGCCGTGCTCGGAGCTCGCGTGCGTGCGTGGTCGCGCGCAGGCCGCCGCGTGCGTGCCCGAGCGCACGCCGCAGCGCGCGTGCTAGTCGCCGTGTGCATGCGTGTGAGCTGCTGGCCATAGCGTGCCTTTGGGCTTGGTTGCTAGCCCCCGCGCGGCTGCGTACTGGCCACCGCAGCCGCCGCGTGCGTGCTTGGCTGCTGGCCGCGGCGTGTGTGCGTTGGACTGCATGCTGGCCATCGACGTGCGCTGGGTTCGTTGATGAGCATGCACACAACTTGTTTGATAAAGTGCTGCATGCAGGGAGAGAGAAAGTGAGGGCTGGAAATAAGGGCTTCGACTGTTTCGGAGAGGGAAAATGAGAGTCAAAGCGGACGCTTGAGGGACCGAATTAGATGAGTATGGCTGTAGATGCTCTCAGCACATCATGTCTACGAGTGGCATGTTCTTGCCTCGAAAAGAAAGAAAGAAAAAGAGAGCGGTGTCAGGACCTAACGGCGAGCATCTGATATTCAGTTAAGTTTGAATTCGTAGTTGTTGGCGTGAAGCTCCCAGTACCGTCCATCTGCAATTTGACGCTCCTCATGCGGCCGTACCGTTTCGCGGTTTCTTGATGCTCTGGATCACGTCCATCCCGCATCGGACGGTTGTAGATCTCGCGCGCGTCGCTGTTTACCTTTCTGGCAAAGAGAACAATGTCTACCAGCTTCAATTTTACTTTCTTACTTTTCCTTCATTTTGTAAGGCTATAAAGCCCCGTTTCTGGATCGGTGGAGAACCATCTCTTATATTAGGGTTTCCCCCTTAGCCGCCAGTGTTCCTGGCCGGCCTTAGGCTCCCCTTGATCTGCATCCAAACTCTCAGAATCATCCAGTAAAGTTGCTAAGATTTGAGTGTTTTCAGAGTTTGGTTCATCTCCCCGGCGACACAAGATCTGGTGCCGAAGTGGAGTTGAAGGAGCCGTAAAATCCTTCACTCATGGTGTGTTCCCTAGCGGCGTGTGACGGCGGCGACAGTTCGATACTGGTCTGGAGCTGGGAAGTGGTTGCAGAAACATACTGTTTCGGCAGTAAAATCCCACCCTCCCACCCGGATCCGATGTACTTCCATCGGCGCGGCATTGGCGACAGTGCTGGCGGGGGCAGGATCAACGGCTAAGGTCTGGTTGCAGCTTTTGTTGTTTTAAAATCCCCTCCTTTACCCGAAGATCATTAGTAGTGAGGTTACTTGTCTCACTACAAAAAAAACCACTTCCGTGATGATACGTGTTTGTCACAGTAGGTCGTGTTTTTTGTCATGCATGCATATCCATGACGATTTTATGACAGAATCAAGATAGTCATACCTGTGCTGTCGTAGAAGTGTTCCATGACAATACCAAAATTATCATCACGGAAGTGTCCACTTCCATGACGATAAATGGCGCATCATGGAAGTGCTTTCGTCAAGGGTAACCGACACGTGGCATCCACCGTAACGGGCCGCCGTTAAGCTATCGGGTTCCGGTTTGGATCCGATAACCCGTTAATAGCCCGGACCAATGGGGATTTTCCACGTGTAAAATCATCATTGGCTGGAGGAAACACGTGTCGGCTCCTCGGTGGGCCAGATGTCGCCCGTCCAATGGAGGAGACGTGCCTATGATACGTTGACACGTGGCAGGGCCCAACAGAGGCCCATATAGGTTAAAAAAGCCGGCCCAGTCAAACGCCCGTAGTATTTACTCAGGCACTTGTGGGCCAGCCCACTAACGGCCTGTTTAAACATGACCCATTTACGGCCCAAAGCCAGATCTGGCCCATTAATTGTTCGCCGAATATTTGGGCCCAATTACGGCCCAGTGACATTTCGGCCTGTTAGAGGCCCGATGTAGACATGGGTCCATTTCAGCCCGGTGTGTCTTTCGGCCTGGGAATGGCCCGTGCTGCCCATGGGCCATATATGGTCCGACGCGACATCCGACCCTCTAACGGCCCGTGATCAAGGTGGCAACAGTTCAGCCCAACGTGACTTTAGGCCTGTTAAAGGCCTGTCGTATAATTCGGCCCGTTGATGCCTCTACTAAGCTTTCGGCCACTTAAAGGCCTATGGTATCAGTGGGCCAACTAAGGCCCGAGATATGTTTCGGCCTGGTAATGACCCGTCATATAACTGGGCCAATAATGGTCCGGTCTACATTTTAGCCTACTGAAGGCCCGTCAACGACTAGTGAAAATTGAGGCCCAACATGCATTTTGACCTGCTAAAGGCCCATGGTTTCTTCTGGGCCGTAACAGGCCAGCAGAATATTCAGCCTGTTAATGGCCCGAAACTACATGGGCCCAGCTAAGTGCTGGGTCCACTAAAGGCCCAACTAAACTTTGGGTCGAATATAGGCCCGTGTAAGTTGTGGGCCTGGCGCAAAGTGTGAAGGCCCCAATGGCCTTTTAGGCCCAAGAAAGTTGCAGGCCGGCCCAATTGTGGCCCACTAAAATGCAGGCCCGTTAGAGGCGAATGTTTTGGCCCGGTCGACTACATCAGATTTTCGCCTTTTTTCCAGATAGCGAATGATGGCATATACGGTAACTAGTAGGAATTAAGAACAAACCTACTCTATACAATAAAGAAATTACGGCATAGTAACTTAGAATAAACCTACACTATACAATAAAGGATTTATGGTATATTACATCCACTGGGCATCGAAGTTCGCCACCAGTGATCATAAAGCGCAACGAAGAGGCAGATTACAAAAACTGGGCGCCATTGCAGCGTAACAAAATAATACTGAACCAAGACCACTTCCAAGACAGTTCAAGAAATGTTAGCCTTGCGCGGGAACTGCTGCGCAAGCTGCTGAGCAAGGCTGTGAGACCGGCCTAGCATGTCGGTCATAGCTTCCAGGTGTAGCTGTTTAGCAATGAGGTTCTCATTGGTGTTCTCCGCAATCTTTCTTAGAGATAGGACTTCAAGTCGAAGTTGAGTTGCAGAATGCCTTTCTGCTAGAACTTGGGACTGAAGAAGTCGAACTGATTCAGACAGCGAATTATGTGAGCTTGTCTGACTGCTAGTCTCAAGTAACTTGAACACTGCATCAAGACAAGACTTTGGGGTTGTCTCGCTATCTTCAAGATGTTTTGCCTTCTTTGCTGCAATATATGTGGGGTTTGTCTCACAGCCTTCAGCAGACTTGTGCATGCCATCAGGCATATCACCCTGAAACAAGCAGAGAGATGACAGGTTTTGCACGTGTATAAACAAAGATGATAACTGTGCTGTCAATTCCATCCAATTTCAAATTAGAAAATAAAGAGTAAGTTCAAAATATCAATAACATAATTTGGCATTGTTCATAATGCGGGGAGCTTCACCACACGACTGGATTACCATGTCAACAAAACAAGCATAGATGAAGGGCAAAGACAATCATTGTATCTATTTTGGTTAATGTGCATGGCATGTTGTTCATATCATCAGCCACATCAGTAAGATAAAACAGGAGATGACAAGGTGCAAACGTGGGCTGCTTCACCACACACTGGATTATAGATCCACAAAAACAAGCATACATATAGGGAGTATTGAGTAATGTGCATGGTATGAATAAGGAATTTGGTTTTATAAGTAAAACTTGGAACTTACAGTTGTTGCGAACATGCATTTTGATAGAAACAGCAAACTAAACAGCAGTTAATGATAGGGAGTATGAGCGAATTAAACAGCAGTTGAGGATAAAGGCTTTAGAAGGACTGACTTACATTAACAGTTAACACCGGCTTTATAATGCCCTTCTCCATATCAAGGGAAGGATAACTCAAGAATTTCAGCACATAATCTTCTTCATAAGCATTGCCTGTACTCTACATTTTGTAGAGAGTAATTATAGATATGATAATACTGGAAGGGATAGAGGATAATGAAGATAAGATGCAGTTTGATGCTACATAATCAACTACCAATCCCTGGAAGTACAAGCGTTACAGGACAAAATGTACTAACAAGAGCAATGGGCTACACTTCTGCACTGGCATTGTCTGTGTATTCAACTTTTTGGTAAGATTAAATATAGATCTGATATTTTTTAGTAAATGGTGGGCGGGGGAGATAAGATGCAGAATGCTACACAATGAACCAATACCTCTTCCCATAATATAAGAGTGTTTTGAACACTGGTGTACTGTACAAAACGCTCTTATATTATGGGACGGAGGGAGTAGCTGTTAATGTAAGTATAGTGATAGACGACGTTCAGTCCTTACAAGAGGACTGCAGAGCTAAACCTCTTCAAAAGTATTGGGTTGATTCTAAATTTATGTAAGAGTCGATACGGATCTTATAATATCCACCAAATGGAGGATAACGAGGCTAACATGTGCAATGATGCTACATAATCAACCAGCTATGAAAATAAGTATGGTCATACAGGGCAAGAGGTACTCACAAGAGCAATGCAGTGTGCAGTATAGTTGCAAGATTCTGTGGTCCCTTGAGAATGAATGTTCTTCTGCAAACAGTTTTCGTACAAGTGAGACGTTAAGGCACATGCAGAAATGTAGTTCAAATTGTGACGTGATATCATAGACAGTACCTTACGCTGCAGACGAGACCAATGTGTAACTAGATTATTCCAGTCACTGTGTGATAAATGTAGCACCGGAGACTTTACAGAAATTTTGTTTAGAGGCTTGCCATCGAAGTGCGCTTGCCTCAGGTAGGAACGATACTTCATCAACGAGTTCTTGAAAAGCGCAACCAACCCTTGCTCGTCTTGACTATCCAGTTTGGTCCTCGCCTATTTAAAAGAATGAAATCTTGTGTCTTCTGTCAGCAGAAACATATGCAGTAATTACCATGAATAACATTAGTACATTACTTACGTGTAAGTTGCTGAGGAAGATTGGAAATTGTTCTTTGTCTGTGGTATAATCTTTCCATGAAGGAAAGATGCGCACAAAGTTCCTGACAACAATATAAGCTTCGTCTTCTAAACTGGGAAGAAGTGGAACAGGAGTCCTATTTGCTGCAATTGGGGCTCTCTCTCGTTCGAAAAGGGATTTGGCAACTGGATTTGGTGTACTCTTTGCTGGAATGGGGGTTTTGCGTCGTAGAGCTGGTGCTATGTCAACTGGCATCATCATACTGTTTGCGGCAGTTGGAGTCTGCTGAGTTGGGGCATCAGAGATGGCCAGTGTAGTAGGGCTAGAGTCTGCTAGAGTTGTGGCCGTGTTTTTTTGGGTCGGGTGATATTGCAACTACACCTAATGGGCTATTTGATTTATCAGGTGTCACTACCTTTTCCAAATACTTTGTTTGTGCTCCTCCGCGATCAGCAATCGCCCTCTTCCTTTTGAACGTCTGATACACAAGAACAACATTTGAATGGATAAATATGGTATGATGATAGATGGAATATGTACTGAAAATGGATAGGCAGGGTGTATTCACATACACGATGTGTAAACTAAGCTAATGGCAGTGCAGCAAAGTAGAAGCAATGCAAAGCATCAGTTGCAAGACATGTGCGACCAATATAACCTTGAAAAGTTAGAGCAAGCACCTTGATGGGTGAATAAGATAGGGCATCTGCCTCTGACTCCTCCACTAGGGAGCTACATTGACTTAGGTCTCCCTCTAGCTCAGAATCACTGTTAGGATCATATTCTGAGCATGAATCTGTAGGTGGAGAGCATTTGCATTGCATTGCATCCAGACTTGATTTCAGTCCCTTAATGCCAAGTTTGACAGCCATGGCATTGTTCTGCTTTATTCTTTTCATGCGCGCAAGCTCATAATCATTATGATGCTGTTCAGTATCTGAGATTCATGAAAACATAAAAAGTAGTCGGATTATCTATGGAATGCATTGCGGATTCAACTCGAAGAGTGTCTCCCTATAAACCCGTGCGTATGCAAAGTTCACCCCCAACCATGCTGACCATACCACACACAGAAATACAAACCTCTTATATCTCTATAACAGGCAGACACACATTTCAAAACTGAAGTAGGAACATTAGAATCATATCAAATTCGTATTTGAACAAATAAACTAAGGAATTATGAGTGGCATAATGTTTAGCTTCAAGGGTAGTGCGACACAAAGCAAGTAGGCAGATTGTATTCCATGTAAAAGATCGTAGTCTATGTAAAAGGTGGAAATGACACTTTCTTTCTATACAATGAAGTGTTCATTGCCCACACATGATGGAAGAGATCACACAGAGAAATACTATTCACTCATGTATGCGGTTCCAATATTTTGAAACAGGGTGGTCCACCCTAAAAGAATATTGACAACAAATATGACAAGGCAAGCATAGAGGTAGTGAATCAATCATTACTTGTGAGCTTACTAGGACAAATATGCAGAATTGTAACGACAGTAAGCGACTGTCCAAAATCTGAATCAAGAAGTTGGTCTAGCACTTATTGTTTGCAACTAATCGACGTGAATAATTGGATATCATATCGAATGAGTAAGAAAGACAAGTAAAATTGTCAACAAACCTGGCCTGCAGTAGTAATCTGGGTCAATGTCACTATGACCAACAATCCAAAATGACTAGTGTCTGTTCCTAGGGCCAGAATTTTGAAACCCTGTGAACTTTACAGGTACTAAAGATTACTGAAATACATCCGAACCATTAAGTGTAGGTAGCACTCAGTACACAACAAACCCTAATGACAGTTCTGCCTAATGAGTAATGAATCAATTAGAAAATGGGTGATGAGGAGTGGCTGCTGAGTGTTGAGGATGTATCTCAGGATAAATCGGGTTGGCTTAGTGGCTGCTGCACGCCTGAGCCCTGAATGGACTGGGAAGGTAGGCACGGCGGCGCGCCCGGGCAGCGGTGACGCTGTTGGGCGAGCGGCTCCTGACCTCCTATTAGTCTGGCGTCTCCTCCTAGAGTCATGCCATCCGGGGACGGCAAGTCGCCGGCGAGGCAGGTGGCTGGGGGCAAGTAGAGATCGGAAGCACAACAGAACTGAGGGGAATCGGGGCCTGGGCCGACCCAAAATCCCAAGGTGGGCCACGACCCACCGTGGGCACCTTGTAGATCCACACCCGAGCAGCGTACATGCATTTTCGAAACTAAATTAGGAACATTTAGCTAACCAATTAAACGACTCTGTTTTAATAATATCAGATTCGTATTTGAACAACTAAGCTTGTTTAGCTTGATGGGTGGAGCAGTGCTATTATGACATGAAGCACGTATGCTGATCGTATAGTGATCATAAAAGGGGGAAAACCCTAAGCATGATCAATTAAACCCTATTATGACTATGCCATGGAAGATTTGAAGCTGCAAACAGCAGAAATGCTATTTACCAACCATTGTTTGCTTCAAACTAAGAACTAAATTCTAAGAGCTGAAAAGAAAGTACAGTAACCAAGTTACGATCTATTTTCTGGGTGAGATCAAAAAGTTGAGCAGATATGAAGTAGTACCACCTCTCTTGCGGCGCCGTGTAGGCATCGGGGGTGCGATGGCTGTCGGTGGCGTTGAAGCAGATCTGCGACGGTAGACGGGTGCATCGGGGGATAAGTCCCGTTGCGGTGGACGAGAAGGTCGTGGGAGCGGCCCCAGCAAGGAGGACGACAGCGCCGATGAAGTGAGAGGACGCGATGCAAGGCTCCTGGTCCGTCGCCGTGGATGAGAAACGTCCATCTCTAGCAGTGGACGACGCGGTCTTGGTAGGCGCTCCGGCATGGTGGAGGACGGCGGTGATGGATGGGGTGGAGGACAGCGGCGATGGATGGGGTGGCGGACGGAGGAGGCTGATGTGGGGATGGTGTTCTAGCGCGGACGGTGTATGAATGGGAAAATGGAGGGAGAGGTACGGGGAACCATTTTTTTGGGACGCGCCTGTCTGAAATATGGGAAAGTTACAAACTTAGCCCTCGTTTAAAATTTGGACGTCTCATCGGTTGGGGATAGGACGGTAATCTCGCATCTCCCCAATATTTGCCCAGAGCGATTTCGGGCGACGAGAGGGTGTTTTGGCGCCCACGGTGTATGAACGGGGCTGACAGGTAGGGCGGTTGTGTCACGTCTGAGTGAAGTTACAAACCTGCCCCTATTGAAAATATTTGCCAACATCGATTTCGGCCGAGTCGAGTTTGTTTTGCCGCCCACCGTGTATGAATGGGGAAATGGAGGGAGAGACAGAGGTCTTTCGGACAAGCTTGAATCAAATGTGTTTTGCCGCCCACGTTTGGCGCCCACCGTGTCTGAATGGGCTCAGAGGCGGTTATGTCACGTCTAATTGAAGTTACTAACCTACCCCCTATTGAGAGCAGTGAAAATCGGGCCGATGGATTGTCCGTGTAAGGGGTAGACAGTAATTTCCATCTCGCAAATACTGGCTTCGGGCAACCGACGTGGGAGTGGATATTTTGCCGCTTCTTTCGAATTTTGGGACAATAAGCATCCACGTTTACCCTAGCAACTAAATTCGAATCCATTTTGTATTCTTATACGAATGTTTTAATATATCTTCAA
This sequence comes from Thinopyrum elongatum, assembly GCA_011799875.1. Taxonomy (NCBI): domain Eukaryota; kingdom Viridiplantae; phylum Streptophyta; class Magnoliopsida; order Poales; family Poaceae; genus Thinopyrum; species Thinopyrum elongatum. The sequence continues at coordinate 495,683,694 of CM022300.1, forward strand.
AAGCACAACAAAGATGTATTCCACTGTCATATATGAATATGATTTACAAACGCCGATACTCGAATTCAGAAGCTAGAATCCAGTTTAAGGTGAATTCGAATATTTGAAACCACTTTATGTCCAACTCAAGTGTCACACGCAGCATAATGTGTGTCTTCCATTTAGATATGTACACAAGCGATGTCTCAAGATTCAAAATACCGAGTCAATCAACCAATAATGTACAAAACTAACAGACATATAAACACTTATAGAGTATATGGATCAATAATATCAACTAACATACATAAGCCAGGCCGCTGTACTTTTTTTGCTAGAGGAGCATCATTTTTTTAGCGAAGCTAGTACAACATCTTGGCCCTTTCAGATGCGTGCCACTTAAGGACCATCTATACTATTATTATTGCTGAATGCACATTCAGCCCGATTGGCATATTTGTAGGTCTAGCACAGCAATCAAAATGAAATGTCTCAGAGTCTTATCAATTAATACAGACTCGTGCTAAAAAAATTACAAACCAAAAAACAAAAAACAATTATTACATGATCTCTAAAACAAATGGTTTGATCGATTACATGAACAAACAACACAAAGGTTATTCAACGATGGAAAAAACATTTCACCTATGATTTACCAAGTGGGAATTTAATTTCCTTTTTTCCTTCAGGACCTTAACAATGCGGTCAGTCTCAGCTTGCTTCGTTTTGAAATCCACCAAATATTTAATGGTTGTCTTGAGTACTGCTTGTGATTGTGCTCTTTGCTTCCTCAACATGTCAACTTCATCTCTAAGTGCAGAAGAAGAATCTCTTTCTACGAATAGTTTAGCCTCTAGAGCATCAGCAGTTGGCAATTCATGATGCACGATTGGGCCGGTGCCACTGCTGTGGGATGATACAACGTCCATGGGGACCTCGCTCTTTGATCTTGGGCTAACATGTTTTGCCATTAAAGTTCCGATTGGATTCCGAAAAGTTGAAGTTAGCAAAACATCTCAACTGGGAGTTAGAACAGCAAACTAGTTAAACAAACAAGGAATTAAAGAGTTTCGATTGGATGCTAAAAAGTAGTTATTAACATCATTGTAACCGGTTGCAGCAGCAAAGCAGTTAAACAAACAAGTTTTGCAAAAGGTACCTGTTGTGGCATTGGAGTTTCTCTTGGATCCTGAAAAGTTGAGTAGCCAGGTACATGATTAGAGTAACCGGTTGTAGCAGCAAAGCAGATAAACAAACAAGTTTTGCAAAAGGAACCTGTTGTGGCATTGGAGTTTCTCTTGGATCCTGAAAAGTTGAGTAATCAGTAACTTGATTAGAGCAACAAGTTACAGCAGCAAACCTATTATACAAATATATTTTTGAAAATGTACCTGCTGTGCAATTGGACTTCCAATTGGATCCTGAAAACTTGAAGTTGGTAAGATGATTACAGCAACAAGTTACAGCAGCAAACCAGGTAAACAAGGAAGTTTCTGAAAACATACCTGTTGTGCCAACGGAGTTTCAGTTGGATCCTGCAAACTTGAATGTTAGCAATCATAAATAAAGTGTTGCAAGAGTCATAAGAAACTAACATCAAACTAGTAAAACTAACCAGTTTTGGCAACGTATTTAATTACACATGAACTAGTAAAACTAACAAGTTCTTGGCAACGTATTAAAGTAACAAGTCGGTACCGTTTACCAGCAATACAGATATCTGTAAATTTCTTTGATGTAAGCAAAATGATTCCGACACACATATATATAAGTTAAAAAGACGGTGTCCCTCATATAAACCTGACAGTTGTCTATCTATGAACATGCAAACATTACTAGTGCTACAAGTGATAACAGCAAACCATTTAAACAAACAGGGTATCAGAACATAAATTACACGTGAATTTTGCTGCACCCTAGAAGTACATATGACCAGCTATCTACGTGCTTAAGTAGCTATTTAAGTTCAGGCAAACTTGTAATTCTTAACAGTAAGTATCAAACACATAGATAGGCGCAGTCTATAATAGGATTAACAGGCTATGGCATTATGTAATCAGTAGTAAACTAAATTAAGCCAAGCAACATAACTGAACAATTTTGCAATAAGTGACTAACTAAAATTCCGAGAAGCAGGTAACTGAACTTACGCTAGCTCTTTGTACAGGCACACTACAACTTCTTTTTCGCTTACAAGGTTCTACGAAGGAGTCCATGACATCAATTGCTTGGATACGCAGTCCCAATATTTCTTTCTTCCCACACTGCATTGGTAAGTCGAATGGTTAATCTGATAAGATGGTGCGTCCTTGATATGTTATATGAGGACGAGTTGTCAGACTAGTTGTAGCAACACACATCACACTGGCTTTTACTGTATGTTTCATGCGATTACATTTGGCATATCGAGATCTAAGCAATCTACAATAGGATGAAAAGATTGGCATCCTTCACATTATTGGCGAACTCAGTTCATAGAAACAAGCAATTCAACCATTCTGTGGGTAAATCAAAAGCGCCACTGGAATATTTTTCACTACCCCAATCATACACGCAAAAAGGGGCAACGCCACCGTAGGGGCTGGTATGGGCGGCCGCCTCGGGTGGCTGGAAAGTGTGCACCTAGTTTGAGTCGTCCAGGTTGGCCCAGGCTAGTTTTGTTCGTCCCAGCACACGAGCAGGCAATGTAAAAAATGAAGAAAAATGTTTCAATTTGGATGGGCCAATAATGTAAGTGCAAGGCAGGCCCTATAGCAGGCTCGCGGCCCAAACGAGCGCCTCCCATATCGATCGACAGCAGGAAAAATCCCAATTCATTCACTCCAGCCTCCAGTCTGGTTCGCTCCTAACCTAGCCGCCGCTGGACAGACTGACACAGCACTTCCTCGCGCTCTCGTTGGACGCCGGTCGTCGGACTTCAAGCTAATGGAAGGACAAGAAGATGAAGATCCAACCCTGGGTGTAGCCTGCGTGGGAGGCATCGGCGGCAGCACGGGCATGGCATCGAGATTGCGCAAACGAACAGTCGCAGCTTGCAAGAGCAGCATGCACAATGAGCAGGTACATCACATCCCTGATTATATCTAATTCAACTGTTCAATTTCTGGCCAATAGTTAAACCTGACGGTGTTGTAAAACTGCTTGTATGTAGGGAATCTATAAGAAAATGAAACCAATTTCTGCTTATTTTATAACTCCCCCAATCAATACTGAACTGACTGAACCCGATGTGTCTAATCAAGTTTCCGGTGCAAACATACAAGCTCATGTTGTTCTTGAGACTGAAGTGTCTAATGAACAGACTGTTAATGAAGGATTTGATGCAAACATTTTACATGCTCCTGGTGATGAACATATAGTGTCTAATGAGAGATCTAATGCAAGCATTTTGCAAGCTCCCATTGAAGGATTTAGTGTCTAATGATGATCTGCTATGTTGAGAGAGAGATAGAGATTTGAAGGAATTGATGACAGGCAAATTATAGTACATTTTCATGGCTTGAGGAAACGTCGAGGCCATCTACCAGAAAGTCCCTGTATCATGACAACGTAGCATAAATACTTTTCTAATCTGTTGTTTGAAACTATTGGCATACTTGTGGAGGATAGATATGTTGACATGCAGTTTGCGCACTGGTTATAGGTGCAATTACACTTCGATATTTTCAGCCAGAGAACGAATAATTCAAGCAGGTACAGTCCATGTTAGTAGTCCTTGTACACCATGTTGCATTTTGTGTTTTTTGGTGCTTACATCATTTAGTGTTTTATAATCTGGAACTACTTTGGATCATTAGCTGGTTTTCAAAGTGCATGCAGCTTCACATTTCTCAAGTTATGTTGATTTCTGGAGTGCAAGTGCCTTCGTATTTTTTAAGTTAAATTTTCGCACCTGGTAACTTGAATTCATGGATCCGCCACTGCACACAAATCATACACGCAGGCCAGTACGAATTAAATGAAATGCAGGGACTTACGCTAGCTCGTTGTATAGGCTCACTGCAGCTCTGCTTGCACTTGGGATGTTCCATGTACAAGTCCATGTTACCACTTGCTTGGATGTGCAGGCCTTGTGCTCCTTGCATCCCCCTCTGTATTTTTGACATGGCGAATGGTTGATCAAATAAGAGGAATCGACCTTGCTGTTGTACCGGAGGACAGGTACTTACAAGGTTATACCGGTGTGCAAGATGTGTACCAGATCCCGTAGCGCCGTCATGCTTCGCTAAAAAATGGTTTTGCTTGTTTCAGATGATATCTCCAGAAGAAATAAGAGTTAAAGTCAGAGTTGCATAGGCGTGTAAGCTAAGAGAGCAGTAAAGGATATCCAAACATCGTCAGAACAGTGCACAAGGGAGTGATATGTGGATACCTAGTTTGGGCCGGCGTTTGGGCATGCTCGCCTAGCTAGAGTGCGGGTCACTTCAGAGCCGTTGAGGGTGATGCGCTGGCGTTGGCTGGCCGCGCACGGATGCAGATCTTGAGTGGCAGCGGAGCGCTATGATGCGGTGGACGAGACCATTGGTGAAGCCCCAACGGCCTCGGGGGGTGGAGGTGCGACGATGTGCTTGGTGAAGTAGCCCTGGTGAGGTGGGAGACGGCGTCGGTGAAGCGCACCTGATGCGGTGGAAGTCGGTGTCTGTGAGGGACGTCGGTTGCGGTGGCCGACATTGTCGGTGGACCACCCGGTGCGGTGGACGAGGGCGTAGATGAGGTAGCTCCGGTGTGGTGGTGAAGCGCGACCGTCGTCTTCATCGTCGTCGTCCGGCACAGAGGTGGGGAAAGAGACGAGACGAGGGGCGATTCCAACTTTGCTTGGGTTGGCGGCGAATTAGGGATTTGAGCGCTCTGGGCGCGGAAGAGGACGGTGGAGAAGGGGGATTTTGCAGGGCTGGAATTGGGGCCGCCGGATATTTCAATCCAAAACGTGGAAGCGTAAATTTTCTTTGTCGTTGTTCTTTTTTTTGGGGAGCGGGGGGGGGGGGGGGGGGGGGGTGGGTGGGTGGCTGGGTGCTAGCGTCCGTACAACACACGCGACCACCACGACACGACCTTGGTCTGCCTGGTGCGTCTACATTTGAGAATGCAAATGAATCTTCTTTCATTTGCAAACAAATCTGTATGTATTACCATGCCCGTGTTTTCCTTGCAAATAATTAGTCATTCGAAATGAGATACTATAAATTAATTAATGAGAAGTTATTTGAATTAGAGTGTGTGTCACATAGCGATCTCCAATTCTAACGTGGATTTCGCATTTCATGGTATCCACGCTACTTTTTTAATATAAATTCATATGTATAAGATGAACACTATGGTAGTGAGAAAACTTTGGATGGATTCAAACATATGACCTACAAAATAGCACAACAATCGAGTCAATGTCAACTTTTCCAAACCTAGTATGGTACGAATTCGAAATAATTACCGAAGCCATATGCATGGTCCTCAATTCAAATCTTACAATGTACACTAAATTGAAACGTCGATATTAAGTCTCGTACTATCTACATTCAAATGTTGTTTTTAGCCCCACCCCCCCCCTCGGCACACACGCTACATACTTCCTGTATCGATCAATCTTCCTCTCCTAACCACCTTAGAAAGCTATCGGTTTCTGACACACGTTCATTCTTTCTCTTCATGTTTCGATCTCTAACTCTCTCAACTACACAACCCCCTTTTTCCACTCTGTTACCAAATGTATCTCTCTCACACACCCGCCATCGCACTCCATGCCGAGCTCTCTCTCTCTCTCTCTCCCACCCTCTCTCGCTAGATACATGCATTGCCTATCTAGACCCCCCTCTCGTGCGCACGCACGCACATTGTCTATCTAGGTCACTCTCTCGAGACTGTCTCACTCTTTCGTCCGCACGGTGGCCCACACTCGCTCAATCTCGCTCTCTTTATCTAAGTCTCGATTAACCTCGCTTTCTCTCACACACAAATGATATATCTCCCTATTCGGGCCTCGATCGACATACTCTATACTCTCTCACACAGATTGTCTATCTAGGTCAGTCCATCCAAGCCGCCCCCACTCTTTCGACCTCATGGCGAGCCATGCTCGCTCAATCTCTCTCTCTCTCTCTCTCTATGTATGTCTCGATTGACCTCGCTCTTTCTCAGACACAAATGATATATCTCCATGTTTGAGCCCAATTCGACATATTCATATTGTATACTCTCTCACGCACATTGTCTATCTAGGTCACTCTCTCCAACCCGTCTCACTCTTTCGATCGCATGACGACCCACACTCGCTCAATCTCTCTCCCTTTATCTATGTATCGATTGACCTTGCTTCCTCCCACGCACAAAATATATCTACATGTCTGTGACTAGATCATCTCTCAAGCTCTATCTTACAGCCCTCACCCTTCCCAAAAGCTCAATTGGATAATATCTCTCCAGAGCATATATATCTTTTCAACGAATGCCGGACCACACTCACTTTGTCTCTCTATCTATCCGTGTCTCGATTGACCTCTCTTTCTCACGCCGTATCTTCCACACATTGAAGCTACCTCTCCATCCCTCGCAGAGCCGGAGCTATTTACATTGCGAGGGGGACTCCAACCTTGGATTAATTTGCGAAGGCATTTATTCCGGTGGGTTTAGATTATATTTTCGTAGCATTCGGCCCACAACTACTCCAAACACCGTTGCAACCCCCTCACCTCCCCCAATTGATTTTCCTCTGGCTCGGTCACCGCTCTCTCACACATCCTTTCTCACCTTCCACGTCGCACCATGGTATTTTTGCAAAAAACTCTGTTGTTCTCTTTAATTATTACAAATAAGCTACAAACTACACACTGATAGTTCACCTGTAATGGAACAAATTTCGACCAACAAATTAAAGTGCTACAAACTACACACCGAGGGGGCCACCTGTCATGGAACAAATTTGGACCCATATATAAATTAAAAATGAAAAAGGACGAGGATCGAACATGCGACCAGGGCCTTCAAGCCGCACGTCAATAGGCAACATAGTAGCAACATTTGTTGTACCCCCCTTTGTTGATATAATATTTTTATATTACCACAACCTATTTAATGGATAACATGTTTTAATATTAATTTTACAACATTAGTGGGACCGGCTCGTTAGCACGTATACTATTTGCCTTCACTTACTGGTGGGTTCCATGTCTGCTCTCTCTCTCTCTCCTCTCCTTCTACGTTTAGACGCACGGGCAACGATGTTGCCGTTGTCCATATCTGAACGCGTTCACAAGTTATGGCACCAGTTTCACGTACTAGTAGTATTATACATGTAACAAGTTTAGGAACAAAAGTGACCGTGACAGACAAGTTAGGCTAGTTGTAGTACTATTTATCTACTACTCCGTCATAATTAAATGCGTGGATAAATAGATGTATCGCCTAGTGCTCGAACAAGGGGACTGGTCGCGCCCTACACGTATTTGGAATTGACTTCCCTAAAAATATATTTGGAATTGACGTGGTATTTAATATGAAATGTTTGCGATGAGAAGGAATACATGTGGCTTGATGACGTTTTATATTTAATTTGATATAGCTCTAGCAGAACATTCAATCGATCAAACCATATATTTCATTCAGTCTGACTCCGACTTTATATTCATACGATGATCGAACTAAAATAAACGGAAATGATAAATCCCAAACGTTCAGATTTTAAGCATGGCAATCCGAACATTTTTCATGGCAAATTTAGATTACGCGGCGGCGGCGGGGGCGTCTTGCGGTGGGAAGCGGCTCCTCTGCCGTGCTCTGTGTGCTGTCGGGCCACTGACCGACGGCGGCGGCGGCGTCTTGCGCCGTTGTTGGCGTACTCCTGGACGTTGGCCCTAGCTTCAAGGAAGGCCAGAATGTTCTGGACTTCGGTCTCCAGGAGCGAGTCAACTGGCGGGAGGAGGCGACTGGCGTTGGTGCAAGGAAGCGGTCGACGGCGGCGATCCATGCCGCTGAGGGGGGCACTGGCACCCGCGCGGGGACAGGCGCTGGCAACGGCGCGGCGAAGACATTCGTGTGCACGGGCACCGGCACGGGCGCGCGCGTCAGTGCACGCGCAGGCACATGCGCTGGCAGGTGCACGGGCACCAGCACGGGCGCGCGCGTCAGTGCACGCGCATGCGCTGGCATGTGCACGGGCACGTGAAAGACGGCGGGGACCTCGCGGAACCCCGTGGCATCAAGCTCGGCGACAATGTGCGGCTTCCAGCCCATCAATGCCATGAGGATGGGCGCTGGCGCAGTCGGGGCGACAGGAGCCGGAACGGGAGCGGGGACAGGCGCGACGTCTTCCCCCAAGGCCAGTTCAAGCTCGTCCCAAAGCGCCTTATGTTCTTGAGACTCCGGCTGGGTGTCTTCCTCAAGAAACTGGAAGACTAAGGGAAGACCATCGTGATGCGGCATGGCATACGGTTAGGTCAGGCTGGTTGGAGGTAGACGACAGGAGAATCGGAGAGTAAGAGAGAAGATTGTAACGATACCGGGTAGTACGGGGGTGATTTTAAACTGCGGTGCCGACGCCATTAAAAGTGGGGGCAGTTGGGACGAAGGTGGCGGCGGAGCCTGGTCAAAGGGCTCGCCTCCCGGTGAGCCTGCGCAGTCGCCTGCTCGCACGCCTCCCGGTCAGCCGGCGCAGCGGTCTGCTTGCACGCCTCCCGTTGACTCACACGCTTGCTCGGACGACACCTGCCGATGAGAAGCGGGACTCGTGGCGGCACGTAAACGCCCATGGTTTGAATAGTGAAAGCGTTCGCGTTAACGTGACAGGTCTTTGTTCCAAAATACCTTGGCTCTTCATTTGTGCAACTTTTCATAAGCAGCTTGTCTGAAATTGAACAAAAAAATTACGACAGCATATCTGTGCCATATCACGAGACCATGCTCAGTTTCATGAATTTCAGGTCACTTTTGGATTTTCTGAAATTTAAAATCTAGGATTCGAAACAATATCATAACCTGCATCATGCAATAAATTTTCAAGCGATACATCTTTATTGTTGTAGATGTTAATATTTCTTAAGAAAGGATTTGGTCAAACGTTTTGCTTAGTTAGACTTCAGACAAGTTATATATGCAGAGTAAAAGGATAATCCCTCCGTACCAGTGCATTGCCTGATATATTAACTCAAGTACTAGGCACGAACAAACGGGGCTCAATTCTGTGCTCATCCCGGTGTAGTACTCCTATTAGTACTAGGCAATGGAGTTGACGGGTGACCTTGGGTAGCGGCGACCGAGGGAATTGAACCATGCTCGGCACGGTAGGTAACGTTGTCTAGTTACTAAAGCATCCCTCCATTGTTCATCGGTAGTCATTATGGAACGGGGACATGAGGGGAATTTCCTAGGGCTGGAATTCTGGTCGCCAGATATTTCGACTCGAAACGCGGAGGCTCGAGTGGTTGGGGTTGGCTAATGTGCGTACCACGCACGCAACCAGAAGGACACGAGCCCGGGTCTGGCTGGTACGCCGTTGGGTGCTACCATTCGAGAATACGAAAGGAATCTTTTAAATTGCCGAACGAATCTATATGTATTACAATGCCCGTATTTTCCTTGCAAATTACTGGTCATTCCAAAAGGCATGGTAATTGATTTATGACGAGTTCTTGAATTAGAGTGAGTTTGTGATATAATGATCTCAACGTGGATTTCACATTTCATGGTATCCCCAGTAAGTTTTTCATTGCAAATTCAAATTTAAAAGATGAACGGTATGGTGGTGAGAAAACTTTGTATGTATCAAGCATATGACCACACACACACACACACACACACGAATACAACAACAATCCAGCAAGTATAGTGCATCTATTTTTCCAAACCATGCATGTATGACACGAATTCAAAAATACTCCCTCTGTTCCTAAATATTTGTCTTTTAGAGATTTCAACAAGTGACTACATACGGAGCAAAATGAGTGAATCTACACTCTAAAATATGTCTATATACATCCGTATGTGGCAGTCCATTTGAAATCTCTAAAAAGACAAATATTTAGGAACGAAGGGAGTAAAATGTAAGCCATGCATGGTCCTCAATTCAATATTTAAAATGAACAGGAAACTGAAACATGAATATTAAGTCTAGTACTACAAACATGCGAATGTTGTGTTTAGGTCTCTCCATCGACCCCCCCACCCCCACGCACACGCACACATACTTCATGTATCGATTGATGTTCATTTCTTTGTTAATAGAGCTATTGGTATCCGACACACGCGCGCTCATTATTGCTCTTCACGTTTCGATCTCCATTTATGTCATTCCCGCCCTCACACTCTCAACAAATGTATTTCTCACACACAACCTCGTCGTGCCCTCCATGACAAACACTCCCCCCTCTCTCTCAAGACACATGTGTTGCCTTTGTAAAACACCTTCACCGTGCACGCACACACAAAGTCTATCTAGGCCACTCTCTCGGTAACTATCTCCCTCCAGCCCTCACCACAGCTTCGCCGCACAATATCTCGGTGTATCGTCTTTAACATTCGAGTGTACGCTAGGCCACACTCCCTCAATCTCTCCCTCTATAAATGGCTCGATTGACCTTGCTTTTTCGCGTCGTCTCTCTCACACATAGACGCTCGCACTACACCTCTTGCATAGGCGGAGCTATGTAGATTGTCGGGGGTTACCCCTCGACCTTAGATAAAATTGTGAAGCTCTGTTTAGGATTGTTTAGATTATATTTTTTGAACATTATATTTGTCCCCACCCTCCCAAACACCGATTGGTTGTGCACCCCCCCAGGAGAATATCAGGTGCCCCCACACCTTAGATGCTATATGCTGATACAAGTTCCTTGGAGCTTGTAGATTTGAGATATAGCAGCTCACAGGATGTCTTAATATTTTTACAGGAAACCTTAATGAGTTTGAGAATTGCGCATAATTTGTACAAAAAACTACTCAGATGCCCTTGGATCCCATATCCAATGACCTCGAAGCTCGTATCACCGTAGCATCTAAGATGAAGGAGGACCTCATATTCTCCTGTATGTAAGAATATCATGTGCTACCACACCTTAGATGCTTTGGTGATACAAGCTCTTCGGAGTTGTTGGATCTGTGATCCAACAACTCCTTGGTGGTTCGAATGTTTTTTTGTAGAAAAGCCCCCAAAGAGTTCAGCCACTGCTTACAAGCACAAAGACTGCTCAGATGCCATTGGATCTCACATCGAACGACCTCGAAGCTCGTATCACCGTAGCATCCAAGCTGCGAGAGCACCTGATGTTTTCTCGCATGGGAGAATATGAGGTGCTCCCGCACCATAGATTCTATGGTGATACGAGTTCCCGGGAGATCTAACAGCTCACAGTAGGAGGTTTGAATGTTTTTGCAGTATAGGCCTCAAAGAGTTTGGGAATTGCGCAGAAAGTACAAGTACTACGGATGTGGCATCTGATCACAGATCATACGACCTAGATGCTCGTATCACCGTAGCGGCTAATTAAGCTACTAGGAGCACCTAATATGAGCTACTGGGAGCCGTTGGATCCAAGATGCAGTGGCACACACAAGGCCTAAATGTTTTATTTGCAAAAAAAACCTTGGAGAGTTTGGAAATTGCGCATAATTACAAAGACTACTCCCAAGCCATTGGATCTTAGATCCAACGACATAAAAACTCGTATCACCATAGCATCTAAGCTGCGGGGTGGATGTGATATTCTATGCCGCTATCATTTTTGTTCCTAAACTTGCAAAATACATGTAACTGGTGCCATTACTTGTCTAACCGCGCAAAGTGTTTGTACAAAAAAACCATCCTACACTGAAATATCGGAACAACACACGGGGGTCCCACTTGTCATTGATCAAATTTGGACCTAAAACTAACAAATCTGAAAGACGAGATTCGAACTGGCAACCTGGACTACAAAGCGTAAGTCGATAGCCTGAAACAACAACGGTTGTTGGCTTTGTCGCATAACTTGATTTTATACAGTATTACATTGAGTAGAGTAGAGGGAGTGGCTCGTCAACACGTGCATGACCGTTGACTTACTTACTGGTGGGTCCCATGTCTGCGATCTCTCTCTCCTCTCCATCGTCTAACCTTTAGACGCACGGGCACACACGAAGAGCGGCGCGAGCTTGCCGTGGTATTATTATCTCTACTCCTATAAAAGACTCAGTTGGTGATGATGGTGTGTCTGCCATCCGTCATTTCTGACCATTAGATCTGCATCTAACAGCTGTGAGGTAAGTTGTGGCATTTTTGCAACAATAGCCCACTTCTCTGCTCCAATTTGCAGAAAACCCCTTATTATCTTATAAGCAACCACATCCCTCCCTCACCTCATCAAAACAGCCTGAGAAATATATTTTGAGTGAAAAGTAATATATTTTGATTGGTATATATGTATATCAAAACAAGAGTGTTTTCTTTCAAGTTTGTGAACAAGTACTATTCTACTTTGGATCCGTTGCAACGCACGGGCACATTGCTAGTAACTAAAAAAATGCTTGGAAAATAGAAGAATCGCCTAGAACAAGAGACGTTGTGGCTGGTCGAGACGGAGCTAACCACACCTATCCTCCGTGCCACGTTAGCATGATGAAGCTGTGTGGCTAGTGGGGTGTTTTTGACCGATTGGCTGGGTCCCGAGGTTGAACCATAGGTAGTACGTCTGATATAGTATATTTTTACACGCACATTTTTGCTCCGTGCCGAGACGTGGCACACCCTACCGCGCGGTTTCTGGGTCCTCCCGGGTGATGCACGCATATTTTCTTCCTTGCCGAGACGTGGGACGCCATACCGCGCGTTTTCTGGGTCCTCCTCAGTCGTAGCGCCGAAGCAAGTAAATGAGTCGTCAAATCACAAAAGCCCACCTTTCCCGCCGAGTACATCAGTGAAGCACGGTGGCTAGCTAGTTGGGCTAGTGCGACCGATTAGCTAGGTCGCCGCCACATTTGTTTTTTCACCCTTTTTTTTCTCTCCTTGCCGGCAGGTAAATTTAAATGTCCACCACGGCGTTGCTCTGGTCTTTGGGTGCGGCAGGCGCGGCAGGATTTTTATTTTTTTGATTGACGGGAGCAGGCGCGGCAGCAATTAGTCATGATGACTCCACCTGTAAAACCCACTGCTCCCTGATGTGAAAAGTCATCGACTGGTGTTTTCCCATGGTGAAAACCAAAAGATTCACCCCGCTTCTCGGCTGGCTCCCTCCACCTTCCCGTAGATTGCATTGCCTTTCACCTGTTTCGCCCCCTTTGCTTCCTCTCCCCATTGCTTCTACCTGGTTCCATGGCGGCGCACCAGATCACGGAGTCTGAGGTGAGGCGGCTGACACAGGAGCTTCAGGCCAAGGATGCGGAGCTCAGGGCCAAGGACGTGGAGCTCCGTGAGCTCAAGGAGGAGAGGAGTGCCATGCTCCTCCTTTATGTGCGGGAGTTCACGGAGCTTCAAAAGCGGTAGGCGTCCACCACAAAGATGCTCGAGGCGTCGGCGGCGTTGCTGCAGAAAGTGGGAGATACGATAGGCGGTCAGGCGAGCCGGCTGGAGCGCGAGCGGGCCGATCGTGACGAGGTCCAGGATCGCCTCAACCACTTGGTGGACCATGTTGCCACGCACGTGTTGCGGCTGCGCGATGCCTACCGTCGTGCCAGCGCGACCATGCTGGCCGTCGGGCTAAACCCGTTCAACCACCCCGTCGACTTCAATGAGCTGCGGCTTCCTGATCTGGTCTCCTTCTTCACCTATATCTCCGAGGAGCTGAGCTGTCTCCGCACGATGGTGGGGGCGGAGCTGGACAAGGAGGGGTTGCGGGCTGCCGTCGCCGTTGCCGCGCGAATCCTCTCAGGGCTTCGTCACCGGAATCCATTCGTGCCATTGGACGCCGTCTTTGACGAGCTGGCTCCCGTCGACCGGGAGCGGGCTCTGCGGGCGGTGGCACCCTGCATCACCAACATCATGCGCCTCGAGAAGCAGAGGGACTTCAGTGGTGTTTAGGCGTCATCTGCATGGGCATGTCCATGTCTCGGCGCAACATGACCGTTGGATCAAACTCAGACGGTGCAGACCAGTCACTGTAGACAAAGCGTGTGGGTGTGTTTGGTTGCATTCTCATCTCAATATAGTTGTTCCCTCTTCGTGCATGCTCATCTCAGCACCCCTCTTCATGCATGCTCCTAGTGTATTTGTGTTAACCTACTAGTGTGGACTCATGCACCCTTCATGCATTCTGCCAAACACCCAAAAGTGGGTCGAGAAGGGAACTTTTGCTCCCATCCCATGCACCCTTCATACACCTTGCTTAACACTGATTCGTGCTTCATATGGTTCATGTTCCGTGGAGTACTGTAGCACCGTACTCTCCGTGCACTGTAGACCTAGTTATGTTAACATTGATCTCACCGTTCATTCTCGACCAGACAGTCAAAAAAGGGGTATGTTACATTACTGTTCATATAGTTGACATGCGCACAACATCATTTGTTATCGTCATATCTTACTACACTAGGAACAAGATTATGTAGTACTGACGTATGAATCACTGCACATGCCTAGTAGTAGGAGTACTGTGTAAGTTCAAGTGGCTGCCGTGTTTCGCACTCCTCCGTCGTAAGAGTGGAAACGCTTGCTATAATCATTTTTTTCTTCAGAAACAGTGGACACGCTCTACCGCGCGGATCCTCCTCGACGGTTGTCGGGAACCTTGCTACTCACTTTTGCTGACATGTGGGACAGCCAGCATCGGGGTCCACTTGCCATGCACGAAATTACTCCGTACTAGAGTGCACAACTGCACGGTAGACTACCCCGGTCGAAGCGCCGCAGTAATGTCCAATGAGCCGTCAAATCACAAAACTCCCACCTTTCCAGTAGTAAGTTGGACGGACGAAGCAACCATCATTTCACTCTTCTCCCTCAGCTTCCTCTCGTGAAGAAAACCCCAACTCGCTTCTCCCTCATCTTGTTCCTCATTTCTTCAAGAAAACCCCAACGTGCTTCTGCCATTGTTCTTCTCTCCCAAAGAAGGAAAGGTGATCAATGGTGTTGATTCTGGCCAAGGCTCGGTCTTGCAACCCCGAGACTGATCCTATAACTCCCTCTCTGTTCTTCTTTTGGGTTTGTGATTATGGTTTCTTTTCTTTTATTTCTATTTGACAGTTTCTTGATGGACCCTGGAGCACCGGCCGAAGTGATGTCTATGGCTCTGGCCAAAACCGTCGAGGCTCAGGGTACGAAGAAGCGCAAGCACCCCGCTGAGACTACCGCAGACAAGCTCAAGGCCATCGTCCTGTCCAAGCCCCCCTCTCCGGGATCCCTCATTAAGCAAGTCCAGGTAATATCTCTTCTTGACGATCTTTTTGGCGATCTTGATCGTGTTTTTTTCATCTAACACGCAGTACTAGTACTAGTAGTACACCTTTCTAGGTGATCTTGCATGTGATTTTTGTGTGCCAAATGACGGTTCTAAATTGCTCTTTTGACCAAAACATGCGAGAGGTTGACATACATATGATTATTGCACATAACACTGATTTCCTATAGATTACTTTCAACTACTTTATGAACATCAATGCTAGCTGTAGGAAATGCAAGATTTTAGCTCTCATGCATGAGAGTATATTAGCCTCAATAACTTGTGTTATGGATATTGCAAGTAATCCCTCTGCTCTCATGCCTTTGAAGACATGTTCTAGTGTCTTTGTTCACTCATTTCTGTGCGTATATATAGTCTTATATGGTGTAAAATATCGAAAATCATCTTATATTTCTGAACGGAGGTAGTAATAAAATATTTGGTTTTTGTTTGAATTAGAACCAGGTCCGTGGTGGAGATGAAGTTCTCAAAGTCATGCCGTGTGAACTGGAAGACCTGAGGATGAGTTCTACTACTAAACTATCCAGCTGCTGTGTCCTTGTCGCCACGTGTCATGAACTAGTGTTTTCCTGTAGCATTGTTGTCAGGCGTGTTCTCAAGGGTGTACTTCACCACAACAATTTCCTAGCTGTGCCTTCGATTACGAAGGGTGTGGTTCTTGTAAAGCTTCCCGACAAATCTGATGTGGACTGTCTTCATCATCATGTTTATGAGTGGAAAGACCACTCTGTTAGGTTCTCCAAGGTTGACGAGCTGGCGATGGTGCCGGTAGACATCTCTCACAAAGTCCATGGACTAGTCAGTTATGTGGGGTACATCCTGTAGGTCGGTGGCAAGAAATAGTCTGCAAAGTTTAATTAGTGCAACTTTGCTTGTCTGTAGTAAGTACTATTGTTCAGTACTTGATTTGTGTGTGTGAACCCTGTATTGTTTAGTACTGCCACTTTTGTTGTGTGGTGAGTCCTGAGAATAGTCTATGCTAATGTCTATCCACTCAATTCAGTCTGTATATTTTGAAGTATCCATATCATCTTTTTTGTGAGGACGGTTTATCAATTATGGTTACACTCCAATATCTGTATGCATTGCAGGGTTTATCGCACCCACCAGGATTTCCAGTCCCATGGATGTTCGATCCATACGGTTTGTCACAACCTTTGGACTGTCCTGCTTGTGGGAGTAAGCGGGGGCCCTGCATGCCACCCGTAATTGGACGATCAACCTTCTATTTAGAACTTGAACATAGTGATTTCCTGGTAAGGATTCACTCATGTCACATCAAGTAAATCTTATTGATTTACTATCATGTTTTCTTACTTTTGCTGCAATTTTATGATGCAGGTTTTGCCATGTGACATTCGTTACAGAATAAACTTTTTGGTTTGCTCTATGATGGTTATTTTTGCAGGTTTCACTTCTTATGTCATGTCAGTAACGAAGGCACTGTCCATCACTTATATTACTGGACACAATTGGATCAGTCTGTTGTCTGAGTACAATCTGAAGCCCTATGATGAACTGTAGTTTGGTTTAACAAACACGCCACAATTAGTCCTTCTGGCATTTAAAAGAAGTGAAGAAAAAGACAGGATCAAGGTCACGGAGCCTAGTGAAGTTAGAAAGCTGAAGTATGAAATCATAGCAGACCAGAGACGATCGTTGCTGTCTCGCACATCGGTACCACCTTCAGCATCGGATCGAGCACCAACACCTTCTCAGACGGCACTGGCTCTAGCACTGACAGCGGCAACAGCTCAGTCTGATCCACCAGAGGATTGGGCACCGACCACGTCAGCGGATCAGGCTGATCTACCGGAGGATCGGGCACCGACATGGGCACCAGCTCCGACACCGGCACTAGCTCCACAAGGAGCACCATCTCCGGCAGCAGCAGCAGCACTACCAGTCGCACCGGCACAGGCACCAGCAATGGCTCCGGCACCTGCACCAACACTTGAAGTTGCACTTGCATCTGCTTCGGCCCGTGCAGCGGCAACGGAACCAGCAGTTGCACCGGCAACAGACTGGGCTGCAGTTCGCACTGCATATACCAAAGTCCTTATAAAAGCCGACATCTCCACCTTCTTAGTAAGCATTGGCCGCCCAAGTGCTTCGTTCTTTTTTCTTTCCATGTTGTTTCACATGATTCACTGTGTTGATCTAACTGTTTGTGTATGTCTTCTTGTTTGCAAACAGAGAATTCCTAGAGCAACGAGGGAGTCGTTCAATAATCCGGGCGATCGTGGCCAAGTTTCTCTTACCATGCACAGCCTTGGTGTGAATGAACCCGCTCAATATACTGTAAGTACAAAGGATGTTCGCATGATGATTGATGCTAAAGGATGGTCAAGGTTCAAAACTCTATCAAATCTTGCGATAGGGGATGATGTCAAAATCGAACTTTCTTGGCAAGGAGAGCTGGTCCAAATCAACTTTGAAATTCTTCAGTAGCAGCACGCAACTGCCAAACTGATCTATCCTCTGAGAGCTTTTGATGTAATAATATGGCATGGTGAAACAAGTGTCCCGTGTGTATAAGTTGTACGACAGTATTATTTATCACGTAGGATATTGTGAAAGAATTGCAACTCTGATTGCTGGTTAGGAACTATCGTTCGATTTCATTCTAACAGCTGCCATGCTTTATTTAATTTTCTGTATTTGCCTTGCGACAGCATCTAAAACCAGCGCCGTACCGATCGCTTGCAATATGAAAAGTGCTGAGTTAGAACACATGGGCCCCCAAACATGTAGGCCCACCGGCCTATGGCCCAAAGTCCAGAACCGTGAGCCTGTCTGAGTATTATATTCTCAGCTGAACCCCCATATTATGTTATATATATTCTAAACGAAATATGCCCTAGAGGAAATAATAAAGTTGTTATTTTATATTTCCTTATTCATGATAAAGGTTTATTATTCATGCTAGAATTGTATTGATCAGAAACTTAAATACATGTGTGAATACATAAACAAATACTGTGTCCCTAATAAGCCTCTACTAGACTAGCTCGTTGATCAAAGATGGTTAAGGTTTCCTAACCATGGACATGTGTTGTCATTTGATAACGGGATCACATCATTAGGAGAATGATGTGATGGACAAGACCCATCCGTTAGCTTAGCATAATGATCATTTAGTTTTATTGCTATTGCTTTCTTCATGTCAAATACATATTCCTTCGACTATGAGATTATGCAACTCCCGGATACCGGAGGAATGCCTTGTGTGCTATCAAACGTCACAATGTAACTGGGTGATTATAAAGATGCTCTACAGGTATCTCCGAAGGTGTTTGTTCAGTTGGCATAGATCGAGATTAGGATTTGTCACTCCGAGTATCAGAGAGGTATCTTTGGGCCCTCTTGGTAATACACATCATAAGCTTGCAAGCAAACGACTAAGGAGTTAGTCACGAGGTGATGTATTACGGAACCTGTAAAGAGACTTGCCGGTAACGAGATTGAACTAGGTATGAAGATACCGACGATCGAATCTCGGGCAAGTAACATACCGATAGACAAAGGGAATTACGTATGTTGTCATAACGGTTTGACCGATAAAGATCTTCGTAGAATATGTAGGAGCCAATATGGGCATCCAGGTTCCGCTATTGGTTATTGACCGTAGAGGTGTCTCGGTCATGTCTACATAGTTCTCGAACCCGTAGGATCCGCACGCTTAACGTTCGATGACGATATAGTATTATATGAGTTATGTGATTTGGTGACCGAATGTTGTTCGGAGTCCCGAATGAGTTCACGGACATGACGAGGAGTCTTGAAATGGTCGAGAGCTAAAGATTCATATATAGGACGATAGTATTCGGACACCGGAAGTGTTTCGGGGTGTACCGGGTACTTATCGGGACACCGGAAGGGGTTCCGGGCACCCCCGGCAAAAGTTATGGGCCTTATGGGCCAAGAGAGGAAACGCACCAGCCACGAGGGGCTGGTGCGCCCCCCATAGCAGGCCAGCCTAAGGAGGATGAGGAAAGGGGGAAGTGAAAGGAAAGTGTGGATTAGGATTCCCACTTCCTTCCCTCTCCCCCCTTTTTCCTTCCCCCTCGGTTATATATGGCAGGGGGGCGGCTTGGGAGGGGCTCCAAGTAGGATTCCTCCTACTTGGGCGCCTCCTATGGCTGCTCCTCCCTCCCTCCCACCTATATATATGTGGGAGGGGGGCGCCTAGCACACCCCAGACAATTGCCTAGCCGTGTGCGGCGCCCCCCCTCCACCGTTTACACCCCCGGTCATATTTTCGTAGTGCTTAGGTGAAGCCCTGCGGAGATCACTTCACCATCACCGTCACCACACCGTCGTGCTGACGGAACTCATCTACTACCTTGATGTCTTGCTGGATCAAGAAGGCGAGGGATGTCACCAAGCTGAACGTGTGCAGAACACGGAGGTGCCATGCGTTCGGTACTTGATCGATTGAAGCACGAAGAAGTTCGACTACATCAACCGCGTTGTGAAACGCTTCCGCTTACGGTCTACGAGGGTACATAGACACACTCTCCCCCTCATTGCTATACATCTCCATGGATAGATCATTGCATGTGCGTAGAATTTTTTTTGTTTTCCATGCAACGTTTCCCAACATATTCCCCTTGATTTTTCTTATGTATAAAGTTGTGATATAAAAGATTTTTATATTTCTTTACAGAGGGACTATCTCTCTATCAAAAATATATTTATGTGTAACTAGTTACTCCTGCATTTCTACTTCCTTTCGCTGATATGTGGGGCATCCGGCAACGGGATCCACGTGCCATGCACCAAATTAGAGTGCACAACTGCACGGTAGGCTCACCCCGGTCATAGCGCCGCAGTAATGCCCAATGAGCCATCAAATCATGAAAACCCCCACCTTTCCAGCTTTAGCAGTAAGCTGGACGGACGAAGCAGCAATATTTCACTGGGCCTGAATCCCCTTCTCCCTCGTCTGCTTGTTCAGAGAAAAAAGCTGGACGGACGAAGCAGCAATATTTCACTGGGCCTGAATCCCCTTCTCCCTCGTCTGCTTGTTCAGAGAAAACCCCCTCTCGACGATTGCGTAGGGTTTTCTCATGGAGAACCAGGTACGAATTCTTCATCCATCCTCGATAAATCCTAGTCCCTTGGTCGCGGGCAATCCTAGGATGTCAGCCATCGCCGTTGATGCATTTTTCTTCCTACTGAATCTAGTGTGTTTCATTTGTAGTGCCCAAAGTGCGAGGACCCTACAGGTTTCTGCGCCCTCGGCGAGACGCCACACTTGTTCCTTCTCATCCTAACACAGGATTTTAAAACACGCACAGTATGTTCCTAGAATCCTCTTTTCTATCCGGGAGGGTGGGGGTTTTTGAACATGCTGTCGACTAATTTGGAAATTTGGATTGCTATATTTGGATAAAAGGTACTAGTACCATGGTCAACACTGACGTGAAGGAGGAAATTATTTCTAGATTTGGATAGCGAATACATTGTGTTCTCATATTATTTTTCCTGTAGTGCATTCCTTGCTCTGCCAGAACACATGTACTCAAGATGGTCGGCCTTGCCATAACTGAATACACCAGTTTAATGGTCACATTGAAGACAAGCCATTGATATAAGTTTTGAGTTGGGTTCATGAACCAAGAAGATCGCTACTTTTTTTATGGCCGAACTTGGATAAACTTTCTCAAGTGTTACGAACTGAAAGTTGGCACACGAATGTTGATGGAAATAGAATAACCTGGTCTCATCTTCACTGTGATCTTCCACCCCGACGTCGTTCCAGTAGTTCATCCATGTTAGTTTTGTATCTGGTTCTTGCATGTTGCCTCGATTACTTCTTAATCCACCTATTCTGTCTAACTAATTACAATTTAACTTTAGAAGTAGCAACGATTTGTGATTCCCTTCTCTCACGAAGATGCTACTTCTAACTAATATTTCTTATAATTGGTGGCACGTGTAGGTTATTTCAAAGTTAAGCACGCTACTCGTTTGTTATTCTATAAGAACTCGACTATTACTGATGGCACTGAAGTTGACTGGGATGACATCCACCAATTCCTACACTTTATTGATCGTCTTGAGGTCCTTGTGGGGCGTTTCAATGGTGGAAGGCCATGTGGGATATGTGTGCCACTGCTGCACACGTTGAACATGTCCAACTGTGTCGAGAAACTTATGCTACGAGCTGTTTTCTGTTATATATGTTGTTCATAAACTCTTGCTTATACACGTTTTATAGCTGTGATCTTCTTGCAACAGAAACTGCCTAGTTCTATTGTTCCTATACAGATGCCTGACCATGGCCGGGTCAGACTTGCGCTTGGTCACAACATGATGTTTATGTCGACCTACTCCATTTCCCTTGGAGGTGAAAGGATACTTATTCATGGGTGGTCTCAAATAATGAAGGCCCGTCCATCTTGGAGAATAGGACAGAAGGTTATGTTCATGCTTTTCCATGGCTCTAAAGTGAATATCCTGTTTATTGACCACATTGCGAGATGAAGCCGCTTTCACAAGGTTGTGGATGCGCGGGGTGGCGCCTGGGCCTTGTACTGGGGCTTGGTGGCCTCACCCTTGGTTAACTGTAGGCAAAGTAGCACTGTTCGAGGCGTGCTTTGTACGGTTGAACCGGTATAAGTACTCATACTGCTCTCAGCTATGGTTGTTAAGTGCCCCTGCTGGTTTCAGTTAAGGTTGTTAAGTACTCCTGCTGCTTTTACAGTCTGTCGTGTTTCTTCAGTCCTGTCTTCCTCCAGCCGCCAAAACCAAACCAGCGCTGGCAGGGCCGCCTGCTTCCGCCTCCCACGACTGCCTGCACCTCAGCGCACGCATCGCCACCCCACCATCTCCTAAATCGTTAACGCTGATGTCCGAGGCCTCGCCGTCGTCCTCCACGCGCTTTGGTGCGCTCACCGCAGTGCCGCCCTCTCACGTTGTCAACATGGTCAACAAACAAGAGGAATCGGGAGAGGACTATACGTGGAGAGGATGACAGTAGGGGCCCACCATGTCCATGGCCGTACGCAAGCAAGTTCCTCATTTTTTGTTATATACTCCATTGTCAGCGTATAGAAAAAGAAAATGCTTCCTCCTAGTGGTTTGCTGACATCTGGGACCCACGACACTGTCAGCGTATAGTCAATAGACAAGAGAACAACACAAGATCAGCTGACACCTGGGACGTAGCTGCTCGAGCAGTATTTTTTTTGTTATTGTTGAGACGGAGCAGGGTTTCAACTGGGCTGTGGCCCGTCTAGCCCAGGCTTCTATTTTACGTTCACCACATGACCAGCGCAGCTATTTTTTCTTTGTGAAAATGAGCCCAGTTTATTTTTTCTGAAGAATACCCAATCCAGGCCTACTTATTTTTCTACGCCCTGCTGGGCTGCAACTCTTTCAAGACGACTGCAAATCTTGAAAGTAATATGAAATGGGCTGTAAATATAAAAAACAGACGACAAATTGGCAATTACTTTCAAATTTCTGATTTTTTTTTCATATTTTCAGATTCCAATTTCACTGGGCTTTAACCTAATTTAAATATATCTTCAAAGTACTTTAAATCTGGCTCAACATTTTGGTATTAAAAATAGTTTGGACCCCACCTAAATATGCGAAATTTTGTTTAAATTTTTAACCCTGGCCCTGGCCAACAACAAAAAATGGACTGCAATAAATTGCATAAGAAGTTGCAATGAGCTGTAAATTATTAAAAAAATAGGGAATGGTCTGACTTGTGGGCCTATTAAGTTGACGCGTATGCAAGATTTTTTTACGTATTATATACGTCAACAAACGATTCTAGCAGACGTGACCGTTGGATGTCAATCCAATGGCCGTCGTGCTTCTTCAATCTCTGATCTTCTTGCTCCAGCCGCCAAATCCAGCGCCGGCGGGACCGCCTGCTCCCGCCTCCCGTGGCCGGCTGTGCTGCCGCGCAGGCCTCACTGCCCCCTACTACTCCCACCGCTGGCCAGGCCATCCCTCTACTCACCCATATCCCTCCACTGCTGTGACTTTGCCGCCTCCGGGTCATTCCCTTCCTAGGTCTCGCCGTCGTCCATCGCGTTGGTGTTCTCGGCACGGCGTGGTCAACGTTGTCAACAAACGACAACATCGGAAGAGGGATGTACATGGAGAGGCTGATAGTTGGGACCCACATGGTCCATGGCTGCACGCAAGCAAGTACCTCCTTATTACGCCAAAACGAATGAATCCTCCCAATGACAGCTGGGACCCACCAGCTATATCTTGGCACGGAAGGAAGTGCCTCCTTATTAAGCGAAAAATAATGAGTGCTCCCCATGACAGCTGGGGCCCACCAGATATGGAGGCTGACTTGTGGCCCTACTAAGTTGACGCGTACGCAGGGCTTTGTCAACTTAGTCAACAAATGATTCTATCACCAGTGACCGTTGGATTGTTAACATCCAACGGTCGTCCTGCTTCTTCAACCTCTGATTTTCTTGCTCCAGCCGTCCAAACCACTGCATGCTCCTGCCTCCCGTGGCTGGCTGTGCTGCTGCGCAGGCCTCACCGCGCCCTACTACTCCCACCGCTGGCCAGGCCATCCCTCTACTCACCCACATCCCTCCACTGCTGTGGCTTCGCCGCCTCTGGGTCATTCCCTTCCTGGGTCTCGCCGTCGTCCATCGCGTTGGTGTTCTCGGCACGGCGTGGTCAACGTTGTCAACAAATGACAACATCGAAAGAGGGATGTACATGGAGAGGCTGACAGTTGGGATCCACATGGTCCATGGCCGCACGCAAGCAAGTACCTCCTTATTACGCCAAAATGAACGAACCCTCCCAATGACAGCTGGGACCCACTAGCTATATCTTGGCACGGAAGGAAGTGCCTCCTTATTAAACAAAAAATAACGAGTGCTTCCCATGACAGCTGGGGCCCACCAGATATGGAGGCTAACTTGTGGCCCTACTAAGTTGACGCGTACGCAGGGCTTTGTCAACTTAGTCAACAAACGATTCTATCACCAGTGACCATTGGACTGTTAACATCCAACGGTCGTCCTGCTTCTTCAACCTCTGATTTTCTTGCTCCAACCATCCAAACCACAGGATGCTCCTGCCTCCCGTGGCCGGCTGTGCTGCCGCGCAGGCCTCACTGCCCCCTACTACTCCCACCGTTGGCCAGGCCATCCCTCTACTCACGCACACCCCCTGTTATTCTGCGGTGACGGCAGCCTCACACCGCAGCCGAACCAGTCAACCCTCGTACTACCCTCCGCGTGTTCCCAGGCTCCGCGTCATTTCCTGCCTCACCGTCGTCCACCGCCTGGTGCTGTCCGCGTGGCGTGGTCAACGTGGTCAACGAACGATAGCCATCGGAAGAGGACTGTACGCGGTGAGGTTGACAGATGGACCCACCAGCTACATCTTCGCACGCAAGGAAGTGCCTCCTTATTATGTGCAAAAAAAAGAATCCTCCCCCTGTCAGCTCGGACCCACCATCAATATCTTCGCACGCAAGGAAGTGCCTCCTTATCCTCCCTGACAGCCGGGACCCACCCGGTCGAAGCGTACGTAGCGTTGTCATTCTGGTCGCAAACATGTACGTATATACTGGTCCATCGGTCTTTC
Organism: Thinopyrum elongatum; assembly: GCA_011799875.1. Taxonomy (NCBI): domain Eukaryota; kingdom Viridiplantae; phylum Streptophyta; class Magnoliopsida; order Poales; family Poaceae; genus Thinopyrum; species Thinopyrum elongatum. Next base: position 495,708,617 of record CM022300.1, read on the forward strand.
TGCCACGATGAACCGTGGCCCAGTAAGGAGCGGTAGCTGTTCAGGCAGTCCCGTCTATATCGTGTACATGTACATACAACCACGCTACAAGAAAGCAAATACGGCTACGTACGTACATACGGGCGGGGTCTCGAACGCGTACAGCGACGGCGTGCTGTTCATCGGCAGCCAACCGACTGGGTCGGAACGGAGAAACAACGTCGTGTTTATCGGGAGGCAACAGACTGGGTCGGAATGCGTCATGTTCATCGGGAGCCACCGGCTTGGATGGAACAGCCGAAACGGGGTCTGGCGTACTGCAAAACAGAGGAAACGGAGTTGCGTTCGAGCTCCTATGGTCGAAACGGGGCGCTGTTGATCGGGAGGGGTGTGGCGTACCGCAAAACGGAGGAAACAGACTTGTGTTGGAGCGCCTACGATCAAAACGGGGTCCTGTTCATCGGGAGGGGTGTGGCGTACCGCAAAACGGGACTCCACGGGCTACTGTTCATCCACCGTCGATTTCCTCCTGCCTCCACCAGCTACTGTTCATCCACGGGGTCCTGTTCATCCAGCCTCCACTGGCTACTGTTCAACCAGCCCTCCACGGGGTCCTGTTCAACCAGCCCTCCACAGGGTCCTATTCAACCAGCCCTCCACGGGGTCCCTCCACCGGCTACTGTTCATCCACCCCCACCTCCTCGATTGGGGTCCTATTCATCCAGCGGCAACGACCTCTACTACCAGGGGATCCTGTTCATCCAACCCCCACCGGGAACTGTTCATCCAATCCCCACCGGGGACTGTTCATCAAGAGGCAGCTTCGATCGGCTTTAGTTAGCAGCAGTAGCGAAGGAATCGCTCGGGTTCAGTTAACAGCCAGGGATCAATCGCTCGGGTTCAGTAATGTAGCTAGTGCAATCGCTCGGGTTCAGTAAGCGAATGCCTCGCTTGGGTTCAGTTAGAGCCCAACGCCTCACACACACGCGCGTACGTGTACGAGAGAAACGCGCAATCCCTCCGTGCATCGCTCGGCCCCGACCACCCACCATAACCGGGAATTCCCCGAAATTTTCCTTGCCCTGGCTTCTACCACGATTTTTTCTGTCATGGACGGCCCAAAGAATGTCATGCAGGTGCGTCCCCGGCTCGCCCAGGATGAAAAGCCCATTTTCTATCATGATTTTTTGTCATAGAAGTAGGAGCCCACCACATCTATGATGATACGTGCTTTTTTCACAATTATCGTCATAGAAGTGTCATAAGCATGACAGAATTTTTTTTTGTTCGGCCCAAAATGTCACGGATGTGTCTTTTTTTTTGTAGTGTCTCCTTGCCAGTTCTAAAACCCTTCCTGTTCTACTTCTCACATGATGGCTGGCCGAACCGACTCCTCTTCCACGGAGAACTTGGGAGTACAGTCCTTGCAATTGCATGTCAAAACCCTACAACAACGTAGAGAGCACGACAAGAAGGAATTTGAGGATTTCAGAGAGCATGTGATAAACAACTTTCAGTCACTCCAGAAAACCTTAGGCGAACTACATGGAACTTTTAAACAGTTTATCTCTGATTTCCCTAAATCAAGAGATAACCCACCCAATACCCAAGATGTTAGTCAAGGCAGCGGACAACATCAAACCCATCAAGGCTCTCTCAAACACCCAATAAATGATCTTCATACTCCACCAACGGATGGCTCTGCAGTCCTTGTTGATCATCAGATTGGAAAAGAGCTCAATTTGGATGGCAACACTAAAATTCCCTATAGACACTCTCATTTTGCTCAGAACAAAAACAATGCTACTGAAGCAAAAGCTACCACTGGAGGTCCTCAAACAGGAACTACACAACAAATTATTCAGCTAGATCAGGAACAACCTGAAGACCCTACTCAGTAGCAAGAAAGAAGAGTAGCAAATATGAAAGGGGATCAAGTGCAAGACAATAGAAGACCTCTTGCCATAGTCAAGCCAGCAAAGTACAACACCCCAGAGTTTGATGGCAATGGCATTGACTCTTGGATACAAACTATTGAAATGTACTTTGAAGCTGCAAGAACACTAGCTGAGCAGAAAACTGAGATTGCAGTTACATACCTCAAGGGCCCTGTTGAATGGTGGAGAGGAACTCCAACACATTGCCCTGGTACAGATTTTGTAGGTATCTTGGAGACGAATTCTCTAAAACTTCTGTATGTGATAATGTGAGAACTTTCCATGCTCTTACTCAAACAAGCACCATCAATGACTATGTACTGAAGTTTGAGCAGTCCATGAATTAGTGAGAAGAGATAATCCAGCTCTACCTTAAGATTACCACAAGACAAGGTTTATAGCTGGCTTAAGTGACACCATTCAACATCATTTCCAGTGTCATGAGTCCCCTGACTTACAAAAGGAAATATGGCTTGCAAGGAGGATGGAACAGGCACAACCACATAGAAGAGCTGTAATACAAAGCACTATTGTTCATTAGGTTAGAAGGCAGGTGCAGTTTGATCCTGGAAAGCCTGGCCCAACTAACAGTACCTCAATCATACAACAAGCCAGAGTTAACGACATCCGTTACAAATGCAAGGAACTTTGGTTTCCTGGTCACAAAAAGTGTGTAAACTTGCTAACCAAGCTCAAATACAGGCCCTGCAAGATGCATGTCCTGCAAATGCTGAATTAGTATATTACACTGAAGTTGCAAATGATAGTGATACACCACCCCCCATTGAAACTGAAGATCCACCCTTACAGATTATGCATGCTCTCATGGGCATAATATCTTCCAAACTCAGTTTCACTGTTATAGTATTGTTGGGAAATACTCCTGCTATTGCATTAATTGATAGTGGCAACACTGCTACATTTATCACACCAAAAATGGCTAAGCAGGCAAAGTGTGCTCTTACTCCCAGTAGAAAGAGAAAAACAATTGTAGCAAATGGTGGAGCTCTCTGGTCTGAATTCATTGCTCTACAGTGCCCCTTCTCCATACAAGGGACTAAATTCTCTAATGATTTCAGAGTTTTACAATTGCAAGGATATGATGTAATCTTGGGAGCTGATTGGATGGTCTCCTTTAGTCATGTAGAATTAGATTTTGAAGAGATGCATGTGCAAATCACACTAAAACAGGGGAGAAAAGAATTTTCAAGGATGAAAATCTCCCTACTATAAATGTGCAAGAAATGGACAGTTAGGAGTCCTTATCTGAAGAACCAGTCTATGGAGTTGTTCTGCTCCTCAACAGAATTGCTGTACAGGAGCCTGTGGACACTGTCATACCACCTCCAGTTCAATAGCTCTTAGACAAATATTCTCCTGTTTTTGGCACGCCAACTGACCCCCCAAAGATCTATGGACCATGCAATACCTATTACTCCCGAGGCAAAAATCATTAACCACCTTACAGACTACCCCACCACTAGAAAGATGCTATGGAAAATATCATCAAAGACATGATAAAATCTAAAGTGATCAGGGACATCACAAGCCCTTACTCCTCTCCAGCTGTTCTTGTGAAAAGAAGAACATGACTTGAAGATTGGTTAATGATTTTAGAAAGGTCAACCAGCAATCAATTAAAAATAAGTACCCAATACTTGTCATAGAAGATTTGCTTGATGAATTAAAGGGAGCACTGTATTCACTAAATTGGACCTGAGAAGTGGCTATCAACATATAAGAATGCAATAAAAATACATTGGAAAAACTGCATTTAGTACACATTGTGGCCATTATGAATGCCTTGTAATGCCCTTTGGCCTCGCAAATGCACATAGCAATTTCCAACTGTTGATGAATACAATCCTAGCATTATTCCTCGAAAAATTTGTCAATCTCTTCTTGAAGCTTGTCCTTGCCTTTTTTGCTTGTGGTCTTGTGGTGGAAGATCATCTTAAGATTGTGTCCCCTTGAAGGAAGTAGGATCATACTTCTCTTGTTGAGGAACAAACTTCGTCTTGGGGTATTGATCTTCTTCCCACTCAACTCCATTGGCATTGAACTTTCGTTCAAAACCAACACCTTGATTCTTCCGGTGCCATCCTTGCTTGCGAACAATCTCATCGAATTGCTTACTCCCGGCAAGGCTCTTGTAGACACCCTTTTCTATAATTCCTTTCAATAAATTGTTTTCTTGCTCAAGTGTAACTTGGCTAAGAGGATCATTAGTGGAATCAATGGAACTACTAGAAGTAACAACATTGGATTTAACATTGTTATTGTCACTCCTAGAGGTAGAACCTTTCTTACTCTTGTTACTAGATTGCTTAGATTTAACTTGTGGCATAAAAGTAGACAAGAGTAGGCATTTGACAATGTAGAAGGAACTCTTCTTTCGAAGATCGTCATTGACAGCTTTTAGAAACTCATGCTCTTGCTCTAAATTTAGCTTCTCGAAGCGTAGCTTCTCATGAGTTCTTTGGAGCTCTCTATGATCTTATAGAGTTGTTTCATGAGCTAACTTAAGAGTGTTTAGTTCTTTAGTTAAGCGCTCAATCTCCATAATAGCATTGTCATTCATTTCCTCTTGACTATCATGATTACTAGCAAGTTCATTATAGCTAACATCACTAGTTTTGTCATTGAGCAAGTCATCATCACCTAGCAAATACCCTCATCACTATTAAGGTCAAGGTATTCGGGGTATGATACCTTGGGGCCTTTAGCCATGAAGCATCTTCCAATTCCTTCATTAGGTGAATCGAATAGGTCATAGGAGTTGGAGGATACGAGAGCTAGTCTGGCAACACCTTCATCTTGACTATAGTCGGAGTTGGAGTAATAGCTTTTCTCGGATTGGTTGTCGGAGTTGGAGCCGAAAACCCATTCACCAACATGAGCTTGATGTCTTCTTCTAGAGTAGCTCTTGGTTGACTTATCTTTCCTTTCCGAATCCTTGCTTCGTCGAGAGGGTCTTAGTTCATAGCGATCATCTCTACCCATTCTCTCTCTTCGAGGTGATTCATCTCTTCTATTCTTCCTTCTAGGTGACTCATCTCTTTTCTTCCGAGGTGTCGTAAACTCATTGGAGTAGTGTCCAGGTCTTCCACAATTGTAGCAATTACAGTCACGACTTGATGACCTTTGCTCATAGTGTCTTGAGTTGGAGCTTCTATCTTTGCTTCTATTCTTGTAGAACTTGTTGAAGTTCTTGACCATTAGGCTTATCTCTTCATTGGATACAAGCTTGTAACTTGATGTTGTGGGAGCATCGCTTGAGGATTTGTAAGCACCACTTGACTTGTTGTGGAGCTCCTCTTTGGCCTTGACTGACATCTCATGAGCGACAATCCTTCCAATGACTTCCGTGGGCTTGAGATCTTTGTAATTTGGCATCATTTGGATCAAAGTGCACATGGTATCATATTTTCCATCCAAATCTCTAAGGATCTTCTTGATGATGAATTTGTCGGTCATCTCTTCGCTTTCTAAGTCGGCAATCTCATTTGTGATGAAAGAGAGTCTAGAGTACATTTCGGCGACTCCTTCACCATCCTTCGTCTTGAACTTGTCAAGTTGATTTTGAAGCACATCCAACTTGGATTCCTTGATGAACTCGGTACCTTCGTTGCGTATCAACCAAAGTATCCCAAATTTCCGTTGCATTCTCGAGGCGGCTAATCTAGTTGAACTCCTTGGGGCACAAACAGTTGGAGAGAATGTTACATGCTTGAGTGTTGTATTGCAACATCTTCAACTCTTTCGTGGTTGCTTCACGACCTAGTCCTTTTACATCCTCAAAGAATTCATCTTGCAAGCCAACACGAACAACAGCCCAAACGGCGAGGTTATGACCAAGAGTATGCATTTTCATCTTATGCTTCCAACTAGCAAAGTTTGTACCATCAAAATATGGACCTCTAGTGTAATAATTTCCCTCACTAGACGGCATACTCTCCTAGGTTGTGAAACCAATGCACTGGAGACCAAAGCTCTGATACCATTATAGGATCGAAAGTATGTCTAGAGGGAGGAGGGTGATTAGACTACTTGACCAAATAAAACTTATCATTTCCCTAATTTTAGTTGTAGGCAAGTTTTAGCAATTCTACCAAATCAAGCAACACCCTACACATGCAAGTCTAAGAGTTGAGCAGAGGAAAAGTAAAGACTTTGCATATGAAAGTAAAGGAGGGGATCAGAGAAATCAAACGCATTGAAGACACGGTATTTTTGGCATGGTTCCAATAGGTGGTGCTATCGTACATCCACGTTGATGGAGAATTCAACCCACGGAGGGTAACGGCTGCGTGAGTCCACGAAGGGCTCCACCCACGAAGGGTCCACGGAGAAGCAACCTTGTCTATTCCACCATGGCTTACACCCATGAAGGACTAGCCTCACTCGGGTAGATCTTCACGAAGTAGGCGATCTCTTTGCGCTTACAAACTCCTTGGTTCAACTCCACATGATCTTGGACGCTCCCAAGTGACACCTAACCAATCTAGGAGACACCACTCTCCAAAAGGTAATAGATGTTGGTTGATGATGAACTCCTTGCTCTTGTGCTTCAAAAGATAGTCTCCTCAACACTCAATCACTCTCTCACAGATTTAGCTTGGGTAGGAGAAGGATTAGAGTGGAAAGCAACTTGGGGATGCTAGAAATTAAGGTTCAAATGGTTGGATTGGAATGCCTTGATCTCAACCCAAGTGTAGGTGGTTCTCTCTCCGAAAATGAATGGTGGAAGCAGTGTAGTTTCGTTCTGGTGGCTCTCACTAAGAGTAGGTGGTGGTGGAGGGGTATATATAGCCATCACCAAAAATCCAACCATTACAAACTTTATGCATAACTCGGTGACACCAAAAAGAATTCTCGGTGAGACCGAGCAGTGTAAAATATTCTAGCGTTAGGCTTTTCGGTGAGACCGAACGAATCCACTCGGTGAGACCGATTAGCGATGACCTAAGCAGAACCTCATTTCGGTAGTTCTGATCGTTTCATTTCAGTAATTCCAAAATGACTTCAACTGGTTACAAAAGCTTGGTCACAACACTTCGTTGGGACGGAATGCCATCTCAGTTGTACCGAGTTTCTAGGGTCTGGCTTGTGGCTCTGTCTTGAGTGAGTTGGTGGGTCTGGGAAAGAGTGAATCGGTGGGACCGAGTATGACTTTAGGGTTTTGACAGATTGGAATGTGGGAAAGTGGTTGAGGGTTTTTGGAGAAATATCTTTCAACACTTTGAGCAATTAAGTCATGATCAAAACCTCATCCCCTTTTAATAGTATAGGCTTTCCTATGGAGTCAATGTGATCTTAGATCAATTAACCAAAAATGAAGAGTCTTGAAGCTTTTGCCAATATGTTTCCTTAGCATTCTGAGGGGTCCCATCCACATGTCCTTGTCATGCCAACATTGAACTTTCCTGAAATTTATCTTTGAATAGGCATTAGTTCAATGACATATATGTTGTTATTAATTACCAAAACCACCTGAGGATTAGTTGCACTTTTAGTTTATCTGAAAACCCTTGTTCCAGTCTATGGAGAAGGATAATTTCCAATGGGGCACTAGACAGATGGAAGCTTTTAATATTTTGAAACACAAGATGACCCAAGCCCCTGTGCTTGCCCTCCCTTATTTCTCTAAAGCTTTTATCCAAGTGTCAGTGTACTAAGTATTGGGCCATTAGTACCCCGTACTTGTGCACGGGCAGTTGTAGCCATACTCGCGGCAAGGCTTGTCGGGGAACAGTTCGAGGTTGGCTTAGGCCACCAAAGAAATCTTCAAGTCAAAGATCTGAGGATCAGTAGATAAGAAGAGCTGGAATCCGAAGGCCAGCTTCCCCGGCAAGATCTTGCCGGGGTGGCCTACGGAGCCCAGCAAGGATCGGCGCCCGACAAGGCTTGGCGCCCGGCAAGCTTCGGCGCCCGGCAAGGTTTTGTTGCTGTGCCACCGCTCTAGCACAGCAACAAACCCGACATTCTGGGTCCTTCTTTGGATGCGTGGCGACGCGCCAGTGGAGGAGAGCTTAAGCGGTGCTGATGGGATGGCCCCTTTTTCCATCCCCAAGAAAGTAAGGACACCTAAATGGACACCTAACGGTGCATTAAATGCGTTCGTCCTAGTCCGTCAGGGGTTAGGTATGGTAACACTGTAGCTACTTTACACCTCAACGTATGTACATTTTGCCACTGTGGTGACCCCTTGGTGGTATAAAAGGAGGCCCACGGCAACTGCTACAGGGGAGGAGATCTTCTGGCCCATTCTGCATGCGTAGCTGCTCTTTGAATGTACTGTTCACTGCGAGCGCTCCTGGAGCCTGGGCTCAAGAACATCGATAATAAAACAAGGCAGGAGTAGGGTTTTACGCTGATCAGCGGCCCGAACCTGGGTAAAATCTTCCCGCGTCGATCGTTGGTTCTGCTCTTTGCGCATACCTCTCCCCCCGCCGAATCGTAAAGGGGTCCCTTAGGATCCCATAGGTGTCGCACGCCGACATCTTTGGCGCGCCAGGTAGGGGGATTGAAGGTTGTGTGAACCTGATCTAGTGATCGGCGCCTCAGTTTCTTCATCATCTTCATCATCATGCCACCCAAGAAGAAGAGCGCTGCGACAGCGCAACCATCCATGCCCGTTTTGCCTGTGCCTTCGCATACGGGCGATGGCGTGGGTGCAGAAGGAAGAGGACTAGAGCCTCCACGGCGTTCCGGTGATCCAAGCCAGGCGAGCGGCGTCGTTCGCAGTGGCGGCGGCAACCCACACGCCGCTGGATCCAGAGACGAAACTGTGTTGCCTACGGGTGGCACAACGAATTCCAGAGATTGGAGGACGCCTGTTGGAACTCCCACGCCGGCGCAAGCGTCACGGCCTACCCAGGTCGTGCACGACGAGCGACGTCATGGCGCTGGTGGTTCAGGGCGTCCCCATGACAAGATTTCCGCACATCAATCCCAAGATGCGCGGTTCCAGCATGCACACCGAGCTGCCGGCGGAGGTGGCGCGCGGTCGCGTGACCGTGACGGTGCTCCTTCTAACATGGCTAGGAGTCAGAGCACCTCACGTACCTCGCACCTGTCACCGCCGCCTACGCCAGCGGAAGCCTTGGCACGTGCGCAGCTGCTCCTTGATTTCCCTCCTGCTCCGGAGAAGATGGAGGAGTGGCGAGCTACTATCCAGAGCCTTATTGGCTTCGCCAACAAAGATGGACCACAAGAGGCAGGGCCCTCACAGCGAAGGCTCATCGATCCGGCGCGAGCCGATGTGGAGAAAACCGGGGGTGGTGCAACCACGGTGCACTCCCCTCCGCGACACCAGCGGCGGTCGACAACCCAGCAGGTCGATCGCCGTGAAGAAGTTTCCACGGCGTCATCCGATCCACGGATGCGCCGCGACCAGCGTGAAGTTCTCCAGGAACGAGGCAAGGAGGACGCTCGAACTACCATCGAGCAGCGACGGGAAGCGCACTATCATTCTGATAAGCGCGCAGGGCCGGCTGTCAGCGAGCCTGCGCCAGGGGACGTAGGAGACTTGCCTTACGAGGTAGGGACTCCAGCGTTTACCCGTGAGCTGCGGCAAGTCCAGTGGCCCAATTCCCGAACCTTCAAGCCGGAGGTCCCGGAGAAATATGACGACAAGACTCACCCCTCGGAGTTCCTGAGCATCTACACCATTGCGGTGCAGGCTGCCGGGGGCCGAGATGACAAGATACTTGCCAACTACTTCCCGTTGGTGCTTAAGCCCAACGTCAGGTCGTGGTTGATGCATCTGCCGGAGAATTCTATTTCTTCTTGGTCAGATCTGTGCCATCAGTTTGTTGGCGCCTTTGTTGGAGGCCATCAAGCTCCTGGCCAAGACAGTGATTTGCATATCATCCCTCAGAAGGAGGGTGAATCCCTGCGCAAGTTTATGCAGAGATTTAGCCGGGTGCAGTACAATATTCCTGACGTTCACCCTGCCGCTGTCATTAGCGCGTTTCATCAGAATGTGCGTAACCGCAGAATGCGGGAGGAGCTGGCGATGAACAAAGTCAGGAGTATTGCCGAGCTTTACGCTTTGGCCGACAAATGCGCTCGAGATGAAGAAGGGAGGAAACTCCCTGGCGAGGCTGTTGGCGCGGCAGGCGAATCCGAAGATGAAGACGCCGCGACCCCATCAAGGAAAGGCCGGCGGCGGAACATGAAACACTGAGGCAAGGCCGTGCTTGCTCTCGAGGAGTCCGGCAACCCCGGCGCCGCCAAGAAGGCCAAGGTTGGTGACCCCGGCAAGGATCTTGCCAGGTGCCCTTCCTGTCAGGCCTTGGCGGCAGCCAACAAGTCGGAAGACTCCGGCAAGTAGTATTGCAAGATCCATCGCACCAAGGGCCACGATCTCCAAAACTGCCGGCAAGTTGAACAGCTTGCCGAGAAACAGAGGGCTGAGTATGAAAGGAGGGATAAGGAGAAGGCCCATGATGGTGCTGAGGGGTCCGGCAAGAAACACGGTGGCTGAGGGGGTCACCGCGGCAAGGCCAAGCAACAAAAGGAGAGGCCCGCTCGAGGCCAAGACAAGGAAGAAGATGATGATGAGGAAGATGATGAGTCCAGTGAGCAAGAATTCCAGAAAGCTACAGAGGCTATGTGTATCGATGGGGGTGCCTCGCTGCATTCTTCCCACCATCGAGTCAAACAATGGGTGCGGGAAGTCAATGCAACAGAGCCGTCACCAGATGCATGTAGGCCCCTGAAATGGTCCAACACGCCTATCATTTTCGACGCCGAGGATCGCCCTGATCGCACAACCGCAGTCGGGTGTTTGCCATTGTTTGTCTCTCCAACAATTCGCAACCTCAGGGTGACGAAAATGCTAGTTGACGGTGGGGCCGGCCTAAACCTAATCTCACCGAATGTGCTCAAGAGGCTGCAAATTCCTGATGAAGACCTCGAAGAAACGGGCACGTTTCAAGGGGTCAATCCAGGAAGAACCCAGCCAAAGGGCAAGATCACGCTACCAGTAACATTCGGTAGCGAGCTAAACTACAGGACCGAGAAGGTAGTGTTTGATGTCGCCAAGATCCCCATGTCATACAATGGGATCCTTGGTCGGCCAGCGCTGGCTAAGTTCATGGCGGCATCACACTACGCCTATAATGTTTTGAAGATGCCCGGGCCGTTGAGTGTCATTACTATCCATTCCGATAAGAAGGATGCGCTCATCTGTGCCGACCAACTCTACCGGGAAGCAGTTGCAGCACCTGCCGTCAAGGCATCTGCTCCTGCCGCTGGAACTCCCGGGGGGAAGAAGAAGAAGACTGGTGAGAACCTTGGCGCGAACTCCGGTAAGCGCACCTCCTCGGAGTGCTGCGTTTCCGTCGAGGATGCACCAGAGAGTTCCACCGGCAAGAACAAGAAATCCAAGGCTGCTCCGCCGGAGACCAAGAAGGTGCCCGTCAGGGAGGACGGAACAGGGGGAACTTTTACCATAAGTTCCACCCTAGATGACAAATAGGAAAGCGCGCTCGTTGCCTTCCTATGGGCGAATGTCGACGTGTTTGCATGGCAACCGTCTGACATCCCCGGTGTTCCCAGGGAGGTAATTGAGCACCACCTTGCTGTCTGTCCTCACGCGCGGCCCATCAAGCAGAGGGTCAGGAAGCAAGCCTTGGAGTGGCAAGAATTCATTGCTAAGGAAATCAGAAAACTGGAGGCGGCAGGATTGGTCAGAGGAGTGCTTCATCCAACCTGGTTGGCCAATCCGGTTGTAGTGCGAAAAGCGAATGGGAAATGGAGGCTTTGTATCGATTATACAGATATCAATAAAGCCTGTCCAAAAGACCCCTTTCCCTTGCCGCGCATCGACCAGATTGTGGATTCCACCGCTGGTTGTGACCTCCTGTCCTTCCTTGATGCCTACTCAGGGTATCATCAGATCTTCATGGCGAAGGAAGATGAAGAAAAGACCGCATTTATCACCCCATGTGGTACGTATTGTTTTATACGAATGCCTTTCGGGTTGAAAAGTGCTGGTTCTACATTTGCGAGAGCGGTCCAAATTGGTTATGAGCCTCAACTCCATAGAAATATGGAGGCATACATGGATGACATAGTGGTCAAAACCAAGGACAAATCAACGCTCATACAAGATTTAGAAGAAACATTTGCAAATCTGCGCAAGATCAACTTAAAGCTCAATCTTGAGAAGTGCGTGTTCGGTGTTCCTTCCGGCAAGCTCCTCGGGTTCTTTGTATCTTGCCGGGGAATCGAAGCGAACCCCGACAAGATCAAAGCCATTGAGCAAATTGAAGCGCCGAGACGCGTCAAGGATGTGCATTGTCTTGCCGGCTGTGTTGCTGCTCTAAGCAGGTTTATTTCCAAATCTGCTGAAAGCGCCCTGCCCTTTTTCAAAATTTTGACGAAGGCAGGTCCAATGAAATGGACTCCGGAGGCGGAGGCTGCGCTGCAAGATTTCAAGAAATACCTTTCCTCTCCGCCGACGCTAGTCGAGCCTAAACCACAAGAGCCGTTGCTGCTGTATCTGGCAGCAACAAATCAAGTGGTTAGTGCTGCGCTAGTGGCGCAGAGAGAAGCTGATGAGGAAGCGACACCAGCGGCAGGACCGTCAGATGACGCGGCAGGATCTTCCCCGGCAAGGATTGATCCCGGCAAGACAAGATCTGTGCAGTCAGAAGGACCATTGCAGAAGAAAAAGGTGGTGCAGCGCCCAGTTTATTTTGTTAGCTCTCTTTTACAAGGAGCTAGGTCAAGATATTCTGGCATGCAGAAGTTGCTTTTCGGCCTTCTTATGGCCTCGGGGAAGCTGCGCCATTATTTTCAAGCACATGAAATCACCGTCGTCACTCGCTTTCCGTTGCAACGGATCTTGCGAAATCCAGAAGCAACCGGCAGGATCGTGGAGTGGGCGTTGGAGTTGTCGAGCTTTGGCCTCAAGTTTGAAAGCACTTCGACAATCCAAAGCAGGGCCTTGGCGGAGTTCGTTGTGGAATGGACCCCAACGCCAGACGAAGAGGTTCAAGAAACAACTCTTCTCGGCAAGGAAATTGACCAGCAATGGGTTATGTACTTTGACGGGGCTTTTTCGCTGCAAGGCACCGGTGCTGGTGTGCTGCTTGTCGCACCCACCGGAGAGCACCTCAAGTACGTAGTCCAAATGCATTTTCCCCGGGAAAGTTCGACGAACAACACTGCAGAATACGAGGGTTTGCTTGCCGGTCTCAAGATCACAGCGGACCTTGGTATCAAGAAGCTCATCATCAAAGGCGATTCACATCTTGTCGTCAGGCAAGTTAATAAGAATTATCAGAGTCCATTGATGCAAGCCTACGTAGATGAAGTGATAAAAATGGAAGAGCACTTTGACGGTCTGCAAATGGAGCACATCCCTCGTGCCGAAAACAGTGTTGCTGACGACTTGTCAAAGCGTGCTGCCCTCAAGTTGCCTGTGGAACCAGGAACTTTTGTGCTCCATTTGACTCAACCATCCGTGGCGCCATCAATGCGGCAAGAGAAGAGAAGAAAATTGAATTCTGGTCAGTACTTCCCGGCAGGGCTCCCGGGAGCCGCCGGCAAGGAAGTTGCCGGGATCAATGACATGCCTGCCGGGGAACAACATGCTCCAGCAGGGGCTCAAGCCCTTGCCGTCGAGACAAACGTTCCCCTGGCAGAGGAGATGCCTTTAGTCCTAGCTGTCGAGCCCTAGGCTCCAGCATGGGCGCAGCACATTGTACATTTCCTTCAAACAGGAGAACTTCCGGAGGAACAGGAAGAAGCGGAAAGAGTAGCCCGTCGGTCTGTTATGTACAAGTTCGTTGATGACGTCCTGTACAGAAAGAGACCAAACGGTGTGAAATTGAAGTGCATTCCTCGGGAGGATGGACTAGAGCTGTTGGCAGAAATACATGGAGGCATATGTGGCTCTCACATAGGATCAAGAGCACTTGTCGGGAAGGCATTCCGGCAAGGTTTCTTTTGGCCCACCGCTCTCCAGGATGCAACTGCACTAGTAACTAAATGTGAAGCGTGCCAGTTTCATTCGAAGAAATCGCATCAACCGGCTCAAGCTCTTCAGACAATCCCTCTCTCCTGGCCATTTTCGGTCTGGGGGCTCGACATACTGGGCCCTTTCCCCCGTGCTACCGGGGGCTTTGAGTACTTGTACGTCGCTATCGACAAGTTCACAAAGTGGCCGGAGGTAGAAGCAATGAGGAAGGTGACAGCACAATCAGCCGTCAAGTTCTTTAAGGGGATAGTTTGCTGTTTCGGTGTGCCCAACAGGATCATCACCGACAACGGCACGCAATTCACAAGTCGCACCTTCATGCAGTACGTCCAAGACCTTGGTGGCAAAATTTGTTTTGCCTCTGTTGCTCACCCGAGAAGCAACGACCAAGCAAAGAGGGCCAATGCTGAAGTGCTGCGCGGTCTCAGGACCAGAACCTTTGACAGGCTGAAAAAGTGCGGAAGACACTGGATTGATGAGTTGCCAGCGGTTCTTTGGTCAATCAGAATGACACCAAATCGAGCCACTGGCCAGACACCCTTCGCTCTGATCTACGGAGCGGAAGCAGTTCTCCCCACGGAACTCACGTACAGATCACCTCGAGTGCTCGCTTATGATGAGCTTGAGCAAGAGCAACTGCGGCAAGATGACGCTGTGCTCCTTGAGGAGAATCGTCTTCAGGCTGCTGTGCGAGCTGCACGCTACCAGCAAGCTTTGCGCCGCTACCATAGCCGAAAGTTCATGCCCGAAGCCTTGAGGAAGGCGACCTTGTTCTTCGGCGGATTCAGTCCGCCAAGAATTCAAACAAGTTGACGCCGAAGTGGGAAGGCCCTTATCGGGTAGTACGAGTCACCAGGCCCGACGCTGTCCGCCTGGAGACCGAAGATGGCATTCCAGTGAGCAACTCCTGGAATATCGAACATCTTCGCAAGTTCCACCCATAAGGCGCGGTTGCCGGGGGCTCCCGGCAACCACTCTTTTGTACAAGTCTTGCCGGCAAGGCATATGATCCTTTGTACAAAGCCAGGCGCAGACCCTGAGCACAGATGAATAAATTGAAGTGTTGTGCATTTCCTTATTGATTTCCATGTTCATATTTATATATGCATGTTTGTCTAAGGTGTTGTATGACACTTGTTCCCGGTAAGTTCTAACGAACCGCCAAGGTTTCATATCTTTATTTTCTCTTCTTTCTTTTTCTTAAAAGACAGAAGGATTCCTCGCGTGCACATTTGCCGGGGGGGGGGGGGGGGGAAGGTAATATGAAGTACCACTTGGCGACATTCAGAATCGACGCTTGCCGGAGAAAAGACAGCGACAGAAAGCTAAGTTCTAAAACTCGGAACAAGTTTCCTTTATTGCAAAGTTATTTCCTTGGACGATTCCGACCTTTGTATGGAAAATCTACACGCGAAGTAACCCTTGCCGTAATCGGTCGTGCCCTTATTTTGTTTCGAGTCCGCTCAACAATTTAAGTGGCTGCACTGAGAACGCCAAGGAGTCTTGCCGGCCGCTGCGCCTCCAGCAGGCTGCTGAAGTCCCGCACCCAGCGCTCGCGGCAAGTTGCGCGCCGGCAAGTTTTTTAGTAAGCGTAGGGTGAACTCCGTACATAAAGGAATCAGACAAGAGAAATAGCATGCATATACCCAAACATAGGCAAGTTATATTACATTAATGAGTTGCCGCAGTTCTAACTTAAGACTTAATTGTCTTTTGACATGGAATGACAACGGCAAGAAGAGGTGAAGCAGTCAATCTCTATGCTGGCCTTCGATCCTTTTGATGGAATCCACCTTCTCAAGGATAGGCGCGGTAAGTTCTTCGAGTGCCTCGACATTTGCGTCCTTTGGCAGATGGCCAAGCGCGTTGGAGAGGTCGATGCCGGGATTGCTGTGCACCACCTTGATAAGCACCTTGCGGAGGACGGCCCGGCAAAGCCGGCGGGTCTCGTTGGCCAATTGGGTCGCCCGGCTAGACTGAAGCAGCCTCAAGGCGTCGATGATGCTTTCAAAGAACATCCTCAACCTGGCACTCAAAGATATCCTTTCCTCGGAAGAATACCTGAAGTTTGACAGGCCCATGGTTGACAGTTCTGCCGTAAGCTTCTCCGCAGCGGCGATGAGACGTCCAGTCCAGATCTCCACCCCCTTCTCATAATAGATTTGGGCGGCGGCTGCGCTCTTGAGCAGGTTCCTCTCTCCCTGGAGATCTTTGAGTAGAGCCTTCTCGCGGGCCTTGCCGGCCTCGAGAGACTTCTGCAACGTGGTCAGCTTCAATTCCAGAACTGCAATAGCATCAGTTGCTGAGGAGAGCTGCTTGGTCTTGTTAGACATGGCAACTTGCATCTCCGCCAAGGTGTGGAGGGTTTTTTCCCTATCACCTTTGAGCGTCGAGAGCTCCTTGCCGTGCTCTTCGAGATCTACTTCCAACTTCTTTACTTTGTCGCTCAGCTCATTCTTGGCAGCCTCTGCAGCCTCGATAGCATCGACGGCCTCCTTGAGCTTGCCAGCGTGACTTACTGTCAGAGCTTCGAGCGCTTCTTTGTGTTTCTGCTCCAGCTCCTGGGTCCGCCGCGCGACAAGCTTCTCGATATCCTCATCTTTGCTGTGAAGCTTGGCGGCGAGCGCCTGCTCACATGCGGTGAGATCTTCCTCGTGAGCATCAAGCGCAACGCGGCGCCCCGTCAGGAGGGCATCTTCAGCAGCAATTCTTTGAGTAGGTTCATCCTGCGCCTTCTCCATATCAGATTGCTTCAGGAGGATTTCTGTCCACTGTTGGCTCACGTGTTCCCGGATGGCAGTCAACTCTTGGAGGGCCTCAGCGTACCAGACTTGCATTTGTTCGACGCGCCTCTGAAAATCTGCTTCGGCCGCCTCGACAACTGCCATTCTGGAATCCGCTTTCTCTTTCCGGGCGCGGTGGAGAGCCTGGAGCTTGCGGAAATTTTTGCCCATGGCCTGAAGGAGCTGATCCTCTTCAGATTTGCCACTGCTAGCGCTGGGATCCTCAACAACCTCGAGCCCGGCAGCAGTGATGATTTCTTCATCAAAGACTTCTCCTTCGGTTGGTGCCCCAATGCTTGCCGAACCCGGCAAGTTGACAAACAAGTTCTCGCCAACCTTGAGATATTTGCTGGATGAGGGGCCTTCAGATGTTGACGGTTGGTCTTCAGCAACCGCCTCACCAGTGGCAGGGGCTCCGTGGCCGGTGCAGCGCCTGGCGCTCCTACGGCAAGAATGCCGTCAGTGCGATCATCAGCCTCCCTGCCTCCCCCTTCAGTAGACTCCTTGGCGGGTTCCTCCTGTGCAGTCTTGGCGGCCTCCTCGCCAAGAGCACCACCGGCCTCGATAGTGCCATCTTTGGCGGCCTCGCTGGCAGCGATCCTGTCTACTTCGGCAGCGGCGTCCCTGGCGGTCTCCTCGATGACAACGTCGACGTCCATGTGTTCCATCACAGGGAACTCTGGAGGACGAAGGAGGGAAACGGAATAAGATCAAGATTGATGTTTGAAGGGACCAAAGACAGAGAGATAAGGGAAAGAGTAGCAAGCGTTCTGATGCAATCAGTTACCTGCGTCGAGCTGTTGAGAGGTGGCCTCGCCCCTCCCGGCAACTTCGGTTGCCGGGGGAGGGTTGCCGGTGTCCATGCTTGCCGGCTCCTCCTCAGTTAAGATGGGCTCGTCGGTAGGATCTCTTGCCGGGGACGTGCTTGTCGTCGGCGTGGTCGATGAAGGTGGCACGACGGGGACGTTTTCTAACAACTCTCCTTGTTGCCGTTCTTCTCCTGCAAGCCCAAAGATATCAGCGGCAAGAATGGAAACCTCAGCGCCCGCCAGCAGAAAAAGAACAGTGAACTTACGCTGGGGGCTGTGCTGGGGGCTGCATTGAGGACTGAGCTCCAGGCTGATGATGACGGTTTCTGGCACGCTCGTGGAGCTTGCCGGGGGCCCGTCTCCCGTGGAAGTCTGTGTCCTCTTCGCCATCCTCTCCATCAAGGTTTCTGCATCACTGCAGAGACAATACAAGCAAGTCAGTAAGGTTGATCCAAGATTGGAAAATAAAGGCTGTGGAAAAGCACTCACTCTTCTTCTTCTCGCTCCGGACTAAAGCCGGAGATGTCGAAATCGGCCTCCGTTGCGATGTCTGAGTGGGGAGGCGGAGGAGGGGTCCTAGGTCGCTTGGCTGTGACAGGCACCGGGGGTTGGCGTGTTTTCGTCGCCTCAGCTTCCGGTGCGGTAGTACGAGACACCCCTGCTGCCTCAGCAGTGGCCGCTGGTGTGGGTCTCGCGCGCCGCGCAGGTTGCTGACGAACCCCTTGCCGCGGTGCAGTCTTGCCGGCCGCTTTCTTGCCGGGAGCCTCGCCGCTCGAGGAAGGCTGGCTTGCCGGGATGCCAGATACAGCCTTTCGAAGAACACGCTTTGTCTTCTTCGGGGCTGGGAGCTCTTCTTGCGGTTCTTCTTCAGCCGTGTCCTCGTCGGACGAGCTCTCAGCGGCTATGCTGCTCTGCTCCCCGGCAGCTTTGTCCTTCCCGACAGGTTTTACTTCCACTACTACCTCTGCATCGCTGGTTTCCCATTCTGTGAAGCCAGCGCTGCCGGCCTCCGTGGCAAGATTTGCCTCCTCCACCCTAGTGGCGATGTATGCCACTTCTTGGTCGGTGGTGGCTCGGATGAAGTCTGCTTCTTCCCGGACGGCTCTCTCCATCAAGTTATCGAAAAACTTCTGTGCTTCCTCCTCGGCTGGCTCGGCCCAAGTCGCGTCAAGACCGTGGGCGTTGAACATCAGCATGAAGGCGATGATTGACCCCAAAGCAGAGTTGTTGCACAGAGGGACGATCCTTGCCGGCAACCGATGCTTGTCATCGCGCTGGAACAGCTTTTGACGGAGAGCGCCAACTTGCATAGCAGTCATATTGTTATTCAACCCGGGGCGCAATCTCATGATATCTGCTGCGTTTCGGTATTCCCAAGCTGGCCTTCCTCTATTCTGCAAGAGGGCAATGCGGCGGCGGAGAAAGTCGAAGCCAATCATCTCCATTGTTAGCCCGGTAGCTTTCAGGCGAAGAATCCTGGTAGTGGCGATTGTGAGCTTTTCGTCGTCAGCGGCAAGACTGCTCCAGCCACTGCCGCAGACCGCTTTCTGTTGCCGGGGCAGACAAAACAGATGGGGATCTGCTTCCTTGATCCAGCACCATTCAGCCCGCCATTCGTCCCACTTTTCGCGGTAAACTCCTTCTGGGTATATTTCCTTATTCCAAGACCTTGGAATCCAGGCGATAGAACCAGAGAGGGCCTCTCCTTTTTGGATACGAGGGAAAAAGTAGTGGCGGAAAAGGGTAGTGTTGGGAACCACTCCGGCAAAATTTTCACAAAGGTGGGCAAAGATGGACATGCACAGTACCGCATTCGGCGTGAAATCGAGAAGATGAAAGCCGTATGTGTACATGATGTCGTTGAAGAAGTCGGAAAACGGAGGGCAGAGCCTACAATAGAAATATGCAGCGAAAAAGGGGTATCTGTCTGACCCACCTTTGGAGCAAGAACCTGGAATCACGCGTGTGGCGGGGTGAGCCTGCGTCTCCTTCGCCCACATGCACTGGTACCGCCTCTTCAAAGCTTCCGCATCGAGCGACGGGGCGAAGATGACATACTTCTTCCGCATCTTCACCAGTTCGCTCTCCGAGACCTCGGCTTTCGCCTCCTTGCTCTTGCCTTTGCTGGCCCTGGGCGGCATGGCGGCTGCGAGGGAGGAAGCCAGGGATGAAGCGAGTGTGGAGGCGACGGGCGGAAGAGGGAAAGCTTTGCTCTGAGCTCGAGAGAAGGAAGGCAATGGCGACGACCAGATTGAGAAGAAAAGGGGGGTAAATAGGCTTGTGCCTCTGCGGCTTCTCCTTTTTTATGGGGAAGGAGCGGGGCCGCCTCTTTTACTCCCCAAAGTAAATGCGCCTCTGCATGCGCGTTGCAGTTGCAGCTTTTGAGGCACGCTTCCCACATCGCGCGTTCGGCGCGCGTAGTGGGGGGCACAGTAAACGGGATATTGACGAGCAGTTAATCCCCTGCCACGTGTGCCCGTGCACTATTTGGGCCTAGCCCAACAACGCCTCGCACTCATGTATGGCCTAGGCCCGGGGGCTCCTGTCGGTGTACTAAGTATTGGGCCATTAGTACCCCGTACTTGTGCACGGGCAGTTGTAGCCATACTCGCGGCAAGGCTTGTCGGGGAACAGTTCGAGGTTGGCTCAGGCCACAAAAGAAATCTTCAAGTCAGAGATCTGAGGATCAGCAGATAAGAAGAGCTGGAATCCGAAGGCCAGCTTCCCAGGCAAGATCTTGTCGGGGTGGCCTACGAAGCCTGGCAAGGATCGGCGCCCGACAAGGCTTGGCGCCCGGCAAGGTTTTGTTGCGGTGCCACCGCTCTAGCACAGCAACAAACCTGACATTCTGGGTCCTTCTTTGGATGCGTGGCGACGCGCCAGTGGAGGAGAGCTTAAGCGGTGCTGATGGGATGGCCCCTTTTTCCATCCCCAAGAAAGTAAGGACACCTAAACGGACACCTCACGGTGCATTAAATGCGTTCATCCTAGTCCGTCAGGGGTTAGGTATGGTAACCCTGTAGCTACTTTACACCTCAATGTATGTACATTTTGCCACTGTGGTGACCCCTTGGTGGTATAAAAGGAGGCCCACGGCAACTGCTACAGGGGAGGAGATCTTCTGGCCCATTCTGCATGCGTAGCTGCTCTTTGAACGTACTGTTCACTGCGAGCGCTCCTGGAGCCTGGGCGCAAGAACATCGATAATAAAACAAGGCAGGAGTAGGGTTTTACGCTGATCAGCGGCCTGAACCTGGGTAAAATCTTCCCGCGTCGATCGTTGGTTCTGCTCTTTGCGCATACCTCTCCCCCCGCCGAATCGTAAAGGGGTCCCTTAGGATCCCATAGGTGTCGCACGCCGACACCAAGAAACGGATGCATGTGCTTATGGAATAGGGGTTGTACTAATGCAAGATGGAAGGCCATTCTCATTCTTTAGCAAGACTATTGTTCCTAAAGCTGCAGCAATGTCAACATATCACAAGGAGGCCCTAGCCATAATTGAAGCACTGGAAACAATACTTTGCTGCATCCTCATCGATTATAAGGACTGGTCATCAGAGCTTGAAATATACACAAGAACAAAAACTCACTGAAGTTATTCAGCTCGAACTGTTAATCAAGATCTTGGGCTACAATTTCAAAATGGAGTACAAACAGGGCAAGAACAACCATGTTGCTGATACTGTGTCTAGAGTCAAGTACAAGCTGAACTCACTTATGGCCAGTACTGCAAGACCTGCTTGGATATCTAAAGTAGTTGCAAGTTATGCACATGACCAAAGGTGCAAAGACCTAGTAACCCAACTAGCAACTACCCCAACTGCCATCCCAAATTATGTCTTACAATAGGACAACTCAAGATACAAAAATAGAATTGTCATTAGAAATGACACTGATCTCAGAACTTAACTAGTGCTTGCATTGCACAATTCTAAAACTGGAGGACATCTGGACATAGAGCTACTTATCAAAGAGTGAAGCTTCTCTTCCATTGGCTAGGCTTGCAACAATTCATTGTAGACTTCATTAAGCAATGCCCAACATGCCAGATTAATAAACCCGAACATTGCAAATACCCCGATCTGCTACAACCCTTGCCCACCCCTGACTTTGCCTGGTGTCACATGAGCATGGACTTTGTGGAAGGCCTCACCACATTATACAATAAGGACTTGATATTAGTGGTGGTGGAGAGATTCACAAAGTATGGCCATTTCATCCTAATGAAGCACCCAATTACTATCAACTATGTGGCCAGAGCATTATTGACAACATCTTCAGATTACATGGATTGCCTTTAGTTATTGTAACTGACAGAGATAGGATCTTCAGCAGTCACCTTTCACATGAACTATTGAAGAAGCCGTGCATTAAGTTGCATATGAGCACTTCTTATCATCCTCAATGTGATGGCCAAACTGAAAGAGGTAATCATTGATTGTAAAACTACCTCAGGTGCATGGCTTTCTTACAACCAAAGAAATGGATGCATTGGCTCTCCCTTGCAGAATGGTGGTATAGCACTAGCTACCATACTTATCTGAAATCACTCCTTTCCAAGCTCTATACAATAGACATCCCAATATGATCCTTGAAGCTGCTCTCTATCCAGCTGAACAAGTGGAGATTTCTCATCTGTCCTTACTGCAGAACAGACTGCAACCTAGAAAAAAGAAAATTTGTTGAGAGCATACGAAAGGATGAAACATCATGCTGGCAAAAAGAGGTCTGGAAGGACCCTAGAGATAGGAGATATGGTATATCTAAAACCGCAACCATACAGACATACTACCTTGAGCATCCACAGATCTCAAATTGCACTCAAGATACTATGGCCCTTTCAGAGTACTTCAAAAAGTTGGAAATGTATCCTACAAGTTGCTCTTACCTGATGACTACAAATTACATCCAACTTTCCATATCAGCCAATTAAAGAAGTACCTAGGGCCTCAAGATTTACCCAACACAAAACTTCCACTACTTAATGCTGATGGAACAATTCTTCTGGAACCAGAGAAGTTACTGGAAAGGAAACTCATCCCCAGAGCTCAAGGCGACATTCACATTCTCGTTGTGCGCTGGCTCATCAAGTGGAGTAACATGGACGAGAAAGATGCCACTTGCAAAGACGCCACATTCATACAAAAGGTTTTTTCCAGAGTTCCAACCCCTGGAGTTGTTCAGGGGGGGGGGGATTGTCTAACGGTGAGCATATGAAGAATTAGAACACTGCAGACAAAGATTCGGTTAAGTTTGAATTCATAGTTGTTGGCGTGAAGCTCCCAGTATCGTCCACCTGCGATCTGATACTCCTCCTGCACCCGTACCACTTCACGACTTCTTTTTTTTGGGAGAAAATTTCCAATCTATTAATCCTCAACCATGGTAGTACAATGAATACCAGAAATAATAAAAATTACATCCAGATTCATAGACCACCTAGCGACAACTATAAGCACTGAAGGGAGCCAAAGACGTGCCGCCGCCGTCATCGCCCCTCCCTCTCCGGAGCTGGGCAAAACTTGTTGTAGTAGATCGCGTCCATCCCGCATCGTATGGCTGTACATCTCGCGTGCATCGCTATTTACCTTCCCGGCAAAGAGAACAATGTCTACAAGGTTCAATTTTACTTTCTTATTTTTTTCCTTCATTTTGTAAGGCTATAAAGCCATTTTCTGGATCGGTGGAGAACCATATCTTCTATTAAGTTTTTCCCCTTAGCCACCAGTGTTCCTAGCTAGCCTTAGGTTCCTCTTGATTTGCATCCAAACTCTCGGAATCATCCAATAAAGTTGCTAAGATTTGAGTGTTTCAGTTAACTTGTCTGAATCTAGTTCTCCAGACTGACTCAGGTTCGACAAGTGGCATGTTGATAGTGTCGTGGTGAGCTCACGGCAGATGCCATGGGATGGCTAAAGAGAGGAACAGGCACGAGGGCACCGGTGGGCTCCAGAGGCGAGGTTGGTACGAGCGAGCGGGGGACGCAAGACGTACCCAGGTTCGGGGCTCTCCGGAGAGATAACACCCCTAGTCCTGTCGAGTGTGGTTTATATGAGGTGGATACGAGCTTGCTCCTAGAGCTATTCTAGGGAGGAAGGAAGGCAGGCCAGTGCATAGGCTGCTCCCTCCCCGTGTGTGTGTGAGTGTGAGTTCTACTAGAGTAGACCCTTTGCATGGAGGGGCACCGGGGGGTCTTATAGGCCGGCCCCCAGGGGTTACAATGGTAATGTTACATTGGTGCGGGGCCCTGGTGTTGGCGTCTAGGAGCCGGCAGTGGGGGCCACCGAGCCGCCGGGTCTGCCGGGTTCGCCGGGCGCGGGTGTCGCCGGGTCCGCTGGGTGCGGGTCATACCGGGGCCGCCGGGCGCGGGTACGGCCGACTGTTGGGTACTGTGGCACTCCTTGCCAGGTGTCAGGGGACGGTAAGCGCCGCCTTGCTACAGGGCCATGCCCCCAAGACACCGCTTGCCCCGGGCGGGGACGTGGGGGCGCCGCTGCCACGCCCGCCGAGGCAGGCGTAAAGGAGGGGGCACTGTTTCCATGCTTGCTTGTCTCCTGGGTTGACTTCCCATGGACGGTCGGCATGTGCTAGCCGGCTGGCTGGGTCGCAGCACCCGGCCGACTCACGCTAGGGAGCCGGCTAGGGGTGAGCCGGGTTGAGGGGCTTTGCCTGCCTTAATATTTTTGAAAGAGATCTGGGTTTCGTTGCCTGCCCGGGGTCCATCCCCCCGACAGTAGTCCCAGAAGCTGTGATGGTTCGCCGGCTCCAAGCAGGAGGGCCTTCGCAGTTTCACCCCCCCTGAGGAGGCGGCTGGGTTGATGAAGCTTGCGGCCACCGGGTCCCGACAACACCCACTGTGTGCCGGCTTCCGGAAGCCGGATCGCGGCACCCCGGCATGAGCGGGAAACCGAGGCGTCCACCGAGTCTTGGAGCGAAAGGACGCGCCTTCCACGGCCCGAGGCATCGCCACGTGGTGAACAACGGTCGGCGAGGCCCTGCCAAACCACACGCATGATGGGACGCAACAGTGGGCCGGGTCCCGCCATGCCGCGCCCTCAGGCCGCGTGTGGTGGATTTATTGTGGCCGTCGCGGATGGTTGCGCTTCTCCGTGCAGTTAAGTCGTGGGAGGAAACGTGCCCGCACAGCGCGGGGAAGTCGAATCGTGGGCGTAACCGATCCCACTTCCCCACGTCTTGTCGTGGTTATAAAATGGGGGGAGGGGTGCGTATAGGAACGAAGTATGTCTACCAGAGGGGGGAGGGGGTGAATGGGAGTTTTAAATTTTCTTCAGAAAACTTAATTCTCTCAGAACCTAGCAGCGGAACGAATGAAAAATGGACTACAGTGAACTAACACAGAGTGCTGAAAGGAAACTAGAGCATGCATTGATGTAAATCATATGAATGAAAATGCATTGAAGGTAAACATGAGTGACAGAGATAACCGAAGATGCTCGATGGCGACAAGGTATTTGTTCGACCAGTTCGTCCTTCTGCACAAGGACTACGTCTGGTTGGAGGGGCTGTGACTTAATGCGGAAGATAAACTCTCTTCACCCTATTCTCCTCGACAATCGATTAGTCAGCCGATGCCGATCACTCGTGGTAGATACTTGAAGGCGATCTCCGAACCTTTACAGACTTCTTCTTCGAGAACCACAATCACTCTTGGTCTCTGAAGAAATTGACACCTAACCGTCTAGAGAGTTTGCAGCTCTCAAGAGTAATAGGCGGAGCGTACTAAACTTAGATTCCAGTGATGTTGAACCACTATCTAATTCTTCAGCTCTAGGGTTTTTCTCTCGGTGGATTTTAAAATCAAATTGCTCAGAGAGTGGGTTGCTCAACAATCTTCTCAGAATCAAACGGAGCAGCCACCGGACAACGCCGTCGCGGGGTGGCTATTTATAGCCGCATCCTTCCCTGATGGGAAATGACCATTTTGGATACGAGGTCCAGCCAATGGCCAACCGACACGTTCACAACGGTCAGATTTTGGAGCAACGGTAACATTACTTGAGGAACAAGTAATGCTAACTCCTCGGTCCGAGTCAAATCTCTCGCAGTGAAGAAGATCACAGTCTCTTGCTAGCAAGTATTTACTCAGAGCACAAAGAGATTTCTCTCATAGCTTTCATAGGATTTGGGTTTAGCATCAGAGAATCAAAGCTTTGAATGCCACACCCCTCTTAATAGTACGGTGGTTCTATGACTCAATAAAAGAAGAAGAACAATGAAACAAATGCTACGTCTTCATCTCGTCTTCATTCTTCCTCGAGCGCAGACATTTTGTTCGAACAGACACCGAACCAATTGCTTGAACTTCAGCAAATTTTAGGGGTCACTCTTGTTAGCTTCATCTTCGGTGATAACCTTCGCTGCAAGGCAGGGAGATTATATTCGTCGTTTGCATCAAACTCCTCGATACTTCAGGGACCTGTTACTCTGTGTGCACTAGCAAATACATAAGTCCCATACTGTTTATGTCAACAAACTCCAAAACATAATGGGCCTATCATTGCACCAACAATCTCCCCCTTTTTGGATGGTTGTTGACAAAATAGATAATCATCAAAGTGAAGATAGATAAGTAAAATGTTAATCAAACAAGAGTGAACTTGTGTTACTTGGCTCGAAGATGAAATGTACTCCCCCTAGATGTATGCAGGGTCAATTGATATACAATGAGATTCCTTGCAATTCATTAAAGTAAGTGGAGGATTTTTCAATCATTCAAGGTAATGATTCGCACTGATGATAAGTAATCCAGCGAGAATATAGTGCAATCATTCATGACTTATGTTAAACAATTCCACCTGCAAAACAAATGCTTCGAGAGAATATAGGGCAGCAGACGGGGTTATTAATATTACAGCCCATATCAGAAGTTTTACATTAGAGCACATAAAGTGGCACATATAGTCTCAAAAGATAGGACAAATAAACACAGAGACCAAATCCAGCAGAGCAAATCTGTCAAAACTCTCGATGTAATTCTCCCCCTTTTTGTCAACTAGTGTCAAAAAGGTGACGAATAACATGAGTGCGAAAATATGTGAACTTGATTCACTCTGAGGCATTTCCCGAAGAACTGCCCAAAGAAGTTTCCGATTCGGAGGTGGCTGGTACATCTTCATCGTCAGCAGCATTAGCAGATCCTTCAATACTGGCTTGGGGCTGAGAAGACAAAGGCACATTTGGATCAGCCTATTGATTCTTGCGAGATATAATATTTCCTTCAGCAAGTTTCTTCGTGGGCGATGTAGCTTCTGATTCGTCGAGCAGTTTGCGCAGCTGGATCCGAAGTAAATTAGTTGTTGGTTCACGAGCTAGTAGAGGCGGAGTGATCCGGTCTTGAAAATCTTCAGCTAAAAACCCTTGATCAATATACTCATAGAGTTCTTTGAGATGAGAGTTGATCAATTGCTTCTTGGAGAAGAACTTCCGAAGCAATTTCCAGAGACGCTTCCTGTTTTCAGCTGTGATCATGTGCACAACTTTTGTTCGGTTGTGGATTGCATTTAGTTCGGCAGCCAGGTGCTCTTTCTCTTGACGATCCTCAGCCATATGCTTCAGCAGTAGCTGTTGAGTGCGCAAGCTCACTTGAAGATGTGAAGGAGGTTGTGTGTTCGGTTGACGATCACGCTGAGGTAGCCGAGTTCCATTGAAGGTGTTATGATAATCAGGAGGGCTTGACACTGGAACTTTCCCCGAAGAAAAATCTTCCATGATTTTTATCGTATCACGAACTGGAGGAATGAAGCTCTTGTGACTGACTTTTGCAAGATATTCGGTCTTCATTGCATAGTCAACCACTTTTTGAATCCAGGGCGCAAATACCTTGATAGTTTTTGGGTGCTGAGCTGAGTCCATCAGTATGCGTAGGAACATATCTTCAACATTGAAGATAAATCCTTGAGAGATAGCATGGATGGTGTTCTGAAAAACATCAGAAATAGCGTTGTCTGTATTCATTCCAGCCAGCGGACAGAGGGTATAAGTGAGAATATGATATAAGGTCTGATTGTCGAATGTCAAGTGCTCAGGAAGGGGAGGACCATTGTAGTCATGAATTTTATCTTCATCCATTGTTCATCGGAAATCTTCATCAGAGATTGCATCAATGTTATGAACTCGAATCTCAGTCTTGCCATGTTCGAACCGAGGGAAATGAAAGTGGGAGACAAAGTCTATTGCAGAGCATTTTATTCTTTTCCCTTCGGTCATCCACTCCATGATCCATTTTGTGCTATCTGATTCATCACCGGAAATATATAGTGTGGCATAAAATTGCAGGATGATCTGTCTATTCCATGGATGCTGATATGCAAAGACATGCGTGAGGCCAAAGTCTTTGATGTCTTGCAATACTTGGTTGAAGTAGCCGATGTTTTTATCACGGCAATATCCGGGAACTCATGAGGGAAAATCTTGCGGCTGTCATATAATATCCAAGAATAATAAATGGCCTGTTCTTGAGTCCAAAACCGAGGAGACTCAGAAGTACGAGGCCTGCTGTATGGACTCTCTTGAAAGAATGTTGGATGAGTGTTCCTATTGAAAAGTGGCCCTTTGACATCAACACCGGTGGAGAACAATGGCAGTTGATGCTCGCGAGGATAAGGGTACTTGAGTTCATCTTCAACGGAAATCACTTCATCGCCGTAAATGACTGAGTCTGAGTGATGAGTAGAAGCTGATTTTGCTGCAGAAGGATCAACATCTGAGTTTCTTTGTGCAGAATTGAGTGAAATTCTCAGAGGAGAGGGATTAGACACTTTGTCAGGAACTGAGCCTTTATCAAGCACCAAATCTTTATTGGCCACTGGAGACCGTTGAGGATTTGCTTCAGAAGTTGTTGGAGGAGTAGAGGGAGGAACCGAATCATTTGGTTCAACATGGGCTGGAGAAGCCTGGCATTCAGACTGTGCAGTAGGAGCAGTCTGTGCCACATTTTGCTCGGTCGGAGGCAAGGATGCCAATGGTTGAGTTAACTTTGGAGCAAAATTAGTAGCCTTTTCTTTCACAGCCTCAGCTCTTGAAGCATTCTGCTTGGTAGAAGGAGCTTTGATTTGCTTCACCTGTTGCTTCGGCAGTTTTTCTCCTGGCTTAGCTGTGCCTACAGGGGCATCAACTACCAAATCATGCAGATCAATTGCATTAGGATGAGGAGCTGTGTTAACTTTATCAACCATTGTGACAGTAGTTGGAGGGGTCTTTCTCTTCAAAGGATTCTTCTTCGGAGGTGCAGTTGGGACATCACTTGCTCGAAGATCAGGTAGAACAGTGGATGTAGTGACATTCACTTGTTCAGAGAGAGTTGCGTCAATTTATTCTCTAGTGAGCGGAGGATCATCTTGATCGGAAGAATCACTTTTAGGCTCAACTGGTTTAGCAGGCCTTTTCCTCGGCGTGCTCTTCTTCTTCAAAGCAGTAGATCTAGGATCATGCTTCTGCTTTGAGCGCCCTTCTGATTTTCCTTCAGCCTTCTTCTTTTCAACGTTTGATTTGATGAGCCGACGATTCTCTTCTTCTCTTGCCTGTTCCTTTTCAGCCTTCTTGGCTCTCTTTTCTGCATTCTTGAGGTGCTTGGCCTTTTCTTCGGGATGTGAGTCAGGTGTTTTGAGAGATGACTCATGAGCGTCAGAAGGTGGTTGAGGCCTTTCCTGGGGCTCACCTACCCGAATGAGTCCGATTTCACGACAGTCACCCCACGGGGGATGGAAGGCAAAGTTCTTGGCATAACGAGGATGAACCATTTTGTAGTTGAACCACTTCCGTACCCAGTGGCGCTGAATCTTTTGCACATGCATTTTCTTCGTTGTTGAATTTTCTCCTGGAACAGTGTTGTAATTGTCATGAGAAATATACTGAGCTGAGTTGGTGTAGGGTTGCCTGCCACCTTTCCTTTTCTTCCGAGCATCTGCTTCTTGCTCATTTGCATTAGGTTCGGATCTCTTTCTTTTGCTGGTAGATGGGCCTACTATTGGGCCCTTTGCATTTGGTGCTTTGGATTCATCTGCTGTGCCCATGAATACCTCTTCTTCATCAGCCATACTGTGCGGTCTGGCAAAATCCTCAACAGAATGCATACACCTGTGAATAAGAGTAGGTACGAGGGAAAATGGGGACAGAGTTACAAATGCTCTCAGCGAATGTTTTTCCGAACAAATAGCATTTTGAGGAAGAATCAGATACAAACTTTGAGAAATGTTTCGAATGAATGAAACAAATAGATCGAGCTAGTAGGTCCGAAGAAAATACCAGTCAGCGAGCTAGGCATATCATTCGAGCGAAACATAACACAAACCCTAGATCTGGAAGAGTTGGATGCGAGGAACAACTACAAACCACATTCGCACTAGAAAGGTAAAAACCTAGATCTAAGATATGCGGTAAGAGATTATTAACCGCAGACAAATTCGACTCAAGAAGGAAGGAGACTCGAGTTCGAACCACACATACCCTAGCTTGGTGATGTGCAGCAGCTACGGCGGTGCGCGTAAGAAGATGTCCCGCGGCGGCCTGGAAGGACTCCGGTGACCTCTTTCTGGTAGTTAAGCGGCGAAGGGGTCGTCGGCGTCGAGCTCAAGGAGGAGCGCTACGGCGAGGGTTTCGACAGAGTGGAGGTGAGGAGAAAGAGAGTAAAGTGGAAGAAGGGAGCGATATTGTTTATATAGACGAATGGAAATAATCGCACACAAAGGATTTTTATCGGATGGTCTTTAAGCGGAGACGATTGCGATTCAATGGACAGGATGGAATGACAGATGATGTATTGCACGTGGCAACCATCATAAATGATCGTGGTCCTGACTTGGGCGGGAAACCCCAAATTTTGGACAGCTTTCGCCAAAATAGATTAATGTTCAGGCCGAATCTTAATCGTGGTCAAGGACACCAGATAAAGTTTGGTTCCAGATAAAATTCGAGCATTTGCAATGGATCAGCATAGACTGGAAGAGATAGAACAGAGGGAAAACAGGGTCCTAGGCATTTCACTCAGAAAGATAAACACAAACACTCGAGCAAATAGCTATGAGGGAAATGCATTCGGACAAACACTAAAGCTTACGATCAAGAAGAAATTCAACGAAGGAGAATTGTGGTGGCGCAACCCACCGTATAAGAACTGTATGACCCCGAGCATCGCACAATTATCATGGCACCCGGTTAGTCTAGTTCTTCGTTAATGTATTCACTCTCAGAAATAAAATTTCACTTTGTCGAAATTTTCAAACTCTTCGAGTGTTATGCACCCATTCCTTCAAAGATGTGGAAGTGTTAGCACGGGTACCGAGTCCAGCTCACTGTATGTTTGTGAAGTCTAGGATATTTAGCTCACACCATAACACACAAAATCTTTTCTCGTCGAGAGGCTTGGTGAAAATATCAGCGAGATTGTCTTCGGTCTTGACGTGATTGATAACGATATCGTCTCGAGCAACATGATCGCGAATAAAATGATGTCTGATGGCAATGTGCTTCGTGCGAGAATGCTACACAGGATTGTGTGCAATTTTGATGGCACTCTCATTATTACAATATAGAGGGATATGCTTGACCTTGATGCCATAATCTTTCAATGTCTGCTTCATCCACAATAACTGAGTGCAACAAGAGCCATCAGCAATATATTCGGCCTCAACCGTAGACAGAAATACACAATTATGCTTCCTTGAAGACCAACAGACCAAGGATCTACCGAGGAAATGACATGTCCCTAAAGTAGATTTCCTATCAACCAAGTCACCGGTCCAATCGGAGTCTGAATATCCAACAAGATCAAACTGTGATCCCTTAGGATACCATAAACCTAAGGCGGGGGTGTGAGCCAAATATCTCAGAATGCGCTTGACCGCTTGGTGATGCGATTCTTTCGGTGCCGCTTGATAGCGGGCACACATGCAAACACTCAACATAATGTCAGGTCTGGATGCACATAGATAAAGAAGAGATCTAATCATCGAACGATAAGCTTTCTGATCGTAATCCTTACCATAGACATCTGCATCCAGCTTACAATTCGTGGGCATAGGAGTTTTATAGCCCTTCATTTTGGAATCTTGCATTTTGAACTTCTTCAGGCACTCTTTCAGATATTTTTCCTTAGAAATGAAAATGCCATTTGCTTGTTGACGAATTTGCAGACCGAGAAAGAACTTGAGTTCACCCATCATGGACATTTGATATTTATCGGACATCATTTTCCCGAACTCTAAGCTACAAGCATTGTTAGTATAGCCAAAGATAATATAATCCACATAGATTTGACATACGAATAGATCATTATCAACAACACGAGTGAAAAGTGTGGGATCAGTGGATCCTGGCTTGAACCCTTTGTTGAGCAAAAACTTCTTCAGGGTGTCATACCAAGCTCGAGGGGCTTGCTTTAGCCCATATAATGCTTTCTTCAACCTGAAAACTTTGTTAGGAAACTCAGGGTGTTCAAAGCCAGGTGGCTGTCTAACATAAACTTCCTCATCAATTTCAATATTGAGGAAAACACTTTTCGCATCCATTTGATAAAGCAAGATATCATTGTAATTTGCATAAGCGAGAAGAATGCGAATTGCCTCAAGGCATGCAACAGGAGCGTATGTTTCACCGAAATCAATACCTTCTACCTGAGTGTACCCTTGAGCAACAAGTTGCGCTTTGTTTCTCACTACAATGCATTTTCATCTTGCTTATTGCGGAAAATCCATTTTGTGCCAATGATATTGTGCTTCTTGGGATTTGGTTTATCAACCACTTCCCATACATCATTTAATTCAAATTGCATCAACTCCTCTTGCATGGAATTCATCCAATCCAGATCATTCATGGCTTCTTCATACTAGGTAGGTTCTGCCAATGAAACAAAGGAGAAACTGCCACAGTAGTTAGCCAAACGAGTGCGTGAGCGAGTTGTGGGTCGATAACCTGGATTCTCAATCTCATCGAGAATTAATGAAGGGTCAACTCAATTTGCCACTCGAGGATGAGCATTTTCTTCATGATGATCATTGTCATTTTCATCAGCATCAGTATTTGTATCATCATTCCTTTCAGGATTGCCATTTTGATCGGCATTTGGATTTTGATTTCCATTTCCATTCGGAGGAGCATTTGCTTCGGCAGTGGCTTGACAAGTTCTGCTTCGAGTCATAGGAGCATCATCATCAGAGGACTCAGGTGCATTTCCTTCAATAGGCTTGACGCTCCCAATGTCCATTTGCCGAATAGCATCCGATATCAATGGTTCATCTATCACATTTGGCAGGTGCTCCTTTTGGCAGCAATTAGATTCATCAAACCGCACATTTACCGTTTCCATAACTTTCATGTGGTGAGAGTTATAGACACGATACGTATGCGAGTTTGAGCCATAACCGAGAAGAAAACCTTCATGTGCCTTGGGTGCAAATTTGGAAGAATGATTCATATCAAGAATGTAACAAGGTGCACCAAAAACACGTAGATAAGAAACATTTGGTTTCTTGCCAGTGATAAGCTCATATGAAGTTTTCTTAAGGAACTTGTGAAGATAAACATGATTGATAACATGACAAGCAGTGTTAATAGCATCAGCCCAGAAGCGAATGGGAGTTTTGTACTCAATGAGCATTGTTCTCGCCATTTCAATGAGAGTTCTGTTCTTTCGTTCAACAACTCCATTCTGTTGGGGAGTGTAAGCAGCAGTGAACTCATGAGTAATACCATGTTCATCGAGAAATTCAGCAATATGAGTGTTTTTGAACTTAGTTCCATTGTCACTTCTGACATGCTTAACTCGCACATCATATTCATTCTGGGCCTTCTTAGCGAAGCTTTTGAAGATATCTTGAGTACGGGTCTTGTCTTCGAGAAAGAATACCCAAGTGTATCGAGAGAAATCATCAACAATAACCAGACCATAATGATTGCCACCAAAGCTTGCATAATTTTGAGGACCGAATAAATCCATATGAAGAATTTCCAGTGGTCTTGTTGTGGTCATAACTGTCTTGGATGAATGATGCTTCTTAGCCAATTTACCAGCCTCACAAGCAGCACAGAGATGATTCTTGTCGAATTTTACATCAGGAATGCCGCGAAGATGATTTTTCTTCACTAGGGTCTGCAAATTTCTCATACCTGCATGGCCAAGTCTACGGTGCCACAGCCATCCTTCGGTTGCTTTTGCAAGCAAACAAGTTTGGACTGAGGGACCCTTAGAGAAATCGACAATATAAAGATCACCCTTTTCCCTCAAAGACGAAGGGATTGTCAGAGGCCATGAAGACAATGCATTTGGATATAGAAAATAAAACTAGCATGCCTAAATCACATAGCTTGCCAACTGACATAAGATTGAATCCGAGAGATTGAACAAGTAACACATCATCAATGGACTTGTCTTTGGATATAACAATTTTACCTAGCCCAATTAAGTTTCCCTTGTTGTTGTCGCCAAAAGTGATATACTTCAGAGGAGAAGCAGTTAAGTTGGGGTCGACGAACAATGACTTGTCTCCAGTCATATGACTGGTGCATCCACTGTCCATAATCCAGTCAGTGCACCCGGAGACATAGTCCTGCAGAAGAATTAGGCCTTCTTAACCACCCACATCTTTGCAGGTGGCTTCGAAACAATAGAACGAGCAAGATACGATTTCTTTCAGTAAGCATAGTTGTTACTCGAAGAGGTGCGAACAAAATTGAAAGAATAAGCATTGAAATTCCTTCCAGATGAATGAGCATAGTGATTGTGTGCAGTATGCATATACTCATTCTGTCAAATTCTTTGTGCCTGCATGGTCAGTCGAGCAGAAACAGGCAAAGCATCAACATTTTTCTTAGGCACCCAAATAGCTTTCTTTGGGGGGCCATTTCTGCTGTTAGGTCCAACATAGCAAGCAACAGTCTCACCATGTTGATTCTTGAACAACTTATAATTGTCCAGGGAATCATCATCAGGATATTCAGGAATAGGAGAGTTGTATCCCGAAAGTAATGCTGGATCGAGCGTTTTTCTCTTTGCAGGAACCCATATAGTTTGAGGATATTGATGTGGTTCCCAGTAAGTGCCATTTTCATTCAGTTTCCTTTCGAAACCGATACTTTCCTTTCTGGGATTTTTGTGAAGAATAGATTTCTTCAGAACATCGCAAAGGGTTTGGTGTCCTTTGAGAGATTTGAACATTCTAGTGTGAAGAAGATCGTTCAACCTAGCATTTTCATCAGAAACAAAACCACTTTCCTCGATCGAGGAGTTAGCATTCACAGATGATTCAACATTTGATTCTGCATTGGTTCGTTCAAGGCATTTTAAACACGGGGGTTCAAACACCTCAGGTTTATCCTTGAGTTGTTGGGTAAGAAGAGAATTTTCTCTAATCAAATCTTCATGAGCCTCTCTCAGTGCCTCGAGTTCCTATTTCCTTTTCAGGTAATCGTAGGTCAACTTTTCGTGGTCTGCTGAGAGAAAATCATGACGAGTTGAGAGTTCATCCATTCGTGACTTGAGAGTGGAATACTCTTCGATTAATGGCTGATTTTTCTCCATCTCCTCAACCAACAACCCTTTAGATTTTCTGAGGGTTTTCTCAAATTTCTCAAGAGAATTTTGTTGTATGTTGGCAATTTTGATCAACTTAGCATGGTCATCCTCATCAAAAGAATATTGATCACTGGAGTGAACCTTGTGATGTTTGGAGGATACCTTTTCTTTCGAAGCTTTGGCGATGAAGCAGTAGGTAGGAGATTCATCGTCACTTGAAGGGTTCCCGAAGAAATTTGTTGCAGGAGCGGAGGCGCATGCTATGCCAGCCATGCCCGAGTCGGAATCCTCATCGGATTCATCAGCTTCTTCGGAGGCAGATGATTCTTCTTCTTTAGAATTAATCTCCTTGCCGATGTACGCCTTGGCCTTGCGAGAAGTATTATTGCGGTTGGAGGAGGACTTGGAGGGGTTCCTCGATGAAGAACTTGATGAAGATTTTGAAGTGGAGCTGTCCTTCTTCTTGAAGAATTTCTTCATTTTCTTTTCTTCATCGGAGTCATAGTTGTTGCTCTTGCTTTTGCCTCCATAGTTGCCTGAATCATATCTTCCACTAGCATGGATTTCAGCTTCCCAGAGAGGACAGTCCGAAATGAAGTGTCTAGGCTTTTTGCACTTGAAGCATGTGTATTCTCCAGCAGGTTTTGATGAAGTTTTTGAACCCCCAGAGTTGCTTCAACTTCTTTTCTGGAACTGGCTCTTCTTGTGGAAGCGTTGGAATCTTTTTGTGATCAGTGCGAGATCTTTGCTGAGCCTTTCTGGGTCATCTGAATCTTCTTCGGCATTTCCATCTGAGGAAGAATCAGCCACTCCTTGAGAGCATGATTTTTGCATTGAGTTGAGCCATACAGATCTCTTTTCTCTTCTTCTTGTTCCTCGTGAGTATTCAGTCTTTCCATGATATCAACAGAGTTGAGGTGCTTGAAGCCAGCTCGTTCATGTATCATCAGAACAAGTGTGTCAAAGGAACTGTCAAGAGATCGAAGCAATTTCTTTACGACCTCATGGTAAGTGATGTATTTGGTGGCGAGACCTTGAAGTTCATTCGCTATGTCACTGAGACGGTCAAAGGTTTTTGGCAGGTTTCATTTCCAATGCGCCTGAAGCGATTGAATTTCGCTCTCAGCGTATCAATTCGAGCTTCTTTCTAAGTTGAGATTCCTTCATTGATCTTCTCGAGGACATCCCACAATTCCTTCGCGGTTTCACACTAGCGATATCGAAGAAATTGCGCTCGATTGAGATGGCCGCCAATCTCATCTTTGGCCTGAGCATCCAGCTGAATGAGCTTCTTCTCTTCATCGGAAGGGGCTTGAGGTACAGTAACGTGGAGCCCAAATTGCACCACATTCCACATGTCATCATCTATTGCTCGGAGACGGATCTTCATCTTCTCCTTCCAGTAGGGGTAGTCCGTCCCATCGAATATAGGAATCTTGAGATGCGATTTGTAGTTCACTAAAGACATACTTAAACTCCAAAGTCGTTAGACTAAAATGAGCAGAGTCAAGGAGTACCTCGCTCTGATACCAATTGTAGGAATGAAGTATGTCTACCAGAGGGGGGGTGAATGGGAGTTTTAAATTTTCTTCGGAAAACTTAATTCTCTTAGAACCCAGCAGCGGAACGAATGAAAAACAGACTATAGTGAACTAACACAGAGTGCCGAAAGGAAACTAGAGCATGCATTGATGTAAATCATACGAATGAAAATGCATTGAAGGTAAACATGAGTGGCAGAGATAACCAAAGATGCTCGATGGCGACAAGGTATTTGTTCGACCAGTTCGTCCTTCTGCACAAGGACTACGTCTGGTTGGAGGGGTTGTGACTTAACGCGGAAGATAAACTCTCCACCCTATTCTCCTTGAGAATCGATTAGTCAACCGATGCCGATCACTTGTGGTAGATACTTGAAGGCGATCTTCGAACCTTTACAGACTTCTTCTTCGAGAACCACAACCACTCTTGGTCTCTGAAGAAATTGACACCTAACCGTTTAGAGAGTTTGCAGCTCTCAAGAGTAATAGGCGGAGCGTACTAAACTTAGATTCCAGTGATGCTGAACCACTAGCTAATTCTTCGGCTCTAGGGTTTTTCTCTCGGTGGATTTTAAACTCATATCGCTCAGAGAGTGGGTTGCTCAACAATCTTCTCAGAATCAAACGGAGCAGCCACTGGACAACGCCGTCGCGGGGTGGCTATTTATAGCCGCAACCTTCCCTGATGGGAAATGACCATTTTGGACACGAGGTCCAGCCAATGGCCAACTGACACGTTCACAATGATCAGATTTTGGAGCAACGGTAACATTACTTGAGGAACAAGTAATGCTAACTCCTCGGTCCGAGTCAAATCTCTCGCAGCAAAGAAGATCACAGTCTCTTGCTGGCAAGTATTTACTCGGAGCACAAAGATATTTCTCTCACAACTTTCATAGGATTTGGGTTTAGCATCAAAGAATCAAAGCTTTGAACGCCACACCCCTCTTAATAGTACGGTGGTTCTATGACTCAATAAAAGAAGAAAAACAATGAAACAAATGCTACGTCTTCATCTCGTCTTCATTCTTCCTTGAGCGCAGTCATTTTGTTTGAACAGACATCGAACCAATTGCTTGAACTTCAGCAAATTTTAGGGGTCACTCTTGTTAGCTTCATCTTCGGTGATAAGCTTCACTGCAAGGTAGGGAGATTATCTTCGTCGTTTGCATCAAACTCCTCGATACTTCAGGGACCTGTTACTCTGTGTGCACTAGCAAACACATAAGTCCCATACTATTTATGTCAACAAACTCCAGAACATAAGGGGTCTATCATTGCACCAACAGTGCGACGAAAACGCTCTCGCATGCTCCCCTTGCTCTCCCTTCGTCTTTCTCTCCTCCTTCTCCTTCAACTCTCGAGCACGCCCTTGCCGTAGTGTCCAGACGCAGCTCGCAGCCACCAGCGCCCGCACCGGCCTTCTCTTGCGCCACACCTTCCTCTCTTGAAGCCTTTCACTGATGTCGTGGCCAAAGGGATCTTGGGGGGGGGGGTCTGAGGCCAACGAGGAGGAGATTCAGTATCTCCGCGACACCAGGTGGCTGTCGCTGGCAACGGAGGTGGCGGCGCGCGCGCCGGGCGACGAGAATGAGCCGCAGCTGCACGAGGGCGAACGCGTGGTCTTCGCCAGCCACTTCAAGCGTGGGTTCGGCCTCCCTGCTTGCGACTTCTTCCGCACCTTCCTCTCTTTCTTAGGGCTACAGCCGCACCACCTTGGTGCCAATGTCGTGGTGCAGCTTGCCAGCTTCACCACCCTCTGCAAGGGATACCTAGGTGTGGAGCCGGACTTAGACGTGTGGGCCCGCCTCTTCTTCCTCAAGCAACAGGGGCCGGGGGCCGGTGCCATGTCGGACTGCGGGGCCGCCGTCATCTAGGGCCAGCCACATGGGCCGTTCCCCAAGATGCCCCTGGAGGACTCTGCCAAGAAGTGGCAGAATTCTTTCTTCTACGTGCGCAGCGTCGGCGCAGACCGCATCAACTTGCCGCCCTTCGTCAATGAGCAGCCGCTCGCCAAGATGAACTTGAGCTATCACCCCAAGAACCCGCCGCTGGCGGTGCTGAATCTCTGCAACCGGATCGTCGAGATAATGGCGTGCGAGGGGCTCACGGGGACGGATCTTATTGCTGCCTTCATCTTGTGCTAGGTGCTGCCGCTGCAGCGCCGAGTCCACACCATCGCGGAGATGGGCGACCTCCAGGACCCCACCCGAATGTCGGCTCGGGAGCTGACGTCGAAGTAGGTCGCTGACCGGGTCAACGCCATCTCCAAGGCCGGGATGGCCGCCGAGTGGCATTTCGGGAAGGCACCCTACAACAAGGAGTGCCCGCCGCTAGCGGTGAGTCCCTGGTCTTCATTTTTCGCTATGTCCCAACTCTTCTTCCATCCCGACGTGACGAGGGAGAGGCTGCTGCTCGCGATCGAACAAATTGATGACGGGCCGAGGACGCAGGTCTTGGCCGTCGAGCGAGCCGGCTCAGACGGGGAGGAGTCCTTTGCCGAGAACACGGAGCCGGTTGAGGCACAGCCGGCTGGCGCTGAAGCCGGCGTGGCGCGCCATGCGGGTAA
Source organism: Thinopyrum elongatum (assembly GCA_011799875.1). Lineage (NCBI taxonomy): Eukaryota > Viridiplantae > Streptophyta > Magnoliopsida > Poales > Poaceae > Thinopyrum > Thinopyrum elongatum. The sequence continues at coordinate 495,747,760 of CM022300.1, forward strand.
GTCTCCGCACCCGGACCTCTTGCGAGACTGGCCGGATGACAGCGAGGAGATCCTGACGGACGTTGATGGTGCAGCGCCGACGATGGTAGGAGACGACATCGTCGACCCCCCGAGACGGCCGAGGCCAGGCTGTCCCGTGACCCGGCGGCGGGATGCCAGCCGCACGGGAAGGATGCGGTGCCGCCGAAGCCGGGCCCAAAACACGCGGTGGAGGCGCTGCCCGCGCGTGGCAAGAGAACAGCTAAAAAGGTGCGCCGAGTCATCCCGGCCGCGCCGTCGAGACAGGCCGTCCCGACGGTGATTGGGTAAGCACCTCTTGCTGACTTCTGCTTGTTACTTGGTTGCATTTTCTCATGTTATCTTCATGGTGCCCAGGACGCCCCTTGATTTGGCGCTGGCGGCCACGGCGGCCGCGTCCGTGGGCGACGTTGTGTTCCAGAAGACCCGGAGCAGCGCCATTGACAGGATGGAGAATTCGCCTGAGGAGGACCTCGGTTTGGACCCAGAGGACGCAGAGCGCTGCGCCTGGCAGGACCAGAACAAGGCCTTGGAGGAGGAGCGTCGGCCGCCGAGGTGGCGAGGAAGGCCTCAGCCCAGGCGTGGGTGAGGGCCGCCGAGGCGGAGGGGCAGGCCGCTACAGACTCAGCCTGGCCGGAGTGGGTGAAGGGCGCGGTGCCAACCGACACCATCTTTGAGCCGCAGACGGATGAGGGGCGCGGCCCGGACGGGCCAGGGAAGGCGGCCATTGACAACCTGGAGGTCGAGGAGGCGGCCGTGGACACCCCACCCCGGAACGACATGGCTGAGCGGGCGGAGGACGCCGCCCCGGATGGGGCACCGCGGGTGGCACCGGCCGGAGCACCGGGATCGACGCCGGCCGCGGAGGAGCCAGCGGGAGCGAGCATGCCTTGGTGATCGTGCCACCACAGGCTGCTGTGAACCCGAAGCGAGCGCCGGGGAGCGGCCCCGTCGCCGGGTCGTAGCAGCCTCGAGCCGGATCTGGCGAAGCTGCATTCGGGCCGCGCGCCCAGGAGGAAGCGGCGATGGACACCGTGCGCCTGCAGCTTCGGGGGCGCGAGGGCCGTCTGCAGGCCTTCGTCCAAGGCGAGGTGGAGCGGACGCGGGACTTGGAGCGCGCTGTTGTGGTAAGGCTTTTTCCTTTGTCTTGTCTTTGCGGCCGGTCAGTGGGGGCGCGCCAGCGCACCCACTGTGTGTAGCCCCGAGATTCGTGCCAACTATGAAGTAGTTGAGTCGAATCTTAAAGTATTTTTGTGGTTTTTGCTAACCCTTGCTTTCCTGCAGCATCTGGATGGTCTCCGAGTCGGCATTCACAACCGGCTTATCGAGAAGCATCGCGAGGCCAAGGCACAGCTTGCTGCCAAGGAGGAGGCACTTCATCTTGCCCAAGGTACGTCTTGCATTCTTTCAGTGGGGGCGCGCCAGCGCACCCACTGGGTGTAGCCCACGAGATTCGGGCCAACTGCGAAGCAGTTGGGTCGAATCTTAAGGTATTTTTCTCTTTTCCGGCATTTGACTTGAAGTTTCGCCGTGCAGCCATCGCGGACCAGGTGTCGGATCTCCGAACCCGGCTGACCAAAGCCAGCCAACAGCGCGACCAAGCGGCCGCCGACAATGGCCAGCTCCGGGCCGAGGTGGAGCAGCTGAAGGCGGAGGCTTCCAAGGCGGCGGAGGACAACCAGGCGGAGCTCGTCCGGCTAAAGGGCGAGTACAAGAAGGCAGCCGCCACGAAGGACGACGAGTTGAAGGCGGTCGCCGAGAAGCGCGTTGAGCTCGAGAAGGCGCTCGAGGCCCGCTGCCGTGCGTGGGACCTGGAGCGGAACGGCATGTTGTGCGAGGCGCAGCATCTGGACGAGCTCCTCCTCAGTAAGTGTTTCCCCATCTGTTCTGCCGGGTTGCGAGCCGGCCGAACCTTCACATAGCTGAAAGTTTCTCCTCTTCATGCGCCAGAGTTCTTCCCGGAGACGCAGGACACGGCGGACGCGGCAGTGCGCGCACACCAGATGACCCACGCGGATGCGGGTGCCCCGGTCGACCCGTACGCCGCCTGGACCTTCTCGGAGCTCATGCTCGGCGCCGAGGCCCGCCTGCTGGCCGTAGACAAGCAAATGGTGAGGCTGTCCTCGGCTGGGTTGGCTATGGTGGCGACCCTCTGGCCGGGTGCGGTGGTGCCCGACAGCTTCACGCGGCTGGGCGCTGGCTGGAGGCCGGCCCGGTGCGGCTTCATGCGTGGCGCGTCTCCGCGGCCCGTGCCGATGAGGACTTGGCGCTGCGCTTTGCCATGTCGTGGTATCCGGACCTAAGTCTGGACCACCTGGCGGCCTAGCGAGCCGGTGCGGAGGCCCACCTACAAGCGCAGGCGCGCCGGATCGGCGGGCGGGCCAGCTATCTCACCTCGTTTGCCGCACACGATGAGTTCAATGTGGAGCGGACGGAGGGAGGTGCAGAGCTTCCGCCTGACGACTTCAGCTTGGCATTTGACAACCCGGCCGGCAGCTCCGATGAGACGGATGCCTACGCAGACGACGAGGCCGCGCTGGACGACACTGGTGTCTCGACGGACCCGGAGGCCGGCGCGGAGGAGCCAGTGCAAACCGATGCCGGCACGGCAACCGCGGCTGGCGCGGGGGAGTCGGCGAGCGCGCAACCCAACGCGGCCACTGCCTGAGGCCGACCTGCCTTTTTTATTTCTTTGAACTTTGTTAAATGACAAGTCCACCCACTGGGGGTGTAAGAGAAATTAATGAACTCTGGCTATTGTCCTTTTTGTGATGTAAATATTTTCGTGAGTATTTGCGCTTTTGCTTTCTGTCCTTAGGCTTTTTATTTCTTGCCCCCTCTTTGGGCCTCCCTCCCGCTAGTCGAACAGCCGGATTCCAGTCTATGACAAGGAGTTCAGCCTTGGTAAGGCGCACACAGTACTTAGGCTTTTTCAAACATTGAGCGCAAGCGAAACACCCACTGGGCCGGCTCGCGCGCAGCTAGTCCTGCAGTACTTAGTGCGAGGGAGCCGGATGGACCGACCCAGACGATCCAACTTAGCCGAGCTCTACGCGCCAGCACGTTTGGTCCCTTGTTCTTGCCGGCCGAGCAGCCGAAGCCGGACAGTGGCTTAGGGCGAAGGGGAGGACCTTGGTGACTCGAACACGCCGAAATGGACTAAGGGGGACGACGGGGTGCGATCGGGCCGGCTAGCCCCCGAGCCGGATGAACCGACCCGATGGGAAAGGATAAAACCACAAAGGTGTGCAGGACACAACATTTGATAGAAAAGGTAGCCCCCGAGTGTCGTTCGGGGTTCCTGCTGCTTTCATTAAACTTCAAAAGGTAGCGATACACACGTGCATTCAGCTAACTGTAAAACGGGCGGAGGAGCTCTGCGTTCCATGGCCGGCTTGTTTCTTCGCCAGCTGTGTCTCTCTTACGCTTGCTTGGCTTGCGTGCATCGATGAGGTAGTAGGCGTTGCAGTCACACAATGCTTTGCTGATGATGAAGGGGCCCTCCCAAGGGGAGGCCAGTTTGTGCTGGCCGGCTTGCTGCTGGACGAGCCAGAGTACGAGGTCGCCCTCGTGGAATGCGAGGGGCTTGATCTTCTTGTTGTGGTAGTGTTCCAGGTTCTGCTGGTAGATGGCCGATCGACTGAGGGCCAATAGGCGCGCCTCCTCGAGCAGGTCAACGCCGTCTTCGCGGGCTTCCTTGGCTTCGGCTTTAGTGTACATGATGATCCATGGCTAGTCGAACTCGATGTCGGTCGGTATGATTGCTTCGGCTTCATAGACGAGGAAGAATGGGGTGAACCTGGTCGACCGGTTCGGTGTTGTCCGGAGACTCCAGAGGACGGCCGGCAGCTAGTCGAGCCAGCTGCTGGGTGAGCGGACGAGGGGCTCGACGAGTCGCGGCTTGATTCCGACTAGGATCAGGCCATTGGCCCGCTCGACCTGGCCGTTGGATTGGGGATGGGCGATGGAACCCGGGTCGAGCCGAATGCCGGATACCGAGAAGTATTGCGCCAGCGCGCCCTTGGCGAAGTTGGTGCCGTTATCCGTGATGATGCTGTGCGGGACACCGTAGCGAACCGCGATGTCTTTGATGAACCGGACGGCCGTCGGCCCGTCGAGTTTCTTGATCGGCCTCGCCTCGATCCACTTGGTGAACTTGTCGACGGCCACCAGCAAGTGTGTCATGCCGCCCTGGGCGGTTTTGAATGGCCCCACCATGTCGAGCCCCCAGATGGCAAAGGGCCAGGTGATCGGGATGGTTTGAAGGGCCGAAGCCGGCTGGTGGCTGCGCTTGCTGAAGTGTTGGCAACCCTCGCACTTGAGGACGAGCGACTCGGCGTCTTTGAGGGCTGAGGGCTAGTAGAAGCCGTGGCAGAATGCTTTAGCAACCAGGGACCTGGAGGCGGCGTGGTGCCCGCACTCGCCCTGGTGGATGTCGAGGAGGATCTCAATGCCCTTGTCTTGCTCGATGTAGCGCTGGAACACGCCTGCTGCGCTGTGCTTGACGAGCTCGTTGTTGATGATGCTGTAGGCGGATGCCCGGCGCTGCACTTGCCGGGCCTCGGTCTCGTCCATGGGGCCGCTTTCCAGGAAAGCAAGGACCGGCTGGGCCCAGGACAGAGCTGTGACCACGGTGAAGACGGCAACTTGGACGGGATCCGGGGTAGTAGCCCCCGAGCTGGAGCCGACAGCCCTCGGGCCGGGATCCGTAGCCCTCGGGTTGGGGCTGACAGCCCCCGAGCAGGAGCCGGCAGCCCCTGGGATTGGGTCGGAGCCGGCAACCCCCGCGCCGGAGCCGGCAGCCCCCGGGACTAGGCCGGGGTCTTCAGGGTTGGATGGGGGAGCCGCGGGGTCGTCCGGGACGAAGATGGACTCGGAGTCGGGAAACGGCTTGATGGATGGCTTGCGCAGGTGCTCGAGGGAGACGCCGGGTGGAATTGCTTTCCGGCTGGAACTTATCTTGGCCAGCGCGTCGGCGACCTCGTTGTCCGCGCGGGGGACGTGGAGGAACTTGCAGCCGTCGAAGTTGCCGGAAAGCTGCTGGACCAGGAAACGGTAGCTGGCCATGTTGGCGTCTCTGGCGTCCCATTCGCCGGAGGTCTGCTGCGCTACCAAATCAGAGTCGCCGTAGCAGAGGATGCGCCGGATGCCAAGCTCTTTGGCCAGCCGGAGGCCTTGCACGAGGGCTTTGTACTCGGCAACGTTGTTGGAGGCGGCGAAGTGGATCTGCAGTGCGTACCACAGCCGGTCGCCCTTCGGGGAAGACATCATGATGCCGGCTCCCAAGCCAGATCGTATCTTGGAGCCGTCGAAGTGCATGCGCCAGTGCGTCGAGTCGGGTGGTGGCAGCAGGTACTAGGTCTCTGTCCAGTCGACGAGGAAGTCGGCCAACTCCTGCTGGGACTTGATGGTGGTGCGGGGCTCGTAGAGGATCATGTGGCTGGCTAGCTCAATGGCCCACTTGGCCACCCAGCCAGACGCATCGCGGAAGCCCATGATCTCGCCGATGGGGGCCGTGCTGACCACGGTGATGGTGTGCTCCTGGAAGTACGGCTTCAGCTTCTTGGCGGCGAGGTACACGCCGTAGCACATCTACTGGTAATGGGGGTAGTTCTGCTTGGAGGCGGAGAGCACTTCGCTCAGGTAGTAGACCGGGCACTGGATTTGCTGGATTTTGCCTTCCTCCGGGCGCTCGACCACCAGCACCATACTGACCGCGCGCGAGGTGGCAGCGATGTATAGCAACAACGGCTCCTCGTCAGCCGGCGCGGCCAGAACGAGTGTGGTGGAGAGCATGCGTTTGAGCTCCCGAAAAGCTTCGTCCGCCTAGTCATTCCACTCGAACAATGACGTCTTCTTCATCAGCTGATACAGGGGCAAGGCCCTCTCACCGAGCCGGCTGAGAAATCGGCTGAGAGAGGCCAAGCAGCCGGTGAACTTCTGGACATTGCGCAGCCGGGCTGGCTTGCGCATACGCTCGATGGCCTTGATCTTTTCCGGGTTAGCCTCAATTCTGCGCTCCGAGACAAGGAAGCCGAGCAACTGGCCGGCTGGCACGCCGAATACGCATTTCTCCTGGTTGAGCTAGATCTCGTACCGGCGCAGGTTGGCGAAGGTTTCCTTGAGGTCGTCTAGGAGCGTGAGGTGCTGCTTGGTCTTCACCATGATGTCGTCGACTTAGACGTGCACGTTGCGGCCGAGTTGCTGCAGCAAGCACTTCTGCATGCAGCGCTGGAAGGTGGCGTCGGCGTTCTTCAAGCCGAACGACATGGTGATGTAGCAGTACGCCCCAAAGGGCGTGATGAAGGACGTCTTCAGGGCGTCGGCCGGATCCAGCTTGATCTGGTGGTAGCCGGAGTAAGCGTTCAGAAAGGACAAGTGCTCACAGCCGGCCGTGGAGTCGATCACTTGATCTATCCGCGGGAGGGCAAAAGGATCCTTGGGGCAGGCCTTGTTCAGGCCGGTGTAGTCTATGCACATGCGCCAGGTGTTGTTCTTCTTTAGGACGAGGACTAGGTTGGCCAGCCACTCGGGGTGAAACACTTCCATGATGAAGCCGACGGCGAGAAGCCGGGCGACCTCTTCTCCAATGGTTCTCCGCTTCTCCTCAGAAAAGTGGCGCAGGGGTTGACGGACAGGCTTGGCATCCTTGCGTACATGTAGTTTGTGCTCGGCGTACTTCCTCGGAACACCCGACATGTCCTTTGGGGACCATGCGAACATATCCCGATTCTCACGGAGAAAGTCGACGAGCTCGCTTTCCTATTTGCTGCTGAGGCGGGTGCCCACAACCACGTACTAGCTGCAGCTAGGGTTGGACGGGTTGAGCTTGACCTTCTTGGTGTCCTTGGCGGCTGGAATGAGGCTTCGCCAGCCGACTCCTTGGCCAGAGCCGGCACACCCGGCTGCTCGCCAGCCAGCGCCACGATACGGTCGAGCTGGCGCCGCTCCTCGGCTATGACCAACAACTCGGCTAGCTTGGCGCCGGCACGGGTGCACTCCAGGGATTTCTTGTAGTCGCCGGCAATGGTGATGAGGCCCTTGGGACCCGGCATCTTCATCTTCAGGTAGGCGTAGTGGGGAACCGCCATGAACTTTGCCAGCGTGGGCCGGTCCAGCAGCGCGTGGTAGGGGCTGGATAGGTCCACCACCTCGAACCAGATGGGCTCGCGCCGGAAGTGGTCGCGGGTGCCGAACAGGACGTCGAGTCGGATCCGGCCGATGGTGGAGCAGGAGAGACCCGGCACGATGCCGTGGAACACCATCCGGGTCGACTCCAGCTGCCTTGCTTCGATGCCGAGCTTGGTCATGGTGTTGCGGTAGAGGATGTTGATGCTGCTGCCGCCATCAATGAGAACTCGGGAGAACTTGCGGGTACGCTTCTCAGCAACTATGGTGGGGTCGAGGACAAGGGCGTAGACACCCGGCGTGGGCATGACGGCCGGATGGTCCTCCCGGGTCCAGCTGACCGGGCGCTCCGACCAGTGCATGTACTTGGGCATGGCCGGGATGACAGTATTCACCTCCTGCCTGAGCAGGCGCTCACTGTGCTTGTCGCCGCCCATGCTGGTGAAGACGACATAGCAATCATTCGGGGCGGGGTAAGCCTCATCGCGCATGGCGTCGGCTGCCGGGGGCGGAGGCGGCGGCGGGGCCGGCTGGCCCGCACCCAGTGCCGGGGGAGGAGGCGGAGAAATGTCACCCCTCATGATGCACTTGGTGATGGCGCACTATTGGAGCGTGTGCGTTGACGGCCTTGCGCCGCTATGGTGCTTGTAGGGGGCGTCGAGCATCTCCTCGAAGCTCATGGCGGGTTGCCAAGCAATCTTTCCGGTTCGCTGACGCCGGTTGCCGGCCGGCTCGGCTGCGGGCGCTTGATCGGCGGTAGCGACGAGGCGGTTGTCATAGCGGGGAGCCGGCTGCTCGGCCTTGTGCTTGTTGTTCTGCTGGTTGTTCTACTGGCGGCTACTCTCGCCAGCCGGCTTGGGAGTCGGTGCCGCCAGCGCCTTGCCGGCGGCGTCCAACACCACTTGAACCTTCATGGCAGAGTCGGCCGTGGCATACTTGTCCGCCGTGACCATGAGCGCGGCCATGGTGGTCGGCTCAGAGCGCAGGAGCTTGTGCTTGAGCAGGGTGTCATCCCGGCAGCCGCTCACAACGTACTTGATGGTTTGAACCTCGTGGACCCCCTCGCAGCTATTCCGGAGCTCGGTCCAGCGTGCGAGGTACTGACGGCCGGTCTCATCTGGCCCCTGCACGCACATGGCGAGCTGACTGGGATGTCTGGGTCGCTTGTAGGTGCTGGTGTAGTTGTACACGAAGGCTTGCTCTAAGTCGAGCCACGAGTTGATGCTACCAGCCGGCAAGCTGTTCAGCCACGTCCAGGCCGAGCCCTGCAGCATGAGCGGGGCGTAGGGCACGGCCAGGCGCCGGTTGCTACCCGTGATGCCGATGGCGGTGGTGTAGTCGATGAGCCAGTCCTCCGGCTTGATGGTCCCGTCGTACTTGGGGGTGTCTCGGGGAAGCGTGAACCCCTTGTGGAAGGGCTCATCGCGGATGCGCGGGCCGAAGCAAGCCGGACCAACCGCATTGTCTTCCTCCAGCTCGAGGGAGAGGGCGAGCTGCTCGATGCGGTGGCTGGCGTCGTTGTTGTCGATGTCACGCAGACCCAGCCGGCTTGCGACTGGGCCGCGAGGAGACAGATCAACCGAAGCCGGCCGGCCGCGGCGTCCGGATGGCGGGGGGAGGTCCTGCTAGTGCCGGTCGTTTGGAGCCGGCTCGTCGCCCAAGCTGTCGCCAGCCGTCGAGGCACGATCGCGCCGGGTTCGGGCCCTCCTGGACAGGGCTTCGCCGGGGCGTGGGGAAGATGCTTCCTGGGTGCCTCGGGCGCGGTGCGAGCCGGAAACCGCAGGAGCATCGAGGCGGTCCTGCTGTGTGTTCGCTGCGGCAAGCAGCTCGCGCATGTGCTGCAAGCGCTCCTGTAACTCCTCGCCCTGCAGAAGCTCCAGGCCCACAGCTGCCGCCTCCGCAGCGTGCATGTTCTTGACGGGTGTCGAATTCAGCGCTCCGCAGACCCAAGAAGGTTCAAACTCTAGGGCGTGTGCGAAGATCTCAACCAACCCAAGTCTCAAGCTCACCACCCTACAGCCTAGCTACGTCGAGCACATGCGAGCGGGGGAGGATATGAACACGACAATTTACCCAGGTTCGGGCCACCTTGCAGTGTAAAACCCTACTCCTGCTTTGTGGTGGATTGGCCTCACGAGGAGGCTGAGGATGAACTAGTACAATGGGTGAGCAGCCTCGCGAGGGATCTGCTGGTGAGAGTGGAATGGATCTGATCCGGGGTCGTCCCCTGTCTACGGTGGTGGATAGTCTATATTTATAGCGGCCTTGGTCCTCTTCCCTCAAAACTTAGGCGGGAAGGGATCCCACAACGGCCAATTTGAAAGGGGACAAGAAGTAGATCTAATCCTAACGAAAGGTGGTCTTCGCCTGCAAAGCTTCTGGTCGTGACGCAGCGGTGGGCTCGGTGATGACGTCCGTCCTGCTGAGCTCGTGGTCTTGGTCTCGTTGCACCGAAATGGAAACCTTTGGGAGACTCCTCGGAAACCCACGCCTGTCCTTGCTCCCTTAGCACCGAAAGGGAAACTGCCTCCTTTGCGCCCGCTGGCGCCCGCCTGGCCATGGTCGTCATGGCTCACGTCATCACAGCCTCGTGAGGCTGGGTACCTACATAGAAATCTCCGCTCCTCAGGAGGCAGCCTGGGGAGGCCACTCCTTTGTAAGTCTTGGTGCTGTCCGCCTCGCAAGGCCAAGGGGACCTCGCGAGGGTCTTGTCTTGGAGTTGTCGTAGCTGGGCCGTACAGGGCTGTCGAGGGAGCCATGCCGTGGGCCGCAGGCAGGCAGGTCTGGGTACCCCCGATCCCAGAATGGCGACAGTAGCCCCCGGGCCCAAGGCGCGCTCGGGCTGGCTTCGAGGTGAAGCCAAAGAGAGAGGGCGGAGCGCCGCGGGCCCCAATCACCTGTGGGCCAGGCTTGACGCGTGGCGCTCGATGGGACGCGGACGCCTCTGCTTCCCCATGTCGCCTCGGCAACTGCTCCGAATTGACAGCAGCCTTGTGCATGCAGCAGGGCCATCATCACTCGGAACATGGAAGGGCGCCGGTTAGCCTTCTTTCGCCTATAAAAGGGGGAAGGGGCGGAGCCCCCTAGCCCATCTTCATCTTCTTGCTTCCCCATTCCGCACTCTTGCAGCAGCATCCATGGCGCCGGTGAGAAGGTTCTCTGCCGCCGAGAAGGGGAAGGCTCCACAGGAGGAACCGGAGCCGCTTTCGCCGAAAAGGGGCCGCGGCCGCCCTCGCAAGGCCACCGCAATGCCCATGGCTGCCCTTCCCCGATACAAGCGCGCCCCGCTGGGAGTCCATGCAGACTCAAGTGTTCGCACACAGGGTCCTTCCCACGGGGATGGTCGTGGAAACCACGGAGGACAAGGCCGAGGAGAGAGGCAGGCGACGGTCGTCCGACCACCTTACCCACGGGCCCATGCTGACGGCACAGCCCGCGAGTTGGTGGTGTGGGTGATGATGCCACCGCGTACCTGGATCTGACTCCCACATGCCATGGCGGAGGAGTTGCCAGCGTGGGGACCCGTCGAGCTGTGGCTATAGCACGACGGCTGCGGCAACCAGTCCTCACAAGCGGAGGTCGAGGCCACCTTCTCTGGCGATGTCTTCATGACCTGTGGATGGGGAACGATCGCCCGTGCCTGCGGCTCGGAGGGGAGGCATGCCCTCCATTTTAAATACGACGGGGCGTCGATGCTCTTCTTCAAGGTCTTCGAAGAAGACGGCGAATGCCTGGAATGCTACCCCAGGGGCGGCAGCAGTGGTGGCGAAGCCCTCGGCGGTGAACTTGCCCTTGGCCGCTGCACCTCCAGTAGCAGCGGCGCCTCCTCCGGGTCAAGCCCAAGAAACGATGACTACGATGAGCCGCCGCGCCGCCGTGCCCGGGTCTAGGAGGGGGATGACACCGACTAGGCGCCATGAGGCCAGAGCTGGTGCCTCCTGAGCTGCGGCCCTCGAGAGGCCTTTTCTTTTGTTTTCTTCCTTGCATCAAAAACATGAGGAGCCCCGTGGGCGTGTAAGAACCATGGCGCTTGCGCCTTTATATTACTTTTTCTAGTCCACGCTTTTGGTTACGCTCGTGTTTCTCGCTTGGGCACCGGTCCCCTTTTTTGTCTTACGATAGCGTGTTGCTCTGCGTCAACAGGACCCAGTCCCCAGGTGAGCTTCAGCCGTCGCTGGTATGCCAGGTCGCGATGCCGTGTGCAAGGCCAGGAGGTGAGCGACTCGAGGTCTAGTAAGAGCTCCTGAGGCGCGATGCTCAGGAGGTCCCCTTTGGCGCGCAAGCGGCTGCCGAGAGATTAAAGAGGGGGGGTCCCTTGCCCGAGCGAGGTTGCGAAAGAATAAAACATTAGAAGTGAGGCTCATGCCAGCGTATGTAGGATAACTTAGCTTGGCGAGGTTGCGGTCCGCGGTGGTTCCTTCATCGCGAGTGTCGGGGATATACCCCGCGGTATGACCCGACCGGAGATATGACCCGGCTGGGATTTGGCATTTCGTCGGTAACCCACCCAAAGACTAGCGACTCACGGATGACCCGGCCGGGCCTTGGTGACTCATTGGTGACCCGGCCGGTGGTTTAGATGATTGACAAGACCCAACGGCCCAGAAGGCGGCTCATGGGAAGGACGGCTCATCTTATGGTAGGCCGGCTTAAGAGGAAAGCATAAGGAGTATTACCTTACAAAGGAAGCAAGACTAGGATTCTACTTGTAATAGAATAGTCCTAGTCCTACTAGGACTCCACATGTAACCCGCCCCTCCAACTTATATAAGGAGGGCAGGGCACCCCAAGAGGGAGGAGTTTTGATGAGTTGGACAGATTAGGGTTAGACAAACAAGTCTATAGCTCTCGAGATAGAGCACCCTTGTAATCGTGGTCATGATCATCAATATCAATGAAGCAGGACGTAGGCTTTTACCTCCACCGTGAGGGGCCGAACCTGGGTAAAAAACCTCGCGTCTCTCGTCCCATTCAACCCCTCTCAAGCTACCACATAGATGCGTTGGCCTCACGACTAAGTCCTGACACTAAGGACATCTGCCGTGACAAATCCACGACAGTTGACGCCCACCGTGGGGCTTGCGCACGGTGGTGATGAGTTCTTGGAGGGATCTCTTCAGGGATCGAGAAGCTCGTGATGTGCTGGATGAAAAAGAGCCGGCGCAGAAGGATACACATCGTCTCCGTGGTAAGCAGTAGAAGCAACATACGAGATTGAGATTAAAGAAATTAGGGTTTCGCGGTCTGTACGCCGCCGACGCGAGACGATCTGTCCAAACCGACGGGATATTGGTTTCGCCGAGTCCTGCATGCTGTCAAGTCACAGTTTCCATCGAAATAGACAAAAGGTTTCCGCTGTCCGATCCGCCGAGTTCCGTAAGTTGCTGCGGCTGGATTACAGGCTCAAGTCCCGAGGCTGTTTAGTACTGCTAGTCCACATTGATTCAAAGATAAATCAAGTGGAGATCAAAACGAGTACCAGTACTGCTATGAGTAGTCAATTACATGCGGAGATCGACTGAAGACTGGAAGACAACAATTGAATACTCCCTCCTTCCCAAAATATAAGGCGTGGTTGACTTTTTATGGTCTTTGATACATAACTTCGACCACTAATATATATAAAAGTATATGGATTAAACATGTATAAATGGCATCATCGTATTTGTCTTGCAAAACAATTTTATTTCATATGTATGTATATTAATTTTATAGACATACAATACATGAAAATCATAGTCAAAGTTGTGCAACGAAGACCAGAAAAGTCAAACCATGCCTTATATTTTGAGAGGGAGCTGCTAAATCTCAGTCGACTGAGACTTTGCCAAGTCTCAGTCGACAAGTCAGCCCGTGTAGTATCGGCCCATTATGGTGCAACCAGCCTCTTCTTGTTCTGTTTATTTTTTTCTTGTGTTGGGCAGGGATGCATCATGGGCTGAGCGTGAGGGAGGGTCTCTTGTCTATTGGGCCTTTTTTCTAGACGTGTGAGAAATATTGTGTCTGAGCTATACGACTCCCTTTTTAAAAATAAAATTAAGATATGCGTTCTTTTTCAGTTTGGTGCTTAATTTATGTTTTATTTTTGTTCCACTCAAAATCAAATTGTGGTTATTTTCTAATTGATAAGGCAAGTTGTAAAAAAGATGAAGGCCTCGTTAGTTTTTTCTTTGTTGTTTCCTTTTTTGTCCATTTTTATGTTCACGTCGAGACACTCCTCCGACACTTAGTGAGTCGTTTTTTGTTTCTTTACATGTTCATGTCCTTTTTTGTGTTTTTTTGTCCTTTTTTTGTTCATGTCCTTTTTTTCCTTGTTTTTTCTTCTTTTTTGCTCTATTTTTTGTGTTTAGGGTTTGATTTTTGTTTTCTTTCTCTAGTAAACGGTGCCGTTTTTTTCAAACTCGTCCTTAGGTTGTACGCCTGTCTCCCACACGGAACGAAAAGATGTGAAAACATGTGTGTAACTAAGTATGCTATAGGCTAGGTGCATAGGCGGCCGGTAGGTATATTTATAATTTTTTCACACACAAAATAGGTATATTTACTGTTAATTTTACCTTATTTTATTTTTTAATTCATTTTGCACAACCATTGCTCACTTGTCATATGTGTGCAACTGAGTTGATTAGTTTTTTCTATGGAAAACATCTGGATGCGTGTAGTTGCATGTCTTTCACATGTGTGCAACCAAATTCATTATTATTTTGCTTTTTGCAATTGTTTTGTTGACGGATATTTTTTTCCTATTAATTTTCCTTTTTATTTTCTGCTTTTATTTATTTATATTTTGGGTTTTTTATTTGTATAAATAGTTTTTTATTTGCCACCTAGTTGCATGTTCGCCTTTGATGTGCAATTGTGCTATTATACCCTGTATGCAACTTCAAGTAACTCACCTGAGTGCAACTGCAACTCGGTGATGTTTTGTTTCATGGAAGCAGGGCAATTGCATACCTACTACTAGTCACGCAACTCCAAGTGTCGCCTCCGGCTGCAACTCTGTCTTGTTTTATTGAGAAGGGGGGTGGGTTGCATATCTTTCAATAGGCACGCAACTCCAAGTGTGTCCCCGAAATGCAACTTCAACTCAATGGTGTTTTTTGTCCGAGGGAGGGGCAGTTGCACCACTAGGCACGCAACTGCAAGTGTCGCCTTCGACTGTAACTCTGTGTTGTTTTGTTGGGGAGGAGGGCAGCTGCATGTATGCCAATAAGCACGCAACTGCAAGTGTCTCCCGACTACAACTACAACTCAGTGATGTGTTTTCATGGAAGTGAGGTAGTTGCATGCCTGCTACTACTCACGCAACTGCAATTGTCGCACTGACTGCAACTCTGTTATCGGCGAGGGAGGTGGGTTGCATGTCTCCAATAGGCACGCAACTGCAAGTGTGTCCCTGAGATGTAACTTCAACTCAATGGTGTTTTTTTTCTGAGGGAGGGGGCGGTTACATGTTTGCTACTAGGCACACAACTGCAAGTGTTGCCCTCGATTAGAACTCTGTGTTGCTTTCTTGGGTAGGAGGGCAGTTGCATGTCTGCCAATAGGCTCGCAACTGCAAGTGTGCCCCTCGACTGCAACTGCAACTCAGTGGTGGTTTGTTCGAGGGGAGGGCGAGAGTTGCATATGTACTACTAGTCATGCAACTACAAGTGTCGTCCCCGACTACAACTGCATGTCTTCAACGTGGTTGCAATTTTGTAGTGCTTCGTCGGGGGAGGGGCAGTTGCATGTCTGGTCACTAGGCATGCAACTGCAAGTGTCGCCCCTGACTGCAACTGAATGTCTTCCAGGTGGTTGCAACTTAGTGGTGTTTTGTCGGGCGGAGGAGATGCAATTGCATGTCCACCACTAGGCATGTAACTGCAAGTGTCTCCCCCGACTGCAACTGCATGTCTTCAACATAGTTGCATTTTTGTAGTGTTTTGTCAGGGGGAGGGCGGTTAGATTACTGTCACTAGACATGCAGAGGGGTTAGTTGCATGTCCTTTACTAGGAATGCAACCGCACGTGTCCCCCTAACTACAAATGGCATGTGTTCAACATGATTGTAACTACGTAATGTTTTGTCAGGGAAGGGGTTAGTTGCATGTTATTCACTAGGTACGCAACTGCAAGTGTCGTCCCCGAATGAAACAACATGTCTTCCACACGGTTGCAACTCATTGGTGTTTTGTGGTACGAAGGAGAGGCAATTGCATGCCCACCACTAGGCACGCAACTGCAAGTGTCACCCCCGACTGCAACTTTGTCAGGGGGAGGGGGCAGTTGCATGTCCATCACTAGGCATGCAACTGGAAGTGTCACCTCCGACTGCAATTGCATATCTTCCAATGCGACTGCAACTTAGTGAAGTTTTGTTGGTGGAAGGAGAGGCAATTGCATGCCCACCACTAGGCACGCAATTGCAATTGTCATCCCGACTACAATTGCATGTCTTCAACGCAGTTGCAATTTTGTAGTGCTTCGTGAGGGGGAGGGGCAGTTGCATGACCGTCACTAGGCATGCAACTGTAAGTGTTGTCCCCGACTGCAATTGCATATCTTCCAATGTGACTGCAACTTAGTGAAGTTTTGTTGGTGGAAGGGGTGAGTTTCATGTCTGCCACTAAGCATGCGACTGCAAGTGTCGTCTTCGATTACGACTGCATGTCTTCAATGTGACAACCGCTGGGGGGGGGGGGGGCAAAAGTTGTGTATTGTCGACGGCAGGGAAGGAGGTATTTGCATGTGTCTGCCAATAAGAGTTTATTAATATATTTTTTAAAAATTTCGACCACGGAATATGAAAGTGAGATTGAAAAATAGGATTTTATTATTTTTGACAAATTAGCAGCAAGTTGCATATAAATGCAACAAGCATGTAAATGCAACAAGCACAACTCACATAGTTTTTGGGGGGTGGGGGGGGGGGCAAAAGTAGTTGTACACCTTAAATATATTTTTATTGTTTTTGGCCGCATGTAAATGCAACAAGAACAACTCACATATATTTTTTTCTTATTTTTTCACCTCGAGCTACCGGTTGGACTTTTTATCCTATTATTTTACTTTGCATTTGCAAGCGCTACTACATATGTGAAACTTGTTTTTTTTGCGACTACATATGTGCAACTTGTGCAGGCTTTACATTTTTTTAGTTTTCCCTTTTTTGAGACAATTTAGTTTTTCCTTTTTTCTTATAAACTAGACAATTTAGTTTTTCCTATTACTCACGCGCGAGCGTCTTCTGTGCAAGTGGCCGCAGCTTGCCCATGCTCAATATGCAAGCCCTCCAACACTCTAGTTGCACATTCACAAGTCGCGTGGAACTGCATATGACACATTTGTGTGTCCATAAAAATGTCCAACCATACAAAAACCCACAAAATCGAAAAGAAAACAAAGAAAAACTAAGGCCAAACGCACAGGCAGAACACAATACCGTCCGCGATAATTGAAAATGGAAGAAAAAAAGAAGAAGCAAAAGGACACGAGGGGGAGGTACTACCGATCGGCTGTACACACACAAACAGGGAAGAAAAACAATGGGCCGACTACCGGCCCATGGGAGGGATCGCACGGCCTATGGGAGGGATCGCACCAGCTCCAGTGATTCTGATACGTTACTTGCGTATCGTAAGCTGACGTAAGCCTCGGCTGAGACTTCCTTATTTCTCAGTCGACTGAGACGTAGACGGACCCATTTTGAAAAGGAGGGAGTAGAATATCTGTCTCAATCTTGAGGAGAACCGCAAACGGAGAAATTACAAAGTCCAGAAGCTAATTCAAAAGCTAAAAGACGTTTCCATTAACCATCGTACTACTACTTGATGAGCACAATGATCAAAGCTGCATTATTTAAAGGAGCACTACCATGTTCAATTCGGAGTTCTACTTCCTACGGGTAATGGTCATGGTAGGCGCTTGAAAAAAAGAAAAGAAAAAAGAAGGGGAGTCCACGATCCAGAGGAAAACACGGACGGGGACTCGTCCAACCGACCACGACCCGGAGGAGATGGGCTCGTAGGCGTGGACTCAAAGTCAACTGCTCCTGGTTCGTTTCCACCACTGGGACTCGCCTCCGCCCTAGCCTGTGCTGATGGTCCCTTGGTCGCCGCCTTGTTGAGCCGCCGTCACGGCCGTGCTGAGCCACCCCGGTCGAGCGGCCTCGACCCCGCTGGCCACCGCCTTGCTTATTCACCGCTGTCGACCTCAAAGCCTCGTCAGCCACCGTTGCTACATCGCCACTCGCCTCCGTCCACGTGCTTCAAGGCACTGCCCCCGCATCAGCTCACTGCTCCTGTTCAGCCGCGCACTGTCAAGTTGCCGCTACCTCTGCCATGAGCCGCCGACACGTCCACACCTCATCGCTTCGTCGCCGAGCCGCGGCCGCCTCTACTGCAGCCTTCGCGAGACGCCACCCTTTGCCGTGGCCCCCTCACCTCTGACCCGGCCTTTGCTCCTCCACAAGCTCCCGTGAGGCCACGCGCCGCGGCTCTCCGTCGCCCCGCGTCACGCCTCTGCTGCTGCCGCCCTTCGCCGCAGTGGACTCAAGCCGGCCGGCCTCCCTTGCGACGCGCCTCGCTCCTCCTCAGCCACCTCGTCTTGGCTCCGCCTTGAGCCGCTGTAATCTTGCCGCAAGCCGGCCCTGCTTCAAGTCGCCGACCAGCGGCCCCCGTACTTCACGCCCGATCGCCTCCGCAGCCGCCGCCGCCTTGTGGCCGAGCTCCTAGCTGTTTCTTGTCCGAGCACATGATTTTTTCCATCTGAATATGGTTCAAGAGAAGATCCGTTCCCTGCAGCTTAAGCTGGTCCAAGACCGTTCTATGTGGTCTTGCTGCGATTGTTTTGCATCCAAATAGGATTGGGGATAGTGCAAGACTATTCAAGGCGGATGTATCGTTTCTAGGGGCTGGCAAGGATGTTGATTTGCATTCATTTGTCTGCATTCTGACTGCATCACCTTTACTGGAAGTAAAGGTTTTACAGATCAGTTGATACAGGGAGGTGTTCCAAGCAGACCCCCCAGGATGGTTACCAGATTACTCTGCCAGTGTATTGCCGGTAGTTCAGTTTTTTTTCTTTTTACGGCTCTAACTCGTGGAAGGCAACATCACCGTTTTCATGGAGGAATATTCTGCAAAAAATATAGGGAAGATGCTTGATGCCCATGAAGTTCAGACTGCGTGATCCTCAGAGAGTGTGTGACGCTTGCTATGACAGCCTCGATCCACTCCAGGCCTTATTGATCAACTACAACAGTACTGCCATGTAACCTGCTGAACATGGCATCATGGATTGGACAAGTACGAGGAGCTGGTTGAATTTACCTGCTGGATTATCAATAGAATATGAAATATACAAGGCAGCAAAGAAACCAACTACTAGCGCACTACTAGTACATATTATTCCTATCGGTGTCACATCAAACAGAGAAACGAGACTACAAGTCTATGATTGCTGGAATATGGCGTTCACGTGACAGAACATCAGGTGATATCTTTCCTCTATATTTTATCAGCATATTAATTCGTCTGAGATCAATCACTCTGCTCTATGGTATTTTTTCGCAGGACCATTATTCATTACAAAGGTGTCGCAAAGGGGCATGCGCCAATATTATTTTTGCACTAGCGCTTGTCTGTATCGCACTGCTGGATGGATACGTACGCAAGTCGCCGCCCCTGCTACATCAGCACATGCGACTGACTCATCTGTCCGTGCCCATGGCCGACTCGCCCGCGTCCGTGCTGTCTCTGATGCCGCGGTCATCTTTACTGTCCGCCCTGCGGTCCGGTCTATTCCAACAATTCTGGAGCAAATCATATTATATTATCAGCCTCCGCCTGCACCGGATGGTTCAATGGACAGCTCATACGAGATCATGTATAACCCGCCGAGCTTCAACATATTACAGCGTTCCGCTGTTCATACTGCCGGTTTATATCACGGTCAAGTATGGAGAATCTCAAGCCAACTCCTTGAGTCGTCTTAAGACTCGGGGGCTACAATGACATGACTTAGCAAAGTTTTGCCAGTTTCAGCAAGTTCAAGAACCCTGGGTCATTGGAGGGAAAAATAACCCGATCCCGGAAGCTACTGCTGCATTGATGAAAATTTAAAGGCCGTCAGAAAACTTCCGGCTTAAGAGAGTGCCTGGCAAACAAAAATTCCGGCTCAATAGAAGAGTTCCGGGTTATCAGAAAAGATTCCGGTTTACTATCCGGTCCAAGGGGAAATCTTTCTCCCATGATGTTTCGAGCTCTTACTATTCGGTTCAATATCCGGTTCAAGAGAATTCATCTCTCGCAAGTTCGAGTTCTCAAAAAAAATTAAAGGTTGCCAAAGAGAACTTGCTGCAGTGCGCAGTTCAAACATGGGTATCCTGCCTTATTGGCTTATCACATTATTGGTCACTTGGGGGCTTCCCGCTCATTGAGCATAGCTATGACTACCCTCTTGATCCAGCTTGTACGCCTTGATTACAAAATACTTGGGGGCTTCCTGCTCGTTGAGCATAGCTGTGACTACCCTATTGATCCGGCTTGAACGCCGTTGCTATAACCCACTTGGAGGCTTGATGCCCGGGTTAAAGGAACCAAAGAGAGTCTGTTGCAGAGCACAGCTCAAACATAGGTACCCTGCCTTGATGGTTCAATATATGTCACTTGGGGGCTCCCTGTTCATTGAACATAGCTTTGATAACCCTTTTTGATTGGCTTGAAACGCCAGGTGTATACACCAAAAAATTTCAGTTGATCCTGCCTTGTACGTCTGCCACTCCACACAGGTAATCCTGGAATGATCCGCCGAACTCTTGACAGTCAATCTTATTAAGACCCTGAACTTGTTAAGGTTAAAATGGCGGTTGGTCATGTGAGGCCCGGCTTACAAGGTTTGAATGAAGGATTAACTTAGTGGCTGTGCAAGCTCATGAAAAGCACTTGATGATTGAGGCCCGGCCGCCTATGAAAGCCTTGATTTTTTATTATTTGTTTTTGAACTTTGTTTTGGGTTCATATCTTTATATACCATATTGATATATGGTTTAAAATTAATTCAGGCTATGTAGCCTTGATTCTTATGACTAATATTTGAGTATAACCGGAGTGCTGATAACCCGGCCTGGCTTTGGACGATAAGTCGCCAGTGTGTGTTGATTATGTGCTTGGAGTTCTGCGCTCTAAATCTTTGGGCTATTACCCTTACTGCATATGACGCTGTAAGCCGGCAGTATGAACCAATTTCACAGGCCATGTAGTCTTGATTATATGACTCATCATTGAGCATCTTTGGGTTTGATAACCCGTCCTGATAGCAGACTTTAAGTCGCCAGGATATTTTGCCTTGAGCAATCAAAATGATGATATTTCATGACCCCGGATTGATACTGGTTCCGGATTATAATTATCAGGGCATTACCATGGTGTTAACCTACAGGTATGTTTTTCAATAATGGTATGAATATTTTGGGTTTGGTAAACCGCCCTGGCTTTGGACGTTAAGTCGCCAGTATACTTTGATTGCGCAATTGGAATTATGCACTTCTAAATCTTTGGGTTGTCACCCTCATTGGATATGGCGATGTAAGCCGGCAGTATGAGCCAATTTGACAGGTATGTTTTTAATTATTATAAGAATATGCGAGGTTTGATAACCCGCCCTGGCTTTTGACTTTAAGTCGCCAGTATATTTTGGCTTGAATGGCCTTAATTCTAGTCTTTTCCATAATTGCATAAGACTATATTATGTTTGGGTTGTTACCCGCCCTGGCTTTCGCAAGGGCATATGTTGCTTAAACTTTGTGCAGGACATGCAGAGCTATGGTTTACATGAATCATTGCGTTTAAACCCATCATCTGGTCATCTAAATTTTGCTGGGTTATCCAGCTCCGGGTTATATTGCTCCATATTGAGTTTATTGAGGCTATAACCCGTCAAAGAGATCTTTTCAAAAACTGGACATGACTATGAGCCGCCATGGATGGGGTTATCAATTCTTGATTTTTTACAAAGGCTATAAGCTGCCGGGTTACATCCCGGAGTACAATGGATGCGCATTAAGTCGCCATCGGCCAAGAGCCGCCCGGTATTGAACTCCGGATTTAGTTATCAACAAATAAGGTATTCGAACCTTTTATAGCCAACATGGCTGGATTTTTATTATGGTTATCAATAACCAGTATTATGATTGAGGTTTTCAAAAGCCACTTCAGAGTACCGGTTCACAACAGAGAGCATGGTTTAATATTGATATGCAAAGGCTTTCAGCAACATCATCCGGACAATGGATATGGTTTTATTTAGTCCCGAGTCGCTGCAGGCTTACGACCCGGCACTTGGGTGCTACATTATTCAAATCATGATTATATCAAATATGGAAGTCCCATGTTGCTGCAAGCATGCACCATGACACTTGGGGGCTAATGTAAGGTCATTTTTTACTCGCCTTATTGAAGACCCGACTCATCACATCGTAATGAGCCGGCCTTTGGGGGCTACCAATTGCTCCTGTCAAAAATTCAAAGTACACAAGCCTGAATCCATTATATTGAAGGGTCCACTGCTCAGTTGGTATGGCACAAGGCTCTTAACCTTATGGTCGTGGGCTCGAGCCCCACGGTGGGAGTTACATCATATAATGTTATTTTCAATGAAGTCTATATAAAGTCCCAGCTCAGTATTATCTTACTGAGCCGGCCCTTGGGGGCTACACGTTGCTGCTCAAGTCTACATGATCATATCTATAAAGTCCCTGCTCATTATTGCATAATGACCTGGCCCTTGGGGGCTACATTGGTTGAAGTTTTTATGAGCATAAGGCAATTACAAGTCCCAGGTTGCTGCAAGCATGACAACCCGACACTGGGGGGCTACATATGTGGAATATTCAGTTTATGACTAGTGGCTGAGATGAACAACCCGGATTTCTTCAAGGTTGCGACATTTATATTGAAGCAAGTCTTAAGCTATTACTACGCTCCCTTAAGACTTGGGGGCTACAAGTGATATGCATATAAGGGAGGTACGTTTTCAAGCTTGATGTTAACAACAATTATGACCCAGTGCTATTAATATTTACAACCCGACAATTCTGGCAACGATAAACCGGCAAGTTCTACATCTTCAAGCCGGCTGAAAATCAGATGAGTATTTCAAGACCAATATTTTTGTTAAGCATTGGGAGCTGAATCAAATGAATTATTCTTCACAATATTTCTGTGAGAAACCAATGTCAGCAAATTGATTATGAAGCTGGTCTATTGACCCGGACTTTCCAGAAGAAGAAAATGACAAGGACTTAAGGATGATCAGGTGTCGGTTTAGAAAAACTTTTAACCCGGAGCACAACTTGTCAAATTTGTTCTTGTGTTTATTTTGCAGGATCAGTTTAACATGGATAAATCCAAATTAAACTGGGGGCTAATGTCGGGGATATACCCCGCGGTATGACCCGGCCGGAGATATGACCCGGCTGGGATTTGGCGTTTCGTCGGTAACCCGTCCAAAGACTAGCGACTCACGGATGACCCGGCTGGGCCTTGGTGACTCATTGGTGACCCGGCCGGTGGTTTAGATGATTGACAAGACCCAACGGCCCAGAAGGCGGCTCGTGGGAAGGACGGCTCATCTTATGGTAGGCCGGCTTAAGAGGAAAGCATAAGGAGTATTCCCTTACAAAGGAAGCAAGACTAGGATTCTACTTGTAATAGAATAGTCCTAGTCCTACTAGGACTCCACATGTAACCCGCCCCTCCAACTTATATAAGGAGGGGCAGGGCACCCCAAGAGGGAGAAGTTTTGATGAGTTGGACAGATTAGGGTTAGACAAACAAGTCTATAGCTCTCGAGATAGAGCACCCTTGTAATCGTGGTCATGATCATCAATATCAATGAAGCAGGACGTAGGCTTTTACCTCCACCGTGAGGGGCCGAACCTGGGTAAAAAACCTCGCGTCTCTCGTCCCATTCAACCCCTCTCAAGCTATCACATAGATGCGTTGGCCTCACGACTAAGTCCTGACACTAAGGACATCTGCCGTGACAAATCCACGACAGCGAGGGTGAGCTTCTCTGGAGCTTTTGACCTTGTGCATGTTCCCTGTTCTATAATGGATTAAGGTAAACCCCGCTAGAGGTGCGTGAGGAGGCTGATGCCCATCATATTCCAAAAGAACGAACGCTAGCGTCGCTGGGTCACACCCCTCTCCCTGTATTCCCCCGCGAGGCTAGCGACCCCCCTTTCTTTGCCCATCATATTGCTCTACATCCTCAGGACCCGGCCCTTGAGCGGAACCCAGCCGCCGCTGGTATGCCAGGTCACGATGCCGTGGTCAAGGCCACGGGGTGAGGGCCCGAAAGCCAGTAGGAGCTCCTGAGGCGCGATGCTCAAGGGCCCCCCTTTTAACGTGGAATGGTTCGCCTGGCGGAGGCGCTTGGGAGAGGTCGTACCCAGCGGCATGCGGCGTGTGAAGCAATTTTACTTAGCCTTTTGCGAGCTGGAGCGCTGCTTGATCACGAGGTCCTGTCTCCTGAGGCTCCTGCGTATTAATTAGTCACGAAATACAAGGGGTGGCGCACGCTTGCTAATCTTCTCATGATCGTTCCGCGAGAAGACGAAGGCACTAAGGACTTGGTGAGGTGACGTGCGCGGGGCCGGCCCATGAGTCAGAGCTCAGTCTCTTAGATTTATCAGCGCTTCAGGGATAGATCCGAGCACAGGCGCCGTGCCGGTAGCCCCCTCTCGTGGGATGTTCAAGGGGAGAGCTGGCAACGCGCGAAGCCCGTAAGGGTGGCTCCAGGGGCAATACATCATCAAGCGCAAAGTTTATAATCACAGTAGCTCATGAAAGCATAACTAATCCAGAGTACACGAATTGAAATGGTGTAACTGCGGGGGCGGACCCTGACAGCTTGAGGATAATGCAGCCCGAGGGGCGCCCTCAACTGAACAAACCAAAAAATCACCTGGCACCATTGTTGTAGAAGCGTCGAGGTAGCTGAAGACACGTGCCGCGGAGACTACTCCTCACGAGCTGGCACCATTGTTGTAGAAGCGTCGAGGTAGCTGAAGACACGTGCCGCGGAGACTGCTCCTCATGAGCTGGGCGGCTCCGGAGGCATGGGAAGCTCACGAGACCCGGGGGGCTCATGAGGATCCGAGACCTCCTGAGGCATGACCGCCAAGCGCCTGGCCTCGTGAGACGCCAAAGCACGCTGTGCGAGGCGCTGGTACGAGGCGCCCACATTCAACGGGCCAAACGGCATGCGGACGTAGTTGCATGGGTAGCCCCCACTCCGGCCGACGCGAGACGGCCAGAAGAGGTCCTGTGGAGTGATGTCTACTACGCAACCTTCTTCTTGTAGACTCGTGTTGGGCCTCCAAGCGTAGAGTTTTGTAGGAAAGTAGCAAATTTCTCTCAAGTGGATGACCTAAGGTTTATCAATCCGTGGGAAGCGTAGGATGAAGCTGGTCTCTCTCAAACAACCCTGCAACCAAATAACAAAGAGTCTCTTGTGTCCCCAACACACCCAATACAATGATAAATTGTATAGGTGCACTAGTTCGGCGAAGAGATGGTGATACAAGTGTAATATGGATGGTAGATATAGGTTTTTGTAATCCGAAAATATAAAAATAGCAAGGTAACTAGTAACAAAAGTGAGCAAAAACGGTATTGCAATGCTTAGAAACAAGGCTTAGGGTTCATACTTTCACTAGTGCAAATTCTCTCAACAATGATAACATAATTGGATCATATAACAATCCCTCAATGTGCAACAAAGAATCACTCCAAAGTTTCTATCAGAGAACGTAGGACGAAAACGTGCATCAACCCATATGCATAGATTACCCCAATGTCACCTCGGGAATCCGCGAGTTGAGTGCCAAAACATACATCAAGTGAATCAATAGAACATCCCATTGTCACCACAGATATCCCATCGCAAGACATACATCAAGTGTTCTCAAATCCAATACTCAATCCAACATAACGAAACCTCAAAGAGCAAGACTCAATTCATCACAACAAGAGATAGAGAGGGAAGAAACACCATATGATCCAACTATAATAACAAAGCTCGCGATACATCAAGATCGTGCAAAATCAAGAACACGAGAGAGAGAGAGAGAGAGAGAGAGATCAAACACATAGCTACTGGTACATACCCTCAGCCCCGAGGGTGAACTACTCCCTCCTCGTCATGGAGATCACCGGGATGATGAAGATGGCCACCGGTGATGATTTCCCCCTCCGGCAGGGTGCTGGAACGGGCTCCCGATTGGTTTTTGGTGGCTACAGAGGCTTGCGGCGACGGAACTCCCGATCTAGGTTTCTTTCTGGGGGGGTTTCTGGATTTATAGGAATTTTTGGCGTCGGTTTCGCGTCAGGGGGGTCCACGAGTCAGCGACAAGACAGGGGGGCGTGCCCTAGGGGGTGGGGGCGCCCTCCACCCTTGTCGTTGACTCGGGACTCTTCTGGCCCAACTCTTTTGCTTCAGGGGCTTCTTCTGGTCCATAAAAAATAACCGTAAATTTTCAGGTCATTTGGACTCCGTTTGATATTCCTTTTCTGTAAAACTCAAAAACAAGGAAAAAACAGAAACTGGCACTAGGCTCTAGGTTAATAGGTTAGTCCCAAAAATAATATAAAATAGCATATTAATGCATATAAAACATCCAAAACAGATAATATAATAGCATGGAACAATAAAAAATTATAGATACGTTGGAGACGTATCATGGAGCGGCCCTGTTGAGGCCCGGGATGTCAACGCAGACGCGCAGCTCGTCGCCCGCATCAGGGGGTGCAGCCGAACCGGGTGGTGCGGGGCGACGCTCACCATGCATGGCCCGTGCCTCCTGAAGTTCCTCGATCGCCTTGGTGATGAACACTCTCGCTCCTGGCGCCTCGTGCCTTGCTCCTTGTTTGCGGGGGCGCGCGTCAAGGCACGCCTCCAAGTGGTGCCCGAGCACCTCCCTCATCGCACTGGTCAGGTCAGAGGCTCGCCAGACGGAAGCCCCCGAGCCCGTCCTGAGGGAGGCGCCGGGCATGCCTTCCTATGCGGGAGGAAGAGGCACCCCAGCAGTGGGCGCGGAGCCTGAGGCGCCACCGGCGGGTGTCCCAGCCTCCTGACGACTCTTGGGGAGGAGCTACTTCTTCTTCTTGGGGGTGGCCTCGGGAGGCAGGATGCCGCCCTCGTCGTCTGAGTTTTCAGCCGCCGCAGCCTGATAGGCACGCTCAAGGGAGCAGGCTGCGTCCTTCTCATCGCAAGCGACCGTGATGATGCCGCTGAAACCTGGCATCTTGAGGACATTGTAACCATGGTGGGTCGCCACCATGAACTTGGTGAGGGCCGGATACCTAAGGATGGTGTTGTACGGGAGGCCGAGGTGGACGACGTCGAAGTTGATGAGCTCGGTGTGGTAGTTGTCGCGCTTGTCGAAAGTGACTGGGAGGCGTATCTGCCCCAGGGGGACGGTGGAGCCATCGGTCACTCCGGAGAACGGCTTGGTTGGCATGAGTTGATCATAAGGCACCTGAAATGTCTCGAACCTCTCGACAGAAAGAACGTTGAGCCCAGCGCCACCGTCGATGAGGGTCTTGGTGACGAGGGTGTTGCTGATGGTGGGCGTGCAGAGCATGGGGAGCGCACCAGCGGTGGCCAAGCACTTGAGGTGGTCCTTGGAGTCGAAGGTGACGGCGTACTGTGACCATTCGAGGGGAGACGCGACCGCAAGCTTCAGGA
This sequence comes from Thinopyrum elongatum, assembly GCA_011799875.1. Lineage (NCBI taxonomy): Eukaryota > Viridiplantae > Streptophyta > Magnoliopsida > Poales > Poaceae > Thinopyrum > Thinopyrum elongatum. The sequence goes on from CM022300.1 coordinate 495,774,640, forward strand.
GGGCCGCGTTCACCTCACGAGAGAACTGCTTGAAGATGCGATGTGAGGCGGGGGCCTGGGCACCGCCCAGGATGCAGGCGATCACACGAGGCTCCTGGAAGCCCCCAGCCCCATCATCATGTCGGTTGTCGTCATTTCTCCTTGGTGGCGGCGGCAGCGGAGGGAGGCCGTCATTGCCCTGAGGGCGGTCCTCACGAGGCTGGTCTCACCGGGGACCGTCGCGAGGCTGATCCCGCTAGCGGTCCTCGCGAGGCTGGTCGCGCCAGTCCTGACGAGGGTCGCGGTTGTCCCAGCGGCCTCCGCCACAGCCTCCTCCACGGCCATAGCCGCGGTCGCCGCGCTCGGAGCGGCGGCCAAGGCGCCCATCACGGAGTGCCCTAAGCTCCTAGCAATCATTGGTGTTGTGGCTGTGTATGTTGTGGAAGATGCAGAACGGGCGGTTGCCCCTGGGAGGCTCATCGTGGTCACGGCCACGCTTCATCTCGGGCTCAGCCGCGAGCACGGCGGGGCCCTTGCGTTTTGCTTCCTTAGCCTTGGCCTTCTTGTCTTCAGGATCGGCCTCTGGAAGCTCGAGAAGAGAGAGGCAGCCTTCCTCGGCCCTAGCGCACTTGTTCGCCAGGTTGAACATCTCCAGGGCCGAGCACAAGTCCTCGTGGATGGCGAGTTCCTCTTTCATCTTGATATCCCGGACACCATCAGTAAACGCCGAGATGATGGCTTCGTCCGATGCCTTCGGTATCTTGAGGCGAACGTTCGTGAAGCGCTGTATGTACTTGTGCAGGGTCTCGCCCGACTGTTGCTTCACGCGCCGCAGGTCACCCACCGCAGGGGCGCGGTCACGGGTGCCCTGGAAGTTGGCGATGAAATGCTCGCAGAGCTCATCCCAGGAGGAGATTGATCCCTCCAGGAGGTGCAGGAGCCAGGAGCGCGCGCCGTCCTTGAGGGCCATGGGGAACCAGTTTGCCATGACCTTGTCATCACCATTTGCCGCTTCGATGCTCAGCGAGTAGAGCTGGAGAAACTCCGCGGGGTCAAGGGTGCCATCGTAGCGTGGAGGCAGGTCTGGCTTGAACTTGCCGGGCCAGACGACGCGGCGCTGCTCCGGGGTGAAGGCGCGGCAGCCCGCCGCACTCAGGGGCGCAGCGCGCACGGGGTGAGCTCGGTCTTGACGCCCACGCGCCACAACCTCCGGCGGCGCGTGGTTTTGGTGCTGGCGTGGTGGCGCTGGGAGCACGCGTGCATCAGCTTGCGGCCGTTGCACCACCTGGCAGCTTGCCTCATCGCGCGCCGGCGCTCCACACGGCGGGGCGCGCTGGGGCGCGTCATGCCTGGGCTCGGGGTCGGCGCCACGCATAGAAGAAGGGGGAGGTGCACCGTGGGCCACGTCGCCCGCCTGGGATGGCGGGGGACGGAGCGAGCGGGACGGTGCAGGGACCTCGCTGGTGGCGTTGATGAGCTCGGCGATGCGGCCAAGCCAGTCGTCATAGCGGTCGTTAGCAGGGTGGTAACGCAGCAGCTCGCGCGCCATGCGCAGCGCCGCCTGCGCGTTCGCCGGCCCGCGGCGGACGTGGGAAGACGGCGCCGTGGCGGGAGTGGGCGACGGAGTGGCGGTGCGGCCATCACGCCGCACGGAGGGTGGCAGCGACGAATCCTGCTGCTCGTGAGCAGCAGGGTCAGTGGCAGCGTTGGCTGCGGAAGAGGCCGAACGGCGAGGGACACCGCGGCCCACGGGTGCCGTCTGGGCGATGCGTGCAGCCCGGCGCTCGGCGTGGGCTCGGCGTGTGTCGGCCATGGGAGTGGCAAAGCGGAGACGAAGCGGAGACGGAACAGAAGGAGGATTTCGACACGCCCCTACCTGGCGCGCCAAATGTCGGATTCAAGGCTTCGCAGACCCAAGAAGGTTCAAACTCTGGGGCAAGTGCGAAGATCTCAACCAACCCAAGCCTCAAGCTCGCCACCCTTCGGGCCACCTTGCGGTGTAAAACCCTACTCCTGCTTTGTGGTGGATTGGCCTCACGAGGAGGCTGAGGATGAACTAGTACAATGGGTGAGCAGCCTCGCGAGGGCTCTAGTGGTGAGAGTGTAATGGATCTGATCCGGGGTCGTCCCCTGTCTACGGTGGTGGCTAGTCTATATTTATAGCGGCCTTGGTCCTCTTCCCTCAAAACTTAGGCGGGAAGGGATCCCACAATGGCCAATTTGAAAGGGGACAAGAAGTACATCTAATCCTGATGAAAGGTGGTCTTCGCCTGCAAAGCTTCTCGTTGTGACGCAGCGGTGGGCTCGGTGATGACGTCCGTCCTGCCGAGCTCGTGGTCTTGGTCTCGTTGCACCGGAATGGAAACCTTTGGGAGACTCCTCGGGAACCCACGCCTGTCCTTGCTCCCTTAGCACCGAAAGGGAAACTGCCTCCTCTGCGCCCGCTGGCGCCCGCCTAGCCATGGTCGCCATGTCTCACGTCATCGCAGCCTCGTGAGGCTGGGTACCTGCATAGAAATCTCCGCTCCTCGGGAGGCAGCCTGGGGAGGACGCTCCTTTGGAGGTCTTGGTGATGTCCGCCTCGCGAGGCCAAGGGGACCTCGCGAAGGTCTTGTCTTGGAGTTGTCGTAGCTGGGCCGTACAGGGCCGTCGAGGGAGCCACGCCGTGGGCCGCAGGCAGGCAGGTCTGGGTACCGCCGATCCCAGAACACCGACAACGGGGGTCTCGTAGACGGGCGGGACCGCGCCTAGTGCGCGGCCGATGGTGCCGCCACGGGTCCGCACCTCGGCGACCCAGCTGGGCTCGGCCGCTGCCGGCGTGAAGCCGTACGCGGCGTCGCGCTCCCGCTGGACGGACTCCAGCCGGCGCTGCGTAGCAGGAAGCGCCGTGGCCTCGTCCAGCCGGCGCACGCGCTCCTCGTTGAGCTGGGCCCTGGCCTGGGTGGCGTCGACGTCGGTGGCGATGGGGATGCTGAGGTTCTGAAGCGTTGCGCGCAGCGGGTCGGCCATGCTGGCGCGAGCGGCTACGGCGGCCTTCTTCATGGCGCTGGACGAAGAGGAGGCGGAGCCGGTGGTGAGCACCTCCACGCGGGTGCAGAGGTCCGCCATGTCGTCGGAGATGTTGCAGTCGACGGGGACGGGCGAGTCGATGACGTCGAGCACCTCACTGGGTGCTCGTCGGAGGCGAGCGCGACGGAGACACGCATCATGCCGAAGGAGGAGACGGACGAGCCGGCGCCGCGCCGAGCGCGGGGACCAAGCCGTGCATGATGCGCTCACCGGAGTCGGTGAAGGGCCTCGTCTGGAACATGACTCCGGCCGGTGCCTCGAGCTGCCCCACGGTGGGTGCCAACTGTCGTGGTGAGCTCACGGCAGATGCCATGGGATGGCTAAAGAGAGGAATAGGCACGAGGGCACCGGTGGGCACCGAGCGGGGGACGCAAGATGTACCCAGGTTCGGGGCTCTCCGGAGAGATAACACCCCTAGTCCTGCCGAGTGTGGTTTATATGAGGTGGATACAAGCTTGCTCCTAGAGCTGTTCTGGGGAGGAAGGCAGGCGGGCCAGTGCATAGGCTGCTCCGTCTCCGTGTGTGAGTGTGAGTTCTACTAGAGTCGACCCTTTGCATGGAGGGGCACCGGGGGGTCTTGTAGGCTGCCCCCCCGGGTTACAATGGTAATGTTACATGGGCGCGGGGCCCTGGTGTCGGCGTCTAGGAGCCGGCAGTGGGGGCCGCCGAGCCGCCGGGTCCGCCGGGTGCGGGCCGTACCGGGGCCGCCGGGCGCGGGTACGGCCAGCTGCTGGGTACTGTGGCACGCCTTGCCAGACGTCATGGGACGGTCAGCGCCGCCTTGCTACAGGGCCATGCCCCCAAGACACTGCCCGCCCCGGGCGGGGACGTGGGGGCGCCGCTGCCGTGCCCGCCGGGGCCGGCGTAAAGGAGGGGGAACTGTTGCCATGCTTGCTTGTCTCCTGGGTTGACTTCCCGTGGACGGCCGGCATGCGCTAGCCGGCTGGCTGGGTCGCAGCATCCGGCCGGCTCACGCTGGGGAGCCGGCCAGGGGCGAGCCGGGTTGAGGGGCTTTGCCTGTCCTGATATTTTTGAAAGAGATCCGGGTTCCGTTGCCTGCGCGGGGTCCATCCCCGCGACAGATAGAAATGCTCTTTGCAGATTGTTAAGCATTCCTAGCTTAAAGCTTAAAGGGACCATTGGCCCCGTACAATTAATGTATTTTTTCTGAGAGAACGATCAATGTAAATATGTAATGTTGTGAGTACGGCTGAGTCTGATTCTGCCCACAGCTATAACCATGTTATAAGAAACTAAAGCATGTATCCTCGGTAATGACATGGTACTTTTTAGTTTTTACCCAACATCATCACAAAGCAAAAATTATGATAATCATACTCACATGTAAATCTCTCAGAAGCTAGACCTGAAATGTCCTTACTACTCCCAAAGATGGCACTGTCAATGTTCCAACCAACCGTGCCACCTCACTTTCTAGTAGATCCGTGGTTAATATCTGGATTTATTTGAAAGACGCATGTTCCTTCCGTCCTCCATCAACTTAATTCGAGTTCACTTTGCCATTTTCCGTTCTAAATAATCGTAATCGTACTATCGTCATCGGACCCGTGTTGCTCAATTTTTCAACCCGGTGCCACCGAGTTAGCGGCATTTCCTTTGGCATCCCCCTTGAAATTTCCAAGAAAATATTCTCCAAGGGAGCTGTAGAGTTTGTCTCGTGCTTGATTTCTACCACCTTCAGGTTCTTGTACTCAAGAAGTGTTGAGTTACGGCGTTTGGAAGGTTTACTCTTCGGCTGGGCCTTCCCTCTCCTCTTTGGGCTTTCCAAAAACTTTGTTGAGTAAGGTCGAATGCATGTTAATACCAACTAAAAAAAAAGAGGGAATACCAAGAAAGGAGAAAAACGTCCTCCACTTGAATGAAAGATACAATTGAGAACACATACCTTGCAAAAGTGCATTCCAACATTCTCAAGATTTGGGGCGTTCCGAAGGATGCTCGTCAAAGCTTGGTAGCTTACTCCAAGGTCACAACGGCTGAGGAGTAAAGTTTTCAAGTCATGGAACACCTGAAATTCTTGGGATTCCTTGCCTAACAATGCCTGGTAGATGGCAACAAAGAAATGCAGTTATACATGCTGAATACTGGATTAGTCATAGCATTGTACAATAACATTCACGCATGTTAGTAATAACTACAACATGCTACTAGGATCTGTGAACATGACAACAAAGACAGGTCGAGGACGGCATGTATAGTACTGTATATGCAAATACCAGGAAGATAAACTGACTGTGAATAGCGATACCAACCAACGGTGTTACACGACCCATTTTGTTTTCTGAAAAAAGGCACTTTGAATTTGGAGTTGAAGTTCATGGCGCAGAATCCATGTTTTTTGTTTAGAGAACACACATGTCTTAGTAATTTTACTATCTATTCGGTAGCTCTATGCCTCTATGCATGTAGTGTAATTTTAACAGAATTTGTACGATTTTCAGAGAACTACACAATCTGCCCATGATCCCTATAAACGGTTTTATGCATGTGGGCAACATGCTACTAGTACCAGGATATCAAATTTCAAAGGCCTGACATGGAGTGGGAGCTAGAATGGGTACATTGTACATACCGTCGTGGTGAACCCCGAGAGATGTAGACTTCTGACATTGGGGATGCAGGAGAGGAAGTTGCACATGGACTTCAAGAAATCAAGCTTGTGTGGCTTCATCACCGTCTGTTCCGCTGCACCTCGCCATCCATGTCCTTTATACAGATGGACGCCTGGACGAGCGATGCCAGCACCTCGTTCTCAGAAGTGACGACGAGATAGCCGCAGTGGCTGCCGAACGGGAGCACGAGGCGCAACGAGGCAGGTGAGGAACCGCCAGGACAAGAGCGGAGCACCTGTAGCTGTAATCGGAGGGGTTGACGAGGGCGAGGCTCTTGAGCGTGGGAGATGCGACGGTGCCGAAATCTTCTCTGCGGTTCTCGACATGCAGGTCTTCGAGGACGGGGCACTGGTCGCCGAGATTCTGCCCGAAACTAGGGCTCAGCTGGACGCCGAAGAGACGCAGCCTTGTGAGGCGGCAGGTAGCGCCGGAGGCCAAGCGCGACGTGTCCGGCCAGCAGACCCCGCCGCCGTAGCCGTAGCCGTAGTGTATGTCGACGGCAGCCGGCCGGCGCGCGAGCCCGCGGCGGATCCACCTGTCGACAGCCGTCTTCCTGCTGCCGTCGACCAAGTGCAGGCGGAACGCGTCCAGCGGCGCCAATGGGGCGGTGATCGACGACGATAGCAGGCTGTCGGCCATGTCTTCGAAGCTGTCCCACTGGCACACGTCTAATGGCGGTGGGACGCCGGGGCGCTGGAACTCGCGCTGGTCGATATTGAGGCAGGTCATGGAGCGCCAGAGGTGCTTCCACCGACGCGAGAGCGCGCTCGTCCGCACGGCCTGCCGGCACCCGAGGAGGGAGAGGATGTCGTGCAGGAGGCAGTCTGGCAGGTAGCTTAGCCGGTCGGAGCCGCCGAGGCTTGTCTTCGATTTTTGTTCCGCGACATGATTACCTGGAGCCCTTGCTTGATTTCCACCATGAGCACCGACACTAGCTTCCACGGTTATGTCGTGATGATTTCTCTACAGGCACTTGTCTTCAATTTAATAGCATACAACTACCCTTTAACAGTGTTGATTTCTACTATTATATGACATCTGTGGTCTTCATGAATCCATGCCTATAATGTCTGAATTAAGAATTATGAATCCATCGACAAATATACATGCTCAGTAGTAGTATAGTTACTTTCTATAGAAAACTCAACTAATTCATGTTTGTTTTGTGCATGACATGGCCCAAAGATTTCGATATATTCTGTAAAATATTAGCTGCTATATTTAAACCCCAAAATTCTGCACTAATGCTAGCAATACCTTAGAAATTTTTAGCTTTATGTGATGCTGATTGGAAGTAATACCAAAATTGTTTTTATAACTTCTATGCACCGTTATCTTATTTGAGTTTCCTAACATACAGAAATGTCCCGAAACTCCACTCCGCGCGAGGAGCTCGGTTTGAGCCACTCCCTGCAATTGTGTTGGCGCTCCCTCCGCTCCGGGAGCTGCAGTTGTGGAGCGGAGAGGATCCGAACAGGGCCTTAGTTACTTGTTGTAGCACTTGCTTGCACCATTTAAATTTTTCTACCTTTAGGATAAATCTTGGATATAAGTTTCTGTTCTATAGAAATGCTATCCTTCTAAGAAATAGTGATGTTACTCATGTTGTACTAGATGAAGTACATGAACACACTATTTCAGTATGTACTTGCACGTGTATGTTCTTTCTTTATGTGCTATACAAAATGTCTTGATTCTCCCTAAATGATAGATGAAGCACATGGTTAATCCTGATTTGCCCCTTTCGAAGCGACTTCTTGCTGATTGTTCTTAAGCGTATTGTTGAAAAATGCTATAATCAACAATGAATAAAGCTGAAAGTGGTTCTAATGTAGTGTCCATTCCCTTATATTTTTTTTATTATTTCTTTTCATATTTGCAGTTTCTTGTTGCACCAATTATTATGAGATCTGTTTATTTATTTCTTGTTGCTTTAACTTCAAGTCCGCAACTGTTGATTCAAGCTTATCTGCACGATATTTTGTGGTTAGTGTTGAAGGGAGAACACACCCAGTTTCAACTCACTTCTTTGAAGATGCTTATGAGAAAATGGAGTATTGTCTTGCTTTGGACTCTCCTGCATCAGGAGCATACTTCCCACAACATGAATAAAAGGTTCCCTTTGCTCAATTTTTATTCTCAGTGAGTACACATCGATCAACCGTTGGCGGCCCTTTTTCTGAACCTTACTGTTGGAGCGACTACTACTGTTTTGTCTTGTTTACTATATCTTGTAGATATCCCTTGTTTCAAACTGTATACTATATCTTGTAAATATCCCATGTTTTCAAAACTAACCTTGTAAATTTCCCCAATTTTCCATCATATGATAGTATTACAACAAAACACATCTTTAGTTTTGTGAGTGCTGGATATGTTTTCCTTGATCCCCTTTGTTTGATCACAGTTGTTTATTTGTGGGTTTTGTGTGCAGGGATCACAAGATGTGCACAGACTTATGAATTGAGTCGGAAATTCTAATTTTCGTTGTCATTTGGTAAGTGGTGAGATGAATACTTTTGTTGTAATTTGGTCAGATAAGAAAAGATATGCGATTTTCATTGTATTAGGAAAGTTGTGATTGTGATTCAATACTAGAGATAATGATAGATAATAAATGGTGTATTGTGTTGGATAAACGGTTTGTTATTGAGGGAGATTTTGTTTTGAAATGTTATTGGGAAAAAAATCTTCTGCCCTTCTTTTAGGAAGGTGATCTCACATATATGATGCGATTTTTGAATTTTTAATTACCTAATATTTACATGATTGAATTAAATCGAGACCTGCCAAAGCAAGAAAACACGAACGAGGAGGGTCAGGTGTATCGATTTGGTTTTTAGTGGCAGGGAGAAAAAACAAACATGGAGGGAGGTGGCGTGAGGTGAGGTGAAACTAAACCGGTGAGAGAGAGGGTTCTTATTGGCTCTTGCTCAAAAATGCTCTATCTGGGATGGTTGTCTCACGACTATCACAGCCTGATGTGCGAGAGAGAGGGTGGCTTCTTGATGGGTACCCAAGTATGCTCGAGCATGAAGTCTCGAAAAGCATGAAAATAAGGCCAGATATATTTATTGTTACGTAAATATGCCATTTTTTTGTATTTGAAATAGTTATTTTTTGACGTTTATGGCTTTTACTATCAACCGGCATGCGTATCATTTTTTAAATAAATACATCCGTTTGAGCGACAGTTATTTCCGGACGGAGGATGCAACATACAAAAATTGTTGCCTTTTCATTATATTCCACATTATTTGACTGATGAAACGGAATATTGGTAAGATATGCTTAGTTTTAAAACTTGCAATATGTTATGTAGTTCATCGTTTCAATCAATACTTTTGTTCTTTTCATTGCAGAGTTTGACGTGCCATAGAATCTTTGGGTGGAAAGAAATTTAAAATATTTTTCACAAGCATTTTTTTGTAAGAGCACTGATTTACATGGTGAGTGTTTTCCGTTGCAAATTTTTAGACCTTCCACGTGGGATCTTTGTGCTAACTACATATATTGCTTGGATTGTTATGAGTTGATAAAGAAGTTTTTATTTTCTTTGCTTGAATATCGTGTGAATGAAGCTAAAGACAACACTTTGATATTTTTCAAGAATATGTTAAGCACATCAAATAGATCTTAATTCGTAATAGATTATTAGTTGGATCATCGCTTTTTATGTATACCTCGTCAAATTACCTTTTTTATCAACTTAAATTGCAAGTGAAGTGGATTTAAATTATTACTCGATTGTTACTAGCTAGCTTTTCTATACTTCTGAAATTTAACTTGCATTATATTTATATATAACTCCAGCAAAGTATTTCAAATGCCCGTGGCAACGCACGGGCATTCTACTAGTACTTTGTAGTATTACTCAGGCAGCAGTGTCACCCTGCACATTTACATTGTTCCACGACTTCGTCTTGTACAAAACCAAGCCATACAACAGTTTGGCCACTAGTTCTACTATAGCTCGCCAATAAATGACTTACATGATTATAATTTCGTCAAACATGAGTAATACAAGTACTTTGTTTCCCCATGAGTTGCTTGATCTCATGGACAATGAAACTATTACATGATCTATACATACCTTCTTGAAGAGGTTTACAACATTTAGACAGTCAGTATCAATGTGGATAGCAAGTTGGCTCCATTGAAGTGACATCGAGATCCCTTCTTTCAGTGCAACAAGTTTAGATTCAAATGCATCATTGCGGTGCGTGTGCCGTACGGATTTGCAATAGGGATGACAATGGTTCCGTTCCCCGCAAATCCGTGGGAAATTTATCCACTGTGAGATGGGTACAAGAAGTTTTGATCCTACAATCTAATATAGGAATGGGGGACCCATCCCCAACTAAAAAAGAAAGTTTACCCTTCCCCAACGCTAAGCACCGATCGACCAGGTGCTAGCCTCAACCGGTAGCCTCCTCCATCGCACGATCTATCTTCTTTCTGGCCGTTTGATTCGAGGGCCTCTTTGATTCATATGATTCTTAAAAAAAAGGTGGGAATAGGAAAAACATAGAATTGGCATGGCATGCCATCTCAATCCTATAGGATTTTGGTTTGTTTGATTGCATAATAGGAAATGCAAAGGATTCTTTTAAAGAGGTTTGAATGGATGCTAGAAATCCTATGGGAAGTAGTACAAAGAAATAATTCCTTTGTGATTCAGTCCTATGAATCAAAAAACCAACATAGGAAAAATTTCTAAGAATTCTAATCCTCCAAAGTTCTACAAAAATCCTTTGAATCAAAGGAGCCCTAAAAATTCTCTTTGTACACCTGACGACAAGGGAATTCCCAAATGACACCCATCCCTCCTCGTAATAAAAACAGGAAAAAGGAGAGAATAGCACCACCCCAGCTCAGGATGTTGAACTTCAGAATGTTGAATGGATGAAAAATATGTTAGGGGCTTGTCATTGTGCTTTGTTGCCTAGAACGTGTTTGGTAGGTTGTATCATTTTTGGAGTCTTTGCATTCATGATTCAGTTGGGCATGACTGAGTAAATAGGTGATTTTCCCGCATGTTGCTGCGGGAATTTAAAGATTATTTTTTGGTGAATTATGCATCAACAAATGAGCTAAATTAAAAGCTATTATTTTTAAACTAATTATGTGTGAACAAATAGTGTACATGTACACTGTACCTGTCACGACCTGGTTCCCGAGAGGGGACCCGAATCTTCGCGTTTACCGTGTCAGTCCCTGGATCAATAGCTGACACGCACAGCTGATGATGAAATACCAAGAATACATCACATTCCATAGTATTACATCGTAGACCTAGTGCTTTACAATACACACTTGCTTAGCTCATGGGCTAGCTTACCATATAATCATGCAGCGGAGATAATATTCTAGCATCGTGGCGTCCATTCACCAACATGCAAGAGTTGAGTATAGCGTCGTAACCCTACTTCGTATCTTTCCTTCGACATGGTAGTTCCTACAACATGTTACGTTGTGTCCACAAGGGTGAATACATTGGATGTATTGGCAAGCTTCACTAGGTAGTAGGCCAAACTCAATTATGCATTTGGGGTAAGTGGAGTTTAAGGCTCTTTGCAGAAAATAGTTTTTATCCAACTTCGTAATAGGTGGTCTACTCTAATAGTTGGACATACCATCTCGCACAGTAGTCTTAGACAACCGTCTCACATGATCATCCATGATGCCTATGTATAAATGGGCCACCGTCTCACACGGTTGCTCTAGACCGACCCCCTAGGTTAACCATGATCTCACAAGAGGCACCTGGGTTGGTCAATGCTCCCTTAGTTCAACCCATCAAATTTTAATTAAGAAGAGGTGATAAGATCAAGCTGACAATTCTCAGTAGAGTTGCTCAAAATTGCCCATAACTGGGGACGCAACTAATCATGATCAGTTTTTACGCTCTACAGAGGTTTGTGCACTTTACCCGTGAGTCCCAGTCACACCCTTTCGCTAAACTTCACTTGTGAAGTAGCTAGGTAGACAAAGACGAGACTTTTGGGAAGTAGTAGCCCACATCCAAAGGCCAACCTAGTCCGACCTACCACTAACTACATTTGCTGGTTAGCCGGAGGGGTTCCCACAACTTACTTGGTCAAGATAGAGCCCATATTGACTCACATTTACACATAGAAGCTACTCAAATTTGAACTCGTACAATCCCTTTGATACCTGGGTGGCATTCCCAACCAAAATCTGCACTCCGATGACCCAATCAATGCTAGTCCACCCATATCAATTCATTAATTATGTTGTTATTATGTATGCATCCGTAAAGTAACCTTCATAAGTAATGTTGATCCCAATACACATAATAGCAGCTAAGAAGAGCTACACAGTGGTTACATGGTCAAGGTAAAATGGACCTAAGTTTCTACTGCTGGATTCATGCGACATGATGTGCAATCCTAATCATGCATTCCTAATTGGAAAATGCTACATGCAAGTAAAATAATATGTGATAATGATCAAAGGTTCCACTTGCCTGGTATTGATGATTCTTCAATCTCACAATCTTGATCAGGTACTCTTCTCTCTCGGTATAATCTAACATAAGTAATAAAGAGAAATCATGAACAACCATACAAACAAACATACAACAAGTGCAGTGCATGGTGCCAGTGTCATTGTGTTGTGAGATCCTGTGTCAAGGGTTAACTCATAAGAGTTTGGAGAACAACATAGTAGTTGTCACTTGGAATACATGTGTAAGGGTTCATGTGCAAGTTTTAAATAAAGGCTTCATCACACAAGAAGTGTGTGATGCCAAGTTATGGTTGCCAGAATCATTCAAAAGAATCTTGCAACATGAGTTGGGGTTGAACAATACATTACTAAGTCCATGTTTAAGTCTGAATGACAATACAAACTTGTTAACCTTCCATAAGTTTGAATACACACAAGCTGTCTGAACAACTTGGTTTGACTTACAGTTCAATTTAAATTTGGAATAAGGTTCACCCCATTTTGAATTCAAACTGAAATGATCTTTAATTAACAGTCTTTCATATGCCCCTTAGGTTTAAACAGATTCAAGTTACAATTATTAATACACTAAAGCCAAAATAAATCCAACATACCTACTAGTTTAATTTATCTTAATTCAAGTTTACACTAAAGTCAAATATAAATCCAAGATTATTTACTTGGTTCAACCGGAACACAAATTAAGTTTAATCCCTAAAGTCAAAGATCAACTCCAAAATAATTACTAGGTTTATATGGTTTACTAATTATAATGCAAAAGGTTTTATTCAATTTAAACATATGGTTTTAAAGTTAAAACTAAATTAAAGTTGAACTGAAATAGATTAATAATGGAATCCTAAAGTCATTATGAATCCAAGAATTTTACTAAAGTCAAAATTTACATTTCTAAACTATGTTGCAATAATATTATTCAATAAAAAATTTATTTCAAGGTTAAACTAATTTACGTTTTAATGCTATTAGAATAATAGCTACTGCTAAACTATAATTAAATTCAAATTTTAATTTATTTAAGATTAAACTACAGTGATCTAACTTGAAACTACATTTAAGTAGGTTTATTCTGCAAAAAGAAATAATCAAATTGGAATTCTAAAATGCAAGTTATGTCATAATTAAGTTTGAATTCATTCTGTTAGAATTCAAAAATTTAAAGTATTCAAATTCTAAATTTTATTAATCTAGGTGAAAGTACATTTCATAATGATCATTTTGCGAAAAAGAAACACTAGATTTTGAATTATAGAATAAAAGTTATGGTGTTTCTAAGTTATAGAAGGTTTTCCGTAAAACTGCAAATTAATAGAAATAATTGGAAAATATTTGGATAATGTTGTGGATAAGGTGGGACACATGGTGGCTCGTGATTGGTCGGTACCGATTTGGTTAAGTGGGTGCACGTGAGCCGTTGGATCCAAACGAACGGACGAGATTAGATCGCTCAACGCGAGGTGCCGCTAGGTCATCGGAGACTCGCTGGAACTTCACCGGGAAATGAGGGACGACGGCGTTGGCCTCGGGAGTGGCTGCTCCGGTTGTTGCTGGGGGCCTACGGTGCGGCGGAGGACACCTACGGGAGCGTCTCGGCGTTGTGGAACTCCTTGTGGTCCTGGCTGGCCTCGGGGACGACGGAGATAGCGTCGGGGAGGGTCGCTGGAGTTGCACAAGCGGCGGAGCTCCTCGGGTGTCGACAGCAAGCTCCAGATCGAGTGTCTCTGGACAAACGAAAGGGTCAAGGCAATGCACGGTGACCATGAAGGACAAGGTCTCAAGGTCAAGGGCATGCTCAGCTCGCGGAACCAAACTCGTGGCGGCGGTTGGCTTCGGTCGCCGGTGAAGTCGTTGCCCCAAGATGCTTTGTTTGAAGCGTCGATGTCTAGTACGTGCGCAAATGAGCTGTAGTTCTAGTGGTGGCAGCAACACATCGGGAGGGGCTCTAGCTTCGCCGGAATTGATTGCAGAAATACTAGGTCAGAGCGGCGGTGTGGGGATCGCGGCAGAGCAGCGTGCCGGCGATGTTCTTCGAGTTATGGGGCGAAATGGAGAGAAGGTTGAGGGAAATTTATTGGACACGGCGGCGCGACCATTCCTGCACGGAGAGCGCGTGGAGTGGTTAATGTGGGTGTGTGCATGTGCGGGTCGTGCACGAGGTCGTGAGTGTAGGCGGTTGAAGACAACGATGTGGTCTGACACGTTGGGTTCGCCTATCTCTCTCTCCCTCTCTCCCTCTCTCTCTCTCTCTGTGTGTGTGTGTGTGATAGAGAGAGCGCGACACGGGGCTGGGTGGGCTAGCTGGGCCGTGGTTGGCCTGGCTGGCTGGCCCCCTTTCCTTTTTATTTTATTTTCCCTTTTCTGCCTCCTCTGTAAATTCAAATACATTTAGAATTTTAATTTTCTCCCAAAAGCAAACTTGTTCAAAATTCCAAATGGAATATTTCTGATCATGTGAACCTTTTACTCGCCCCTTTTTGGGCAAATATTTTTTGTGACTTTATACTTTCTTTTATGTTTTAAATTCCCTTTTGAACTTCAGTTTGGTTTTTAAACCAAACATGCTCTGAATTCAATTTTGAATATTAACAGAAGGTCAAGCATATTTTCTGGACTTATGGTAATGTATCTTCCTGCCAAAACTAAATGCAAAACCTCTTTAAGTAATTTCCGTTTTGATTTTTGAATTGATTCCAACATCAATCCATTGCAACCATTCAGGAATTTTTTCCAGGGATTAAGTATTATCTAGGACTTATTATGGATAGCCTTATGCCCAAATAAATAATTTAATTTGTCACCATATTTGGGATTCAAAATTATTCCATAAAACCTTTTAGGGTTCATTCGGTTTTCCCAAATTTCAAACAAGGGTATCAAATGTTAGCGTAGGGCCTTTGGTCTTCTGAATGATCAACAAGGCAATATAGTCAATCAACAAGCAAATCCTAGGAAATGTTAGCTAACTAGCAAACATCATAGGTTTTCTTGAAACAAATTAATTTCCTGTGAAATTTTAAACATACGAGATTTGGGAAAATTTAAATTGGGGAATGACAGTACCATTGAAGTTGCAACAATTAAATTGGGGAATACATGTTCTACAAAAGAGTGGTAGTAGATGCTGATGTGGCACATTTGATGACATGGAGGGCTGCATGTTGAGAGAATTGGAGTTAGTGGGATCAACTATTTAGGTATATAGGAATAGATGAGCTAAATCAAAAACTATTATTATTTTTAAGTGATTACGTTTGACTAAAGAGTGCGCATGCGCCGAACCATTGGAGTTGCAAGAATTAAATTGGTCAATGCATGTACTACAAAAGAGTGTTAGTGGATGCTGATGTGGCAAATTTGGTGATGTGGAGGATTGCATGTTGAGAGAATCCAAAAATCATGTGATGCATGTAGTTTAGCAATCTGCATGTAGGTTGCCTACTTCAAGGAAGCAATTTTCCCTTGTCGTTTGGTGGCCTAGGTTAGGCTAGGATGATGCACTACACGGTGTTTTGTTGTGCACGACCTATCTTGTGCTCACCCTTTCTCACTAATGGTGATCTTATCACACATGATACTAACATATGAGTTTCAAAATAAACATGATTTCAGTCCTAGCTAGTAAACAAATGACAGTTCATTCTAACTACCAACAAATTATAATAGTACAAATTAACAACCATATGGCTCAAGAGGAAAAAAATATCATCGGTGCCCAACTAGGGGGAAGTCCATTCTCATCTTCTTCCTATTGTTGCTGCTTCTTCTTCTTCTGCTGCTGCTTCTTCTTCAGATCATTGTGTTACCTTTTTTTTGCCCACACCGCGTCAGGACACTTCAACCTTTTGCCGTTCCAAGCTTCAATGTCAAATGTGTCCACACCATGGCCGAAGGCATCAACACCATCAACCATCTCATGTTCCTCCTTAGGCACAAGCTCATCACAACCCGATTGTAGGATCCACATATGGGGGATGCAACATGCAAGAACAAGCCTAACCTGGATGGGAAAAATGTGGAGTGCATTCTGATCTAGGATCTTAAATCTATTCTTCAGAGCTCCAAATACCCTCTCAAGTGACCCTAAGGCTAGAGTGTCTGAGATTGAACAATTACTGTCCAGTCGTAGGATAGTTCATGGAAGAGAACTCGTTCAGATGGTATTGGGTTTTCCTGAAGGGTGGAAGAATACCAAGCCGACATGCGTAACCAGTACATCCTAGGCAGAACTTGCCATTGGGGATATTGATGCCATCAGGTCGAGCCATGCAATCAGCAAGAATGTTAGCGTCATGGGTTGATCCTTCCCAACCAGCTAACACATATGTGAACTTCAGATCAAAGTCAACATCAGCAAGCATATTCTAACTTGTGTAGTGTTTTCTACCCCTGTCTGCTACAACCTGTGACCCCGACACTCTAGCAGTCACATGTGTACCATATATTGCGACAATGCAATACTGTGATGGCATGAAAACAGTGTGTTATGG
This sequence comes from Thinopyrum elongatum, assembly GCA_011799875.1. NCBI lineage: Eukaryota > Viridiplantae > Streptophyta > Magnoliopsida > Poales > Poaceae > Thinopyrum > Thinopyrum elongatum. Next base: position 495,791,297 of record CM022300.1, read on the forward strand.
TTGTATCAAAAAAATACAAGCATGTCAAGGCATGAACTACGAGTAGTGGTCACCTTGAAATACGGTTACCATCTTAGGCTATTGCGAATCTTGCTAGGAGTTTTCCCAATTGATGTCTGATGCGGCTTGAAACTGCGTCGGTATTTCCCCAAAGAGGAAGGGATGATGCAGTACAGCTACGGTAGGTATTTCCCTCAGTTATGAAACCAAGGTATCAATCCAGTAGGAGAACCAAGCAACACTACGTAAACGGTACCTGCACACAAAGAATAAATCCTCGCAACCCAACGCGTAAGAGGGGTTGTCAATCCCTCCTCGGTAAAAAGATAGATTGTTTTGTATGTGTTTGGATAAATAGATCTGAATAAAACGCGAAATAAAAGATGCAAATAAAAAGTGCAGCAAAGTACTTTGGGGTTTTTGGAATAATAGATCTGAAAACAAATGCGGCAAAAAAAAGATCGGAAAGCAATATGATAAAAGATAGACTTGGGGGCCGTAGATTTCACTAGTGGCTTCTCTCGAAAAAATAGCACACGGTGAGTAAACAAATTACTGTTGGGCAATTGATAGAAGATCAAATAATTATGATGATATCCAAGGCAATAATCAATATATAGGCATCACGTCCAAGATTAGTAGAACGACTCCTACCTGCATCTACTACTATTACTCCACAAATCGACCGCTATCCAGCATGCATCTAGTGTATTAAGTACATGCAGAAACGGAGTAATGCAATAAGAACGATGACAAGATGTAGGCAAGATCTATTCATGTAGGAATAGACCCCATCTTGTTATCCTTAATAGCAACGATACATGTGTGTCTCGCTGCCCCTTCTGTCACTGGGAGAGGACACCGCAAGATCGAACCCATCACAAAGCACCTCTTCCCATGGCAAGAAAAATCGATCTAGTTGGCCTAACTAAACCAAAGATTAGAAGAAGAAATACGAGGCTATAAATAATCATGCATATAAGAGATCAAAGAAAACTCAAATAAATTTCATGGATATAGATCTGATCATAAACTCAAAGTTCATCAGATCCCAACAAACACACCGCAAAAAGGTTTACATCAAATAGATCTCTAAGAGACCATTGTATTGAGAAGCAAAAAGAGAGAAGAAGCCATCTAGCTACTGCCTATGGACCCTTAGGTCTATGGTGGACTACTCACGCATCATCGGAGAGGCACCAATGAGGATGATGAACCCCTCCGTGATGGTGTTAGATTGGATCTCTTGGTTCTGGAACTTGCGGCGGCAGGAATTGTGTTTCATCGACTCCCCTAGGGTTTCTAAAATATTTGGGAATTCATAGGGTGAAGAGGCAGTGCAGGAGACCCCCGTGGGCCCCATAACCCACCATGGCGTGCCTGGGCTCCTGGGCACGCCCTGGTGTCTTGTGTTCCCCATGGGACTCCTCCCAGGTGCTTTCTTGGCCCCCAAGGTGTCTTCTGGTCCAAAAAAATCTCGAAAAAGTTTCACCGCGTTTGGACTCCGTTTGGTACTGATATTCTACGAAGTAAAAAACAAGCAAAAAACAGCAACTAGCACTAGGCACTATGTCAATAGGTTAGTCCCAAAAATGATATAAAGTTGCTATAAAATGATTGTAAAACATCCAAGATTGATAATGTGACGCCCCCGGCTTAATCGTGCACTAATCATACACGCAAATGCACACGATCAAGCCTAAGGACTCACTTGAAGGAATCACAACACAACTCTAAAACATAAATAAAGGCATACAAGCATTATATTACAAGCCAGGGCCTCGAGGGCTCGAATACATAGGCTTGATGACAACAAGCATCAGCGGAAGCGTTAGATATCTGAGTACAGATATAAAAGAGAAATAGATAAGCCTTTAAGAAGGCGGTGCAAAACAAAAGCTACAATCGAAAAGGCGCAGGCCTCCTGCCTGGGACCCTCCGAACCTACTCCTGATCGTCAGCCAAGTCGTAGTAGTAACCACCCTCGGGGTAGTAGTAGTGATCGTCGACAGGGGCAGCTGGCTCCGGGGCTCTGTCATCTGGTTGCATCAAACGGATATGGGGAAAAAGAGGAAGCAAAGCAACCGTGAGTACTCATCCGAAGTACTCAGCAAGCAAGGATCTATACTACATATGCAACATTATCAAAGAAAGGCTGTATATGTGGACTGGGCTGCAGAAATGCCAGAATAGAGAGAAGGCCTAGTCCTATCGAAGACTAGCATCTTCAGCGGTCTTGCAGCATTAGAAGAGTATAGATCAGCACCATATAAAGTAGTAGTAGTATTACGTATCAACCTTGCCCAGAGATCCTTCCTCGACTCCCTGCGAAAAAGCGATCCCAGAGCCCTAGTATCCTTTTCTCATCTCAAGTATCCAGTTCTAGTTGTATTGATCGGGATACAACTTCGAGCGTCCGTTACCGAGGATCGGCTATGCATAGATTAGTTCTTCCCTGCAGGGGTGCACCAACTTACCCACCACGCTCGATTAACTCCGGCCGGACACACTTTTCTGGGTCATGCCCGGCCTCGGCCAAACGACACACCGCAACCCGACCTAGACTTAACAGAGAAGTCAACACGCCGGACTAACCTATGCCCCCAGGGGTCTTGGGCCATCGCCCCGGGAACTCCTGCGCGTTACGTGCACCGCCGGTGAGCAGACCTAGCCCCCCTTTTACAAGTGCAGGGCGTTACCAGTCCAACCCAGCGTGTGCCGCTCCTTGCTGATGTCTATTAAGCTTCGGCTGATGTATACGACGCAGAGTACCCATATTATTCCCGCGTGATGGTTAGCGCTATCGTGCCAGAGGCCCACTCGGATCAAATATCCAAACTGTTAGTGAATTAGGAGCGCGTGGTAATGAGCAGAGACTCACGATGGATGTGACCCCGTCGCCCCGTCTCGAGGACTTGCGGCAAGGGCTAAGAATGCCCGACCACGCCTCGTTATTATCTCGCGGGCACCCTCCAGGTCAACCCGTCTCCACATCACTCGCATCACATGCTCGCGCGGGTACCCCTCAGGGCCGACCCATCTTTATCCAGTTTAATCAGTATCAACAGTAATGTAAAGGCAATCCGTGTGGCTACCACATCAAGAAGGAACCCGAGGCATCACCCTCGTTGGATTCCCACCTGATGTAAACATCAAGGTGGACGTAAGAGGAAATCACCCTCGAGGTTCACACTTGAGGTGTGGCACGACAGCGTCGTTATCGGGAGTGGAGAAGGAGGAATCACCCTCGATGACCACGACCAAGTAACAACTCCGCAGAGTTAACATCAGAAGTGCTTATGAGGTACCACCCTCGGCACTCGATAGTAACACTGCAGTGTTGTACCGATAAGGGGGAAGTGACGTGCGGTGTCGGGGTCTGGTTGTTGATGACGATGATCGAATCTCCTGATAATCCAGCGGGGCAACTGATCATCTGGGGGTCACTGGGGTACTAACCAGCCTATTCTAAGCAGTTTAGGATAAGCAGGTAATTACCAACAGCAGGTTACAAAATCAGGCTATGCATCAGAATAGGTAAAGCAGTAGCAACAGCAATTTCAAATGCAAGCATAAGAGAGAAGAGAATAGGCGATATCGGAATGTTCAAAGGGGGGGGGTGCTTGCCTGGTTGGTCAGCGGCAAGGGCAAGGTCGTCAACGGTGTCGTCGGTCTCTGGAGCAGCGTCGGTGTCGAGGTCTACCGAGAGAGAAGAGGGGGAGGAAACAAATAAATACACAGCAAACATATGCAACACAGTGCATGCTATGTTAACGTGCAGTGCAGGGTTGCCTAAAGACATGTCTAAATCATATTAGTTATTTTAGGATTTAAGTTGGAATTATTAACCGGTGTATATGCACTATTCATCTACCGAAAACAGGCTAAAAGTTGCGGGTTCACCTCCGTAGAGGGTCCCGACACGGAAACAGATGGCACGGTCGGATTCGTCTCGTCGTTCTGAGCAACTTTCATGTACAAAGTTTTTCCATCTGAGCTACGGATTATTTTCTACGATTTCCTAAAGTTTTATCAATTTTCTGGAATTAGTTAAATTATCATAAATGCTAAAAGTGAATTATGACATCATGATGATGCAATCATTACGTCAGCAGTGGGCTGACCAGCTGACCAGTCAACGGGCCCACTGGTCAGTGACTGGACCAGCCTAGTCAGCACGTTGACCCGAGTCAACGGGGTCAACAGGGCTGCGGGGCCCATCGGCCAATGACCCAGGCGGGTCCACGTGGCGACCACATCAGCGCCAGCTGCCGGAGTAGCTCCGGCGAGCCACGAACACGGCGGCGGGCACGGGCTACCGGCGGGATTTGCCTAGAGGGCACCAAATCGAGTGCCGCCGGCACCGTTCGATCGGCCGTTGTGTCACGAGTTCATACACGCCAAGAACATGGCCGGAGATGACCTAGAACGATGGTGGCAATGACAACAGGCGGCGGCCGGAATCGGTGCTCGACGAAAACGTCGCCCCGGCTCGTTTGCGCGCGATCTAAAGCGATAGGGAGCAGCAGTGGGAGCCCCTGAGCACGCTGGCGTGCTCGTTCGTCCTTGACAGGAGCCACAGCAGCAAGAGCAAGCTAGGCCGCGGCGGTGGGAGCACCCGCAATGGTGACGGCGTCCAGAGGCAGCAGAACGAGCGGGGAGCTGGGGAAACGCAAGCGCGTGCTCACCTAGTGGCTCATGAAAGGCCGGCGATAGTTTAGGAGTCGCAGTGGAGTGGATCGACGCCGGCGAGCTGCGGTGATCCGCGGTGGAAGATGGCTTGATGCGGGCGATGCGGTGGTCTCCAGCTTATGCGCGTAGGCGGAGAGGATGTAGCGGAGGCTTGCGGCCCCGGCAGACACCGAGCTGCGGCGAGGAAGGCACGGTGGCCGCGTGCGTCACGGCGGCGAGGCCATGGCGGCGTCGGGCGAGGTGGGGAACGAGGGAGAGAGGGGAAGAGCGAGGCGAGGGAGGAAAAAGAAGTGGCCAGGGGGAAGGAGGAGACCTTGGGGGAGGAACGGGGCTTCGGCCTTATCTCCCCGCGTCGGTGGGCGTCGGTGGCGTCGCGCTGTCGGCCAGCGGCCGAAGCACGCGTGCTCAGCCATGGCGCGGCTGACACGGCGACGGGGCAACAGGGTTGGGTCGGCTGGGCTCAGCCCAGTAACAGGTAAGTGGCCTGCCCGTTATTCTTTTCTGCCCTTTTTCCATTTATTCAAAACAGAGGCAGCCAAGAAAATATTTAGGGGCACCAAAAGAATTTGGAAAAATATGGGACTTGTCCCATTAATCTCTCTACATTGTTAGGCAGTGCCACAAGGAGTTTGGGGAGCAACTGAATCCATTTGGATTTTTCATAAATAGGATAACATTTAAAAATGCTGAAATGGTGCTGTTATAATTGCTAATGCTCATCTTTGCACAAGAGTGATGTTGTGTTCCTTAACAAGTAAATGTTATGGAATTTTTGACAGATGGTGAACATTTTTGCAGCAACTTTTGATCAACTTTAAATTCCACTTGTGATTTGAATTTGAATTCAGAGAAGGATTTGAGATGAGATGTTTCACCACTGTGATCAAGTATTGCAAATGATGATGACTTGGCATGATTAAGAGGTGATCACTGTAGTTGATACATGGGGGTGTTACAAATCTCCTCCACTACAAGAAATCTCGTCCCGAGATTTAAGTGGGGAAGTGAAGGGTAACTTCGGGAGAACTGACCCTTATAAGGTCGATTATCAGATGGACAATTCAGGGAGTGTGGCAGAAGTATCTCTTGAGTTGAAACTTAAGAAAACATCGAGAGTAAAGTATGAAGGTACAATAAGAAGTTTCAAGTGAATGGACAAACGATCGATACCTGAACAGAGTGTGAGTAGGGGGTTCAGAGCATCGGGAATAGATCACCTCTCGGAGGGTGGCTCGTGACAACACACCAAACCAAGAGCATAGGATACTTCGGAATCAAGGATGTACAGGAGAGTCAGGTTCCAATCCTGTGGAACTGTGATGAGGGTCGATCGAGAGTAGGAAGAACGGTGTCATCTTACAGGTCACGACAACAAGGTATGTCAGAAGATAGGCTGTCAATTATGTCGGTGGCAACATCGGTACCAAGGGCGAGGGATGTAGAGAACCATTTTCCTGCTCGTAAGAACGAGGCGGACCAATGGGCAAGGTTCTCGCCCATCAGTGGTTATCGGAATGTCATCAACAACAGTAACAGGGTCTTACTGACAGAGTCGTAGACCAAGGTGTTTACATAAGCAGGGAACTATTTCTGCTTATATCATATAGATCACAAGAAATACTAACAAACCAATGGAAAGGAAAATGTGATTATCAGGATTAATCAGACCAAAGGAAAGGAAAAATGTGATTGCACACAAGAATTGAGGGTATATCCTTCCCAAGGAAGGGCGGAGCATGATATACATGATAGGACAGCAAGTTCAAAAGTATTTAGACAAAGGGCGAGGGAAAAATCATGATATTACCCACACCACGGTGTTTGGATAATTGATCAAGAAACATTTAGCAATCTGCTTCCAATGTTCTGGTCGATATTCGGAATACCACAGTCATGCTTCGAGGTAGCAATAATATGGTGTTTGAAGTAAGGGTTGGGTCTGAAGATCACAAGAGATACAAGGAACACTTCCAAGGTTATCTCGGAATGTAAGGATTAACCAAACACAACCAGGTCTGTGTTGGTAGGAAGTCAAGAATGTCATCCATGATATCATAAATCATCGAGGGGCAGGGATGGTATTTCTCACCATGAATTCAATTGATATCTTAGAACAAGTCAATATATTGACGGGGATCATGACAAATTTTGCCAAGGGGCGCTATAAGGATGCCATCGAACCGGGACGACTTCAATCAAAAGGAATGATGCAACGAAAGTTTATTGGAACCATGGATAAGACACAAGCTCGAAATCAAGCTTGCTGTTCGAGGTGAAATGATAAGATGAGGAAGATCGACGTAAGCTTAGCTCATCGTCGGAAGTTGCTCCGGGCATAAGAACCAGGTAGCACAGTTAGAATTAGCACAATAATTATATAGCCGATCAGGCTAGGAATGATGTGATGGAGTATCATCCCAATAAGAATTCACAAAAGGTAGTGCAATGACAGGATAACATGGGGCAATACTTGAAGGTAGATCAGAATAGAGGTTGGACAGGTGAAATGATCTGCAGAGGACAAGTATTTTAACTTATCCGGGAAATGGAATCAAGGAGGAAATATGGTCGGAACCACGATCGCAAAGGATCAATTCATAGATACAAGATGAATTTGTACCAAGGAAATAATTATTTTTACGAGCAGCTTCTATGATAAGTTCCACATCGGGTCCATGGGCATGAACAACAAGGTTCAAGGTCGACTCCCACTTTTTCAATGCATAACCTTTCATTCACTCCTCGTTTTCAAAGAAATTGTAGTGCGGAAGATTTATCTAGTGAAGCAGCAGAAGAGTATGACTCGCATAACTTTCGAGTTCATACGGATTAGGGAAAGCATAGGTTCAACCCGTAGGGGTATCTTAGGAACATATACCACGAACTGCAGGAGTAATGAACTCAAGCTCGGAAGCAGAGCAAGGTTGACAAAGTAGAGGATACCATTTACCAAAGGCGTTATGTATCTGAGAAAAGGACTCGCAAGATTATTGAATATGAAAGACTTTGTCGGATAATAACCCAACAAAAGATCAGTTGATCAACAAAGGATCTGATGTGAGTATTGGTACTCAACCAGAAGAAGAAGGGATGCAAAGGAATCGGTTTATGGAAACATCTGAATAAGCAGAAGCTTGAATACGAAGGGTTTACGATTCCAAAATCGGGGGATCAGAGGCAGACGCTCTGATACATGTCCGGAATGACGTCAGAGCCGGAAGGATGAATTAGTAGGAAACAACTAATGATTGCGAGTATTCGTAGCAGATTGAATCAAGGGGCTCAAAATGGTAATGACAAGAGATGTCAACGGAGATTACTTGACATAGGGAATTTAACCATAAGACAAGCAGGCAAGAATTTCAAGAGCAATATGTTGCAGAGGATTTTCGGGAGATCAGATAGCAATTCAATGTGTTCTGGAAAGCACTTGAATAACTGGGGAGGAACGGACCCCGTGTAAGTATGAGGATTTATTCGTAGGTGTGTTTAGGCGGGAAGGAACTGCAAGGCAGTAGGTTCAGAGAATTCTCGAAATGTCGGATAGTATTTTGATATGTTGGATGAAACCCGAGAGTAACTAAAATGAATATATGAACAACGAGTGTAAGTAGTTATCCATCGGAGTTTATCGGTGGTCAGGAACTGCAAAGCAGTGGGCACAGGGTCTCGGAAAATTCGAGGAGTAACTTCGGAGTCTTCTGATGAACCAAGCGATCATCTGGCATGAGGGGCTCTCCGGGAGGAAGCGGTTACGAGAACCTTTTGTTGGAGTCAGCAAAACTTTAACCCGAATAGAAGAGAGATCAGAGTCCCAGAGTATAGACGAGGAATAAAAGATCCTAATCCCATCCAATGGCGACGTGGGCCCGTAAGCCACACAACCAAGTTAGTAAACCAATTTTGGACGACTAGACTCAACTTCGGCCAAGGAGTTGGAAAGGGGGATTCCTACAGGCAGTCGGCTCTGATACCAACCTGTGACGTCCCCGGGTTAATCGTGCACTAATCATACACGCAAATGCACATGATCAATCCTAAGGACTCACTTGAAGGAATCACAACACAACTCTAAATCATAAATAAAGGCATACAAGCATTATATTACAAGCCAGGGCCTCGAGGGCTCGAATACATAAGCTTGATGACAACAAGCATCAGTGGAAGCGTTAGATATCTGAGTACAGATATAAAAGAGAAACAGATAAGCCTTTAAGAAGGCAGTGCAAAACAAAAGCTACGATCGAAAAGGCGCAGGCCTCCTGCCTGGGACCCTCTGAACCTACTCCTGGTCGTCAGCCATCTCGTAGTAGTAACCACCCTCGGGGTAGTAGTAGTGATCGTCGACAGGGGCAGCTGGCTCCGGGGCTCCGTCATCTGGTTGCATCAAACGGATATGGGGAAAAAGAGGAAGCAAAGCAACCGTGAGTACTCATCCAAAGTACTCAGCAAGCAAGGATCTACACTACATATGCAACATTATCAAAGAAAGGCTGTATATGTGGACTGGGCTGCAGAAATGCCAGAATAGAGAGAAGGCCTAGTCCTATCGAAGACTAGCATCTTCAGCGGTCTTGCAGCATTAGAAGAGTGTAGATCAGCACCATATAAAGTAGTAGTAGTATTAAGTATCAACCTCGTCCAGAGATCCTTCCTCGACTCCCTGCGAGAAAGCGATCCCAGAGCCCTAATATCCATTTCTCATCTCAAGTATTCAGTTCTAGTTGTATCGATCGGGATATAACTCCGAGCGTCCGTTACCGACGATCGGCTATGCATAGATTAGTTCTTCCCTGCAGGGGTGCACCAATTTACCCACCACGCTCGATTAACTCCGGTCGGGCACACTTTTCTGGGTCATGCCCGGCCTCGGCCAAACGACATGCCGCAACCCGACCTAGACTTAATAGAGAGGTCAGCACGCCGGACTAACCTATGCCCCCAGGGGTCTTGGGCCATCGCCCCGAGAACTCCTGTGCGTTACGTGCACCGCCGGTGAGCAGACCTAGCCCCCCTTTTACAAGTGCAGGGCTTTACCAGTCCAACCCAGCGTGTGCCGCTCCTTGCTGATGTCTATTAAGCTTCGGCTGATGTATACGACGTAGAGTACCCATATTATTCCCGCGTGATGGTTAGCGCTATCGGGCCAGAGGCCCACTCGGATTAAATATCCAAACCGTTAGTGAATTAGGAGCGCGCGGTAACGAGCAGAGACTCACGATCGATGTGACCCCGTCGCCCCGTCTCGAGGACTTGCGGCAAGGGCTAAGAATGCCCGGCCACGCCTCGTTATTATCTCGCGGGCACCCTCCAAGTCAACCCTTCTCCACATCACTCACATCACATGCTCGCGCGGGTACTCCTCAGGGCCGACCCGTCTTTATCCAGTTTAATGAGTATCAACAGTAATGTAAAGGCAATCCGTGTGGCTACCACATCAAGAAGGAACCCGAGGCATCACCCTCGTTGGATTCCCACCTGATGTAAACATCAAGGTGGACGTAAGAGGAAATCACCCTCGAGGTTCACACTTGAGGTGTGTCACGACAGCGTCGTTATCGGGAGTGGAGAAGGAGGAATCACCCTCGATGACCACGACTGAGTAACTACTCCGCAGAGTTAACATCAGAAGTGCTTACGAGGTACCACCCTCGGCACTCGATAGTAACGCTGCAGTGTCGTACCGATAAGGGGGAAGTGATGTGCGGTGCCGGGGTCTGGTTGTTGATGACGATGATCGAATCTCCTGATAATCCAGCGGGGCAACTGATCATCTGGGGGTCACTGGGGTACTAACTAGCCTATTCTAAATAGTTTAGGATAAGCAGGTAATTACCAACAGCGGGTTATAAAATCAGGCTATGCATCAGAATAGGTAAAGCAGTAGCAGCAGCAATTTCTAATGCAAGCATAAGAGAGAAGAGAATAGGCGATATCGGAATGTTCAAGGGGGGTGCTTGCCTGGTTGCTCGGCGGCAAGGGCAAGGTCGTCAACGGTGTCATCGGTCTCCGGAGCAGCGTCGGTATCGGGGTCTATCGAGAGAGAAGAGGGAGAGGAAACAAATAAATACACAGCAAACATATGCAACACAGTGCATGCTATGTTAACATGCGGTGCAGGGTTGCCTAAAGACATGTCTAAATCATATTAGTTATTTTAGGATTTAAGTTGGAATTATTAACCGGTGTATATGCACTATTCATCTACCGAAAACAGGCTAAAAGTTGCGGGTTCACCTCCGTAGCGGGTCCCAACTCGAAAACAGATGGCACGGTCGGATTCGTCTCGTCGTTCTGAGCAACTTTCATGTACAAAGTTTTTCCATCAGAGCTACGGATTATTTTCTATGATTTCCTAAAGTTTTATCAATTTTCTGGAATTAGTTAAATTATCAAAAATGCTAAAAGTGAATTATGACATCATGATGACGCAATCATTGCGTCAACGGTGAGCTGACCAGCTGACCAGTCAACGGGCCCACTGGTCAGTGACTGGACCAGCCTAGTCAGCACGTTAACCCGAGTCAACGGGGTCAACAGGGCTGTGGGGCCCATCGGCCAGTGATCCAGGCGGGTCCATGTGGCGGCCACATCAGCGCCGGCTTCCGGAGTAGCTCCGGCGAGCCACGAACGCGGCGGCGGGCACGGGCTACCAGCGGGATTTGCCTAGAGGGCACCAAATCGAGTGCCGCAGGCACCGTTCGATCAGCCGTTGTGTCGCGAGTTCATAAACGCCAAGAACGTGGCCGAAGATGACCTAGAACGACGGTGGCGATGACAACAGGCGGCGGCCGGAATCGGTGCTCGATGAAAACATTGCCCCGGCTCGTTTGCGCGTGATCTAAAGCGATAGGGAGCATCAGTGGGGAGCCCCTGAGCACGCTGGCGTGCTCGTTCGTCCTTGACAGGAGCCACAGCAGCAAGAGCAAACTAGGCCTCGGCGGTGGGAGCATCGGCATTGGTGACGGCGTCCAGAGGCAGCAGAACGAGCGGGGAGCTGGGGAAACGCAAGCACGTGCTCACCTAGTGGCTCATGAAAGGCCGGCGACAGTTTAGGAGCCGCAGTGGAGTGGATCGACGCCGGCGAGCTGTGGTGATCCGCGGTGGAAGATGGCTTGATGCGGGCGATGCGGTGGTCTCCAGCTCGTGCGCGTAGGCTGAGAGGATGTAGCGGAGGCTTGCGGCCCCGGCAGACACCGAGCTGCGGCGAGGGAGGCACGGTGGCCACGTGCGTCACGACGGCGAGGCCATGGCGGCGTCGGGCGAGGTGGGGAACGAGGGAGAGAGGGGAAGAGCGAGGCGAGGGAGGAAAAAGAAGTGGCCAGGGGGAAGGAGGAGGCCTGGGGGAGGAACGGGGCTTCGGCCTTATCTCCCCGCGTCGGTGGGCGTCGGTGGCGTCGCGCTGTCGGCCAGCGGCCGAAGCACGCGCGCTCAGCCATGGCGTGGCTAACACGGCGAAGGGGCAACAGGGTTGGGTCGGCTGGGTCAGCCCAGTAACAGGTAAGTGGCCTGCCCGTTATTCTTTTCTGCCCTTTTTCCATTTATTCAAAACAGAGACAGCCAAGAAAATATTTAGGGGCACCAAAAGAATTGGGAAAAATATGGGACTTGTCCCATTAATCTCTCTACATTGTTAGGCAGTGCCACAAGGAGTTTGGGGAGCAACTGAATCCATTTGGATTTTTCATAAATAGGATAGCATTTAAAAATGCTGAAATGGTGCTGTTATAATTGCTAATGCTCATCTTTGCACAAGAGTGATGTTGTGTTCCTTAACAAGTAAATGTTATGGAATTTTTTACAGATGGTGAACATTTTTGCAGCAACTTTTGATCAACTTTAAATTCCACTTGTGATTTGAATTTGAATTCAGAGAAGGATTTGAGATGAGATGTTTCACCACTGTGATCAAGCATTGCAAATGATGATGACTTGGCATGATTAAGAGGTGATCACTGTAGTTGATACATGGGGGTGTTACAGATAATATAACATCATGGAACAAGCAAAAATTATAGATGCGTTGGAGACGTATCAGTACCTTGATCATCTCTCCTCTGAGCTCCCAAATAGCACACACAACTTGCTTGAAATACCTGGAAATGGTCTCCATTGATCTCCTGAACGTGTTGTGGATAATCCTGAACCTCTGATTATAACCTACAACATGAAAGAACATGGCAACTTGTTGTTCGACAGAGGTGTGGATGCTATCTTGCAGCAGCCCCCTGTTCCTAAACGTCTCCACAAGCCCGACGAAAGGTGCTCTTTGCATTTGAAGCATCCATAGAGCCTCTATAACATGACCCATGCCCGAATCACAACTAGGATTGCTACTGCCTGGCCAACCAGCTTCATCCGTTCGTCCATAACCTAGGCGACTCAACGGTGAGGTGAGCAATGGCGAAATGAATCCTACATCGTACCTAACGGCCTAACATGGGATGAATGTTGTATGCTGCTTGCCCCTTGGGAGCCAACGACCCACCAGTAGCATTGACGAGGAGAACGAGATGAAGTCAGAGATGAAGGGGAGAAGCATGTCCTGTTGCATGAGATTAAAGTCGCCGCCTTCACCGCTGCCGCTGGTTCCGCAGATCCGAGTCACCGCCGCCGACAAAGGCAAGAACCGAGGCTGGGTTTTTCGTAGTGCTACAGCCTACAGGTGAGCGAGTAAAAGGTTGATGCTAGATTTCGTGCTATCCGCGCTGACCGATTTTTGTCCTGCTATCTCTGCCCCAATTTCCCTTGCACCGCCACGTATGGCGTGCCCCACTTTTGCACCTGACTCAGCATGGCTCGCTAGAAACGGCTGATTCGAATGTTCCAAGCGAGCCAACCTCTGGGCTACTTTAAGGATCATGCGCGTGCGAGCCAAGCCTCCATGTATATGCTATGATGATGTGTCTAGCGTCGTTAGAGGGCGTGTGGAGGTGTGTCTCCGTCAGATCTTGCGGGATTCGCTCGGTGCTGGTCTTCGGTGGATCTGCTTGGATCCGGTCTTCCTTCATCTTAGTTTGTGTGGTTATAGGTTTGATCCTTCTGATCTACAACTTTCTTCATCCGTGATGGTTGCTGCTCTGGTGCACTGGTCCTACGGGGCCTTAGCACGACGACTTCCCGACTGTCTACTACAACAAGGTTTGTCTGGCTCCAACAAGGGAGGGGCGGCGACAACGGCGCACCTTCGGCTCGCTTCAGTGTAGTCGTCTCTAGGTGGTCCACATACCTGGTTGTAATTTTTATTACCTCTGGTGTTCTTTGTACTGCTATGATTGGAGATGAATAGATTGGAAGTTTCTCAAAAAAAAGGCACTTCCCACACAACACATACAAATCATCTTGTTTATAACAGGAAAGAATAATGCTTGTCCTTTCTTTAGAAGACTTCAAATCATTTCTAACCCCCCAAGAGCAACTCCCACATCTCGGGAGTATAATTTAGGGAAAGTTCTCTAACATCTACTTTTCTTAGTTCTCATAAACTTCTTCCTGTAAAATAATTTTTCTTTGTATTTTCATTAAAAGGTGTTAGGGCCCGCCAGTCAGTGACACCGTGTGGCGACGACGGCCGGAGAGTGAGGCGGCACTGGTCAGCCTCGCGGCGGCGGGCCAACTTGGTGGCAAGAGGCCTTGCGGGCAGGCCAGGTAGGGCTGCGTGATGGAGCGGCCTCTCGGGGCAGGGTTGTGTGGCGGCGGTGGTGGCCGGCCTAGTGGGGTGGGGCTACGCGTCAGGGATAGCGATAGCAATCTCGCGGCAAAGGAGGCGGTCGATCTCACGGGGCAAGGTTGCGCGGCAGGTGCAGCGGCGTTCTGGCGGCGGCGGCCAGCCTCCCGGGGCAGTGTTGCGCAGTAGTGGCGGCGGCGCAACGTCGTGGCGCGGCCTCGCGGGGGCGTCATGGCGATGTTCCGGTGGTGCCGAGGTGACCTTCCGGCAGCGGCAACGCGATGTTTCGGGTCATTCTGCTCATGAAATTTCAGGTCCCCCGCGTCACCCTCGTTGTCGGCAGTGGGGGAACCCTAGATCGAGCGCCGCCGCCCCCTACGCACCTTGCTCCCACCACGCCGCCACCGGAGGAGCGGTCGACGGAGCCCGCGTCGGCTCCCGGGAGGGTGGCGGCGGGGCGATTCGGCTGGATCCAGCCCCCACCCATGATGCCACCCCACCCCCCCTCCCGCATGCTGCGGTGACGGCTCCTCGGCGGCGGCTTTGATCCCGACGGCGGCTACGCTCCTCACCCGCGGTGTGTGCACACGGATCTCCCCCCCCCCCCCCCCCCCCGCGTGCGTGGTGAGGCCGGCCCTGTGTCGGCTCCCTGGTGGCGCGCGATGCTACGGGTGCGCGGACTCGGCAGCCGGACCTGCGTTCTCCAGGTCCCCCGGCTCGTCGACGTCCTCCGCCGGTGCTGCTCCGGCGCTGGCGCTCCAAAGGTTGTGCCCCTCTCCAGCCTCTTCGACTCGCCTGATCTTGCTGGTGCTGCTCCGGCCCGGCAACCCAGGACCTGCGTTATCCAGTGTCCCTGTCTTGCCAGCAGCCCCTGCTTGCGCGGCTCCGGCCCCGGTGCTCTCGATGGCTGCGCCCCTTCCAGTCTCGCCGGTTTGCTGGTGTCCTGCTGGATCCGTCTCAAAGGCCCGGACCTGCGTTCCTTCCAGGTTCTGGCTTGCAAGTGACGCCACCTGCCGTCATCCATTGCCAGCTCCTGTCGCCTCCCCAACGTCGTCGACCTCCTTGCCTAGTCCTCTCGCCAGATCCAAAGCATGCGTGTCCGACGGCGCCCGGTGTCGCCCTTGGTTACGGGCGCAGCTCCCCTCAATGTGGTGACAATTTTGACCTACACGTTGTCTTCCTTGGCTCTTGATCTCAACCCGGCAGATGTGGGATTGCTCCGACTCGGCCAGGCGAAATCCCTGCTTGGCTTGCCGATGCTGGCAGAGGCAACCGCTCGCGGGTGTCATCCCCTTCTTGGATGCGCTGTCATGGCCCCTTTCTGTGCCCCATCGAACACCATTCCTTGGATCGAACAACGACGGCGCCATAACATCGTTCCCCTTCTCGAAGGTGTTGTCTTGTTGCTCAGCGTCCCTGGTGTTGGATCTTGAGTCTTGGGGGCGATTGCGTCGGTTCAGGCTGCATCTCATGGATTGGGCATCCTAGGTGATATGTACGTCCTTGCAGGTCCTTCTCCCATGGTTTTTCGTCTTCGGCCTGGCCGGGTCCTGCAGCCCACTCGCCGATCTCTAGGCGTTCTAGGTGGGAGTATGTTGATCATGTCGAGTCTAAAGCCGCGGCCATTCGGAGGTGGTGCCTTGTGTTTGTCGTGACGCGGTATGGGTGTCCTGTGCCCCGAGTCTCCTTGCCTTCTTGGCCGGAGGCCGGGCTAGGTGGGTTTAGCCGTGTGTGTCCCTTGTTCGGGCTGAGCATCCCTCTTCCCTCTGCTCCAGGCACCATACTCGCGCCTTTTCCGTTCGTGTAGTGTGTTGTACCCTCTCTTGTACTTTCTCTATTCTCTTCTATCAATGAAAAGATACGCAAGCTTTGCGTATTCGCGAAAAAAAATTCAGGTCACGTCGTTCTGCTCGTGAAATTTCAGGCAGTCATCCGCGGGCCAAAATTATATGTGATGGCCATCTTTCCTTAAAATTACAGGACAGAGGGGGTGTTTTTACGAGATCCCGTAAAAAAATGGGTTTACGGAAGCTTTTGTAGGTTTATTTGGGATACAGGAGCTATTGGAGTTGCTCTAAACATGTTTTTCTTTTTTTGAGGATTTCCTAAGTTCAAGCTTGGTCATTCTTTGTTACCCGGAATTGGCATACTTTAGAGCATCTCCAATAGATGATGTATATTTTGGTGCTCCAAACCGGTGATGGAAAAATTTACATCACCAAAAAGTGCTTTCTACATCTCTGAAAAAGACTCAACTCCAACAGATGGTCCAAAACGGAGATGTAAAAGAGCAACTCCAACAGATGGTCCAAAACGAAGATCTAAAATTCTGAAAACGACCAACTACTACTTCATCTCAACATAGTTCAAACATCAAATTCAAACATAGATGACATAAATTTAAACTAGCAGAACTACTCGTCGTCCGAGGGCATACAGTACGACTCTTCGGAGTCATCCGAGAGCCCCCAGAACTCCTCGTCCTCCTCCGACGATGACTCGATGGGGATCACCGTCGAGGGGCCGGCCTCGTCCTTCTTCTTCACCTCCTTCTTCTTCTTCTCCTCGGCATCACGCTTCCAGTAGAACTCCTGCTCGGCCTGGACGTACTCGGGATGCTCCCGCGCAAACCGAGCCATCGCCGCCTCGTTGCTCTCATCGGGAGTGACGACAACCACCGGTCTCTTCTTCTTCGCCGGCATCTCCTCCATCCGGATGCCCTGCGGCACAAGCCACTACGCCACCGCCCGGGTCTCGATCTCCGGGAAGTTGAGGCCCGTCTTCGGCCGTCCGGCACGCCACACCGCCACGTCGTAGGCACGCGTGGCCTCGTCGGCAGTGGGATACGTGCCGAGCCACCAACGCCGCCCGGCGTCGGAGAACTCCACTCCGAAGTTCCCGGAGGGCTTCGCCCTCACACCGAAGAAACCCGACTTGCCCTTCGGCGTCTTCTTCAGCGCCATCGGGTGGCGGCGGCGGCCGGAGCGAGTCAGGGTGACGGCGGCCGGAGCGAGCCGGGGCGGCAACGGGTGGAGAGAGGTCGGGGCGGCGGCCGAGCGGGAAGCGGGCAGCGGCGTGCGACGCGGGGCGGAGGCGGACGGAGCGGTGCGGGCGAGGGCGGGGGGCGGCGACGTGTGGTGCGGGCGAGCGGCGGCCTGTGGTGCGGGCGGGGGCGGGCGAAGGCCGGAGCGGAGGCGGACAGGCCAGGGCGGGGCGGGGCGGAGGCGAGCGGGGCCGGGGCGGGGCTGAGGCGGACAGGGCCGGGGCGGGGCGGAGGCGGTCAGAGCGGAGGCAGACGGAGCCGGGGCGGCGAACGCGAAGGGAGGGGGAAAAGGAGGCGGGGTGGGGAAAGAGGAGGAGGGGGAGGGGTAGGGAGGGGGGGATAGGAGGCGGGGAAGGAGTAGGGGTAGAGGCAGAGGGGAGGAGGAAAGAGGGGGAGCGGGAGAGGAGGAGGGGCGGAGGAGGGAGGGAGGAAGAGCGGGGGGGGGGGTGAGAGGATCGGGGAGGGGGGGGGGATGAACTGAAGGGCGGTTGGGCGTTGACGCGCGGCCACGGTTTTTACATCTCCTGCCTCCGGAGATGTAAATTTGCACCGCGAGGTGTTGTATTTTACATCTCCAGGAGACGGAGATGTAATTTTTTTTGCATATGGACCATCTGTTGGAAAGCTGTTTTTTGCCTCAGAATATTCAAAAGTTGGTTATTTTTACATATGGACCGTCTATTGGAGATGCCGTTAGAGATGCTCTTACCCGCAAAATAGTCCCCGTTCTGACCATCCTGAATTTTGGAACCACTATATTAGTCCTATGTGGGACACGTACAAAGGGCATGTGTTTGGTTTGTTGATGTACCAAAATGGAGTCACATGGGGATTTATGTCGGGGATAATTCTTGCCAAAATACAAAGTTAAGGGTATGTATCCTGACCAAGATTAAACTTCGGGGCCGGGTAAAATAAAAGGGCGTATCTAGTGTTGAAAACTCCCTGACAAAGTGGGGTCAGTGAAAGGAAATTTCTAAACAGTTATATACCCATGCATAAGTTCTAAACAAGGAGGCTGGCTCAAACCTAGGACCTCCAGGCCACAAAGTGGAGACTGGAGAGACTCTACCACTGCGCCAGGCCGGGACGGGTAAAATGCGTAAAAAAAATATTTTTGGAGATGAAAAGTGGAGTAAACTCTATTTAGAATATTCACCAAATATACCCAAAAAAATATCTATGGACAAAATGATTCCATGAACAGCTAAAACGAGGATTCTAATTTTTCCTGACTTTGGTCACATGGATCATTGCAGTCACTGGCATGTTCTTCTCCACCATGGTCACAACATTGTCAACTTGTCGAGGACCTTGGCCTTCATGGTCATCCCTGTCATCGTACTGGATTTGTACTAGGCTGAGACTGGAGGTCATAAATCCCATCTCCAAAATGTTGGAAGCTGAACTAGATGGAACCTTTTGGCACTACACACAGGAGTAAAACAAATAAATTTGGAGGTAAGGTCCTTCAGTCAGACAAATCAAGTGAAGTCAAATGTAGTTACCTCACAAGTTCTTCAGAGTAAGTTTCTCGAGGGCAGGCGTATAATGCAGGAAACTACACAACGTCTGAATGTTGTCCCCAATCTCACATCGTTCAAGGACCAGGGTTCTTAGATTGCGGAACATTGGTAATCTATTGTGCTCCTCATCAAGTATCGCCTGCAACATAGGACATGGGGCAGATTTATCACTTCCTGGCACCATCAGTTGAAATTGGTACTCAGCCGGAGGAACACCAGGTGAAGGAGGTGGCGGAATACGTTGTGCGTACATTGCAGAGACAAGAACAGGGTTAGTTAGTGTACACTTGCATTATGCAGTTGAATGAACGGAAATTATGCATACAAATGAAGCAAGCACAAGACTGAAGGAACAAACCATATCACGGAATCCTGACAGCTCCAAGCTTCTGACGTTGGATAGATAGCCGAGAAATCTGCATAGCATCGGTACCAACAAAATTGGGTCCTGTTGAAAAACAAAGGGATCTCCTTTCGCCGGCAGAGGGTTGTCCAATAAGCGGACGGATGCTTGGACAAGATCAGGCACCTCCTGTACGGTGACAGAGAAGGCTCGAAGGCTGCGAAAATGGACGGCAAGGTGCAGCGAGAAGAGCCGAGGGGCTATGACCTCGAAGTTTAAGATGGTGCCTGCCTCAACTGTGAGGTTCTTGAGCGTGTTGGACTCGATCCTTGAGAGATTGGACATGTCCGTGCTTCTGATCTCCAAGTCTTGGAGGACTGTGAGCCAGGCGAAGAGGTGCTTCTCGAAATCCTTGTGGAGAAGCACGTCGTGAAGGAGCAGCTTGGTGAGGCGGTGGGTGCCTGAGGCGAACGAAGGCAGCTTGATGCCGCGTACTTCGAGCACCGCCGGGGAGCACTCGAGGCCACGGCTAACCCATCTGGTGTGGGCGGCGCAGATGGAAGAACGGTGGTCGTGGAAGAGCCGCCTCCACAGAGGCCGCGGCGAGGCGATGCTCACCCGCAGGGTGTGCAGCGGCGAGGAGGCGCAGGTGCTACGGCGAAGCAAGAGGTTGTCGACGAAATCGTCCAGCTTCTTGTGCCGCTCCTCATCTTCCCCCTCTTGGTCCTCCCCGCCGTCGATGTCGAGGCACGGGACGGCCAGCCAGAGGCGGCGCCACCTCGACGACAGCACGCAGGTTTGCACGACCTGCCGGGCCTTCAGGCGGGAGAGGATGGCGTGGAGCAGGCAGTCCGTCAGGTCGCTCAGCCCGTCGACGCCGGCGGCATCCATGTACTCAATTTCAGATCGGGAACGGGTCGACTGAGAAGATTACCCCTTTTTTTGAGAGAGAGAAACTGAGAAGATTGCCTAGATCCGTTCCGTATGCGTCTTCAACTTTTCTTTATTTGATGATGAGGGGAAATGCGTCTTCAACTAAAAGACGTCCTTACACTCAAAAAAAAAAAACTAAAAGACGTCCTGCCGAGGTCAGCCCCATTCTTTTCCATCTCAAACAGGGCCAGATTCGGCCGGTCGCCCCGCAGCCAGACCTGGCCAGATGGGCCGGCCCGGCACGACGAGGCCAAGGTTATACTGGCCAGCAGGCACAGCAAGTACACGGGCCGGCACACGTGCTGCCCTCCCTGGCCCAAGCACGCCCCCTATGTTACATAATAAATATTGGGTTGTATAATAAATAAATAAATGGGTCATGACGTGCCAGCACGGCCCGATTATAAACGTGTTGGGCCAGGCCCTCCATGGGTTGGGCCGCGGGCTATCGGGCCGGCACGCTAAGACCGACCCATTTGGCCAGGTTTGGCCGCACCCGCATTATCAGCCTTCCAAATAGCCATCAGATCTAACCACCTCTTTTCTTACAACCTCGTGACAAGAAAAAGCACGGGAAAGAAAAGGGCGGACCACTACTAGCGCTCGTCATTGCTTGACCACCGTCGATGATGCTCACCGCCCCGTCGTCGACGTTGCTCACCAGCATCGCCATCGCTGATTCCAGACTGGCCCGCGCCCGATCCTAGCTCTGCGTGCTCGTGGTCGCAGAACCCTCAGTTCACCGTGTCTCTCACCAGCATCGCCATCGCTGATTCCAGCCTGGCCCGCGCCCGGTCCTAGCTCTACGTGCTCGTGGTCGCAGAACCCTCAGTTCACCGTGTCTCTCACCAGCTCCGTCGCATGCAGCTCGAGCTAACAAAGGTCGCACGTCCGACGAAGCAGAGACACCCCTATCTAGCTTTGTAGCGACGTCGTTCATCGTCAACGGTGGCATCTCCAGCGAAGCAGCGGTGCTCCTATCCAGCTTGTAGCAACGTCGTTCACCGTTTCCAGCATTATCGCTATAGGGTTACAGCACCGCCGCCTAGTTTTAGCAAACGACGACCACCGGTTGTAGCATCCCTCGCCGCCAGTTGTAGCATCTCTCGCCACCGGTGGTAGCATCCATCGTCGCCGGTTCCGGCAAAATGATGACTAACGGTTGTAGCATCCATTGTCGTCTGTTATAGCATCTCTCGCCACCGGTGATAGCATCTGCCGTCGCCGGTTCTAGCATGCAGGCCACCGGTTGTAGCATCCATTGCACTAGTTGTAGCATCTCTCGCCACCAGTGCTAGCATCCGCCGTTACCGATTCCAGCAACGACAACCACCAGTTGTAGCATCTGCTATCACCAGTTCCAGCAACGACGACCACTAGTTGTAGCATCTCTCGCCACCGGTGGTAGCATCCACCATCGTCGGTTCCAGCGCGCCGGCCACCGGTTGTATCATCCATCGCGCTAGGTGTAGAATCTCTCGCCACCAGTTGTAGCATTTACCGTCATCGATTCCAGCAACGACGGCCACCGATTGTAGCATCTCTACCCATCGGTGGTAGCATCCACCATCAACGGTTCCAGCAACAATGACCATCAGTTGTAGCATCTCTCGCCGCCAGTTGTAGCATCCGCTATCGTCGGTTCCAGCAACGGCAGCCATCGGTTGAAGCATCTCTCGACATCGGTGGTAGCATCCACCATCGCCGGTTCCAGCATAAACTTAGTGTGCCGCGACTTCGGTGCGGCTGATTGCTGCACCACAGCACGCCTATAGTAATATCGCCACAACTCGTGTGTGTTCTCGAGTTGCCGGCTCGCCATGCACCACTCGGCATCTCCCCCAAATGGCTCGTCTGGCAGCATCGGTTGTCACCACATGTAGCATCGGCGTGCGTCGCTCCACTACTAGGAAAATGCTTATACGCAGTAGCATAGTAGTAGCGCTGTAAAATAGTAACCGCTGCTGCTATTTAGCAGTAGCGCTTTTCCTAGAAAGTGCTACTAGTAAAACTCTAGTAGTAGCGCTGGTAAGCAAAAACACGCTACTACTATGTGGGACCAGACGAGGCCACCGACGGTCGCTGGAGTTGTAGCGCTGTACAGAAATAAGTGCTACTACTAATAGTTTAGTAGCAGCGCTTGATTGTACTGCGCCGCTACTGCTAATGGGCCCCACTTAGTAGTAGTGCTGTTCCAGGAGAGCGCTACTACTAAGTCCCATAGCAGCAGCGCTTTTTGCTAAGCAGCGCTACTGCTAGTTGCGGCTGGTGCCACCTTTTCCACCCCCTCCCCCTCCTCCCCCACTTTGCCCTCTCTCCCCCTCCTTTCCCCTCTCCACTCTCCACTCTCCACCATTGTTGCTCTTCTTCTCTCTTCCTCCTACCTCTCTTCTCTTCTCTCCTCATTAATGGCACCCTCCTCCATAAATGGCCTCTCTCTTTCTCCTACACCTCTCTTCTCTCCCCCATTAATGCCCCCCTCCACCATAACCCCTCTCCATTAGTTAGCTAGCTAGATTCACCTCTCCTCCCCAACAACTAGATCTAGCTAGCTCTTTAGCCAACCACACGTGCTCGCTCGATCGTTCTCTCTCATCATCTAATTAACCGCGCGTGCTCTCGGTCTCTCTCGGGAGATATATAGGTGAGTAAAAAGTTGTTCATTTCAAGAATGGGAATATGTGTGTGAATGAGAATATGTGTGTTTGGGATATATATATGGAGAGATTTGTGCGAGTGACATGCCCTCGAGTTGCTTATGTTTTGCCGAAATGTCGATAGCCTCGATGAGCATTTGAAGTATCTACATAATAAAGTTCTTCCCGCGGGGAACCTGTGTCCTACTAGTGTCGAGGAGGCCAAGAAAATTGTTTGCCCTTTTGATTTGCCGCACATTAGGTACCACGCATGCATCAACAATTGCATTATTTATCGGGGGGAGCATGCGGAAAAAACCAGCTGTCCAGTGTGCAATGCTTCTCGATACAAGAAGGCAGGAAAGAAAGCTCCTCAGAAAGTTGTATGGTACTTTCCGATCACTCCCCGTCTGCAGCGATATTTCGTAGATCCTAAGGAAGCAAAGCTCAAGCGCTGGCACGCGGAGAGGAAGAAGCCCGACGATGGAGATGATCCGAGGCTGAGACACCTCGTAGATGGTAGCCAGTGGAGAGCATTCAACGCCGTATATGGATTTGCTACAGAAGATCCAAGGAACATCATGCTTGGTGCGAGTACCGATGGCATGAATCCGTTTGGAAACCAGAACACCAACCACAGCACATGGCCCGTGATTGTATGGATGTACAACCTCCCCCCATGGAAGTGCATGAAGACAAAGTACATACACATGAGCATGCTGATTCAAGGGCCGAAACAACCGGGAAATAGTATTAACCTGTATATGGGGCTTCTACAAGAGGAGCTAGACACGTTATGGAAAACACCGGCATGGACATGGGACGCCAGCAAAGGAGAGTATTTCCATATGAGAGCCGCGCTGATGACGACGGTGCACGACTATCTCGGTTACGGGTACACCTCAGGCCAGGTGTGCCATGGATACTGCGGATGCACGAGGTGCATGGATGATACAACGTCTCAGCAGCTTACGTCAACGAAAGATGGCGGGTCCGGGAAAATTGTGTACATGGGGCATCGTAGATGGCTCGAGAAGGATGACCCGTGGAGAAAGCGTGGAGATCTATTCAATGGGTTGGCTGAGCTTCGAGGACCTCCACGTAAGAGGAGCGGAGCCGAAATCGATGAGCTGTTGAGAAACTGGGAACAATGCCCCACGCCGGGAAAGATCAAAAAGGCGCCGGAGCCGTTGCTGAAGGTATGGAAAATGAGGTCTGTTTTCTGGGACTTGGAGTACTGGCCCAATCACGACACGCCTCATTGCCTTGATCAGATGCATATCACGAAGAATGTCCTCGAGAGCTTGCTTGGCACACTGATGAACATGCCGGAGAAGACCAAGGATGGGCCGAAGGCAAGGAAAGACTTGGAAGATTTTAAGATCAGGAAAGAGCTCCACCGTAAAAAGTCGATGGAGGAGACGGAGACGGAGACGGAGGAAGGGGAAAGGGGCAAAAAAGTCAACAAGAAGGAGGAGAATTATTGCCCCCCTTCTTGCTTCACCTTAAGTGCGAAGGAGATCGATCAATTCATCAAGTGCCTTATGGGAATCAAAGTCAGTTCCAGTTACTGTGGGAAGATAAGCAGATTTCTAGACCCCAAGAAGAAAAGGTTCAGCGGGATGAAGTCTCATGACTGTCACGTGATGATGACGCAGATACTCCCGGTTGCCATTAGAGGGATAATGGACAAGCACGTCCGTGACACGCTTACTGGTCTGTGCAACTTCTTCGACGTTATATCTCGAAAGTCCATAAGTGTGAAGCAGCTCCGAAGGCTACAGGAAGAGATCGTTGTCATACTATGTGAGCTTGAGATGTACTTCCCGCCAGCGTTCTTTGACGTCATGGTGCATCTGTGTGTCCACATCGTGGACGACATCATCGACCTCGGGCCGACATTCCTTCACAGCATGATGCCGTTCGAGAGGATGAATGGGGTCATCAAAGGATTCGTTCGTAACACGTCCCGTCCCGAAGGGAGCATCATCCAGGGGTATCTGACGCATGAGTGCGTCTTCTTTTGCGAGAATTATATAAGCGTCGGAGACCCTGTTGTTGGTTTGCCCGTCAAGAAGCACGATGGGAAGCTCGAAGGAGATGGTCACAATAACGGCCGGAGGGAATTGCATGTGGACTACTCGGATCGACGGAACGACTTTGACAGGGCTAACTTAGTAGTGCTACAACACCTAGATGTGGTAGATGATTATGTGGCACAGCACAAAGAAAGCATCGCAAAGAAGTACCGTGATAAGGGGATGCTCAAGACGGACGACGAAGTTACTGTAGAGCACAACGCCACTTTCTTGCGTTGGTTCAAAGAGCAAGTTCTTGAAAATCCCCCGGAAGAGGGCAGTTCGGACGGATTGCTCATACACGCCTTAGCACATGGCCCCGCGCCCAAGCTCGTGACCTATCAGTCCTACGATATCAATGGGTACACGTTCTACACGGAGGCCAAAGACATGGACAGTGATTACCAGAACTCCGGGGTGACAATTCAATGCGTGACTGACGCCAACGGCACAACTGAAAGATTCTACGAAAGGGTCGAAGAGATTTGGGAGCTTGACTATGCTGGAATGCACGATGCGACGATGTTCCGTGTCAGATGGGCCAAGGACGTCGTAAGAGAAAACAAGTATTTCACCACCATGTCTATACCCGACGCAAAGAGCACTCCCGTGAACGTTAACATCATCGCCAAAAATGAGCCATGGGTACACGCTAAGCACGTGACACAATGCTTCTTCGTAACCGACCCGGCCAATCCCAGCCGTGTTGTCGTGAGGAGATCCAAAAGGAGCATCTTCGGAATGGATGGAGTCGCCAACGAGGAAGACTACAACCAATACGGCAACCCGATGAGGGAAGATGACGATGACGATGCAGCATACGTGAAAAGAAGAATCAATACTACATTACCTAAGAAAGATCGTAATCCATGGCTCCGAAAAGTCACAAGGAGGGGCTCAATTACTCGGCAACGAACAAGAAAGGGAAGAAGCTCAATGTGAAACGTCGTCGACGCAGCTGATCAGAAACCTACATTTATATATATGTATCTATTTTGTGTACGCACTTAAGTAACCGTTATCGGTCAACTGATATGTTACCACCACATGCATGGTTCCGGTGATATTCGCGCAGTGGGGGAGAGGGAGACGCCATCGTCGGGAGAAAAAAAAACAAAAACAAAAGGGAGAAAGCAGTACAAAAGAAAAAGAAAAGTAAACAGAAAAGAAAAGGAAAATAATAAAAGAAAAGAAAACTAAAAACTAGAAAAGGAAAATAATAAAAAGAAAAGAATAAAAATTGGAACAGTTAGCAGTAGCGTTGGATTGTGAACCAGCGCTATAGCTAATATAGCTATAGCGTTGGGTTCCAAAAAAGCGCTACTACTATGTGCCATTAGCAGTAGCGCTGCATTACAACCCAGCGCTATAGCTAAGTTAGCTATAGCGCTGGTTCACAATCCAGCGCTACTACTATTTTGAGTTAACCCGCGAGGGCTAAATTTTTGCCAAGTTCGCCAAGTCCCAATCCCCCACTCTTCCCCCACTCTGTCACCGCCGCCGTCGCCCTGCCTGCCCTCGCGCCGTCCGTCGCCCTCGACCGTCGGCTGTCGCCCCTGACCGCCGTCGACCTTGTCGCCGGCCGTCTCCCGAGCCCGCCCTCGACCTCACCGGCGTCTCCCCTGCCCGCCCTCGACCACAATGCCGCCCCCACCTCTCCCCTGCCCGCGCGCCCTCGACCTCGCCGCCGTCGCCGTCTGCCGCCCTCCACCTCCGTCCTCGGCTTCTCCTGCATCGCCGTAAGCCTCTCCTCTCCCCTGCCCTCCTCTCTCTCTGTTTAGGGCTTTTAGGGCAAGTTAGCAAAAAATTAGGTATAAAAACAGTAGCAAATTAAAAAAACAGTAGCAAATTAAAAAAAACAGTAGCAAAGTTAGCAAAATTTTGAGCAAGTTAGCAAAAACAGTAGAGAGAGAGAGAGAGAGAGCAAGTTTGTAGCTATTTTTGTCATTTTTGTGCATTTAAGTACAAGCATGCTTTTGCTTGAATGATATATGGCATTGATGTTATATGTTGGTTTTGCAATGTTGGTTGAATGTTGAAAAATATCCGAGTGGCCTATGTTTTGCCGGAATGTTGATTCATTTCCGTTCCGGCAAATTTCAGGCGCTCCATATGTCCACTTTTTAGCAAAGGTCATGCCGAAAATTTCCATGATTTTCGGCATGACTTGTGCTAGAAACTAGGACATATGGAGTACCCGGGATTTGCCGGAAGGGGAATGAATCAACATTCCGACCAAACATAGGCCCCTTTTTCCTCTTCATTATATCTTTTATTTACAATTGTTGATCAATAGGAAACATGTCTACCGACACCAAAGTTGTGGGTGGTTCTGCTCGCCTCGAAGACCCCATCGAGGCAGCAAATCACTATTTCGATTACTTGGACGAACACCAGATGGGGTTGCATGGTGGCGGCAGTGGCATCAACCCCAACACCGACACCGGCACCGGCACTGGCACTGGGACCGACACCACCCCCGAGACCGGCAACGATGTTGTCGTAGCCGGTAAAGCACCGAAGAAGAAGAGGACACGAAGACCAAACGAGCTTGGCATCGAACAAATTGTGGTCACGGAGATGCACCCCAAGAAGTTAGAGCCAACGGTGCCGGAGGATGCGCGCTCTTGCTGGGACAATCAACTTGGATGCATCCTCAAGGAAACCGCCAACATCAACAACGAGAGGTTGAAGCAGATACCACATATGGAGCACATGCTCCTAAAGAAGTTGCACAATAGGTTCCTGTTCCCCGGCCGGAATGAAGGCAAATATAAAGAGCCGTGGGACGACGTCGCCATGACAAAGATAAACGACAAGGCGATGGTGACGTTCACCAATGACTTGTCCTCCTGGAAAGTTCGGGTGAAAAAAGCGATTGGGAAGAATGAACCGTGGTCCAAGATTCATGCTGATAATCCGACAATAACGGAAGAGGACTTTGCAAAATTCAAGGAGAATTGCAGTAAAGAAGAAGTCAAGGCAAGGTCGGAGAAAATGAAGGTGCTCCAGGCCAGGAACACGCCTCCCCACCGCCTCGGAAGCTGTGGTTACGAGGGGAAGAGGCACGTATGGGCCAAGGAGGACGCCGAACGTGAAAGTCACTGAATCCCAGACCCCTTGGCGGAGTTCACCGACCCGCTGGAGCATGACTGGATCAGGGCCCGGTACAAGTGGGACAAAGTCAAAAAGATCTTTTACACGGACCCAAACACGAGGGAGTTCATGAGACTTCTGGTAATTGTTATATTACCACATTATCATATTAGCTTCCAATCAATTCGACTGCAATTTTTGTCACATTAGTAAACCATCCACGTTCCTTTTGCAGAAAAGAGCAGCACCAAAAGGCAGCCGAAAACGATGAGTCATCACAGTCGTCGGCGAGGCCCAAGTGGGACACCCCATTCAACCGGGCCCTGAACATACTAAAAAAGGTCCCGGTGGACAAGCCGCCGTCCTATGGACATGTGCACGGTGTCGGAGATGGCGTCTCATGGAAGACGTGCTACCACGAGGAGCCAGAGGAAAGATGGAAGAGACGGTCGGTCGTCACTCAGCAGAGCATCGACGAGAAGGTCGCGATTGCGGTCAATAAGACCAAAGCTGAGACCAAAGAAGAGTTGCTTGGGGCCTTCAATGCAGCGGTCACTGACGTGGTGGTCAGCTTGCTTCCGGCACTTTTCGATTTCACGAAGAACAATCCAAATGCACGGCCAGAGGACTTTCCCCTTCCCAGCTTTGTCGGGAGCAATTAGGCGAACACCACAGCACCAGCACCTGCTCAAGCAACCGCAAAAGGTCCCGCTCCTGTTCATAGCAGCTCGACCTCCGTCTCTTGCATGCTCGGTGGGCCTTCATCGCTGGCTGAGCTCGACGCCCTCACGGTAATTACGCGTCATACCCTTTTCACCAGCATGTCTATAGTCTTCCATTTCAGTTGCCTTTTGGATGTTTGACGTCGCAGACATGTCTCCTTCGTAGGCCGACGACACCCCGTGCACCCTACTCTACGACATCAAGGGCCAGAAGGTGGCCGTGGGAAAGGCAACGATCGTGAAGCCGAAGGACCGCATGTTCCACAACCGAGAGATGCCCGATGGCATCTTCAAGGTTAACGTGGCCAGTGTCTTAGCGGGCTTCGAGGATTTGCCTCCTCCGGTACCAGTCGATGACGACGAAACCCCTAAGATGATTGGCGCATGCAAGAGCTGGTTCTTGCCTTGGCCGAAGTCTCTTCTTCGTCTCGAGGCGCCCAGTATCACACCAACGCCACCTTCTCAAGAAGGTATGAACACCACCCCACCTACCACATTACCTGCACCTGTCGTGGCGAGTGATAGCAGACGACGTGAGGGAGAGCCTCCATTAGTGCCAGATGATGTAGCCCCCGCTGTTAAAGAAGCAAATGTTGATGATGACATGGAGGATGATGATGATGACCCAAACAAGTATTTCAATACCGCCTATGATGATGGAGGATTGATGGCTCAGGACGACGAAGACTCAGGCTATGAGCGTGGAGATGATGACTTGATGCTGCCTGATTTGCCGGAGCCGGAACGTCCTAAGGCGAAATGCAAAAAGTCTCTCTTCAAGAGATCCTTGCAGGAGACGCCTCCAGATGCCGCCTGTACCCAGCAACCCCCCGAGGCCTGTCCACTGATTAGCCCGACGACACTAGGGGTGGTGGTTAGGGAAGGTATGGTGGGCTCACTACCGCCACCCGCCAAGAAGCAAAGGAGAAGACCGGACAGGAAAGGCCCTAAAGGCGCCAGAGCTGCTTCAAGCAGCCAGCCGCCTCCGAAGCCCCGGGTGGTAGACAGAATACCTGTCGAAGGTAAGAAGCGTTTCCATGTCACCGGCGACCCGATCCTACCTGCCAAAGCGCTAGAGCACATACTGAACAATGATCTAAGGAGACTCCATGAAGATGTGCTGGCCAGAGAGAAAAGCCTTCTGATCACGGAAAAACCAGGATACCCGCTTTACGCGGCTCAGGTGCCCGGTGGGAAGTTGTACGTCGAGAGATGGCCCGCGAATAAGTTCATCCTGCGATTTGACTACATCTACGACATGTTCCACATGACCAAGCTGGATTTCCAGTTCATCCGCATGTATGCGTTGTATCTGAACTACTTCATCAGGGTCGAGAACATCAAATATATCTGCGTCGCGGACCCGTTCTATATGCACGAGAGCTTCTTGGCAGTTTGCAAAGAGCACCGTGACTATGCAAGCAAGTACCTCGGCGACTTCATGATCTCTAATAAGGACAAGGAAGCGATTCTCGTGCCTTATCATCCCACGTAAGTCATCCGCACATATCCTTTCATAAGTGTTAATCATTCCTTTGCAAGCATGGAGGCTAATTTGAGGTGTACTTAATCTGCGCAGTGGGGGGGCGCCGTCCTCATCGTTCTGTACCCGGAATACTCCCATGCTATGTACTTGGACTCATCGAAGAACTCAGGAAAAAGGATTACAAGCGCATAAAGAGTGTTCTTGATAGTGCCATGTTAACCTTCAGCCTGTCTGGTGGATATATCAAGGTGAAAAAGTACAGGAATCGCGGGCTGGCTTTCGGTCATAAGACCGACTTCTGCTGCATCCAGCAACCGCACACCAGTATGGCTGATGGATTCTACCTCGTGCATCACCTGCTCGAGTACAGAAGGGATAATCAACGCCTTCGCATGTCACCTACTACCAACGATGCCGAGATTGTCAGCTGGGCCACAAGCATAGGAAAGACACCAGATCATCGAATCAGAGCTGAGTTTTATCACGTACAGTGTGAACTTGCCCAAGTGATCATGAAGCAGGTCCTCGAACCAATAGGGATGTTCTACCATGGGCCAATCACGCGGGAAGATGTCCGAGCACTGCTACTCGCTCAGCGTCTAGACCTGAAGCCTTTCAAGAAGCTCGGGTGCTTCCTCCCTGACTATGAAGATTGGACCGCCGACATGGAGGACTGATTGTTGATGACAATGTGTCACTACTGTCTTTTTCTATGGCAAAACTTTGAATTTATGCATGGCGAAACTATGTGATGTAACTAAACCATGGTCCTGAACTAGCGTAGATCGCTCTAGTTAATTAGTTTGGGTATGAGGAACTTCGTCATTTATGTTTACTATTGGTTGCTTGTATTTTGCTAATTATGCCTCTTTGTTTTCTTAAGTACATTATGTTGCATATTATTGTTCAATTCATCAACTCATGATGCAGGTACATAGATCAGAGATGGCGAAGGGCTACTACGCCGTGTACGTTGGGAGGGTTCCAGGAGTCTACGACCACTGGCCAGCCGCTCAGGCCCAGGTGCACAGGTACCCGGGTGCTAGCCACAGTGGGTTCGACAGCAGAGCCGAAGCGAAAGTAGTTACTTGAGGTGGACACTCCAGCATGAGCAGGGGCGGGACCGCCGGTACTACATAGTCGCGCTCTTGCTCATGCTGATCGCTCTTCTCTTCTACATCATGGTTTAGATAGAGATGATGAAACTTGTGTGTGTGCCATGACCATGCAGTTGCACTTATTCGAGACATGACATGATCGCACTTGTATATCGCTATTTTCGAGATGTGATGATATTTGTGTTGAATGATGATGATGATGATGGTATGACGAGACTACTGTATGTCTATGATATGATGAGAATAGTGTATGTTTAGTATGATCTGATGAAACTTTTGTATAGAGCCTGTATAAATACAGCACAAATACGTAGAGGGGTGCGGACCGGCGAAAGCAGGAACAATAGCAGTAGCGCTGGCTTAGCAGCAGTGCTTCCTGTGAACAAGCGCTACAGATAGTTATCAGTAGCGCTGGTCCAGGAAGCGCTACTGCTAACAATACTTACCAGTAGCGCTGCCCGTTACAGCGCTACTGCTACAACTTAGCTGTAGCGCGCTAGCAGTAGCGCTGGACCCAGCGCTACTGCTATGCATATTTCAAGCGCTACTACTAGGGTTTTCCCTAGTAGTGCTCGCTGCACCACGCGGCCTGGCTCGCAGTCCACGGTCAGACAAGGCTGGCATGCAGCTTCGATAGCCTCCCGCCCTTGTAGCGCCGGAGATGCCCCCATGTCGTTGCTCACAGTAGCGGCTCTGCTCGGCTCACCCTCGACCAGCCTTTGCCCTTTACAGCAACTCGGAGAAAATCAGGAGGGAAGGGGCACGAGGGCTGTGAAGAAGAGGCGTGTTGGCATAGTGCCATGAGAGACCGGCGATGGGAGCGAAGGAGCGGCACTGGAGACCAGGGATTGGGTGCGATGGAGCAACAAGAGGAGATTGACGAGAGGAGAAAGGCACAAGGGAAAAAATGAATGGACGAGAGGAGGTCATGGTGGAGATAAGGAAGAGGGGATAGAGCGGTTAGGGAACGCATGGTGCAAGGACACGATCGCTTCACGGTCGGCCTGTGTAAATCATTAGCCCCACTATTATAATTCAAAAAAAAAACAATAAAACTACCCAAATGATAAGTGACACACGTGTGGACGAAGCAACATCGTCCAAACGCCCCCATTACCATCCATTTTGCCACGTCAAACAAATGACATAATCCAAATCTTTTTGTTTTTTGGACTTAAAAATGTTTTATCTCTTAAATAAAAAATTTGATTAAAAATCCGTTTTCATCATTAAATCCGTCTCAGCGAGATATTCAAACTAGATCCAATATTGATATGTTTCAACGACTTTCTTTTTGGGCCGAAACTTGTCATGATGTTAGACTGAAGTTGTCATAGTGTTTACACTAAAGTTGCCATGATATATTTTATTTATTTTTTCTTCTAGATTTAAAACTACCATTGTATTTCAACTATTTTTCATGGTAAATTTTATTAATTGACCATGACAATTTTTAGAAATTAAGCACATCAAATTTAATTCATGGATCATGGCAATTTTTAGTAAATCGTGTCAAATTTAGTTTATAGATCATGGCATTTTTTATTTATAGATCATGAAAATTCTAGTATTTTGATCATGAAAATTATTTTTTGCATGAACCATGGAAAATTTTATTGCATGTATCATGGCAAATTTAAGTAATTCACCATGGCAATTTTAGTTTCTGATTCATGGCAAATTCGATTCATTGACCATGCATTTTTAAAGTAATTGACGATAGATTTCTTTTTAATTATGAACCATGTCAAAATTATTTCATGGATCATGGAAAATTTTAGTAATTCACCATGGCAAGTTTAGTTTCTTAATTCCCTTCTTTATAGCATGTCACAATTTACTAGAAACGTAGAAGAAAAAATAGTTGAAACATATCGTAGCAATTTCAATGTAAACACCATGACTATTTATGTGCAATAGACATGGCAACTTTTGACCGGCAAAAAATATCGTCAAAACATATCGATATGATATTTAGTTTTGAAGTCCTCGTCGCGACGGATTTAATGGTGAAAACTGATTTTCAATCGGATTTTTCATTTAATAGATAAAACATTTTAAAGTTAGAAAACCTAAAAGATTCCCGCTGACATAATCCGTTTTCGTCCCTATTTGTATGCATGTGTTGAAAAAACAATAAGGCTGACGTGTCACGATGGGTGGCTAGAAGGGCATTCAGCCCACATGTGTGGCACTTAGAGCAACTCCAACGCGCTGACCCAAATGGACGCGCGCTTTGTCCGCTTTTCGTCCATTTGGGTCGGCCGCCCGCTCGGCGTCCGCCCCTTTTTTATTTTAGGTCGGCAATGCGCCCAGCGTGCGTGACCCATTTCATGTCCACGCATAAATTTTAAAAGGCCCGTGGCCATCGATCATGCCAGCGGCCATGCCATCTCCCAAAGTCCATGCCAGCGTCATGCCAGCGGTCGGCATACAATGCCATCCTTTAAAAAACCCACCACACAGTTCATGCTGGCGCACTTGCCATGTGCCGGCACACAAAAAGGGGCAGGAATTCGACCATGCCATCTCGGCCGTGGTCATGCTAGCACACTTGCCGGCATACAAAAAAAGGATGACTCTCTCCGCCATAGATCACTCATCGCCGAACTTGAGCATGTCGGCATGCATCTTCTCAAACCATGGCCTCTTCCTCGGCGACACGGTGTTCAGGTCCACCTTCATGATCTCCACTCCGTCATGCTAGCGAGCGCCACTTCTTTTGCCTTGGTCTTGGCATTGGCGGCCTCAATCTCGAGCATCTTGCCTTGCTTCTCCGCCTCCATCTCAAGCATCTTGGCTTGCTTCTCCGCATCGAGCTCAAGCCTCCTCCTTTGGATCTCCATGACGACATTCATTTGCTCTTCCTTGTTTTGCCGGTGCTTCTTCTCCCTTGTTTCCTTCTTGCTCATCATTCCCTCCACGGTTGCAAGCAAGGCAATCGACGCTGCAACACGCTTGTCCTCCTTCTTGGAGTTGGTCTTCCCCCACGGCTGTGGCTTTTCGCCCTCCCCAAGCTCCTCGACGGCTTCCTCCCCCCCCCCCCCGTGTCTTGGCGGCAGCATATTGCGCCTTGAACTTCTCCTTCCCTTTGATGATCATCCAACAATGGGAGAGGTTGAAGGACTTTCCCTCATGTTGGGCCTTGAATGCCTCCAAAGCTTGGAATGCCTACAAATGAATAGCATGCAAGCATATGGGCAAGTGGACATGCAAGCATAAAGAAAATGGATACAAAGAGGGGCGCATCTATACCATATCTTTTATGCTGATGCCGTTCACGGGGCGTGCCTTGATGGTCTCAAGGGTGGCACAAAACTTGTTGCACTCTTGTTGTATCGTCCTCCATCTCTTCGAGAGGGACACCCACCCACGCTTGCTCTGCATTTGATACAGTGCAAACTTCTTGCGTTCATGGTACTCACGATGAACACGAAGCCAAAAGGATGATGCCTTTTGTTCGGCGCCGACCTTGGGGTCTTGCCCAATGTCCCTCCAATACTCACAAAGGAGTTTGTCCTCGGACAGCGTGTATGCCTTCGTCCTCTTGCTTTTGTGCTTCGACTTCACACCGGCTTGGTTGGCGAGCTCATCCTGAAACAAAGGCTTCCCGTAAATGTCCATTCCATCCTCTTCCTCTAGGCCAAAGTCCTCCAGAACTCGTGGTCGAGCGGGAAGGTGATGCCCATGCCGACCTGATCTTGGATGAAGGTGTCGTCCATGCCAGCTTGATCATAGGTCGCCGGCATGAATGGCGCTCGGCCGTCTTGGCTTTGGGTCTCCTTGGGATCGTAGGCGGCCGCGGCGGCACCGCCAACGGAGGTAGCGGCTGCCGCACCGCCTTCAAAGATGATGTTCTCGATATGAAACGGTTGGCCGTTTAGTCGTCATCGGTCGCCGCACCGCCTTCAAAGATGATGTTCTCAATGATGAAATGGTTGGTCGTTTCGTCGTCACCAGCCGCCGCATTCTGTCGAACAGGCTGCGGGCGCCAGGGAGCATGTCGACTGGTATCTCCCGCGGGAATTTCCTCACCCCTTCGAAGGATGATGCACCGGCCACCGGCGTGGTGTTGAGGTCGATAGCCACGGGCGCGGGCGCGGGCGTGGACGGCGCCACCACGCTCACCTCCGGCGAGCATTCCCCAGAGAAGCGGGAGGCTTGCGGATAGACGTGGAAGCTGAGAATCGGTTGTCTGGCAGACGCGCGCAACGACTTTGGCAGCACCATCCAAGAAAATGCCGACAAGCCCTTGCTGGTCGCGGCCACGGCGGCGCTGATGAGCCAGTGCTGGGCTGGCTAGGGTTTAACCCTAGGAAGATCAGTGTTGGAAATATGCCCTAGAGGCAGTAATATTGTAATATTATATTTCCATTATTCATAATTAAGAGTTTATATTTCATGCTATAACTGCTATGATCCTGGAATATGCGATTCAGTGGAAAACTCATATGCACGTGTGAAATGATAAACGGTCAAACAATAGGTTCCCGGTCCAGCTTCTAGGACTGGCTCAAGTGTTGTTGGTGATCACGTTTTCCGGATCTTAGGTAATCATTAGGTGCAACGATAGTCCTAAAACAACATTGAGGGTATGACGTTAGAAGAAGGATCATATTGAATCGACCCAATCTTGTATGTTATACTTTGTGATCATATCGTTTGAAATCATTTGTTATAACATGGAGTCTTAGCATGTGTACTTTAGTTCCTCAGACCATGAGAGTGTCTCGGTTACTTCTTACCAGACGATGGACTTTGGGGTTGCTCAAACGTTATCTGTAACAAGGTGATCATAACGACAACTTTCAGGTTCACCGGAAAGTTTGACAAGTGAACGAACAGCTCGAGAGTGGGATTTGCCCCTCCGACGATGGAGAGATATTCTTAGGGCCCTCTTAGTGTGATGGCATCCATCATCGTCTATCCAGACACAGGTGACTATGTCACGGGGATGCCGGAACACGTCAACGACAAAGAAGAACAAAACCGATAACGGGAGCAACGGTATAGTTGGCATGGTGATGACCCAGGAGGATACTGATGCACACTGGGTTTTGTAAAGTATCGCAAAGCGAAGGGAATGTCACATGATAACCAAAGGTTCACTCGAATATCATTCGTGTAATCATAGGGACTGATATGGATGTCCACGGTTCCGCTATCGGTCATTGAACGAAGGAGTTTCGTTCATGTCTATGCTTTACCGAACCTACGGGGTCACAAGCTTAAGGTAATCATGATCTTCTGAGTGTTAGTGGAATGGGAGTGATGAGAATATATTTATGAAATAGTTTCATTAATATCCGGAATAGTTCCGACAGCTTCCGGAAGCGTTTCGGGGTCACCGGAAGGGTTTCGGTGAATATCGGGTATTACCGATTAATTATATATAGGTGGAAAATGTTTTCGGAGATGTTAAAAAATATATATAATGCTCTGAAAATGTTTAAGGTATTTTATATATTAATTAAATATCAACGGGCCTTAAAAGGCCAAGAGGGGATAGGAGACTTGGGCCATACATGCCCAAGTGGAGGTGGCGCCCCCCTTTCCTTGTGGGGGGGGGGGGCAAATCCTACAAGGGGTGGGAGTTGGACTCCCCCCTAGGCCGGCGCACCAAGGGACGGTTTCCCTCCCTTGGTGGCTGCCCTCTCCTCCCCCCTAAACCTATATATACTAGATGTTTTCCACCCTTTTGGAACACAAGTTTTGGGTGCCTCTTCTAGTTGATCTAGTTCTAGTTGGTCCTAGACTAATTAGAGCTAGCCCTAGCCACCTCTAATCCTCATAATTAGAAGCCCAGTGTGGTTCTAATCTCCTCCCTCTAATTCTCCGGCGACGATTAGCTCTGGACGGCGAAGCGCTGCCGGATCGTGAAGACCATACGCTTGCAACCAAGTAGAGAGGCCGTGCTTTCACTAGGCATGATATGAACATATAATTTCAACTTCATGATATTCAATTCATTCAACAATTTACTCATAGGATATAAGTGAAGCACAAGAGTAAATGACAAGCTACTCCAAAAAGATATAAGTGAAGATCAAGCGAGTAGTTAAGTAAATAGGTAGCTATGTGAGAACTCTTTCTTATTTAAAAACTTTCAGATCTAAGTATTTTATTAAAACAGCAAGCAAAACAAAAATTAAATGACATTCCAAGAATAGCACAACTCATGTGAAGAAGCAAAAACTTAGGCTCAACCGATACTACCTATAGTTGTTGATGAAGAAAGGTGGGATGCCTACCGGGGCATCCCCAAGCTTAGATGCTTGAGACTTCTTGAAATATTAATTTGGGATGCCTTGGGCATCCCCAAGCTTGAGCTTTTGTGTCTCCTTAATTCCTTTTATATCACGGTTTCCCTAAATCTTAAAAACTTCATCCACACAAAACTCAACAAGAACTCGTGAGAAAAGTTAGTATGAATCAATGCAACACCTTATCATTCTCTACTGTAAAAAATCACTAAAATTATTATTTAACATTGCATACTAAATGCCTCTGCATATTTAATACTCCTATCCTCAAATAGAATCATTAAACAAGCAAACATATGCAAACAATGCAAACATAACAGCAATTTGTCTAAACAGAACAGTCTGTAAAGGATGAAGTAAGATCCATACTTATTTAACTTAAAAAATTCTGAAAATTTACCACATTGTAGAAACTTTATCATAGCTTCTTGTGCAAAAAAATTCAACATTTTATCACATTCTTACTTTTCTCGGGATTTTTGCAACGGCGATAAACTTTTTGTTTTGAAACAGCAACTCATATACTTGCAAAATAAGCATGGCGAAGGCTATACTTGAAATTTTTATTGAAATAAAAGATGCAAAACATTATCCTAAATAACAGCAAGCAAATAAAAATAAAATAAAATGACGCTCCAAGCAAAACACATATCATGTGACGAATAAAAATATAGCTCCAAGTGAGGTTACCGATAATGTCGGAGACGAAAGAGGGGATGCCTTCCGGGGCATCCCCAAGATTAGTTGCTTGGATATTCCTTGAATATTACCTTGGGATTCCTTGGGCATCCCCAAGCTTAGGGTCATGTCACTCCTTATTCTCCTCATATCTATATCTCACCCAAAACTTGAAAACTTCAATCATACAAAACTTAACAGAACTTCGTGAGATGGGTTAGTATGATAAAGATAAATCATTCACTTTGGTACTGTCAATATAAGATTCATAATTATTATCACACAATTCCTACTGTACCCTACAATTTATACAACTTATATTAAGCAATATAAGCCATGGAAACAATAAAACAAGTAAACTATGCATTGAAAACAGAATCTGTCAAAAACAGAATAGTACATAAAGTTCTGAATTAACGTCATACTTCTATAACTCGAAAAATTCTGAAAATTTAGGAAAACGTAGGAAATTTGTACATAAATAATATGTAAAAAATTCAGAGTTTTTAGACCCTCCAGTGAATTTAAAAAATTCTGTTACTGGAATAAAAAAATTCTGTTTTTGCACAGAATCAAGTCAACTATCATCCATACTATCCCAAAGGCTTTTCTTGGCACTTTATTGAAACAAAAGCTATAAAAAATGATTACTACAGTAGCCTAATCATTTTAACTCACAGAAACAGTAGGTAAAAGTGTTGGGTTGTCTCCCAACAAGCGCTTTTCTTTAATGCCTTTTTAGCTAGGCATGATGATTTCAATGATGCTCACATAAAAGATAAGAATTGAAACATAATGGGAGCATCATGAAGCACGTGAGAAGCACATTTAAGTCTACCCCACTTCCTATGCATAGGGATTTTGTGAGCAAACAACTTATGGGAACAAGAATCAACTAGCATAAGAAGGTAAAACAAACAAAACTTCAAGATTTTCAACACATAGAGAGGAAACTTGATATTAGTGAGAAGCCTACAAGCATATGTTCCTCTCTCAAAATAATTTTCAGTAGCATCATGATTGAATTCAACAATATAACTATCACATAAAGCATTCTTTTCATGGTCCACATGCATAAAAAATTTACTACTCTCCACATAAGCAAATTTATTCTCATCAATAGTAGTGGGAGCAAATTCAACAAAATAACTATCATGTGATTGAAAGTTAAAATCATGATGACAAGTTTCATGGTTAGCAAACATGTCATCACCATAATCATCATAGATAGCAACTTCATTATCATAGTCAATTGAAACCTCTTCCAAAATAGTGGATTCATCACTAAATAAAGTCATGACCTCTCCAAATCCACTTTAATCATTATAATAAGATTCAACACCCTCCAAAATAGTGGGATCATCATTACCTAGAGTTAACACTCTTCCAAACCCACTTTCATCAATATAATCATCATAAATAGGAGGCACACAATCATCATAATAAATTGTCTCATCAAAACTTGGGGGACTAAAAATATCATCTTCATCAAACATAGCATCCCCAAGCTTATGGCTTTGCATATCATTAGCATCATGGATATTAAAAGAATTCATACTAACAACATTGCAATCATGCTCACCATTCAAAGATTTTATGCCAAACATTTTATTGAATTCTTCTTGTATCAATTGAGCACAATTTTCCTTTCCACCATTTTCACGAAAGACATTATAGAGATGAACAATATGATGCAACCTCAATTCCATTTTTTTGTAGTTTTCTTTTATAAACCAAACTAGTGATAAAACAAGAAACTAAAAGATTCGATTGCAAGATCTAAAGATATACCTTCAAGCACTCACCTCCCCAGCAACGGCGCCAGAAAAGAGCTTGATGTCTACTACACAACTTGTTCTTGTAGACTCGTGTTGGGCCTCCAAGCGCAGAGTTTTGTAGGACAGTAGCAATTTTCCCTCAAGTGGATGACCTAAGGTTTATCAATCCGTGGGAGGCGTAGGATGAAGATGGTCTCTCTCAAACAACCCTACAACCAAATAACAAAATGTCTCTTGTGTCCCCAACACACCAAATACAATGGTAATTTGTATAGGTGCACTATCTCAGCGAAGAGATGGTAATAAAAGCGTAGTAATGATAGTAGATATTGATTTTTGTAATAGGAACAATAAAAAACAGCAAGGTAGCAATAGATAAAATGGAGCACAAATGGTATTGCAATGCTTGAAAATGAGGCCTAGGGTCCGTACTTTCGCTAGTGCAATCTCTCAACAATGCTAATATAATTGGATCATATAACCATCCCTCAACGTGCGATGAAGAATCACACTCCAAAGTTCCTATCTAGCAGAGAACATAAGAAGAAATTGTTTGTAGGGTACGAAACCACCTCAAAGCTATTCTTTCTGATCAATCTATCCTAGAGTTTGTACTAAAATAACACCAAGCTATTCTTTCCGATAGATCTAACCAAGAGTTCGTACTAAAATGGCACAATATGATACACATCAACCAACTCTAATGTCACCTAGATACTCCAATGTCACCGCGAGTATCCGTGAGTTGATTATGCGATATGCATCAACCAATTTCAGATTCATAATACTCAATCCAACAAAAAGAACCTCAAAGAGTGCCCCAAGATTTCCACCGGAGAAACAAAGACGAGAACGTGCATCAACCCCTATGCATAGATTACCCCAATGTCACCTCGGGAATCCACGAGTTGAGTGCCAAGACATAGATCAAGTGCTCTCAAATCCAACAAAGTATTCAATCTGATAAAAGTGAAATCTCAAAGGGAAAACTCAATTCATCACAACAAGATAGAGAGGGGAAAACACCATATGATCCAACTATATTAACAAAGCCCGCGATACATCAAGATCGTGACATCTCAAGAACACGAGAGAGAGAGAGAGAGAGAGAGAGAGAGAGAGAGAGAGATTAAACACATAGCTACTGCTACTTCTTGAGCTTGCATTGGTTTTTCCCTTGAAGAGGAAAGGGTGATGCAGCAAAGTAGAGATAAGTATTTCCCTCAGTTAAGAACCAAGGTATCAAATCCAGTAGGAGATACAAGCTAGTCTCCAATCTATGCACCTGCACAAACAATCAAACACTTGCACCCAACGCGATAAAGGGGTTGTCAATCCCTTCACGGTCACTTGCAAGGATGAGATCTGATAGAGATAGATATAAAAGACTACTAAAACATAAAACAATATAAAAGTAAATAAATTATAGCAAGGTATTTTTGGATTTTTTGGTTTATAGATCTGAAAATATATGATGGAAAATAGACCCGGGGGCCATAGGTTTCACTAGAGGCTTCTCTCTTGAAGGCAAATAATACGGTGGGTGAACAAATTACTGTCGAGCAATTGATAGAAAAGCGCAAAGTTATGATGATATCCAAGGCAATGATTATGCATATAGGCATCACGTCCGTGTCAAGTAGACTGAAACGATTCTGCATCTACTACTATTACTCCACACATCGACCGCTATCCAGCATGCATCTAGAGTATTAAGTTCATAAAGAACAGAGTAACGCCTTAAGTAAGATGACATGATGTAGAGGGATAAACTCAAGCAATATGATGAAAATCCCATCTTTTTACCCTTGATGGCAACAATACAAATACGTGCCTCGCTACCCCTACTTTGTCACTGGGTGAGGACACCGCAAGATTGAACCCAAAACTAAGCCCCTCTCCCAATGCAAGAAGAACCAATCTAGTTGGCCAAACCAAACCGATAATTCGAAGAGAAATACAAAGATATCAAATCATGCATATAAGAATTCAGACAAGATTCAAATAATATTCATAAATAATCTGATCATAAATCCATAATTCATCGGGTCTCGACAAACACACCGCAAAAGAATATTACATCGGATAGATCTCCAAGAGCATCGGGGAGAACATGGTATTGAGAATCAAAGAGAGAGAAGAAGCCATCTAGCTACTAGCTATGGACCCGTAGGTATGAGGTAAACTACTCACGCTTCATCGGAAGGGCAATAGAGTTGATGTAGAAGCCCTCCGTGATCGAATCCCCCCTCCGGCAGGATGCCGAAAAAGGCCCCAAGATGGGATCTCATGGGTACAGAAGGTTACGGCGGCAGAAAAGTATTTTGGTGGATGCTTCTGGTCGTTTGGGAATATTTCTGAATTTATAGGCTAAATATTAGGGTTGGAGGACTCCTGTGGGGCCCACAAGCCAGGGGACGCCCCCCCCTAGGGCGCGCCCTGAGGGCTTGTGGAGCCCTCGGGACTCTTCTGACTTCCTCTCCAAGTCCTACGTGTGTCTTCTGGTCCAAGAAAAATCATCGTAAAGTTTTATTCCGTTTGGACTCCGTTTGATATTCCTTTTCTGTAAAACTTAAAAACAAGGAAAAAAACAGAAACTGGCACTGGGCTCTAGGTTAATAAGTTAGTCCCAAAAATAATATAAAATAGCATATAAATGCATATAAAACATCCAAAATAGATAATATAATAGCATGGAACAATCAAAAATTATAGATACGTTGGAGACGTATCAAGCATCCCCAAGCTTAATTCCTGCTCGTCCTCGAGTAGGTAAATGATAAAAACAAATTTTTTTGATGTGGAATGCTACCTAACATATTTATCCATGTAATTTTATTTATTTTGGCATGAATATTCAGATCCATAAGATTCAAAACAAAAGTTTAATATTGACATAAAAACAATAATACTTCAAGCATACTAATAAAGCAATCATGTCTTCTCAAAATAACATGGCCAAAGAAACTTATCCCTACAAAATCATATAGTCTGGCTATGCTCCATCTTCATCACACAAGGTATTAAATCATGCATAACCCCGATGACAAGCCAAGCAATTGTTTCATACTTTTGATGTTCTCAAACTTTTTCAACTTTCACGCAATACATGAGCGTGAGCCATGGATATATCACTATAGGTGGAATAGAATATGGTGGTTGTGGAGAAGAAAAAAATAAGGAGATAGTCTCACATCAACTAGGCGTATCAACGGGCTATGGAGATGCCCATCAATAGATATCAATGTGAGTGAGTAGGGATTGTCATGCACCGGATGCACTAGTGGTAAAAGTTTATGAAAGCTCAAAAAGAAGCTAAGTGGGTGTGCATCCAACTCACTTGCTCACGAAGACCTAGGGTAATTTGAGGAAGCCCATCATTGGAATATACAAGCCAAGTTCTATAATGAAAAATTCCCACTAGTATATGAAAGTGACAACATAGGAGACTCTCTATCATGAAGATCATGGTGCTACTTTGAAGCACAAGTGTGGTAAAAGGATAGTAGCATTGCCCCTTCTCTCTTTTCTCTCATTTTTTTCCTTTTTTTTGTTTGGGCTTCTTTGGCCTCTTTTATTTTTGTAAAGTCCGGAGACTCATCCCAACTTGTGAGGGAATCATAGCTTCCATCATCCTTTCCTCACATGGGACAATGCTCTAATAATGATGATCATCACACTTTTATTTACTTACAACTCAAGAATTAGAACAAAAATATGACTCTATATGAATGCCTCCGGCGGTGTACCAGATGTGCAATGATCTAGCATAGCAATGCCATCAAAAAACGGACAAACCATGAAAATACCATGCTAGCTATCTTACGATCATGCAAAGCAATATGACAATGATGGAGCGTGTCATAATAAAATGGAACGGTGGAAGTTGCATGGCAATATAT
Organism: Thinopyrum elongatum; assembly: GCA_011799875.1. Lineage (NCBI taxonomy): Eukaryota > Viridiplantae > Streptophyta > Magnoliopsida > Poales > Poaceae > Thinopyrum > Thinopyrum elongatum. Next base: position 495,835,258 of record CM022300.1, read on the forward strand.
CTCGGAATGGCTATGGAAATGCCATAATAGGTAGGTATGGTGGCTGTTTTGAGGAAGGGTATACGGTGGGTGTAGTGCACCGGCGAAAGTTGCGCGGTACTAGAGAGGCTAGCAATGGTGGAAGGGTGAGAGTGTGTATAATCCATGGACTCAACATTAGTCATAAAGAACTCACATACTTATTGCAAAAGTCTATTAGCTATCAAAACAAAGTACTACACGCATACTCCTAGGGGGATAGATTGGTAGGAAAAGACCATCGCTCGTCCCCGACCGCCACTCATAAGGAAGACAATCAATAAATAAATCATGCTCCGACTTCATCACATAACGGTTCATCATACGTGCATGCTACGGGAATCACAAACTTTAACACAAATATTTCTACCAATCCACAATTCCTCACTAGCATGAATCTAATATCACCATCTTTATGTTGGGAAACGTTGCATGGAAAACAAAAAAAATTCTACTCACACGCAATGATCTATCCATGGAGATGCATAGCAACGAGGGGGAGAATGTGTCTACGTACCCTCATAGAACGTAAGTGGAAGCGTTTCACAACGCGGTTGATGTAGTCGAACTTCTTCGCGCTTCAATCGATCAAGTACCGAACGCACGGCACCTCCGCGTTCTGCACACGTTCAGCTCAGTGACGTCCCTCGCCTTCTTGATCCAGCAAGACGTCGAGGTAGTAGATGAGTTACGTCAGCACGACGGCGTGGTGACGGTGATGGTGAAGTCATCTCAGCAGGGCTTCGCCTAAGCACTACGAAAATATGACCGGGGGTGTAAACGGTGGAGGGGGGCGCCGCACACGGCAGTGTGCTGCGCCCCCCTCCCACATATATATAGGTGGGAGGGGGAGGGGAGAGGCCAGGGGGCGCCCCAAGTAGGTCTGAATCCTACTTGGGCTCCTGCCCTTGCCCCCCCCCTGCCATGTTTGTCGGAGGGGGAAGGAAAGAGGGGAGAGAGGGAAGGAAGTGGGAATCCTAATCCACACTTACCTTTCCCTTCTCCCTTTTCCTTCTCCTCCTTAGGCCGGCCCATATGGGGGGCGCACCAGCCCCTTGTGGCTGGTGCGTTTCCCCTCTTGGCCCATAAGGCCCATATCTTTTGCCAGGGGTGCCCGGAACCCCTTCCGGTGACCCGATAAGTACCCGGTACCCCCAAAACACTTTCGGTGTCCGAATACCATCGTCCTATATATCAATCTTTACCTCTCAACCATTTCGAGACTCCTCGTCATGTACGTGATCTCATCCGGGACTCAGAACAATATTCGGTCACCAAATCACATAACTCATATAATACTATATCGTCATCGAACGTTAAGCATGCGGACCCTACGGGTTCGAGAACTATGTAGACATGACCGAGACACCTCTACGGTCAATAACCAATAGCGGAACCTGGATGCCCATATTGGATCCTACATATTCTACGAAGATCTTTATCGGTCGAACCGTTATGACAACATACGTAATTCCCTTTGTCCATCGGTATGCTACTTGCCCGAGATTCGATCGTCGGTATCTTCATACCTAGTTCAATATTGTTACCGGCAAGTCTCTTTACTTGTTCCGTAATACATCACCTCGTGACTAACTCCTTAGTCATTTGCTTGCAAGCTTATGATGTGTATTACCGAGAGGGCCCAGAGATACCTCTCCGATACTCGGAGTGACAAATCCTAATCTCGATCTATGCCAACTCAACAAATACCTTCGGAGATACCTGTAGAGCATCTTTATAATCACCCAGTTACGTTGTGACATTTGATAGCACACAAGGCATTCCTCCGGTATCCGGGAGTTGCATAATCTCATGGTCGAAGGAATATGTATTTGACATGAAGAAAGCAATAGCAATAAAACTGAACGATCATTATGCTAAGCTAACGGATGGGTCTTGTCCATCACATCATTCTCCTAATGATGTGATCCCGTTATCAAATGACAACTCATGTCCATGGTTAGGAAACCATAACCATCTTTGATCAACGAGCTAGTCAAGTAGAGGCTCACTAGGGGCACGGTGTTTGTTTATGTATTCACACATGTATTTAGGTTTCCGATCAAGAAAATTCTAGCATGAATAATAAACCTTTATCATGAATAAGGAAATATAAAATAACAACTTTATTATTGCCTCTAGGGCATATTTCCTTCAGTCTCCCACTTGCACTAGAGTCAATAATCTAGATTACATTGTAATGAATCTAACACCCATGGAGTCTTGGTGCTAATCATGTTTTGCTCGTGGAAGAGGCTTAGTCAACGGGTCTGCTACATTCAGATCCGTATGTATCTTGCAAATTTCTATGTCTCCATCCTTGACTTGTTCACAAATGGAGTTGAAGCATCTCTTGATGTGTTTGGTTATCTTGTGAAACCTGGATTCCTTCGCCAAGGCAATTGCTCCAGTGTTGTCACAAAAGATTTTCATTGGATCCGATGCACTAGGTATTACACCCAGATCAGATATGAACTCCTTCATCCAGACTCCTTCATTTGCTGCTTCCGAAGCAGCTATGTATGCCGCTTCACACGTAGATCCCGCCACGACGCTCTGCTTGGAACTGCACCAACTGACAGCTCCACCATTCAATATAAATATGTATCCGGTTTGTGACTTAGAGTCATCCGAATCAGTGTCAAAGCTAGCATCGATGTAACCGTTTACGACGAGCTCTTTGTCACCTCCATAAATGAGAAACATATCCTTGGTCCTTTTCAGGTACTTCAGGATGTTCTTGACCGCTGTCCAGTGATCCACTCCTGGATTACTTTGGTACCTCCCTACTAGACTTATGACAAGGCACACATCAGGTCTGGTACACAGCATAGCATACATGATAGAACCTATGGCTGAGGCATAGGGAATGACTTTCATTTTCTCTCTATCTTCTGCAGTGGTCGGGCTTTGAGTCTGACTCAACTTCACACCTTGTAACACAGGCAAGAACCCTTTCTTTGACTAATCCATTCCGAACTTCTTCAAAACTTTATCAAGGTATGTGCTTTGTGAAAGTCCTATTAAGCGTCTTGATCTATCCCTATAGATCTTGATGACTAATATATAAGCAGCTTCACCAAGGTCTTTCATTGAAAAACTCTTATTCAAGTATCCTTTTATGCTATCCAGAAATTCTATATCATTTCCAATCAACAATATGCCATCTACATATAATATTAGAAATGCTACAGAGCTCCCACTCACTTTCTTGTAAATACAGGCTTCACCGAAAGTCTGTATAAAACCATATGCTTTGATCACCTCATCAAAGCGTATATTCCAACTCCGAGATGCTTGCACCAGTCCATAGATGGATCGCTGGAGCTTGCACACTTTGTTAGCACCTTTAGGATCGACAAAACTTTCTGGTTGCATCATATACAACTCTTCTTTAAGAAATCCATTAAGGAATGCAGTTTTGACGTCCATTTGCCAGATTTCATAATCATAAAATGCGGCAATTGCTAACATGATTCGGACGGACTTAAGCATCGCTATGGGTGAGAAAGTCTCATCATAGTCAACCCCTTGAACTTGTCGAAAACCTTTTGCGACAAGTCGAGCTTTGTAGACAGTAACATTACCATCAGCATCAGTCTTCTTCTTGAAGATCCATTTATTCTCTATGGCTTGCCGATCATCGGGCAAATCCACCAAAGTCCACACTTTGTTCTCATACATGGATCCTATCTCAGATTTCATGGCCTCAAGCCATCTGTCGGAATCTGGGCTTATCATATCTTCTTCATAGTTCGTAGGTTCGCCTTGGTCTAGTAACATGACTTCTAGTACAGGATTCCCGTACCACTCTGGTGCGGATCGTGTTCTGGTTGACCTACGAGGTTCTGTAGTAACTTGATCCGAAGTTTCATGATCATCATCATTAGCTTCCTCTTTAGTTGGTGTAGGCATCACGGGAACGGTTTTCTCTTATGTGCTACTTTCCAATTCGAGAGAAGGTATAATTACCTCATCAAGTTCTACTTTCCTCCCACTCACTTCTTTCGAGAGAAACTCCTTCTCTAGAAAGGTTCCATTCTTGGCAACAAAGATCTTGCCTTTGGATTTGTGGTAGAAGGTGTACCCAATTGTTTCCTTAGGGTATCCTATGAAGACGCACTTCTCCGATTTGGGTTCGAGCTTATCAGGCTGAAGCCTTTTGACATAAGTGTCGCAACCCCAAACTTTAAGAAACAACAGCTTAGGTTTCTTGCCAAACCATAGTTCATACGATGTCGTCTCAATGGATTTAGACGGTGCCCTATTTAACGTGAATGCAGCTGTCTCTAATGCATAACCCCAAAATGATAGTGGTAAATCGGTAAGAGACATTATAAATCGCACCATATCTAATAAAGTATGGTTACGACATTCGGACACACCATTACGCTGTGGTGTTCCAGGTGGCGTGAGTTGTGAAACTATTCCACATTGTTTTAAATGAAGGCCAAACTCGTAACTCAAATATTCGCCTCCGCGATCAGATCATAGAAACTTTATTTTCTTGTTACGATGATTCTCCACTTCACTCTGAAATTCTTTGAACTTTTCAAATGTTTCAGATTTGTGTTTCATTAAGTAAATATACCCATATCTGCTCAAATCATCTATGAACGTCAGAAAATAACGATACCCGCCGCTTGCCTCAACACTCATCGGACCGCATACGTCGGTATGTATTATTTCCAATAAGTCATTAGCTCGCTCCATTGTTCCGGAGAACAGAGTTTTAGTCATCTTGCCCATGAGGCATGGTTCGCAAGTATCAAATGATTCATAATCAAGTGATTCCAAAAGCCCGTCTGCATGGAGTTTCTTCATGCGCTTTACACCAATATGACCTAAACGGTAGTGCCACAAATATGTTGCACTATCATTATCAACTTTGCATCTTTTGGCATCAATATTTGAATATTTGTATCACTACAATCGAGATTCAACAAAAATAGACCACTCTTCAAGGGTGCATGACCATAAAAGATATTACTCATATAAATAGAACAACCATTATTCTCTGATTTAAATGAATAACCGTCTCGGACTAAACAAGATCCAGATATAATGTTCATGTTCAACGCTGGCACCAAATAACAATTATTCAGGTCTAAAACTAATCCCAAAGGTAGATGTAGAGGTAGCGTGCCGACGGCGATCACATCGACCATGGAATCATTCCCGACGCGCATCATCACCTCGTCCTTAGCTAATATTTGTTTAATCCGTAGCTCCTGTTTCGAGTTACAAATATGAGCAAACGAACCAGTATCAAATACCCAGGCGCTACTACGAGCATTAGTAAGGTACACATCAATAACATGTATATCAAATATACCTTTGTTCACTTTGCCATCCTTCTTATCCGCCAAATACTTGGGGCAGTTCCGCTTCCAGTGACCAGTCCCTTTGCAGTAGAAGCACTCAGTTTCAGGCTTGGGTCCAGCTTTGGGCTTCTTCCCAAGAGTGGCAACTTGCTTGCCATTCTTTTTGAAGTTCCCTTTCTTTCCCTTGCCCTTTTTCTTGAAACTAGTGGTTTTGTTAACCATCAACACTTGATGCTCCTTCTTGATTTCTACCTCCGTGGCCTTAAGCATTGCGAAGAGCTCGGGAATTGTTTTGTTCATCCCTTGCATATTATAGTTCATCACAAAGCCTTTGTAGCTTGGTGGAAGTGATTGAAGAACTCTGTCAATAACACAATCAACCGGAAGATCAACTCCCAGCTGAGTCAAGTGATTATAATACCCAGACATTTTGAGTATGTGTTCACTGACAGAACTGTTCTCCTCCATCTTGCAGCTATAGAACATGTTGGAGACTTCATATCTCTCAACCCGGGCATTTGCTTGAAATATTAACTTCAACTCTTGGAACATCTCATATGCTCCATGACGTTCAAAACATCTTTGAAGTCCTGGTTCTAAGCCGTAAAGCATGGCACACTGAACTATCGAGTAGTCATCAGATCGAGCTTGTCAGACGTTCAAAACATCAACTTCTGCTCCTGCAGCAGGCCTTTCACCTAGCGGTGCATCAAGGACATAATTCTTCTGTGCAGCAATGAGGATAATCCTCAAGTTATGGACCCAGTCCATGTAGTTGCTACCATCATCTTTCAACTTAGCTTTCTCTAGGAACGCATTAAAATTCAGGGGAATGGTAGCACGGGCCATTGATCTACAACATAGATATGCAAATACTATCAGGACTAAGTTCATGATAAATTAAGTTCAATTAATCAAATTACTTAAGAACTCCCACTTAAATAGACATCCCTCAAGTCATCTAAGTGATACGTGATCCAAATCAACTAACCCCTGTCCGATCATCACGTGAGATGGGGTAGTCATCAATGGTGAACATCTCTATGTTGATCATATCTACTATATGATTCACGTTCGATCTTTCGATCTCCAGTGTTCCGAGGCCATGTCTGTAGATGCTAGGCTCGTCAAGTTTAACCCAAGTATTCTGCATGTGCAAAACTGTCTTACACCCGTTGTATGTGAACATAGAGTCTATCACACCCGATCATCACGCGGTGTCTCAACACGACGAACTGTAGCAATGGTGCATACTCAGGGAGAACACTTTTACCTTGAAATTTAGTGAAGGGATCATCTTATAATGCTATCGTCGTACTAAGCAAAATAAGATGCATAAAAGATAAACATCACATGCAATCAAAATATGTGACATGATATGGCCATCATCATCTCGTGCTTTTGATCTCCATCTCCAAAGCATCGTCATGATCTCCATTGTCACCGGCTCAACACCTTGATCTCCATTGTTGCGTCGTGGTCGTCTCGCCAACTATTGCTTCTACAACTATTGCTAACTCATAGCGATAAAGTAAAGCAATTACATGGCGTTTGCATTTCATACAATAAAGAGACAACCATAAGGCTCCTGTCGGTTGCCTGATATCTTACAAAACATGATCATCTCATACAATAACATATATCACATCATGTCTTGACCATATCACATCACAACATACCCTGCAAAAACAAGTTAGACATCCTCTACTTTGTTGTTGCAAGTTTTACGTGGCTGCTACGGGTTTCTAGCAAGAACCGTTCTTACCTACGGCAAAAAGCACAACGGTGATTCATCAAGTTTGCTGTTTTAACCTTCTTCAAGGACCGGCTGTAGTCAAATTCGATTTAACTAAAGTAGGAGAAACAGACACCCGCCAGCCACCTTTATGCAAAACTAGTTGCATGTTAGTCGGTGAAATCGGTCTCATGTGCGTGGACATGTAAGGTTGGTCCGGGCCGCTTCATCTCACAATACCGCCGAATCAAAATAAGACGTTGGTGGTAAGCAATATGACTATCACCGCCCGCAACTCTTTGTGTTCTACTCGTGCATATCATCTACGCATAGACCTGGCTCATGATGCCACTGTTAGGAAATGTTGCATGGAAAACAAAAAAAATTCTACGCACACGAAATGATCTATCCATGGAGATGCATAGCAACGAGGGGGAGAGTGTGTCTACGTACCCTCATAGACCGTAAGCGGAAGCGTTTCACAACGCGGTTGATGTAGTTGAACTTCTTCACGCTTCAACCGATCAAGTACCGAACGCACGGCACCTCCGCGTTCTGCACACGTTCAGCTCGGTGACGTCCCTCGCCTTCTTGATCCAGAAATACGTCGAGGTAGTAGATGAGTTCCGTCAGCACGATGGTGTGGTGACGGTGATGGTGAAGTGATCTCCGCAGGGCTTCACCTAAGAACTACGAAAATATGACCGAGGGTGTAAACGGTGGAGGGGGGCGCCGCACACGGCTAGGCAATTGTCTCGGGTGTGCTAGGCGCCCCCCTCCCACATATATATAGGTGGGAGGGGGAGGGGAAAGGCCAGGGGACGCCCCAAGTAGGTCCGAATCCTACTTGGGCTCCTGCCCTTGGCCGCGCCCCCCTGCCATGTTTGTCGGAGGGGGAAGAAAAGAGGGGGGGAGAGGGAAGGAAGTGGGAATCCTAATCCACACTTACCTTTCCCTTCTCCCCTTTCCTTCTCCTCCTTAGGCTGGCCCATATGGGGGGCGCACCAGCCCCCTGTGGCTGGTGCGTTTCCCCTCTTGGCCCATAAGGCCCATATCTTTTGCCAGGGGTGCCCGGAACCCCTTCCGGTGACCCGATAAGTACCCGGTACCCCCCAAAACACTTACGGTGTCCGAATACCATCGTCCTATATATCAATCTTTACCTCTCGACCATTTCGAGACTCCTCGTCATGTCCGTGATCTCATTCGGGACTCCGAACAACATTCGGTCACCAAATCACATAACTCATATGATACTATATTGTCATCGAACGTTAAGCATGCGGACCCTACGGGTTCGAGAACTATGTAGACAAGACCGAGACACCTCTCCGGTCAATAACCAATAGCGGAACCTGGATGCCCATATTGGCTCCTACATATTCTATGAAGATCTTTATCGGTCGAACCGTTATGACAACATACGTAATTCCCTTTGTCCATCGGTATGTTACTTGCCCGAGATTCGATCGTCGGTATCTTCATACCTAGTTCAATCTCGTTATCGGCAAGTCTCTTTACTCATTCTGTAATACATCACCTTGTGACTAACTCCTTAGTCATTTTCTTGCAAGCTTATGATGTGTATTACCGAGAGGGCCCAGAGATACCTCTCCGATACTCGGAGTGACAAATCCTAATCTCGATCTATGCCAACTCAACAAATACCTTCGGAGATACCTGTAGAGCATATTTATAATCACCCAATTACATTGTGATGTTTGATAGCACACAAGGCATTCCTCTGGTATCCGGGAGTTGCATAATCTCATAGTCGAAGGAATATGTATTTGACATGAAGAAAGCAATAGCAATAAAATTGAACGATCATTTAGCTAAGCTAACGGATGGGTCTTGTCCATCACATCATTCTCCTAATGATGTGATCCCATTATCAAATGAAAACTCATGTCCATGGTTAGGAAACCATAGCCATCTTTGATCAACGAGCTAGTCAAGTAGAGGCTCACTAGGGACACGGTGTTTGTTTATGTATTCACACATGTATTTAGGTTTCCGATCAATACAATTCTAGCATGAATAATAAACCTTTATCATGAATAAGGAAATATAAAATAACAACTTTATTATTGCCTCTAGGGCATATTTCCTTCACTTTATATCTCAAAACAATCATAAGGAATCAAACTTCTCATAGTATTCAATGCTCTTTATATGAAAGTTTTTATTATATCCCTCTTGGATGCCCATCATATTAGGACTAAATTCATAACCTATGCAAATTACCATGCTGTTTAGAGAGACTCTCAAAATAATATAAGTGAAGCAAGAGAGTTCAACAATTTCTATAAAATAAAGCCAACGCCGTGCTCTAAAAAGATATAAGTGAAGCACTAAAGCAAAATTGCCTAGCTCAAAAGATATAAGTGAAGCACATAGAGTATTCTAATAAATTCACGATTCATGCGTGTCCCTCTCAAAAGGTGTGTACAGCAAGGATGATTGTGGAAAACTAAAAAGCAAATACTCAAATCATACAAGACGCTCCAAGCAAAACACATATCATGTGGTGAATAAAAATATAGCCTCAAGTAAATTTACCGATTGATGAAGACGAAAGAGGGGATGCCATCCGGGACATCCCCAAGCTTAGATGCTTGGTTGTCCTTGAATATTACCTTGGGGTGCCTTGGGAATCCCCAAGCTTAGGCTCTTGCCACTCCTTATTCCATAGTCCATCAAATCTTTACCCAAAACTTGAAAACTTCACAACACAAAACTCAACAGAAAACTCATGAGATCCGTTAGTATAAGAAAACAAATCACCACTTTTTGGTACTGTTGTGAACTCATTATTTATTTATATTGTTGTAATATATACTGTATTCCAACTTCTCCATGGTTCATACCCCCCGATACTACCCATAGATTCATTAAAATAAGCAAACAACACATAGAAAAAAGAATCTGTCAAAAACAGAACATTCTGCGAAGATCTGAATTGTTCTAATACTTATGTAACTCCAAAAATTCTGAAAAATTGGGACAGCATAGAAAATTTGTATATAAATCTTGTGTAAAAAATTCAGGGTTTTCCACGCTCCAGTGAAATTAAACAATTCTGTTACTGGACGCAAAAGTTTATGTTTTTCAGCAAGATCAAATCAACTATCACCGTAAGCCATCCCAAAGGTCTTACTTGGCTCAAACACTAATTAAAACACCAAAACACAATTAATACAGAGGTAATACTGTGTATTCTCATAAAAACTGAAAGGGAAAATTATTGGGTTGTCTCCCAACAAGCGCTTTTCTTTAAAGCCTTTTAGGTAGGCATTGAGAATTTTAATGATGCTCACATGAAAGATAGCAATTGAAACACGAAGAGAGCATCATGAAGCATATGAAAATCACATATAAGTCTAACATACTTCCTATGCATAGGAATTTTATAGGAAAACAAATTATCAAGACAAGCAAGATCTAGCATATGCAAGGAAGAAGAAAGAAACAATAGCAATCTCAACATAACGAGAGGTAATTTAGTAACATGAAAATTTCTACAACCATATTTTTCTCTCTCATAATAATTACATGTAGGATCATAATCAAATTCAACAATATATCTATCACATACAATTTTCTCTACATGATCCACATGCATGCAAAGTTGACACTCTTCCAAAATAGTGGGATTATCATCAAATAAAACCATGACCTCTCCAAGCCCACTTTTATCAAAAAATTCATAAGATTGATCATACTCCAAAGTAGTGGGATCATTATTACCTAGAGTTGACACTCTTCCAAACCCACTTTCAATATTATAGCAAACATATTCATCATGAGGCTTAAATAAATTTTCAAGATCATAAGAAGCATCATCACCCCAATCATGATCATTGCAATAAGTAGCAGACATAGCAAAACTAGCATCCCCAAGCTTGGGGTTTTGCATATTATTAGCACAATTGACATTAATAGAATTTATAATAACATCATTGCAATCATGCTTTTGATTCAAGGAACTATCAAGTATGGGTGCAATAGCAATAATCTCATGTTTAACATAAGGAACTATAGCAAATTCATCTCCATAAATATTAGCATCATGGCCATAAGAATAGCAAGCATCATGTTCATCAAGGGATATTTCAATCAAATCAACGGAATCATAATTACCTATAGATTCATGCATATCATTATTTTCTTCCAAAGCAACGGTCATTCTCTCAATAAATTCCTTAACATAGGCATTATGAGCATAGTTTTCATAGCAATATTTAAGTATGTCAAATTTTTTAGATTTGTAGAGAGTAATATAATACTTTTCAATCAAAGAAGCAACTTCATCAGCACCCTTAAAAGCAAAAAATTCTTCAATTTGTTCGATATCATAGTAACTATAAACACCCTTTTCATAAGAAGATAAGATTTCATTATCATTAAACTCACATAGGTAGGGAAGGTGTTTTTTAGGGTTCTTGGAGCAACAAGTGAAATCACAAAGTTCACAAAGATTCCAAGCATAACATAGCAAACAATTTATTTGATTCCATAAGAGTCTCCCTTTTTCAGACAAACGGTGACGCACAAAATGAGCATGCTCATCTAAAGATTTTCCCTCAACTAAACTAGTTGGGGTTTCAGCACGAGCACATATGGATCGAAGATGATCCAAGTAGAAAACTTTAAGTGGATCTATAAACCTTTTTGTTTCTGATTTTCAATAAACACACAATTATATCAAACAAGCAAACAAGCCAAGTAAGACATAAAGACAAACGAAAAGACGAACGAAAGAAGGGCGAATAAAAAGGCAAATCTTTTTGTGTTTTACTGAAATCATTTTAGAAGTGGGGGAGAGGAAAATGAGAAGCAAATGGCAAATAATGTAATGCAAGAGATGAGAGTTAATGGTGGGTACTTGGTAGGCTTGATGTAGATCTCCCCGGCAACAGCGCCAGAAATTCTTCCTGCTACTTCTTGAGCTTGCGTTGGTTTTTCCCTTGAAGAGGAAAGGGTGATGCAGCAAAGTAGAGATAAGTATTTCCCTCAGTTAAGAACCAAGGTATAAAATCCAGTAGGAGATACAAGCAAGTCCCCAATCTATGCACCTGCACAAATAATCAAACACTTGCACCCAACGCGATAAAGGGGTTGTCAATCCCTTCACGGTCACTTGCAAGGATGAGATCTGATAGAGATAGATATAAAAGATTACTAAAATGTAAAACAAAATAAAAGTAAATAAATTGCAGCAAGGTATTTTTGGGTTTTTTGGTTTATAGATCTGAAAATATATGATGGAAAATAGACCCGGGGGCCATAGGTTTCACTAGAGGCTTCTCTCTTGTAGGCAAATAATATGGTGGGTGAACAAATTATTGTTGAGGAATTGATAGAAAAGCGCAAAGTTATGACGATATCCAAGGCAATGATTATGCATATAGGCATCACGTCCGTGTCAAGTAGACCGAAACGATTCTGCATCTACTACTATTACTCCACACATCGACCGCTATCCAGCATGCATCTAGAGTATTAAGTTCATAAAGAATGGAGTAACGCCTTAAGTAAGATGACATGATGTAGAGGGATAAACTCAAGCAATATGATGAAAACCCCATCTTTTTACCCTTGATGGCAATAATACAAATACGTGCCTCGCTACCCCTACTTTGTCACTAGGTGAGGACACCGCAAGATTGAACCCAAAACTAAGCACCTCTCCCATTGCAAGAAGAACCAATCTAGTTGGCCAAACCAAACCGATAATTCGAAGAGAAATACAAAGATATCAAATCATGCATATAAGAATTCAGAGAAGATTCAAATAATATTCATAGATAATCTGATCATAAATCCACAATTCATCGGATCTCGACAAACACACCGCAAAAGAATATTACATCGGATAGACCTCCAAGAGCATCGAGGAGAACATGGTATTGAGAATCAAAGAGAGAGAAGAAGCCATCTAGCTACTAGCTATGGACCCGTAGGTCTGAGGTAAACTACTCACGCTTCATCGGAAGGGCAATAGAGTTGATGTAGAAGCCCTCCGTGATCGAATCCCCCTCCGGCAGGATGCTGGAAAAGGCCCCAAGATGGGATCTCATGGGTACAGAAGGTTACGGCGGCGGAAAAGTATTTTGGTGGACGCTTCTGGTCATTTGGGAATATTTCTGAATTTATAGGCCAAAGATTAGGGTTGGAGGACTCCCGTGGGGCCCGCAAGCCAGGGAGGGGCCCCTCCCCCAGGACGTGCCCTGAGGGCTTGTGGAGCCCTCGGGACTCTTCTGACTTCCTCTCCAAGTCCTACGTGTGTCTTCTGGTCCAAGAAAAATCATCGTAAAGTTTTATTCCGTTTGGACTCCGTTTGATTTTCCTTTTCTATAAAACTCAAAAACAAGGAAAAAAAGAAACTGGCACTGGGCTCTAGGTTAATAAGCTAGTCCAAAAAATAATATAAAATAGCATATTAATGCATATAAAACATCCAAAATAGATAATATAATAGCATGGAACAATATAAATTTATAGATACGTTGGAGACATATCAGCTACTGGTACAAACCCTCAGCCCCGAGGGTGGACTACTCCCTCCTCATCATGGTGGCCGTCGGGATGATGAAGATGGCCACCGGTGATGATTTCCCCCTCCGACAGGGTGCCGGAATGGCTACAAAGGCTTGCGGCGGCGGAACTTCTGATCTAGGGTTACCCCCAAGGTTTTTGGAATATTTGGCAATTTATAGGGCAAAGAGGTGGTGCGGGAGGTCACCGAGGGGGGCACAACCCCCCTGGGCGCGCCCAGGTGGGTTGTGCCCACCTCGGGCCTCCCCTCTAGTACTTTTTTAGCCCATCCTGGGACTTGTGGTCCAAAAAAATTCTTCAAAATTTTTCGCTGCATTTGGACTCCGTTTGATATTGATTTCCTGCGAAGTAAAAAACAAACAAAAAACAACAACTGGCACTGGGCACTATGTCAATAGGTTAGTCCCAAAAAATGATATAAAGTTGCTATAAAATGATTGTAAAACATCCAAGAATGATAATATAACAGCATGAATACTTCATAAATTATAGATACGTTGGAGACATATCAGACATGTACACATGAGCACAAACGGATCGTGAGGTGTAAGGCGGGGATGGTCAGACCATGCTTGCAGATAACACTCGGTTGTCTTGAAGTTCTGGCAGAATAGTTCTGAGCTTGGAGCACAAAGCATCGAAAGATGAACAAGAGTCATATGGAGATATGATCAGCAAAAGATTGCCCACCGGTCAAAATTCTCGTCATCAGTGATGCACACATCAATGGCTGAGAACTAGACTTGGATCTTGAATCACTCACAATTAATTATGAGAGATATTAATTTGAGTGGGAGTGCACTGTATATTAAAACTTGTTTAAACAATAAGTGCTATAAATTAATTATGAATTATGTCTAAAATTATTTGTGTGTTTGTCATTGTAGATGGCTCGCAATATGTTCAACTTAGCCCCTATGCTTGAGAAAGAAAAGTTGGCTGCAAATGGTGGAAACTATGTGGATTGGATCCAAAACCTGAGATTTGTTCTTAGGAGTGCTAAAAAGGAGTACGTGCTGGATCAAACCCTAGGTGAAGCTCCTTCAAAAGATGCTCCACCAGAAGAAGTTGCTGCTTATGCTACTCGTAGTGATGACTATGAGTCAGTCCAGTGCCTCATGTTAACTTGTATGGATCCTGAACTATAGAAGCATTTTGAACGATCCACCACTCAATTTATAATTGGGTCACTGGAAGTTCTGTACAAGAAACAGGCAAGGACCGAATGGTTTGAATTAACCAAGGCCTTGATAGAATGCAAGATGAAAGAGGGTTCCTCAATGAGTAAGCATATAGTGAAGCTTGCTGGCTATGTTGATAGGCTTGCTTCACTGGAATTTCAAATTCCGCCAACACTCGGTACAGATATTGTGATTGCTTCACTCCCCCCATCTTACGATGGTTTCATCATGAATTACAACATGAGGGGATGGATAAAAGTGCAAATGAGTTGTTTGCTATGCTCAAAACTACGGAAGCTGGGATGCAGAAGAACAAAGAATTGTTGATGGTCAACAAGACTACCAGTTTCAAGAAGAAGGGCAAGTCCAAGAAGAAATCTATTGGTGCCGGTAAGACCGCTTCCCAGAAGAAGAACAAGGGTGGAGCCAACAAAGAGACTGAATATTTCTACTGCAAACAAAAGGGTCACTAGAAGTGGAACTGCAAGAAGTACTTAGCAGATAAGAAGAACGGTTCTTCAGACAAAGGTATAAAAGTTATACGATATTAATGTTGTTTTACTTGTTTCTGTATGTCATCAGTATTTGATACTAATCGATTGATTTTAATTTGCAATCTGATATAGGAACTATAGAAAGCTCACAAGTTGAGAAGAAATAAAGACAAGATGATAGTTAAGGATGGTGATGGGATCGCTACTCAAGACTGATGGAGTCTATCTTCAACATTTATCTTAGGATCGAATAATAGTTATTACGTTCCAGGGTTGTATAAGACATTATGTTTTGGATTATGCAATGGACATTCTTATGAAGTTTTGAACAATAGTTGTTGAAATAATTATAAGAATATGTTTTGGATTTACCACAAGTTTCGATGGTCTATTCATGAAATCTTGATTAAAGTATTACAACATTTATGCTAAACGTCTTAAGAAGACTGATAAAGTTCCACATGTATATATCTCTGCTTGGATACATCGGGAATAATCTTCATATAGATGAAGTATTCGATCATCATGATCGATAAAATACATAATGATGTATAAAACCGATAGACAGAAACAGAGTATAGGGATAATTAACTCATTAAAATAAGTAAAAATGTTTTACTCAGACTGAATATTTGAATAGTTAACAAAATTTCAGAATTTATTTGAAGAATTCAAATATTTTAATGAAGATTAAGGATCATTATGACAATTTATATTGTGATTCTTCATTTGAAGAAATAGATCTAAAGTCATAAGTTTCGCAAAGATCGTTTGAATGATCATGGAATTATTCTATCTGCTATTTATAATCGGGGTATAACTAAAACAGCAAAATATACACTAAAATAGAAAACCATGTATAGATCTTGTTAAATGAAATCATATGAGATATGAACATTATTTAACTAGATGACAGTTGAATTGTAGGTTTATATGATTTATCCCATTGAAATATCTGAAAGACAAAATGTTTGTCACGGAAAAGGGTTTTCTTGTCAAAAGAATAAGTGGGAGGATGTTATAGCTTGAAAGATTAGTGAATCTTTTAACGATACAAAACTAATCGGAATTTGTGCTGATAAATTATTTACAAGATATACCGTTAGTTACTACATTAGATGTAGAAAATTCTAAAAGCTAAAACATGATCAAGAACATCGTTCAATTTGTGAAATGACACGACAAAGTTCTTTTCATCTTGTAAGAAGATGAGCGTAAACACTACAAGGAAACAAAGGTGGCGCCTAGCTCATAAGGAATGGCCCTTGGCCATGCACACTGGAATGAAAATTCATATACAATCAAGTTTGTAACTTAGTTGTTATTTTCTGACAAGTTTAGAAATTGATAATACTTCAAGGAGTGTGGAGTAAAAGAAGGATTTCAAAACAAGTTTCCTAAATTGGGAAAAGGATGTATGAATCCTCAAGATAACCGGATAAATGTGCAAACTTCAAAAACCGTTTGAAGATTTGAACTAGCATTAAGTTTTGGACTTGTCCAAAAGTATTTTTGTGTAAAATTCAGTGGGAGTTATATAATATTTCTAAGTCATATATATGTAAGACATATCATGAAATAGAAATAATATAAAGCTCCTAAGTATTAACAAAATAGTTTTGTAGAAATCAGTGGGAGCTGTATAAAGTTTTTAATCCTGTATGTATATGACATATTATGGAATAGAAACAATATAAAGTTCCTAAAGCACATATCAAAAATGATTTTGAAACACTTTTTCCATCAAAGTGTAAAGAAAAAAATTTGGGCCTGAAAGAATCTATGAAGATAGATTAAGGTGTCTGGTTAAGCTAAAACAAAGTTTATATATATTTTGACAAAATTTTAAAAGAGTTTGAAAATAGAGAAAATTGTTTTCTCTAAATGTCATGTAACTTGATGCTTATGAATGATAAGCTTGGAAGATAAAATTCTTGATAAGTTATGATATATATAATGGCCAAAGTATATTTACTAAAAGTTAGTAAATAAAATATCAAGGAACTCAAAAGAATAAAATGTTTATTCTGAGGTATTGAAGTTGAAATTCATTATTAAGAATATATGAATATCAACTTCATAGTTGTTATGATTGGGCTATAACAATTCAGAATTATTTATGAACAAATTTGTTAATCTATAAACGATAAGGATATACGTCTTGAAAACATGAGATGTTTCAGTTTTTATGTGAATCAGAAATGTCTTGATATAAATGTTTTGTCTGAATAAATATTGCAAGAGTTGTAAGTGACCCATAAAGGTTATGCAAGAAGAATCTTTATAAAATGGATTAATTCAAGATATGATCAAGAAGAGTCTTGACATAAGATTATTATGATCATAAATCCAATAATATTTTATTTTGAATAAAATTTTATGGCTGAAAAACTATATGGATTAAGATCTAGGAATCAGACAATACTAGCACAAATATCACAAAGTTTTTGAGTGTGTCAAACTAATGACGAAGGCTCTACCACAAGCAATGCATTAATAACACAAGATAAGTTGTTAAGTGTTATGCAACTAGATTATTGACTCTAGTGCAAGTGGGAGACTGTTGGAAATATGCCCTAGAGGCAATAATATTGTATTAGTATATTTCCATTCTTCATAATTAAGAGTTTATATTTCATGCTATAACTGCTATGATCCTGGAATATGCGATTCAGTGGAAAACTCATATGCACGTGTGGAATGATAAACGGTCAAACAATAGGTTCCCGGTACAGCCTCTAGGACTGGCTCAAGTGTTGTTGGTGATCACGTTTTCCGGATCTTAGGATATCGTTAGGTGCAACGATAGTCCTAAAACAACATTGAGGGTATGACGTTAGAAGAACGATCATATTGAATCGACCCAATCTTGTATGTTATACTTTGTGATCATATCGTTTGAAATCATCTGTTATAACACGGAGTGTTAGCATGTGTACTTTAGTTCCTAGAGTGTATCGGTTACTTCTTACCAGACGGTGGACTTTGGGGTTGCTCAAATGTCATCTGTAACAAGGTGATCATAACGACAACTTTCAGGTTCACCGGAAAGTTTGACAAGTGAATGAACAACTCAAGAGTGGGATTTGCTCCTCCGACGATGGAGAGATATTCTTAGGGCCCTCTCGGTGTGATGGCATCCATCATCGTCTGTCCAGACACAGGTGACTACGTCACGGGGATGCCGGAACACATCAACGAGAAAGAAGAACAAAACCGGTAACGGGAGCAACGGTATAGTGGGCATGGTGATGACTCAGGAGGATACTGATGCACACCGGGTTTTGTAAAGTATTGCGGAGCGAAGGGAACGTTGCATGATAACCAAGGGTTCACTTGAATATCATTCGTGTAATCATAGGGACCGATATGGATGTCCACGGTTCCGCTATCGGTCATTGAACGAAGGAGTTTCGTTCATGTCTATGCTTAACCGAACCTACGGAGTCACAAGCTTAAGGTAATCATGATCTGATGAGTGTTAGTGGAACGGGAGTGATGAGAATATATTTATGAAATAGTTTCATTAATATCTGGAATAGTTCCGAGAGGTTCCGGAAGCGTTTCAGGGTCACCGGAAGGGTTTCGGTGAATATCGGGTAATACCGGGTATTACCGAGTAATTATATATAGGTGGAAAATGTTTCCAGAGATGTTAAATTATATATATAATGCTCTGGAAATGTTTAAGGTATTTTATATATTAATTAAATATCAACGGGCCTTAAAAGGCCAATAGGGGATAGGAGACTTGGGCCATAAAGGCCCAAGTGGAGGTGGCGCCCCCCCTTTCCTTGTGGGGGGGGGGGGGGCGAATCCTACTAGGGGTGGGAGTTGGACTCCCCCCCTAGGCCGATGCACCAAGGGAGGGTTTCCCTCCACCCTCCCTTGGTGGCTGCCCTCTCCTCCCCCCTAAACCTATATATACTAGATGTTTTCCATCCTTTTCGAACACAAGTTTTGGGTGCCTCTTCTAGTTGATCTAGTTCTAGTTCTAGTTAGTCCTAGACTAATTAGAGCTAGCCCTAGCCACCTCTAATCCTCATAATTAGAAGCCCAGTGTGGTTCTAATTTCCTCCCTCTAATTCTCCGGCGACGATTAGCTCTCGACGGCGAAGCGCTGCCGGATCATGAAGACCGTACGCTTGCAACCAAGTAGAGAGGTCATGCTTTCGATCTTCGGTTCAAGGGATCGTTCGAGGGCGGTTCGCGGGATCGTCATCAACGTTCGAGGGACTTCGAGCACGATCTACACCGACTCTTCTTCTTCCGCTGCACTCCGGAGTTGATAACGATCATTGATCCCAACCCGTTATGCATCTTCATATTGATCTTGGTGATCGTAGGTGCGAAAAAAAAATGTTTTCTACTACGTTTCCCAACAATCAGGGTCTCCCTCATTGCGGCGACGACTCGGGCATTGGTTTCCTCCTGATGTGTGGCGGCGGAGAGGGCGGCGACGGCCGCTGCTTTGTCCCTTGCGTCCTGCGCGTGCCTCCGGCCATTCCTCTCACTACTAGGGAAAACCTTATACACAAAGGATTATTAGTAGCGCTGGTTAAAATAAAGCGCTACTACTACTTACCCGTAGCGCTTGTCCACAAAATGCGCTACAGCTATGGTGGTAGCAGTAGCGCCTCTGCAAGAAAGAGCGCTACTACTACAATTCCCACACTGTTGCCGGCAGGCTAGAAATAGTAGTAGCAATCTTACGCAAAATGCGTTGCCGCTAAGTTGGTTGTAGCAGCGCACTTTCTGGGGAAAGCGCTAGCTACTGCTAATGAAAATAAAATAAAATGAAAAACAAATAGAAAAGTAAATGAAAATGAAAGAAATAGAAAAATAAGAAAGGAAAAAAGAAAATGTAAAGGAAAATAAAATAAAAGTAAAAATAAAAGAGAAAGGCATAGCAGTAGCGTGCTTCCAGAACAAGCGCTATAGCTAAAGTAGCAGTAGCGCGTTCTTTGTACCCCCGCTATAGATAAGTTCCTTAAATAAAGGATAAAGGAAAAAAGAAGTAAATAAGAAAAGGAAAAGAAAAAGGAAAAAAGAAAAGAAAAAGGAAAATAAATAGCTACTGCCTATAGCAGTAGCGCGTTTTGGCATCCAGCGCTATAGCTACGTTCGCTATAGCGCTTTTCCGGACCAGCGCTACCGCTATGTTTGACTTAACCCCCGCGCGGTTCTTCTTCCCCCCGGCCACTTCCCCCAAATCCCCACTCGATCGCACCTCTACTATCGCCGCCGTCACCCTACTCGCTGTCGGCCTCCGCGCGCCCTCCCGTCGCTCCCTCTGGTGCCCTCCCTCGCCGCGCGCCACCGGAGCCGCCCTCGGAGCCACCGGAGCCGCCCTCGCTGCCACCGGACGGAGCCACCCTCGACGCCCCTCCCTCCCTCACCACCACTGCCTCCCTCGCCGTCACCGGATACGCCCTCGCCGCCTCCCTGAGTATCCTCTGTAAGCCCCCCACCCCTCCTCTCTCTCTCATGGACTAGGGATTTGATAGAGAACTAGCTAGCTAGGTTAACTAGTTTAATTAGGTTAATTATATAGGTTAACTAGCTAGGTTAACTAGCTAGGTTAATTAGGTTCATTTGGTTAACTAGGTTGGCTAGGTTAGAGCAAAAATTTAGTTAGGGCAGTAGGGTTTAGAGCAAAAATTTAGTTAGAGCAGTAGGGTTTAACTAGGGCAGTAGGGTTTAATTGTGGTTTTTGTTTTCATAGATGTTTTCTTAAAAGAACAAATTGAAGAAAATATTGCAGCAGTGCTACTAGTAGTATATAGTCGTACTAGTAGATGTTAATTAGGTTTGGGCAGTAGTGGTAGTAGTAGATGTTAATTAGATGTTTTTTAGTTAGGGCAGTAGGGTTTTACTAGGTTAATTAGGTTAGTAGTGCTGCTAGTAGTAGTGGTACAGTACGTTAATTAGGTGAAGTTAAATGAATGACCTAAATGAATGAAATTAGTAGTTAACTGAATTTTTTTCATCATCATTATAGAGCACTAAAGTTAACTGAATTTTGTTCTATTAGTACTTAACTGAATTTTCTTCTACACTTAGTTTTTGAATTAGATGTTAATTAGGGCAGTAGGGTTTAGTTTAGAGAAAAAAATCAATACAAAAATATAAATTTCTATTAGTGCTGCAAGTCCAGTAGGTTCTTAATTTTTACTGATTTTTTATTATGACAGAAATTTAGGACATAATTTGAATTGAGTTCTAGGATTCATAATTTGAAATTTAGGACAGAAATTGAGTTCTAGGGTTCATAATTTTTATTAGGACATATTTTTTATTAGTTGCTCATGTACATGTTCTTAAGTGGTCCTGTTATGTGCAACATTGAAGTGGTTCGATTGTGCCCAAGTGGCCTTTTGTTGTTTGCAGGGAATGATTCCGAGTGGCCTATGTTTTGCCGGAATGTTGATTCATTTCCGTTCCGGCAAATTTCAGGCGTTCGATTTGTCCACTTTGTAGCAAAGGTCATGCCGAAATTTTCCATGAATTTCGGCATGACTTTTGCTACAAACTAGGACATATCGAGTGCCCGGGATTTGCCGCAACGGGAATGAATCAACATTCCTGCAAAACATAGGCCTTTTTTTTATGTCATTATTCATTTTATTAGGTCTAGAATTAATTGACTAGATTTAATCGTAGGAAACATGGCTAGCAACGATGAAGGACAGGGTTCTGGTGATTGCAACGTCTATGAGGCGGCAGGCGCCTTTTTGAACTATCTCGAGGAGCAACAGTTGTTGCGGTGCCCACCTATCACATCCGAGACTGAGACCGACATCGAGACCGGTGCCGAGACCGGCACTGAGACCGACACCGGTGCCGAGACCGGCACCGAGACTGGCGAAGCCTGTATAGAACCGAAACCGAAGAGGATGCGGCGCCCAAACCAGCTCAACACTACCAGACTGGTGGTCATGGAGGTGGACTCCGGCAATTTTGAGCCAAAAGAGCCTGCGGAAGCGCGCACGTGCTACGGCAATCAAATAGGCTGCATCCTACGGGCAACCGCCACCATCAACGATGAGAAATTAAAGAAGATACCAAATATGGAGCACTCCCTCCTAAAGAAGCTGCACCAGGGATTCTTGTTTCCAGGCTGGGATGAAATCAAATATACTCGAACGTGGCAAGACCCGGCAATGAAGAAGATAAAAAGACGCGCCATGGGCAAGTTTAGCGGCGCGTTGTCCGCCTGGAAAGTTAGGGTGAAACATCAGATCATCGTCAAAGAGGAACCCTACTCCAAGATTGTAAAGGATAATCTAACAATTACGGAAGAGCAGTTCAAAATATTCAAGAAGGCTTGCGTTGCCGAAGCTGCCAAAGAAAAGTCGGAGTACATGAAGGGGCTTCAAGAGAGGAACATGGGGTGCCACCACCTCGGAAGCCGTGGTTACGCGGGGAAGAGGCCCATATGGGCCAAGGAGGACGCGGAACGCGAAAGTCTGGGGATCCCAGACCCCTTGGTGGAGTTCACCGTCCCGCAGGAGCATGACGTCATCAGGGCCCGGTACCGTTGGGACCAAGTCAAGAAGGTTTTCGATACAGACGCGGTCACGAAGGAGTTCATGAGACTGCTGGTAATTATTAATTTACCCCCTAATTTTAGCTTCTGATCAATTCGACTGCACGTTTAGTCACATTTGTAAATGATCCACGTTCCTTTTGCAGAAAGAGCAGCACAGGATTGCGGCCGAAAGTGACTCGTCGTCTGAGGCGTTGGCGAGGCCCAAGTGGGACACCCCATTCAACCGGGCCTTGAACATATTGAAAGGACTCCCGGTGGACACTCGGCCGTCGTATGGACGCGTGCACAGCGTCGGAGACGGTGCCACGTGGAAGAAGTACTACCATGAGACCGCCGAGGAGAGAAAGGAAAGACAGAGGTTAAACAAAGAAAACATCGACAAGAAGGTTGAGATTGCGGTTGATAAGAAATCAGCTGAGACAGTCAAAGCAGCGGTAGCTGTCGCAAGAGAGGAAATGGCAGCTTCGTATAGTGTCTTGATTCCGGCTATCGTCAGTTGGAGCAAGCAAAATCCAGATAAAGAGGCAGCGGACTTTCCCCTTTCCAACTTCTTCGGGAGCAGCTCGTTTAGCGTTGCACCAGCACCTGCTCACGCAACCGCACCTGCTCCCGCACCTGCTCCTCCACCTGCTCCCACACCTGCTCATAGCAGCCCGTCCTTCGTCTCTGGCGTGCTCGGCGGGGCATCGTCTTTGGCTGAGCTCGACGCCCTCACGGTACCTATCACACCGGCCCTCTTCAATATATGTATAATCTCTTGTTTTCGTTGCCTTTCGGATGTCTCACGTCGCAGACATGTCTTTGCAGGCTGACGTAACCCCGTGCACCATACTGTACACCATCAGCGGCCAGAAGGTGGATGTGGGAAAGGTGACGATAGTGAAGCCAAAGGAACAATTGTTCCACAGCCGGCCGATCCCCCCTGACGTCTTCAAGGTTTTCATGGCCAGTGTCAAACCGGGCCACGAGAATTTGGCTCCTCCGGTAGCACTAGGGGGAGATGACGACGAGACCCCGCGGCGGCTTGGCGATTGCAAGAGTTGGGTCCTGTTGTGGCCGAAGAGTCTGCTTCGTCTGGAGGCGGCCGGGAGCACACCCACGACCACGCAACCTCAGCAAGGTATGAACACCAATACCCCACCTACCCAATTAGCGTCGCCTGTCGTGCCGGGTGATAGCGGACGGTGTGAGGAAGAGGCTCCATTAGTGGCTGGTGACGTCGCCGCCATCGAAGAAGCAATGCATGATGCCATCGACGAGGATGACGATGACCCTCTACAGTATCTCAATACCGGCGCCTATGACGACGGAGGATTGATGGCTCAGCAGTATGAGTACTCAGGGTTTGAGTGTGATGAGTTGGTGCCTGATTGCCGGAGGATGAACGTATGATAGGCTCACTTCCAGTAGCAAAGAAGCATAGGAAGAGACCGAAGAAAGGCAAAGCTGCTTCTATGAGCCAGCCGCCTCCGCAGCCTCGGGTTGAAGACCGTATACCTATCACAGGTGCGGCGAAATACCATATCCCCAGTGATCCGATCCTACCTAAGGCAGCGGTAGAGGTCATATACGGCGATCTAAGGAGACTTCATGACGATGTGTTGCGGAGAGAGAAAAGACTGATCGCCTCGAAAAATCCAGGATACCCGCTCTACGTGGTTAACGTGCCGCAAGAAAGGTTGTACGTCGACACATTCCCCGCGGAAAAGTTCTTCCTTCGATTTGATTTCATCTTCGACATGTTTCACTTGAAAAAGCTGGATTTTACGTTTATCCGCCTTTTTGCCTTGTACATGAACTACATCATCAGGATTGAGCAAATACCTTATATCTGTGTCGCTGACCCGTACTTCATGCACGAGGGCTTCTTGGCAGTCTGCCCAAAGCACCGTGAATACGCGAGTAACTACATCGCCGATTTCATGGTCGGCAATAAGGACAAGGAGACGATTCTCGTGCCTTATCATCCCATATAAGTCATCCGCGGATATCCTTGCTTCGATTTCAATCATTCATTTGCACACGTGGAGGCTAATTTGAGGTGTACTTATTTTGCGCAGTGACGGGTGCGCCGTCCTCATCATCCTTTACCCCCGATTCTCCCACGCTCTTTACTTGGACTCGTTGAAGAACATGAAGAAAAAGGATTACACCCACATCAAGTCTGTTCTCGACAGTGCTATCTTAAGCTACGGCCTACGGGGTGGAGAGATCACGCTCAAGAAGACAAGGAACCGCGCGCCCGCCTTCGGCCATAAGACCGACTTCTGCTGCATCCAGCAACCGAGTGGTACTCTCAGTGATGGATTCTATGTCCTCCACCACATGCTGGAGTACAGACGGGATCACCAGAACCTTTGCATGTCACCTAGATCCGGCGATGCCAATATTCTGCAATGGGCAAAGAAACTAGGAGATGTCCCGGATCATCGACTCCGAGCTGAGTTCTATCACATCCAGCGTGAACTTGCCCAAATCATCATGAAGGAGGTCCTCGAAAAAACAGGGCTGTTCTACGAAGAAGGGCAAATGTCGCCGGAAGCGTCCGAACACGCGTAGCCGCTCAGCGTCTCGACCTGAAGCCTTTCACTTCGCTCGGGGACTATCTCCCTGATTCAGATGGATGGCACGACATGTTGGAGTGATTGACGATATATGACAATGTGTCCGTTTAGTCCATACTTTCTCTATGACGAAACTTTGAGTTATGCACGACAAAACTTTGTGATGTAATTAAACCGTCCTCCTCAACTAGCGAAGATCACTCTAGTTAGGGCATTTTGGGTACGATGAACTTTGTTATTTATGCTTATGATATGTTGCTTCTATTTTTGCCAACTCTGTCTCTTTCTGTTGCTCAACTATATATGTTGCATATTATCGACTCATGTGACGATGCAGGTACATAGATCATCGATGGCGAAGAAGTGCTACGCCAGGAGTATACGACGAGTGGCCTGAGTGTCAGGCCCAGGTGTACTGGTTTCCGAGCGACAACCAGAAAGGGTTCGATAGCAGAGCCGAAGCGGAAAATAGTTAGTTTAGGTTCACGCTAGTGCGAGAGAGGGATCCGAACCGGCGCCTCAAGAAGTACTACATTATGTATGATGAGACATGTCAGTTAACTTGTATCGCTATATCGTGATTATGATGTGACGACATGATTTGTGTTGGATGATATGATGAGACTATTATGTGTATGATATGATAAGCATATTGCATGTTTATGATATGATTAGAATACTGTATAAAACCTGTACAAAAACATCGCAAATACGTACCCAAAAAAATGTGAAAATATAGCAGTAGCGCTCTTTAGCGCTGGACAGGAAAACACTACTGCTAAGCCACTTAGCAGTAGCGCTGGTATGGACAGCGCTACTGCTAAGTAGGTATAGCAGTAGCGCGGGTCAAAACGCGCTACTGCTAAACGTTAGCTGTAGCGCCGTATCAGTAGTGCGGGACCCCGCGCTACTGATAGCCCTTAGACCCGCGCTACTGCTAGGCTTTTCCCTAGTAGTGTCTTGGCCGACTGCATGGCCCGCTCCTCAGGCGTCGGCTGCTTCTTCTTGGGCGGCGCCACGATCTTGCGGGGCTTGCCTTTGGCGGAGGCGACGGAGGTGAGGCCGGACGAGGCGAGGCCGGCGGCGGCATCGAGGGTCGACGCGTCGTCCATGGCGAGCGGTCGGGAGCGCGAGCGGACGGGAGGATTTTGGGAAAGTGAAGGAAAATGGTGGTCGTTGTGCCACCGATTGGCCGGCCAGGGGAAGGAGTAGGCGCGCGTCGCGCCCGTCCGTTTCATGTCCGCGCCGACGCAAATGAGGCTCAAATTTGGGTCGGGAATGGGTCGGCAGGCGAACAAAAAGCGGACACGTGTCCGTTTGGGTCATCGCTTTGGGCCGACTTTTCTATCCGCGACGACCAAAACGGACACGCGCGGACGAAATGGTTCGGCGCGTTAGAGTTGCTCTTACGAGGGTCCTAAAACTAACCCCACGATTAAAGCAACAAACTTGGGTCTGAATATGTGTTCAAATGGAGAAACGAGCGCGTGGTTGGCTAAATTTTCGGTTTGAATTTTGCACGCTCTCCATGGACACCCGCTACTCCTTTGTATCTCAGCCGTGGCCACGCCTAACAATCCCGGATGGAGGAATATTACACTACTATATGTGTAGTGTTAGCACGCACAAAATAACGCAAGATTTCATCCAATGTACTACCAAAACATCATCTTTCATATGGAGTATATCTCGTATACATTCATACAAGGTAGCATCCAAGAGACCTACGATGATTAGGGATCATGAGTTCTGGGGTAAGGGAAACTGATTCCCATTGAGTCAACCCCTCCGACGAACTTTACCTCCAAAACACATGTAACTATTCCTGTGTATGATACCGGACATTAACAGCTACTACTAGCTTCAGTCTTGTACTCGTATGGTATTTGCTCCAATTGGGTTCTTCTTGTTGCAATTGGGTTCTTCTTCGGTAGTGGCAAAAAAATCCCAAAAAGGAGGATTACCTCCTGCCTCTGTAGTAGCAGTCGGAGAAGAAGAATCCAATTGGAGCAATTCATGCCAGTACAAGACTGAAGCTGCTACATCAGTAACAGATTTGGTACACCTAGGTTAGGTGCTCCCATCAGGGTTCGTCTCCATTTTCAATGTATTGTCATCACCACAAATGCTTGATCCAGCCACTTCAGAGTTGTTGGACTTACCATTCCTCAGCTTGTCAAGTGCTTGCAACCATGGTGAATCAAGAATTGCTTGAAGCTTAGACTTGTCCATCGTATTCAAATCTGCAATGCTCAAATCAAGTGAAACCTTCCCAGTTTGTGTGGCGTTGTCCACAGGATGGTCTAGTTTCGCAGTTACTTCCATAGCATCTGAACAATTTGGCTTGTGTGTGGTGTTTACTTCACAGGGCTTCTCAGTCTGTATGTTGATATCAACAGGACACAGTATAGTGCTACCATCCTCCTTCACTAGACCATTGTCTGTGGATGCAGGTTTGTTCAGGTCAATACTGAACTTGTTCCCATCAGTGTCGAAATGTGGATGTTTCCTGTCCTTTGCACCATTCACTTGGATCTCTTTTCCAGAATTAGTAGGGTTGTTATTCTCTCCAAAGGAAGGGCGCACAAGCTTTCTCCTCTTCATTTTCCCACTAGTCTCCTTTCCTAAGTTGCCATCCAGCTGCGCTGTTTCGCTGCGCCTCTTGAAGTTTAAGAAGGGAGGCTCTGTGCTTTCTTTTCCTTCAACTACGCTTGGCAGGTTTAACTCAGCAAGAGGACAGGTTATGTCAATGGACTGTTCACCAACCAACTGGTTACCAGCATCATAAGTAAGTGCTCTATCCTCTCCTTTTTGAGAAATAAGTGTCCTGTTCTCGTTTGTGATCTCTCTTTCTTTAGAAATATGTGTACTATTCCCACTGCTCCACTGTTTTGTTCTTGTAGAAAGTGAATTAAGCATTTGACTGAGTGAAGGACCAGTAATTTCTTGAAGAGGTTGTTGCTTCGGCGATAAGCGAGAAAACACACTGTTTTGTGAGCCAACAACTTCTTGAAGAGGTTGTTGCTTCATCGATAAGCGAGAAAACACGCTGTTTTGTGAGCACTGACCAGGAACTAATGTTGTGTTACTTTCAGCTTCTATTTCACGACTTGTATGTAATTGATCTGACACGTTGGCTCCAATAACATTTCGACGATCCAGTGAACTTGAAACACTATGATAGGAGCCATGTTTCCACCAATCATTATCAAAATCTTGAGCACAATCAGCAATCGGGATGTAATCACTAAAATCATCTTTCCGATGACCAATTGTTGATACTTCAGGAACTTCAGGGTATGCAGGAATACCTTGTTGGATTAATACTGGAGCTACTTGAGCTCTTTCCTTGCTTAAGTGCTGATGCTTAGATGTGTGTATCTCTTTGCACTGGTGACAGTCGATATCATAGTTGTCCTTCAAGTTAGCACTGCCTTGTCGATTTGCCAGAGAAAAATGATATGAAGGGACATTTGGAGTTGAATTCACGTAGTTTCTGTCTCCGCCAGTTGACGCCTGAGTAATATGTTGAAGAGATCGCGAAGTACTGCCTACATATGACTGCTTTTCAGACGACCTAATTCTATCAGTTGGACTGGCAGTCATGCATCCAGAAGACAAGCTACTGTGCATGTAGTCATCAGATATTGGATATGATTGATTTGTAACAACTTGATCTTGGTGATATCCATTTGTCTGAGAACAGGGAGCATATACCTGAGTTGAAATGCCATCTACTGTCGAAACATCTTGGAGATGTGAATTGTTATGATAAGGTAATATCTTATGAACATGATGGCTGCCGTGGATGGGATCAATTTGGACTCCAACGGGTTTACTTACCAATGGCACTGACAGATTTGTTCGTGCCTCAAAATTATGTGGTACGGTTCCACGCATCCTTGTAGGAGCAGAATAGTTTGTTCCAGCTGTTACAATCAAAGTGTGTGATTGATCAGTAGAAATGGGAGAAATATTTGAAGTCAAACTCCTTTTGTCTGGTCTCCCTTTACTGAAGTGGCCTTCTTTCGAATGAGCACTTAAGGTGTAGTTGCGAATAGGTTGCTCTACCCTCTTATTATCAAACAGCTCATATAGCTGGACAACCTGTCAGTAAGAACAAGTTTGTGTGATTATAGCCATGCAATTAAAAAATCATGGATTTTAACTTCTAACCAAGTTCTGTAGTAAAACAAACCTGCTGGTAGGAAAGGTCAAAATAGAATTTATATATCATATAGTAATTCTCTTTTATGGCATGAGAGAATTCATCTTCTGCAAGTGGTCTGCACTTCCAAATAATTTTGAATCGAACCTAGAAAAAAACAAATGAATAATTCTTACAGTAGCACGCAAATACAATAAAGAAACAGTTACCAGAACCCAGAACGAATTATAATGGGTATTTTATATTCAAACGACTGCCTAGTACTGTAATAAATGCAGTTTTTTTTTCTAAACAAGAAGTATTCACATTTTTAACTGTGTAACTGAAAACCGTGAAGTAACCATCTAAACCAAAAAAAGAAGTATATCAACCTGTTCGTCCGATGTCATACTTAGTTTTTTAAGAATGTTCCCAGATGGCTGAAGAAACCACTCATTTAGGGTATGTAATGACAGAAAACTTCGTGTCCATTGTGTCAATAGTCTTATTTTTTGCTGGGCACCTTACATGATCTTTTGTCAGAGCTATCTTAATTATTAATTGATGTGAAGTGTCAAAACTTAGATGTATGTGTACGGACGCAACTCTGAGGAAGACAACGCAAGCTATGCCAAGATATATAGTCTTGAATGTTCAGCTCGTGACTTTGGGGTTAACTGGTCATTTGCTTTTATTCCACCCAAAATTCTGTTTGAGAAGTGCAACAAATTGTCCAAGCCCCTGTGTCTCGTGTGATTAAAAAATCAGAAAGAGCATCTTCATGGCACTAAAATTTTGAAACCAAACAATTGACAATTATTTGAGCGGTCATAAAATTTCCAACGATAAAGTGTTATTTTTCAGAGATATTAAACTCAGAAGACCCTATATTTTGATAAATTTGAACTGAAGAGGCATATGTTTGATGCAGGTTACCTGTGCAGGATATGAGTGGCCAGAAGATCTAAAAGCAGCTCTGTCAGTAATATCCAGTCCACCATCAGAGGCAGCCTCAAACACCCCGTAAAGCTTGCGTTCGTTGTAGTCAAAGAGAAAGAGAGGCATCCCTTGTTTGACATTGTCGACAAAGGGCTGATACTCTAAAGCAAGTCTGAAAACGCCTGAGCCAAAGAACTGCTCCCTTGCCCTGGTGCTGCACATGAAGATCGCACCTGCCATGTCGGTGTCTTGCCTGAAGGAGAGCCTCATCCTGACATTGCAACATGAACAGGTGACATGGATCAGAAACAAATCTGTACTAAGTCATAAAATTTCGTTATAGCACATTTAGCGTGTGATGAGTAGGATTTTTCATTATTCCTTCTTGTCAATGCCAAAAGATGTTTGTTTCACAGCTAATTCTGCAGGCTAAAAACAAGCCCAATCCTTCGTTCCAGCTTATAGAATAATGTAAAAAAAAACCTAGAAAATAAGATTGATTCGTCCTGATCAAACAAAGGGAACATAACAAACGCGCAGGGGAATCACGAACCAGACCAAATAGCCAGCGATCTTGCGAGATGGATCTTGTACGTACGGTTCAACGTTGCAGTATACCAAGTCGATTGCAGACACTCGCAAACCCGTCATCCCCAGCCCCAACCCAGACAAACTAAAAGTAGATCGGAATTGAATAGGAAAAACTAGTAGGCCAACACGCGCTGATCGAAACTTACTAGCCGAAAACCCTAGCCCCGAGTTGGTGAACTGACTACCGCCAGCAGATCATCCCTATCCTACCGAATCCAATCGGGTAAGCAGAGATGCAAGGTCATGATGAACTGGAAAGGGGAAGGACGCCATACGCGCGAAGGATCAGGAGTCTCGCGCCGACGACGGGCGGGGGCGAGGCGCAGCAGGACGACAGACGCCCGATGATAGGTGCGGCGGCGGCGGCGGCGGCTGCTGCTTGCCGTCGATAACTATAGGTTTGCGGCGGCGGCTGCTTTTGTTTTGGAGAAGGGGGGAATTGGGGGAAAGGGGATGATCCGGCGCGGTGTTTATTGGCGACGGGTTTTGATTTTGGTGAGCAGCGGGAGGCCGAAGAAGGCGCACTCGGCCGCCGTCGCGTTCCCCTCTGTTAGAATGTGCCGGTGGTTGTGTGCCTCCGCGTTGCCGCGTGCGTCCGACCGGAGGCCCACCGAGACCCTCCACTGAATTCGGAACAGGCCCTACTCGTGTTGTGCGCGAGGATAGTTTTTTTTTCTTAACACGGTAATCGAAGTCGCTCGCATACACGAGCATACACTCATTCCTACGAACACATACACGCACACCCTACTCTTATGAACATCTCTGAGAGACTGAGCCGGCATAGCATCTTAATATTTTACGAAGTCACAACAGGTGTCTTGTAGTTGACGGGGACATCTCCTTCCACTAAACGAACATCGTCGGAAGCCTGAAATAAATCCAGAAAAATGCAAGCATCAATGTCAAATTTAGAACTTGAACTGAGGATACCACCGTCCCCGTATATGTTGGTTCACGTGTGCGAGGACAATTGGGTTGGCTTGTAGCTACTCTCTCGGTTGAACTAAAATCAGGACAAAAATTATGAAATGGAAGGAGTAATAATTCATAATTTGTTTTACAGACTAATTTACTTATGATGCTCGTCAATATCAAAACTCCCTTGCTGGTTCATCATTATATTGCATCTCTGCTCGGTACCCGAATAAATTCCGTAGGGTAGGAATGCCTGCTTGAGTTAGTTAGTTCACCGACTGATCAGTTTTAATCAATGCGTGTTTGCTTGTGCACTTTTTTTATTCAATTCTGATCTATTTGTGTTTGTTTGGGTGTTGAGGATGGAGGGTTGCGAGTATCTTTAATTGACTTCGTATACTACGGAATAGATCATTGATCCGGAAGAAGTAATTCATAATTTGTTTTTACATACATACTGTAATTTACTTGTGTTGTTGGCCAATATCAAAACTCGTCGCCAAATACATACCACGGTGAATCGGCACGGAATGCGCCCCTGATACAACCGTGTTGACGTCACCCTTGTTCTCCCCCTCTCCAAAACGAAAGCAACCGGCGCCGCAAACCTATAGTATACAACCGACAAGCTTCCATCGTCGCCACCACATGTGATCGGGCGTCTGTCCTCCTCCTGGTGTGTCGTGCACCACTCATGTCGGCAAGAGAAGCATAATCCTTCTCACGTATGGCGCCCTTCCATTGCTAGTTCATCATTATATATTGCATCTCTGCTCGGTACCCGACTGGATTCCGTGGGGTAGGGATGTCTGATGGTGTTAGTTAGTTCACCAACTCGTCAGTTTTAATCAACGCATGTTCGCCTATGTACTTTTTCATATTCAATTCTGATCTATTTTGTGTGTTGTTTGGGTGTTGGGGATGGAGGGCTGTGAGTATCTTTAGTTGACTTGGTATACTACGGAATAGATCATTAATCCGTACAAAATTAATCTTGTATGTTCCCTTTGTTTGTTCAGAAAGAATCGCCCTTTATTTTTTTGGTTTTGTTTACATTGCGATCTTAAACAAAGGATACATCTATTCTCTTTGCAACAAACATGTTTTGGCATTGATATCAAGGATCTAATGAATTATAAGTTTAATAGATAAAAAATGTTGGTCATCACACGTTGAATGTGCTATAACAAAATTCATGATTTTAGTATAGATTTGTTTTAGATCATGTCACGTGTCTACGTTGCAATGCCAGAATGAGGCGTGAGTTGACTAGGCTCTCCTTCGGGCAAGATGCCAACTTGACAGGCACGATCTTCATGACCAAGAGTGAGACAAGGGAGCACTGCTTTGGCTCCAGCAGTTTCAGACTTAAAGTATCAAGCCTTTGTAGACAATGTGAAACAAAGGATGTCTTTGTTTCTATTTGACTATAAGAGCACAAACTTTACTGGTATTTGAGGCCACCTCTGATGGTTGGCTCAATATTACTAAGAGTGTTGCTTTTATATTAGTTTGATGCTCGTGTCCTGCACAAGTAACCTGCATCAAATATGCCTCCGCGGTTCAAATTTATAAAATATAGCATCTTCTAAGTTTAATATCTTTGAACAGTGACACTTAAAAGTTAGTAAATTTTATGACCGCTCAAATAATTCTTACTTGTTTGGTTTCATACTTCTAGTGCCACGGAAGAGGCTCTTTCTAAACTTTTAATCACATGAGATACATGGCCTTAGAAATTTTATTACACTTCTCAGACATGTTTTTTAGTTGAGTAAAAGCAAATGACCCGTTAACCCAAAAATAAAATGTTATTTATGGTACTTACCGAAGTCCACATCTGTAAGTAAACAAAAATTGAGCCAGATCAATGAGGAATTGACCTCCAATATAGTCGCACTGCTCGCTTTTCCAATCATCTTATCCTATTCAAGGGGAAAGAAATCACCGCTGGAAAAGAATAATTTAGTCATCAAGTCGCTGCGGCCTCATCTTCCATTCAACACTCTACCTACTACTCTACTGTTCCCCATCTATCATCAGATCATGCAAGGAATCACATCACCTTTAATGAATCTGGCATTGGGATGCATCAGATCTGGTGGTTTTTGAGTCATCATAGACAGGGAACAAGGTAGTAAGATGTTGGGGGAGGAGGCATGAATTCGAAAATAGATCCATGAACCAAAGAAAAGAGAGGATGAACGAGATGAAAATCATGGTTGGTTTTTGGTGAGGAGGTTAGCAGATGGACAATGAATAGGGAGGTGGCGGCGGTGAGGGGAAGAATATGTTCTAGGGTTTGGCTCAAGAGTTGATTATATAGGAGGACATGATGTATATAAGTTGGATCCATTTAAAAATATTCATGATGTTATGCCACAAAAATGGAGACCTCTAAAACTTTCCACTTTTGCGACAGTGTATGTGGACTCAAAATAAAATGGGTGGGAAGGCAATCAGACGAGTATCAAGCCAGAAATCCAAAAACTGTGGCCCAAACCAACCACCCTTCCTTTATTATATGTGGACCCATGGACACAAACCTGCCTAAACCTATCAGGTACTCCATGCCCAATACCCATGGTCAAAATACATGAGCAAAATAAGTACTCCATGCCCAATTTCCGAGTTCTATTATGGTATGGAGGAATAAACAGCTGGAAGGGGGTTGGCGGCCCTTGATGGCCCACACGACCTAGTTGCGGCCACCATGCTCACGGTGCATGGGGATATGGGCCTCCTTTGTAGGGCTTCGTCATCTGACTTCTTGTCCTCAAAACCATCTTTATTTTTTTTCATCGTGAAGTTTATTACTAGCACATAAAAAACACCAATTTGCAATTTTTCTCAAAAAATGGCGTAAGTAGCAATAAGAATTATTGAAGACACGAGATTTGAGGAAAAAACATATGCATAGTGATTCAAAAAAAATATGTTTGTATCATCTGGCATTGCTACTAATGAGTTGTTTATTGACCTCCGACACTCATTTTATCGAATCACTCTTAGACCAATTGCCCCCTAATCAACTTGTTGATGTTTGTCGACGACTTGTTCAGTTATCAAGTTATTTTCTAGGAAACCACCCAAATGAACATCTCATCCAAAGATTCAGCTCCATATCTAGTCAAATCCCCCATTGGTCTAAATGTACCATCATTTTTTAGCAAAAATTGTCAACCATATTATCCTTAGCATCAAGCATATCCTTCTCATTCTAAATAGAAATGGCTCGAGAATTTGTGATGTTTTCCTAGTGATTCTTGCTTGTTTCATCGGATTTTTATTACTCTTCGGATATTTCTAATGCCAATCCCTCGAAAGAGAAGAAAATCCATTTTCCCAATGTTTGGCAGGAAATATCAATTATGGAAGGAAACCAAGAGAGATTGCTACAAATCAAGCCAAATGGAGCAACTTCCATGAAAAGCCCCAAGTCATCAGGTGCAGTAGAGCAAAAGACGGTGTTCCATACGACTGCAAGCGCTCATATGAGCGGTCATATGGACTGCCATCAGCTCCACCATGTCTATCCAAGCCACTTTCGTGAAGTGCCTAGGGGGGAGAGAACCCTAGCCACCGCCACCATTAGAAGAGGAGAAGAGAGGATCCAAGGAACTACCGAAAATCTTCTTAGTTTTGGTCTTTTCATCTCCATCATCATCATCATCATCATCACCCCTTCAATTTGTAATAGGAATTCCAATTTGGAAGAACAATTGTAAATCTACTCCATCTCATCTGGAGATCAAGACTATTTAAATTATCCATTTTATCTTATTGTGGATCTTCCCAGTATTATAGATATGGTTTTCATGGGTTTTATTTCTGTTGCGATTGATTCCCCTCTTATGATGTGTGAGTAAACCCCCCTAGGCGTGGGAAATGTAAGTGAGTGGTAAGATTCATCCGTGCCTATCCTATATGTCATCATTTGCATTCGTAGTGTTATGATCTATCTAGTAGGTTGTTATGTTGTGGTGAACTATATGCGTGTTCTCCAATTTAAGGGCCCACACAACATGATCTCAAGAATTACACAGGTAACACATATTGTTTAGAAAATCTGTGACCTCTAACATGACAGGTGGAGATATCTATGAGGACCGAAGACAATATGAGATAACGGTGATCCATTAAACTTAATGCTTGGTTCCGGTTCAAGGACCTTAATTGCGGAAACGACCACTCTGTGGCAATGGAGAAGCAGGACCATAGAATGAAATATAATCCCGTGTGGAGGAGTTTCATAAACTTAGGATGATCCGCCTACAGAACACATATATCAAATGTTATGAGTACAATACAAGGTAACTGGTATTACGGTCGCACTGGCAAACTTGATACGTTCTTACCATAAGCTGAAATCTCTCCCCACCTAATCTCTTCATTGTAGGAAACACAACCTACAGCCCTACTCATGTTATTTGCTTTTAATAGTTCTTATAGTTGTTACTTTCAACTCTCTTTATATTTGTCGAACTGGTTTATTCGTCATTCCGGGCAATAACAATATTTGCAGAAGGTCAAGTAGTTACTTCATACAAGAACTGTGACACCTTGTGTCTGACAGAAATGCCACTATAAATACTCTCCTTCGCTCTTTGTTGGGATGATTACTCATTGGGATACTTCTGCGAAAGTGCTACACTACCCTGTTTGCCTTGCAGGCATCAAAGCATTTTCTGGTGTCGCTGTCGGGGAGCTAAGCGCAGAGTATTTGTTTTGTAACTGTTTTTGCAGGTATTGTTATTGTAGATGCTTCCCGTAAGTCACAAGGGGTCTACTCGTTCAAGAAAAACGTATTTACCAGATTATATTGCTCATTTTCCTCAGGAGCAACAAGCTTCATTAATAGAAAAATACAAAAATAGTGAAACAGTTGAGCTTAACACTTTGTTTGCAGAAATGTCGATTATTCCAAAGCCAAAGAAGACTATTAGGTATCATTGTGCTCCAGTATTAACTCCCATATCTCCTATAGTATACCCTACCAATTATGTCAAAGAGTATTTGATTGACTGTGATCTTATTGGAGAAGTTAGAAAGCATGCCTTTGCGGGAACCGAAGAAGAAGACCCTCAAGCACATCTCATGTTTTTTGATACTTTATGTGGAACTTTTAAACTAAAAGATGTGTCACGAGAATTTGTATTATTAAGACTCTTCAGGTTTTCTTTAAAGGAAGATGCTAAGAAATGGTATAATCGATTGCCTCAAGGGAGTATAACCAGCTGGCTTATGTGTGCTGAAAAATTCATGGCTAAATTTCTCCCAAGCTCGAAGATCACTAAATTAAGAAGGAACCTCACCCTATTCGTCCAGGAAGACGGTGAAAGTTTATATAAAGCTTGGGAGAGATATTCTAATTTTTTAAACTTATGCCCTAATCATGGTTATGCTGAATATGTTACACTTCATATGTTTTATCATGGAATTAACAAGGAATCAAAATCCATTTTTGATTTAAGTGCAGGAGGACTATTTATGTCTTTAACCCTTGAAGAAGGAAGAGAACTAATAGAGAAAATTGTATCTGCACAAGAACAGTGGAATATCCAGGAGCCAGTCTAGCCTACTGGAAAAATATATCATACTAAAGACATGGAAGAATTTAAAAAGGTTACTCAAGAGAAAGGTAAGCATGTTGAACAAGTTATTAATGAAAAAGTGGATATATTTAGTATCTATCGTCAGGAGGATGAACTTCAAGAGACAATGAACAAGTTCAAATTCCATCAAGACAACTTCAACAGAGACTTTTGAAGATGCATTTATCATAATGAAAAGGTGATAACCTACCTTTCACAGGTGGAAGGGTTATGTCAAGCGGTAAAGAATCTCGATAAACACTCTCGTATGATAGAAACTCAATGTTCTCAAATCTCTGAGACTCAATCTTTGATTCTTGCTCAATTAGATAAAGATAATCCTGTTTCTACTAATGAAACTTTGACTCGTAGTGGTAAAAGAACACAACATCCTAAAGGGCCAGAGTGGTACAAAAAAGGAGCAAGAACAAAGAAGAAGAGAGAGATAAAGTCAAACTCAATAGAACAGATAACTGATGTCTACTACGCAACTTTATTCTTGTAGACACGTGTTGGGCCTCCAAGCGCAGAGTTTTGTAGGACAGTAGCAATTTCCCCTCAAGTGGATGACCTAAGGTTTATCAATCCATGGGAGGCATAGGATGAAGATGGTCTCTCTCAAACAACCCTGCAACCAAATAACAAAGAGTCTCTTGTGTCCCCAACACACCAAATACAATGGTAAATTGTATAGGTGCACTAGTTCGATGAAGAGATGGTGATACAAGTGTAATATGGATAGTAGATATTGATTGTTGTAATAGGAACAATAAAAAACAGCAAGGTAGCAGTTGATAAAACGGAGCACAAACGGTATTGCAATGCTTGAAAATGAGGCCTAGGGTCCGTACTTTCGCTAGTGCAATCTCTTAACAATGCTAATATAATTGGATCATATAACCATCCCTCAACGTGCGATGAAGAATCACTCCAAAGTTCCTATCTAGCGGAGAACATAAGAAGAAATTGTTTGTAGGGTACGAAACCACCTCAAAGCTATTATTTCCGATCAATCTATCCTAGAGTTCATACTAAAATAACACCAAGCTATTCTTTTCGATCGATCTAACCAAGAGTTCATACTAAAATAACACCATATGATACACATCAACCAACTCTAATGTCACCTAGATACTCCAATGTCACCGCGAGTATCCGTGAGTTGATTATGCGATATGCATCAAACAATTTCAGATTCATAATACTCAATCCAACACAAAGAACCTCAAAGAGTGCCCCAAGATTTCTACCGGAGAAACAAGGATGAAAACGTGCATCAACCACTACTGCAGGATGCTGCTAACGCGACACTACAATCAGAGACCCTTCGACGAAACTGTGTGCGATGCATTAATCGCAAACGGTGATGTAAAAAACCCTCAAAAAAGATGCAAAATGTTTGCGATGGCGGATACATCAAACACGGTTCAGATTTTAGTTGCGTGTGCGTTGCGGGGCATACGGTTCAGTTTAATGAACTGTTTGTGATGAGAAAGAACAAAAGAAACGGGCAGCCAGATGGAGGCGTGTGCGGTATACGGCATACAGTTCACTCGGATAAACTATTTGTGATGAGGCGGAACAACAGAAACGGGCAGCCAGATGAAGGTGTGTGCGATATACGGCATACAGTTCACTCGGATGAACTGTTTGCGTTGAGCCAAGATAACAGAAACGGTTCAATTTAACAAGATGTGTGTGATACGCGGCAAACAGGTCTGTAATCAGAAATGTGTGTGAAGACCGATAATAATGCAGACGATTGCTGCTAATAAGACGTGTGTGTTGTGTGTTGGGATTGCATACAGAAGAACAACATATATATACACACACACACACACACTTATAAGGACATGATTGCATAACCAAAT
The DNA here is from genome assembly GCA_011799875.1 of Thinopyrum elongatum. Classification (NCBI taxonomy): domain Eukaryota; kingdom Viridiplantae; phylum Streptophyta; class Magnoliopsida; order Poales; family Poaceae; genus Thinopyrum; species Thinopyrum elongatum. The sequence goes on from CM022300.1 coordinate 495,874,747, forward strand.
TAAACATCCAATTACATAGGTGGCTACTATACACATGACATTTCCACACACCAAAGTCAACTATATATTACATGCATAACTAACTAGGATAAACGATCATCTGATCATCATCTACTTCTTGTGACGCTTGTCGCTACTGCTCTCTTATGGCTCGATCCGGCCTCGTCGATTTTGGTAACGAGGCACTTCCTCATGTCAACGATCCGCCTGTGCATCTCGTAGCATGTGTACACGCTCTTGGCCGTGAACCTGAGGTGAGGTTCATCCAGTTGCCGCATCCAGGCCCCGTGCCAGGATACGGGACTTGTTCTCTTGGCATCCTACTTCATCTTTTCGTAGTAGGGGTCGATGATGGCCGAGGCGAGTTCAACCAGGGAGTCCTTCTTCATGCTGCCCCAGACCCTGTAGTGCTCACGGATTTCGACAAGGTTCTTGCAGGCCAAGCCCATAACCCTAAGCGCTTTTACATCGTCGGTGGTTTTGACCGTAGCGAACTTGTAGTCGGTGCTGTTGACAAACCTGGCGAAACGGTCGCAAGGCTCTGTGGCCATGCAGTAGTGGTAGATGAGGACATGATGGCGCACGCACAACTGGGCGACGGCAACCTTCTGATCTTTGCCGGGAAGACCGGTGGTGTACTGGAGGTCGATGCCGACCACCTTGTACTTGTCTCCAGCAAGCAACTGCTCCACGGTGTTGATGTAGTCCTCCACCATGGCCGGGTCGATGGTGTACACCACCGTGAGATCCGTCTCCCTCGCGTGGGTCTCGACTTTATGCTCGCCGAACTCCATTGGAGCGCCGCTAGATATCCTCTCTGTATGTGTCGTCGTGGGTGTGCTTGTTGTGTTGTGGGGCGAGATCAAAAGGTTGAGGAGACTAAGGTTATAATGGCCGCAGGAATTAATGGGGAATCCGGACGGACTAGAATATCCTCACGTCCGGATGGCAGTTCTAATTTGTAGTGCGTAACTCCATCGTGCCGCACGTAACTGCATCGTGGCGACGCGCGCGGCGCAACCGCATGGATATGGGCCCCCAACGTGATCATGCGCATACCCCAACCGCTGGCAGAGCGCGCGCGCAGGGATGCGAGCAGAGTGCTCCACGGTGCCTCAATGGCGAGCAACCATATATATGCATATAGCAGTTAAACGTGCAAGGAAAAGCTGTCCACAAGCCGAGCGCGTGGAGGTACGCGAGCAGAGCGCGCCGACGGACAGTAGAGCGTGCCGACGGACGCGAGCAGAGCGTGTCGCGGCGCCTAACGGCGAGCACAGCGCGCCGAGGGACGCGAGCAGAGGCCGTCACAGTGATATGTGGCAAATAAGACGAACTATGCGAGCGATGGCGGAGACATCAAGCATGAATCAGATTAGAGTTGCGTGTGTGATATGTGGCATACAGTAGATCCACCCGAGCTGTTTGTGATGGAATAAGCCGTGTGTGTTGTGGGCAAACGCTTGCTGGTATACAACCGTCAGCGATTGATGAATTCATGACTGACGGGTTCCCTAGTGTGGTCCGTGTGCGATGTGATATGCTCTGCCTATAGAACATCAACATATATACTTATAAGAACAGCATTGCATAACCAAATTAAGCATACAATTACATAAGTGACTACACACATAACATTTCCACACACCAAAGTAAGCAATTACATGCATACTAAACTAGGAGAAACGAGCATATCTACATCTTGTTGCGACGACGTTTGCCATTGCTCTGCTTTTGGCTGGATCCCTGGTCATGAATGGTTAATAAAATCTAAGTCTATTGCATATTAAGGTCAAAATAGTACTACCAATATACGAGTCTCATACGATGCCATTTCAATGATTGTACCACAAAATCCTGAAATATTACAAGGTTCAAATTCCAGAGTTACATGGCTCAAATTCGAAGATTACAAGGTTCAAACTGATGTTATAAATGAAATTCAGCTCATTCAGCTGCAAATGCCCGTGCTGATCAGCTGAACATGGATATAAGAGAGGTTCAAACTAAAAATAAAAATAGTAAGGCCGGTTTCAAAACCTCGTCATTTCTGCAAAGGGATCAGCCGCTGACAAGTCATGTATGGGGTTGACACAATGACTTCCAATTACTCTGTCATATGCAGTTCCAATACGAAGTTTAGCTTTTTTGGAGCCTCTTCCATTCTGCAGTAGCTGCCGGCTCTGATCAACAAACCATTCATATTTCCTATTTAAATGCATGTTCAACCTCATTACCTTCAGCACCCTTGCTCTGGCAACAAAGAACCTGGCGAATATAATCTCCGGTAAGGTCCCTCGGTAGGAGTTCAAAGTAAATTTTGAGAGATGCAGATCCAGGCATTCGATGTGGTTGTCGTTATAAACATTATCCACCACCGGGCCTATTATTATCTGCAAAAGAAGAGAACATGTTAGTGCCTACATGCAGTTTTGAACACTACTACAGGCATATTTGGTTTGCAGGATTTGTAAAATGCACCAACATGCCATGCATCTTCGATCTGACATGATTAACATGGGCATTTGATTACAATCTAGAAAAATGTAGCCTTCTTCACAAGAGGTTGGAGTGGATGAAAAATTCCCTAAGAAAACTAGTACAGATGAATCCAAAGGAGAAATGCTTGTGGATTGTAACCATATGAATCAAGCAACCAATATGGGGTGGGGTGGGGGTGTATGTCCTGAAATCCTCCAAAATTCCTTCAGAAATCATAGTACATTGTCATTGTAAACTTGGGAAAAGGTGCCAAAAATTGAACTCCCTTATGGCTAACATTTAACAGGAAAGGAACATCACCTCGATATACAGCTTCTTCAGGCACGGAAAGCATCTCAGGAAACTGATAACTTGGTCCACGTTGGGGCCGATAGATTCTAGTGCCAAGACCTTCACTGTGCGTAGAATCTGGTTGAAGATTTTCTGGATGACAGACGAACATACATCTTCAAAATTAGAAATAATGTTGATATCAAGAAGGAGAGGTAGAAGGCGACTGTTGTACCTGAAAGTAGGAGTATTTGATAGACGAGTAGCCCACCACTGTCAATTTCGGCGCAAAAATGACATTGATTCTTGTTGGACCTTGTTGATCAACTACAAGTAATCTCTCAAGTGAAGGTGTGTCCTCAATGACCATATTGTGGTCCACCTTTTGTGATCTCTCGTTGCAGCACCAGCAACACACATAAATAGTCCGGAGAGTCATGGAGGTGATGTGGAAGCTACTCGACCAATTCATCGCCTGAAGATGAAGGAACTCGAGTGCAGTATAGCCGCGGAGCAGGCGCTCCATGTCATCCTTTGGGATGCAGACGGCGACGAGCTCGAGGTGCTTCAGTTGTGGTAGAAATAGAGCGGGTGCGTCATTAAGGGGGGGATGGCAGTTAATGAACTTGGCGAGGCGCATCGTGGGCGCGAAGCGGAGCGCGAACATTGGCAGCGAGCTCATATGCCCATCATTAAAACTGAGCTCCTCGAGCTGATCTAGGGCGGGGGATCGGAACCACTCGTCAAGCTTGGCTCGGTCCTTGCCGTTGGAACGGAACTTGCCCGTGATAAGGCCTTTGATTGGGCCATGGTGACTGCCGAGGATCTGGGAGAACACATCCAAGCTTTTGCGATAGCCATGGCAAAGCTCGTGGGCGTCGAGGAGCTCGAGAGGGGTGGAGAGCCATAGGGGCCACCACCGCCGGGAAAGGGCGGTTGTCCTCGCCCCATATTTGATTGGGAGGAGGGATATGATGACTGTCAACATATCATCGGGGAGGCTGCTGATGAAGTCTAGGCCTGCTCGAGTCGCTTGCGGTTCTTTCTCGACCTGCCTCCGCTTGTTGGCAGCCTCGTTCTCCACCTCATCGGCGGCGACGGAAACCTCTGTCTCCATATTCACGCCGTGCTCCGGTGCTTCAGCAGCCCCGGCGTCGCCACTCCCTCCGATGGGGCGCTTCGGCAGCATCCTCATACACTGACGGCTTTGAGGACTGAGAGCGGCGTCGAGGATGCGGGCGGAGAGAGAGGATTGTGTGTGTGGCGAGGATGGGGGGGTGCGGCCGCTCGGGCGCGCCATTAATACGGACCAGTGGGAGCAAGGCGGGTGGCGGTCAAAGGCTGTCTCGCTTCCCAGTGAGCCTGCGCAGCAGACTTCTGGCATTCCTATACCATCATTTCACAGAGCTAATCGCACGCCTCCCGGTGACACTGCACAGCGAAAATGCCTCCCGTCAATTCACACACCTGCACGCACGCCTCCCGGTCTGCCTGTGCGGCGGACTGCTCGCATGCGTCTCGTCAACTCACGCGTGCTCGCACGCCACACGGGGCGCGTGGCACGTATGTTTTTTTTGTTTTTTGATGATTCATTCTGCCGCTTTACTGCTTAACCCAAGCATGGCACGGTCTAACACACACGGTCCGAATAAATATTCCGTATGAGATATTGGTTGCCAGTTATTAACAATCTCCCGTTTGTAAGTACTCCCTCCGTCCCAAAATTCTTGTCTTAGATTTGTCTACATACGGATGTATCTATTCACAAAAAATGTGAATAGATACATCCGTATGTAGACAAATCTAAGACAAGAATTTTGGGACGGAGGGAGTAGATTATATCAAAACTTGTCTCAAATTTGACCAAAAAATACAATATCACAGTCTACTGGTGTCCATATATGACACCACGATAAGTTTCATGAATTTCAACTAAGTTTTGGATTGACTGAATTTTAAAAATCAATATTCTCAATGTTTTGAAATTTCTTTCACGGGGAAACATGCACCAAGGGACACACATATGATTTTGCAATCCATTTTGGTGCACATGTAGCTCAAATTTGATTTTTGCACATTAAATCCCTAGGAAATCAATCAATGTATAAAACGGGTCGAATGATCTCTGTTTTTTTTTCAAACTTTAACACGACACTCCTTTGGTCACATGTTCACTACAGAAAAAGTTTGACATGCCTCAGAGTGGAGGTGGTGGTGCTGGATGTGTGTGTGTGTGTGTGTGTGTGTGTCATAACCTCGCTCCATGTGGGGACTTTCCGGTTCCCGAGGTAGGTGCCACATCAAAGTTGTGCATTGGTATATTCAAACACCATGCAATACCATGCAGGCGGTGGTTGCCCTATAGGAACTCACTCGCGTGCGGCGCTTCCATCTGTGGGCCCGTGAGAGGTCGTCCTCCATCACTTTGACCCAACGAGAGAGAGAGGCACATTTGACGAACACGGAGAATTAATTCTTTTAGGGCTATGTTAGGGTAGGAGTATATATATATATATAGTACGTGTCGAAGGGGAGATGGGACCAACATATACTAGGTGTCACACATGTACCTCACTCTGTGTGGGGACTTTGCGGTTTTTGAGGCAAATGCCACATCAAAGGTTGTGCATTAGGTATTCAAAACATCACAACCATACACCTCTCCATATATACGTTTTGGCACACATGCAAGCGATGGTGGTTGTCCTGTGGCACTAACTCACGTGGTTATCGGCGATGCTTCCATCTGTCGGCCCGCTTGGTCCATCACTTTCACCGACAACGAGAGAGGTTAATTATTTTGACTTAGGAGGGGATTAATTTTTTTGCTTGTCTCGCGATATAGGCGAGATTACATATATAATAGTGCATGTGTACACATGAATCCAACCCGCTGGATCGAGGGGGGGCGAGCACATGACACGTCATGAACCTCTTGCTCTGTGTGGGGACCTGTGTGATTTTGAATGCATGCACCACATCAATGTTGTGCATTAGGTATTAATTCAACACATATGCATGCATCATGCACCTCCATAAATATGTTTGGGACACATGCATGCAATGGTTATCTTTGCACACTCTCACTCGCTTGGTTATATATGGGCGGCAAGCCTATATATATTTGTGGCCCCCCGTGGACGTCCATCATTTCGACCAACGACGAGAGAGGTTACTAGGGTGGATTCTTCTTCTTTGGTTCATGTTACCGTATAGTAGTAGGTCGATCATTCTAGGCCTAATTAAGTTTGAGCGCATGCATGCTACGCATCGTGAACCCTCGATCGGTGTGGGGATTTTATGGTTCCAAAGCATGGTGCCATATCAAATTTGTGCATTGCGTATTCAAACACCACACACACAACTTCCATACATAATTGGGCCACATGCACAGAGTGGGTTTTGTCTTCAGACAGTACTCCCTCGCGAGTTTATCGGCGACAAGCTAGCCCATTTTGCGGGGCCATGTGGACGTCCATCACTTTGACCAACAATGAGCGAGAGAGGTTGTACGATCAAGTTGGATTTTGTTTGGTACGTGTTACAGTACGTCTTGGTGAGATGCCCTCCCCCCGACACGTGTGTGGGGGGGGGGGTACTTTGCACTACCCGCAACCTCCGTGGGGTCAGGGAAGTCCGGTTATTTTGCGAGGCACACGTGCCACATCAAAGTTGTGAATGGTATAGTTAAAGATCACACCACACCCTTTTCATATATATAGTATAGGGCCACCCGCAGGTGGTTCGTATGTGGTCTCGCCCATCTCCCACCACAAGCACACATTTGTGGGTCGGGACACGGTCCACCTTTGTCCGGAAGCGAAAGGGGAAGTTTGACCATATATATGATGGACTCCTATAGGTTTTGTGTTATGGTAGGGTGAGATTTCAAACCTAACTATCTGGGGGCATGCATTCGTAGCTAGGATTCCCTTACCGCCGACACGAAGTGGGGTTCGTAGGGGGTGGCTGACTAGCAATACTGTGCGCTTTGTGCGACAGGTGCCACATCAAAGTTGTGCATTGGGTATTCGAACATCAAACCACCCTTTTCATACATATATTTGGTCCACATGCAAGTGTGTTCGTGTTCTGACCCTTTCCCATGTTATTCTTTTTGCCAAATTTATAAACAGTACACGAGTTGGATGCAGAAACTGTCTGCGATTGGGTACGCAACAGACACGGTTCGGTCAGACTACCCGTGTGCCATGCCCGTGCCCCTGCAGTCACTCACATCAGCACAGTAGATTGGGCTCCATGAGGCTTGTCTCCCGCTCTCGAAAATATCTACTACCTCGTAATCTCGAAAATATCTACCCGCGTAGAGGGTTTTTCTGTTTGATAGCACACGATTCGTATGTGTGGACCGTGTGCGATGTCTGTTACTCCCGCTCTGCTTCAATCAGTTGATCCAAATTTTCAGTAGCCCCAGATTTTTTTTGAACTGGAGCCCCGGCATTTTACTCCCGCCTGCATCCCTCGCAATCTCAAAAATATTTGCTCGGCTGGAGTGGTTTTCTGTTTGATAGCACATGACTATTATGTTTTAACCGTGTGTGATGTTCGTTACTCCCGCCCCGCTCTGCTTCGATCCCTTGATCCAAATTTTCAGTAGCCCCGCCATTTTACTCCCGCCTAGTAAAATTTTCAGTACCCGCGGCATTTCCTCAAACACCACCTTGGACCCCCTCCACACACACACCCCAAATCCTTCGCTCACCCCAAATCCCCCGCTCACACACATACACACCACCCCTCCCTCGCTCCAAACCTAGCTAGGTCACCGCCACCGCTGCCGCGCCACCTCCATCGTCAACCTCTGCCGGTTTGCCCGTGCAGTTTACCCACCGATATACATACCCTCGCCGCCCTGAGTTTCTTAGATGACGCCTGCGAAATGCCCCCTTTCCCATAGATCCCCATCCCCACCCCCTCCCCCACTCCATAGCGTCACAGCCTAAGCCCGGCTACGCTTCCCGAGGAGCTCAAGGAGCGAATGGCGCAAAAGAGCTTTACCGTGGCCTCTTCGCCCGACGTCGGCGAGGTGGCCACCAAGGAAGCTAACGACGATGACTGGACCTGGATTGAGCCTTTCAATCAGCGGGCTAGAGTATCCTGGCATGTTGCGGACACCGGCTACGACATCGAGGTCGTCGACACCGACAACTTGACGCGGGCTATGTCACAGGTTAAGTTGCCCACCCCCAACCCTTCGGGTTCGACAGCCGTTGATCTCATCGATGGCCCTGCCGCTGATCTCCTGCGGCTTGCTATGAACAATTTGCCATCCTTCATCACCATGGAGCCCCTTTTGTCATTTCTCAAGGACACGCTCTGCGACGCTGGCTTGGGATCCTCAGCTGGCAAGTCAGACCTCATCGACGGCGACCACAAGGAGGAGCCAATCTGTGACAAGTGAGGAAACCCATGATTTGTTTTCTCGAACCCCTATTGTAGTGAGAACCTGTCCAGTATTTATTGCTATATTTGGTTGTTTTCATTACGCCTTGTTTATTTCTACGGTTTATGGTTGTTCAGTTCTTTGTAGTTAGCATATGTCCAGTTTCAATTGCCATCTTTGGTTGTTCGTAGTATGCCTTGTTTATTTCAGCTATTAACAGTGTGATGTTCTATATGTGCTAGTATGAACTATGCAGTTCAATTTCATCAATACCAATTTTAACAATAGCTCTATGAATGACTATATTTGGTTGCAGTTAAGCATGTTGAACTCCCTCCAAATCTTTTTAGTTCGCATATAAGATTTGTCTAAAGTCAAGCCTTGTAAAGTTTGACCAACTTTATAGAAAAAAATACCAACATTCACAATATGAAATCAATATCAGTACATGTGTCATGACTTCAATTTTCATATTGTATAACTTTAGCATGGTAGATGTTGATATTTTTTCATATAAATAAGGTCAAACTTTATGAAGTTTGACTTCAGACAATTCTTATATGCAGAGTAAAAAGGACTGGAGGGAGTATTTACCACGCCTTTCCATTTGATTTAACAATGGCACTGTTTGGATACTCTAACTTAGCTAGAGGTTAGAGTTAGTTTCTAGCTCATGACAGTTAAACTGGAGAGAGAGAGAGAGAGATTGGTGGAATAGTTGATTGTATTGCTTGAGCCTCATGGGCATATATATAGGAGTACATGGTCATCTTGGAGTACAAGTCAAGGTAGAATAAATCCTACGCTACCTACATTTCCTAAATAACAATGGTACTCAACAATGACTAACCCTGAACTAACTCTAGCCAAAAAGGTGTTTGGATGACAGTGTTAGATTGACAATAAATGCACTAGGAGAACTAGCCACAATCAGCACCTCTTGGGTGGGATAGTTGTTTTGGGTGGGTTAGACGCAACTAGCTCTAACTAGCCCTCATGTTTGGATACTTTAGGGCTATTTGAGCCCAAACTAGCTCAAACTAACTCTAACCCATGGATCCAAACAGGGCCAATAACTAGTGTACTTAGACCTGCACAATACAAGTTTGAATGACTATGTTTGCTTGTTTTTATATATTAGGCATGTTGCAGTTAATAACACACCTTTCCACTTCTTATTTTTAAATATTAGGTTTTTAACAATTTGGTCTTGCACATGTAGGTCCTGCTGTCATAGGTTTTGACCCACTGTTTGACCCTTTTTGCATATGTGAAAATGAGTTGTCCATGAATATCAGTCAAGCCAAGAAACTCAGAAAGATTGTTATGATAAAGAAATTAGCGACAGAAAACAACAAGATCTTTGTCTGCACAATGAAGAAGACATCAGTTCACTACAGGATGGTACTAACTGTTATACCTTGTCTTTTTAATTCCTTTGCGCCATTTCAAATCTAGAGAAGATATTTATGCATATCCTTGTTTTCAGGCCTTTCCAAAGCAGTTCACTGATGATTACCTCTCAAACCACCTGTATGGTCAGGAGGCAAGGAAGGTATTCATACAACACCCAGGGTTCAATATTGAAGTGTTCCTGAAGAGGACGAAGGATGGACAGGCGCTGGCCTAAAGTTGCAAAGACCTTCAACATCAATGAAGGCTCAATATTTGCCTTCCGCTTCAGCAGTTTTCCAGATGAGATCCATCTGTCTATGTACTGTCTATGATGCTAATTTCAAAACGTTATAGATGTTGCATGTGAAACTTGGTGCTGGTGCAGTTGTGTAATGGGGTAGCTGAGTGCTGAAGCTATATGATGTTGTACTCTGATGTATTTCAATTATGAAATCCTGCTTCCTTAATATGAAAATGAAATATATTGTGTGCTTAATATGAAATGTCAATTAGATTAATAAATGGATTATTAATAATAGGGTAATTAGCATGCTAATTGGGTTTTTCTATTGCAAATGGTTATTGAGAAAACACCGTGGGCGATGACCTTGGGCAACGCACACAGTTTCTAGGAATAAACCGTGTTGGATCAATGAACAATCACACACGACATCCTCTTAAAAACTGTTTGCGTTAGGCCACCTTGCGCAAACGTTTACCACATAAAAAGTGTGTGTGATGGACAGCCTTTGCCACACAGTTTCTTCTACGCACTGTGTGTGATGCATTCAATAACACAAACGATAAAATTGTTAATATCGTGTGCAATGGCAACGCTATCACAAACGACTTAATGGGGAAAATTGTGTGTGATGTACCTGCGAAAGGAAACGTTTTCCTTGGAGTGACTGTGTGGGATGTATATACGAACGAAAACATACTTCTTGGATTAACTATGTGGGATGTACATACTAACAGAAACGTATTCCTTGGATTGACTGTGTGAAATGTACATACGAACGGAAACGTTTAGCCGGAACTGACTGTGTGGGATGTACTTACGACCGGAAACGATTTGGCCTGTATAATTGTATTTTTTAGCACAACTGTATGTATAACCGTATTTGATCGCTTGCCCGTCGCACACGACCTCATTTTGCCAAGCGTGTGTGCCAGGAGGGCCTATCCCTGACGGTTTCTGGGTCATGTGGGAAGGACCCCCCCTATCGCAGTCACTCACTTGGCGACGGTTCGAAACACCGTCGCGGAAAGGGGTTAAAAACTGTTTGTATAGCACCTCGCTGTACCAGTGAACCCCTATGCATAGATCCCAATGTCACCTCGGGAATCCGCGAGTTGAGTGCCAAGACATAGATCAAGTGCTCTCAAATCCATAAAAGTATTCAATCTGATAAAACGAAATCTCAAAGGGAAAACTCAATTCATCACAACAAGATAGAGAGGGGAAAACACCATATGATCCGACTATATTAACAAAGCCCGCGATACATCAAGATCGTGACATCTCAAGAACATGAGAGAGAGAGAGAGATTAAACACATAGCTACTGGTACAAACCCTCAGCCCCGAGGGTGGACTACTCCCTCCTCATCATGGTGGCCGTCGGGATGATGAAGATGGCCACCGGTGATGATTTCCCCCTCCGGCAGAGTGCCGGAATGGGGTCTAGATTAGTTATTCATGGCTACAGAGGCTTGCGGTGGTGGAACTTCTGATCTAGGGTTACCCTGAGGGTTTTTGGAATATTTGGCAATTTATAGGGCGAAGAGGCGGTGCGGGAGGTCACCGAGGGGGGCACAATCCCCCTGGCCGCGCCTGGGCTCCTGGGCGCACCCAGGTGGGTTGTGCCCACCTCGGGCCTCCCCTCTGGTACCTTTTTAGCCCATCCTGGGTCTTCTGGTCCAAAAAAATTCTCCAAAAAATTTTGCTGCGTTTGGACTCTGTTTGATATTGATTTCTTGCGAAGTAAAAAACAAGCAAAAACAGCAACTGGCACTGGGCACTATTTCAATAGGTTAGTCCCAAAAAATGATATGAAGTTGCTATAAAATTATTGTAAAACATCCAAGATTGATAATATAACAGCATGAATACTTCATAAATTATAGATACATTGGAGACGTATCAGCATCCCCAAGCTTAATTCCTACTTGTCCTCGAGTAGGTAAATGATAAAAGAAATAATTTATGAAGTGTGAATGCTAGCAAAGTGCATAAGTTTGATCAATGGTAATTTCAATCACTTTTCCTAGCATCATAACAGCAATTCTTTCTCATAAAACTTCTCATGTTAAAGTAGCAACCAATTCACATGTTAAGGTTCAAACAATGAATTCTCTTGAAACTCAACAACCTATATTCTTAGTCACCAAACAATTGCAATTCAACTTATTCAACAGACTCTAAGTAAGAGCTCCACATACTCAATCATCATATAGTCTTCTATGATTGCTAGTACTCAAAGCATATTCTTAGAACAAACGGCATCCATCGAACACAGAGAAAGATAGGGGCTTAATATTTCGCCTCCCAACTCATTTATCATAGAGATAATTGTCAACAATAATAAATCATGATCAAATATATTTGACTGGTCATATGTGCCTAGATCTTTCCCCACCACATGATGCTTGCCAACTAGAGAATAATTGAGGTTGAAATGAGAATGCATTCTATTGACTCTTGCATAAAAGTAAATACTGAAAGGTAAAAGATAGGCCCTTCGCAGAGGGAAGCAGAGGTTGTCATGCATTTTTTATTTGGTTGCTCAAGCTCTTAATGCAAAGGAACGTCATGTTATATTGCCCCTTATGATAGCAACCTTTATTATGCAGTCTGTCGCTTTTATTACTTTGCCATCACAAGTTCGTACGATGCTCAATTTTCCCTTACAATAAAAGATCAAACATATTTAGGAGCAATTTGTATTGCTTTATGCACCGATGACTGAAGGAAATATGCCCTAGAGGCAATAATAAAGTTGTTATTTTATATTTCCTTATTCATGATAAAGGTTTATTATTCATGATAGAATTGTATTGATCGGAAACTTAAATACATGTGTGAATACATAAACAAATACCGTGTCCCTAGTATGCCTCTACTAGACTAGCTCGTTGATCAAAGATGGTTAAGGTTTCCTAACCATAGACATGTGTTGTCATTTGATAACAGGATCACATCATTAGGAGAATGATGTGATGGACAAGACCCAACCGTTAGCATAGCATATGATCATTCAGTTTATTGCTACTGCTTTCTTAATGTCAAATACATGTTCCTTCCACCATGAGATCATGCAACTCCCGGATACCGGAGGAATACCTTGTGTGCTATCAAACGTCACAACGTAACTGGGTGATCATAAAGATGCTCTACAGGTATCTCCAAAGGTGTCTGTTGAGTTGGTGTGAATCGAGATTGGGATTTGTCACTCCGTGTATCGGAGAGGTATCTCTGGGCCCTCTCGGTAATACACATCACAAGAAGCTTGCAAGCAAAGTGACTAAGGAGTTAGTTGCAAGATGATGTATTACAGAACGAGTAAAGAGACTTGCCGGTAACGAGATTGAACTAGGTATAGAGATACCGACGATCGAATCTCGGGCAAGTAACATACCGACAGACAAAGGGAATTACGTATGTTGTCATAAAGGTTCAACCGATAAAAGATCTTCATGGAATATGTAGGAATCAATATGGGCATCCAGGTCCCGCTATTGGTTATTGACCAGAGAGGTGTCTCGGTCATGACTACATAATTCCCGAACCCGTAGGGTCGCACGCTTAACGTTCGTTGACGCTAGAGTAGTATTGGGATATTTGATGAGTGGTAACCAAATGTTGTTCGGAGTCTTGGATGAGATCCTGGACGTCACGAAGAGTCTCAGAATGGTCGAGAGGTAAAGATTTATATATGGGAAGTCATATTTTGGGTTCCGGAAAAAGGTGCAGTTTTTTCGGTATTGTACCGGGAAGCTTCCAAAAGGTTCTGGAGGATTCCGGAGGGGTCCGGAAGTCCACAAGTGGGTTCACCACGACCCAAGGGCTAGCATGGGCTATGGAGAGACGCCCTAGCCTTATTGGGCTAGGCGCACCAAGTCCTCACAAGCCCATGTGGCTAGGGAAGGCAAAAAAGGAAGGAGTCCTAGTAGGAATAGGATTGGACTTAGAGTCCAAGTCCTCTCCCCCTTAGCTGCGCCCTAGGGCTTCGAGGGGCTGTTTCCCACGCCCCTCCACCTATATATAGAGGGGAGGGGAGCCCCAAGAGGACACACCAAGCCCTTGGCGCCCCTCTCTCTCCCGTTACTCCGTAGTTCCACCGCCTCGTCCCGGCGACGCTTAGCGAAGCGCTGTCGGTGCTCCACCACCACCATCACCACCACGCCATCGTGTTGGTTGTGATCAAGAAGGAGGAGACGTCATCGAGCCATACGTGTGCTAAACTTGGAGGTGTCGTCCGTTCGGCACTAGATCGGTTGGATCATGATCGGATCGCAAAGAGTACGACTACATTAACCGCGTGATAAACGCTTCCGCTTAGTGATCTACAAGGGTATGTAGATGCTCTCCCCCTCTCGTTGCTATGCATCTCCATGGATAGATCTTGCATGTGCGTAGAAATTTTTTTGTTTTCCATGCAACGTTTCCCAACAGTGGCATCATGAGCCAGGTCTATGCGTAGATGATATGCACAAGTAGAACACAAAGAGTTGTGGGCGGTGATAGTCATACTGCTTACCACCAACGTCTTATTTTGATTCAGCGGTATTGTGGGATGAAGCGGCCCGGACCAACCTTAGATGTCCACGCACATGAGACCGGTTCCACCGACAGACATGCAACTAGTTTTGCGTAAAGGTGGCTGGCGGGTGTCTGTTTCTCCTACTTTAGTTGAATCGAATTTGACTGCGGCCAGTCCTTGAAGAAGGTTAAAACAACAAACTTGACGAATCACCGTTGTGGTTTTTGCCGTAGGTAAGAACGGTTCTTGCTAGAAGCCCGTAGCAGCCACGTAAAACTTGCAACAACAAACTAGAGGACGTTTAACTTGTTTTTGCAGGGCATGTTGTGATGTGATATGGTCAAGACGTGATGTGATATACGTTGTTGCATGAGATGATCATGTTTTGTAAGTTATAGGCAACTGGCAGGAGCCTTATGGTTGTCTCTTTATTGTATGAAATGCAAACGCCATGTAATTGATTTACTTTATCGCTATGCGTTAGCAATAGTTGGCGAGACGACCACGACGCAATGATGGAGATCAAGGTGTCGAGCCGGTGACGATGGAGATCATGACGATGCTTTGGAGATGGAGATCAAAAGCACGAGATGATGATGGCCATATCATGTCACATATTTTGATTGCATGTGATGTTTATCTTTTATGCATCTTATTTTGCTTAGTACAACGGTAGCATTATAAGATGATCCCTTCACTAAATTTCAAGGTAAAAGTATTCTTCCTGAGTATGCACCGTTGCTATAGTTCATCGTGTTGAGACACCACGTGATGATCGGGTGTGATAGACTCTACGTTCACATACAATGGGTGTAAGCCAGATTTACACACGCGGAATACTTGGGTTAAACTTGACGAGCCTAGCATGTACAGACATGGCCTCGGAACACTGGAGACCAAAAGGTCGAACATGAGTCATATAGTAGATATGATCAACATAGAGATGTTCACCATTGATGACTACCCCATCTCACGTGATGATCGGACATGGGTTAGTTGATATGGATCATGTATCACTTAGACAACTTGAGGGATGTTGATTTAAGTGGGAGTTCATTAGTAATTTGATTAATTGAACTTAATTTATCATGAACTTAGTCCTGATAGTATTTGCAAATCTATGTTGTAGATCTATAGCTCACGATATAGCTCCCTTATTTTTGATATGTTTCTAGAGAAAAATAAGTTGAAAGATGATAGTAGCAATGATGCGGAATGGGTCCGTGATCTGAGGATTATCCTCATTGCTGCACAGAAGAATTATGTCCTTGATGCACCGCTAGGTGAAAGACCTATTGCAGGAGCAGATGCAGACATTATGAACATTTGGCAAACCTTGATATGATGACTACTTGATAGTTTAGTGCGCCATGCTTTACGACTTAGAACCGGGACTTCAAAAATGTTTTGAACGCCACGGAGCATATGAGATGTTCCAAGAGCTGAAATTGGTATTTCAGACTCATGCCCGTGTTGAGAGGTATGAGACCTCTGACAAGTACTTTGCCTACAAGATGGAGGAGAATAGCTCAACCAGTGAGCATGTGCTCAGAATGTCTAGGCACTACAATCACTTGAATCAAGTGGGAGTTAATCTTCGAGGCAAGATATTGATTGACAAAGTTCTCTAGTCACTATCACCAAGCTACTAGAACTTCGTGATGAACTATAATATGCAAGGGATGACGAAAATGATTCCCGAGCTCTTCGCGATGCTGAAATCGGCGAAGGTAGAAATCAAGAAAGAGCATCAAGTGTTGATGGTTAACAAGACCACTAGTTTCAAGAAAAAGGCCAAGGGAAAGAAAGGGAACTTCAAGAAGAATGGCAAGCAAGTTGCCGCTCCCATGAAGAAGCCTAAAGCTGGACCCAAGCCTGAAACTGAGTGTCTCTACTACAAAGGAAATGGTCACTGGAAGCTGAACTGCCCCAAATACTTGGCGGATAAGAAGGATGGCAAAGTGAACAAAGGTATATTTGATATACATGTTACTGATGTGTACCTTACTAGTGTTCGTAGTAGCCCCTGGGTATTTGATACTGGTTCAGTTGCTAAGATTAGTAACTCGAAACAGGAGTTGCAGAATAAACAGAGACTAGTTAAGGGCGAGGTGACGATGTGTGTTGGAAGTGATTCCAAGGTTGATACGATCACCATCGCACACTCCCTCTACCTTAGAGATTAGTGTTGAACCTAAATAAATGTTATTTGGTGTTTGCGTTGAGCATGAATATGATTGGATCATGTTTATTGCAATACGGTTATTCATTTAAGTCAAAGAATAATTGTTGTTCTATTTACATGAATAAAACCTTCTATGGTCATACACCCAATGTTAATGGTTTATTGAATCTTGATCGTAGTGATACACATATTCATAATATTGATGCCAAAAGATACAAAGTTGATAATGATAGTGCAACATACTTGTGGCACTGCCGTTTAGGTCATATTGGTGTAAAGCGCATGAAGAAACTCCATGCGGATGGACTTTTGGAATCACTTGATTATGAATCATTTGTTACTTGCGAACCATGCCTCATGGACAAGATGACTAAAACTCCATTCTCTGGAACAATGGAGCGAGCCAATGACTTATTGGAAATAATACATACCGATGTATGTGGTTTGATGAGTGTTGAGGCACGCGGCGGGTATCATTATTTTCTGACCTTCACAGATGATTTGAGTAGACATGGGTATATCTACTTAATGAAACACAAGTCTGAAACATTTGAAAAGTTCAAAGAATTTTAGAGTGAAGTGGAGAATCATCGTAACAAGAAAATAAAGTTTCTACGATTTGATCGCGGAGGCGAATATTTGAGTTACGAGTTTGGCCTTCATTTAAAACAATGTGGAATAGTTTCACAACTCACGCCACCTGGAACACCACAGCGTAATGGTGTGTCCGAACGTCATAACCGTACTTTATTGGATATGGTGCGTTCTATGATGTCTCTTACCGATTTACCACTATCGTTTTGGGGTTATGCATTAGAGACAGCTGCATTCATGTTAAATAGGGCACCATCTAAATCCGTTGAGACAACACCGTATGAACTATGGTTAAGTTGTCGTTTCTTAAAGTTTGGGGTTGCGACACTTATGTCAAAAGGCTTCAGCCTGATAAGCTCGAACCCAAATCGGAGAAGTGTGTCTTCATAGGATACCCTAAGGAAACAATTGGGTACACCTTCTACCACAGATCCGAAGGCAAGATCTTTGTTGCCAAGAATGGAACCTTTCTAGAGAAGGAGTTTCTCTTGAAAGAAGTGAGTGGGAGGAAAGTAGAACTTGATGAGGTAATTGTACCTTCTCTCGAATTGGAAAGTAGCATATCACAGAAAACCGTTCCTGTGATGCCTAGACCAACCAGAGAGGAAGCTAATGATGATGGTCATGAAACTTCAGATCAAGTTACTACATAACTTCGTAGGTCGACCAGAACCCGTTCCGCACCGGAGTGGTACGGTAATCCTGTCCTGGAAGTCATGTTATAAGACCATGGCGAACCTATGAACTATGAAGAAGCTATGATGAGCCCAGATTCCAACAGATGGCTTGAGGCCATGAAATCTGAATAGGATCCATGTATGAGAACAAAGTGTGGACTTTGGTGGACTTGCCTGATAATCAGCAAACCATTGAGAATAAATGGATGTTCAAGAGGAAGACGGACGCTGATGGTAATGTTACTGTCTACAAAGCTCGACTTGTCGCAAAAGGTTTTCGATAAGTTCAAAGGGTTGACTACGGTGAGACTTTCTCACCCGTAGCGATACTTAAGTCTGTCTGAATCATGTTAGCAATTGCCGTATTTTATGAAATCTGGCAAATGGACGTCAAAACTGCATTCCTTAATGGATTTCTTAAAGAAGAGTTGTATATGATACAACCAGAAAGGTTTTGTCGATCCTAAAGGTGCTAACAAAGTGTGCAAGCTCCAGCGATCCATCTATGGACTGGTGCAAGCATCTCGGAGTTGGAATACACGCTTTAATGAGGTGATCAAAGCATATGGTTTTATACAGACTTATGGTGAAGCCTGTATTTACAAGAAAGTGAGTGGGAGCTCTGTAGCATTTTTGATATTATATGTGGATGACATATTATTGATTGGAAATGATGTAGAATTTATGGATAGCATAAAAGGATACTTGAATAAGAGTTTTCAATAAAAGACCTCGGTGAAGCTACTTATATATTGGGCATCAAGATCTATAGGGATAGATCGAGACGCTTAATAGGACTTTCACAAAGCACATACCTTGATAAGTTTTGAAAAAGTTCAAAATGAATCAGTCAAAGAAAGGGTTCTTGCCTGTGTTGCAAGGTGTGAAGTTGAGTAAGACTCAAAACCCGACCACGGCAGAAGATAGAGAGAGAATGAAAGTCATTCACTATGCCTCAGCCATAGGTTCTATAAAGTATGCCATGCTATGTACCAGACCTATTGTGTACCTTGCCATGAGTTTGGCAAGGGGGTACAATAGTGATCCAGGAGTAGATCACTAAACAGCGGTCAAAATTATCCTTAGTTACCTAAGAGGACTAAGGAAATATTTCTCGGTTATGGAGGTGATAAAGAGTTTGTCGTAAAGGGTTACGTCGATGCAAGCTTTAACACTAATCCAGATGACTCTAATTCTCAATCTGGATACATATTGAAAGTGGGAGCAATTAGCTAGAGTAGCTCCATGCAGAGCATTGTAGACATAGAAATTTGCAAAATACATACGGATCTGAATGTGGCAGGCCCGTTGACTAAACTTCTCTCACAAGCAAAACATGATCACACCTTAGTACTCTTTGGGTGTTAATCACATGGCGACGTGAACTAGATTATTGACTCTAGTAAACTCTTTGGGTGTTGGTCACATGGCGATGTGAACTATGGGTGTTAAATCACATGGTGATGTGAACTAGATTATTGACTCTAGTGCAAGTGGGAGACTGAAGGAAATATGCCCTAGAGGCAATAATAAAGTTGTTATTTTATATTTCCTTATTCATGATAAAGGTTTATTATTCATGCTAGAATTGTATTGATCGGAAACTTAAATACATATGTGAATACATAAACAAATACCGTGTCCCTAGTATGCCTCTACTAGACTAGCTCGTTGATCAAAGATGGTTAAGGTTTCCTAACCATAGACATGTGTTGTCATTTGATAATGGGATCACATCATTAGGAGAATGATGTGATGGACAAGGCCAACCGTTAGCATAGCACATGATCGTTCAGTTTATTGCTACTGCTTTCTTAATGTCAAATACATGTTCCTTCGACCATGAGATCATGCAACTCCCGGATACCAGAGTAATACCTTGTGTGCTATCAAACGTCACAACGTAACTGGGTGATCATAAAGATGCTCTACAGGTATCTCCGAAGGTGTCTGTTGAGTTGGTGTGAATCGAGATTGGGATTTGTCACTCCGTGTATCGGAGAGGTATCTCTGGGCCCTCTCGGTAATACACATCACAAGAAGCTTGCAAGCAAAGTGACTAAGGAGTTAGTTGCAAGATGATGTATTATGGAACGAGTAAAGAGACTTGCCGGTAACGAGATTGAACTAGGTATAGAGATACCGACGATCGAATCTCAGGCAAGTAACATACCGACAGACAAAGGGAATTACGTATGTTGTCATAAAGGCTCAACCGATAAAAGATCTTCGTGGAATATGTAGGAATCAATATGGGCATCCAGGTCCCGCTATTGGTTATTGACCGGAGAGGTGTCTCGGTCATGACTACATAATTCCCGAACCCGTAGGGTCGCACGCTTAACGTTCGTTGACGCTAGAGTAGTATTGGGATATTTGATGAGTGGTAACCAAATGTTGTTCAGAGTCCCGGATGAGATCCTGGACGTCACGAGGAGTCTCAGAATGGTCGATAGGTAAAGATTTATATATGGGAAGTCATATTTTGGGTTCCGGAAAAAGGAGCAGTTTTTTTGGTATTATACCGGGAAGCTTCCAGAAGGTTCCGGAGGATTCTGGAGGGGTCCGGAAGTCCACAAGTGGGTTCACCATGACCCAAGGGCTAGCATGGGCTGTGGAGAGGCGCCCTAGCCTTATTGGGCTAGGCGCACCAAGTCCTCAAAAGCCCATGTGGCTAGGGAAGGCAAGGGAAGGCAAAAAAGGAAGGAGTCCTAGTAGGAATAGGATTGGACTTGGAGTCCAAGTCCTCTCCCCCTTAGCTGCGCCCTAGGGCTTGGAGGGGCTGTTTCCCACGCCCCTCCACCTATATATAGAGGGGAGGGAGCGCCCCAAGAGGACACACCAAGCCCTTGGCGCCCCTCTCTCTCCCGTTACTCCGTAGTTCCACCGCCTCGTCCCGGCGACGCTTAGCGAAGCGCTGTCAGTGCTTCACCACCACCATCACCACCGCGCCGTTGTGTTGGTTGTGATCCCATCTACTTCTCCTCTCCCACTTGCTGGATCAAGAAGGAGGAGACGTCATCGAGCCGTACGTGTGCTAAACTCGGAGGTGCCGTCCGTTCGGCACTAGATCAGTTGGATCGTGATCAGATCGCGAAGAGTATGACTACATCAACCACGTGATAAATGCTTCCGCTTAGCGATCTACAAGGGTATGTAGATGCTCTCCCCCTCTCGTTGATATGCATCTCCATGGATAGATCTTGCGTGTGCGTAGAATTTTTTTTGTTTTCCATGCAACGTTTCCCAACAATGACAACTTACTTGAAGGATCTTAATCAATCCATAGGTAGGTATGGTGGACACTCATGGCAAGAAACTGGGTTTAAGGGTTTTTGGATGCACAAGTAGTATCTCTACTTAGTACGAATTTTTGGCTAGCAAAAGATCCTAGGCAAACACCACATGTTAGAGGATCCATGACAATATAACTTCTATGCAAATATACACAACCATGACTCATTACGTTGTCTTCCTTGTCCAACTTCAACTAATTTGCTCAAGTTTGAAAATAATTAATGGGTATTCACAATCATAGAAGATGTCCAAGATAATATATTTGTATGTGAAAGTTCTCTTCCTTATACTAATCATTCATGAATTGTTTGTATGACCGATATTGTGATTGTCAAGCTTCAAAAGATCTCACTTTCTAAACCCAATGTGAAGCTACTACTAGGCATGATATGAACATATAATTTCAACTTCATGATATTCAATTCATTCAACAATTTACTCATAGGATATAAGTGAAGCACAAGAGTAAATGACAAACTACTCCAAAAAGATATAAGTTAAGATCAAGCGAGTAGTTAAGTAAAGGGGTAGCTAATTGAGGACTCTCTCTTATTTAAAAACTTTCAGATCTAAGTATTTTATTAAAACATCAATCAAAACAAAATAATATGACATTCTAAGAAAAGCACACATCATGTGAAGAAGCAAAAACTTAGGCTCAACCGATACTAACCGATAGTTGTTGATGAAGAAAGGTGGGATGCCTACCGGGGCATCCCCAAGCTTAGATGCTTGAGACTTCTTGAAATATTAATTTGGGATGCCTTGGGAATCCCCAAGCTTGAGCTTTTGTGTCTCCTTAATTCCTTTTATATCACGGTTTCCCTAAATCTTAAAAACTTCATGCACACAAAACTCAACAAGATCTCGTTAGAAAAGTTAGTATGAATCAATGCAACACCTTATCATTCTCTACTGTAACAAATCACTAAAATTATTATTTAACATTGCATACTAAATGCCTCTGCATATTTAATACTCCTATCCTCAAATAGAATCATTAAACAAGCAAACATATGCAAATAATGCAAACATAACAGCAATCTGTCTAAATAGGACAGTCTGTAAAGGATGAAGTAATATCCGTACTTATTTAACTTAAAAAATTCTTAAAATTTACCACACTGTAGAAAATTTATCATAGCTTCTTGTGCAAAAAAATTCAATATTTTATCGCATTCTGACTTTTCTTGGGAATTTTTGCAACAGCGATAAATTTTCTGTTTTGAAACAGCAACTCATGTACCTGTAAAATAAGCATGGCGAAGGCTATACTTGACATTTTTATTGAAATAAAAGATGCAAAACATTATTCTAAATAAAATCAAGCAAATCCTAACAAAATAAAATGACGCTCCAAGCAAAACTCATATCATGTGACGAATGAAAATATAGCTCCAAGTGAGGTTACCGATAATGTTGGAGAGAAAAAAGAGGGGATGCCTTCCAGGGCATCCCCAAGCTTAATTGCTTGGATATTCCTTGAATATTACCTTGTGGTGCCTTGGGCATCCCCAAGCTTGGGATCTTGTCACTCCGTATTCTCCTCATATCGATATGTCACCCAAAACTTGAAAA
Source organism: Thinopyrum elongatum (assembly GCA_011799875.1). Taxonomy (NCBI): domain Eukaryota; kingdom Viridiplantae; phylum Streptophyta; class Magnoliopsida; order Poales; family Poaceae; genus Thinopyrum; species Thinopyrum elongatum. Next base: position 495,897,414 of record CM022300.1, read on the forward strand.
CTTCAATCACACAAAACTTAACGGAACTTCGTGAGATGGGTTAGTATGATAAAGACAAATCAGTCACTTTGGTACTGTCAAGGTAAGATTCATAATTGTTCTCAAACAATGCCTACTGTACCCTACAATTTCCACAATTTATATTAAGCAATATAAGCCATAGAAACCATAAAACAAGCAAAGTATGCATTGCAAACAGAATCTGTCAAAAACAGAACAATACGTAAAGATCTGAATTAAGGTCATACTTCTGTAACTACAAAATTCTGAAAACTTAGGAAAACGTAGAAAATTTGTATACCCAACTGCTGTAAAAAATTCAGAGTTTTTTGAAGCTCCAGTGAATTTAAACAATTCTGTTACTGGGCGCAAAAGTTTCTGTTTTTGCACAGAATCAAGTCAACTATCATCCACACTATCCCAAAGGCTTTACTTGGCACTTTATTGAAACAAAAGCTATAAAACATTATTACTACAGTATCCTAATCATGTGAAAATACAAAAACAGTAGGGTTAAATGTTGGGTTGTTTCCCAACAAGCGCTTTTCTTTAATGCCTTTTAGCTAGGCATGATGATTTCAATGATGCTCACATAAAAGTAAAGAGTTGAAACATAAAGAGAGAATCATGAATCACATGACAAGAACATTTAAGCCTAACCCACTTCCTATGCATAGGGATTTTGTGAGCAAACAAGTTATGGGAACAATAATCAACTAGCATAGGAAGGCAAAACAAGTGCAACTTCAAAACTTTCAACATAAAGAGAGGAAACTTGATATTATTGAGATATGTAAAAGCATATGTTCCTCTCTCATAATAATTTTCAGTAGCATCATGAATGAATTCAACAATATAACTATCACATAAAGCATTCTTTTCATGATCCACAAGCATAAAAATTTTATTACTCTCTACATAGGAAAAATTATTCTCATGAATAGTAGTGGGAGCAAACTCAACAAAATAACTATCATGTGATAGAAAATCAAAATCATGATGACCAGTTTCATGGTTATCATTATTCAATATAGCATACATGTCATAATCATAATCATCATAGATAGCAACTTTGTTCTCATAATCAATTGAAACCTCTTCCAAAATAGTGGATTCATCACTAAATAAAGTCATGACCTCTCCAAATCCACTTTCATAATTATAATCATCATAAAGAGGAGGCATGCTATCATCATAATAATTTTTCTCATCAAAACTTGGCGGACTAAAAATATCATCTTCATCAAATATAGCATCCCCAAGCTTATGGCTTTGCATATCATTAGCATCATGGGTATTCAAAGAATTAATACTAGCAACATTGCAATCATGCTCATCATTCAAAGATTTTTTGTCAAACATTTTATTGAATTCTTCTTCTATCAACTGAGCACAATTATCCTTTCCATCATTTTCAAGAAAGACATGATAAAGACAAATAATATGAGGCCACCTCAATTCCATTTTTTTGTAGTTTTCTTTTATGAACCAAACTAGTGATAAAACAAGAAACTAAAAGATCCAATTGCAAGATCTAAAGATATACCTTCAAGCACTCACCTCCCTGGCAACGGTGCCAGAAAAGAGCTTGATGTCTACTACGCAACTTTATTCTTGTAGACTCGTGTTGGGCCTCCAAGCGCAGAGTTTTGTAGGACAGTAGCAATTTTCTCTCAAGTGGATGACCTAAGGTTTATCAATTCATGGGAGGCGTAGGATGAAGATGGTCTCTCCCAAACAACCCTGCAACCAAATAACAAAGAGTCTCTTGTGTCCCCAACACACCAAATACAATGGTAAATTGTATAGGTGCACTAGTTCGGCAAAGAGATGGTGATACAAGTGTAATATGGATAGTAGATATTGATTTTTGTAATAGGAACAATAAAAAACAGCAAGGTAGCAGTTTATAAAACGGAGCACAAACGGTATTGCAATGCTTGAAAATGAGGACTAGGGTCCGTACTTTCGCTAGTGCAATCTCTCAACAATGCTAATATAATTGGATAATATAACCATCCCTCAATGTGCGATGAAGAATCACTCCAAAGTTCCTATCTAGCGGAGAACATAAGAAGAAATTGTTTGTAGGGTACGAAACTACCTCAAAGCTATTCTTTCCGATCAATCTATCATAGAGTTCGTACTAAAATAACACCAAGCTATCCTTTCCGATCGATCTAACCAAGAGTTCGTACTAAAATAACACCATATGATACACATCAAGCAACTCTAATGTCAGCTAGATACTCCAATGTCACCGCGAGTATCCGTGAGTTGATTATGCGATATGCATCAAACAATTTCAGATTCATAATACTCAATCCAACACAAAGAAACTCAAAGAGTGCCCCAAGATTTCTACTGGAGAAACAAGGACGAAAACGTGCATCAACCCCTATGCATAGATTACCCCAATGTCACATCGGGAATCCGTGAGTTGAGTGCCAAGACATAGATCAAGTGCTCTCAAATCCATAAAAGTATTCAATCCGATAAAATGAAATCTCAAAGGGAAAATTCAATTCATCACAACAAGATAGAGAGGGGAAAACACCATATGATCCGACTATATTAACAAAGCCCACAATACATCAAGATTGTGAAATCTCAAGAACACGAGAGAGAAAGAGATTAAACACATAGCTACTGGTACAAACCCTCAGCCCCGAGGGTGGACTACTCCCTCCTCATCATGGTGTCTGCCGGGATGATGAAGATGGCCACTGGTGATGATTTCCCCCTCCGGCAGGGTGCTAGAATGGGGTCTAGATTAGTTTTTCGTGGCTACAGAGGCTTGCGGCGGTGGAACTTCTGATCTAGGGTTACCCCGAGGGGTTTTAGAATATTTGGCAATTTATAGGGCGAAGAGGCAGTGCGGGAGGTCACCGAGGGGGGCACAAGCCCCCCCGGGCGTGCCCAGGTGGGTTGTGCCCACCTCGGGCCTCCCCTCTGGTACTTTTTTAGCCCATCCTGGGTCTTCTGGTCCAAAAAATTTCTCCAAAATTTTTTGCTACGTTTGGACTCCGTTTGATATTGATTTCATGCGAAGTAAAAAACAACAACTGGCACTGGGCACTATGTCAATAGGTTAGTCCCAAAAAATGATATAAAGTTGCTATAAAATGATTGTAAAACATCCAAGAATGATAATATAACAGCATGAATACTTCATAAATTATAGATACGTTGGAGATGTATCAATAACTTCTCTTTGGTGAAGAACTTGAAGAATAGGTCCATCAGGATGCTCAAGAAAATGAAACAGAGGCTCACAAAGAAGTTGACCCTGATGCTGAAACAGTAGATGGCAACAATAACGAACAAGAAGAAGCTCCAAAAACTGGAAGAGCCGAAGAACCAAGCGTAGAAAGGAACATCCGACCAACTTATCCCACCAGAGGAGAAAGTAGCCAAGCAACGAGAAATAAAGAAAGAGGTAAGGAAAAGGAGAAGGATAAAGGTAAAATGAAGAAAACCCTTCCTTACCCTAAGGCTGTCATGCGACCTTCAAATGATGCACTTTATTCCTCCTTTTTGCAAGCAATAGATGATCTTAAAGTTTCGATGCATGTAACTAACATATTAAAGATTCCTACTTTTGCAAGTTCATGTGTGACATCATTAACAATAAAAGAAGTATGAATCCGAAGGAATAGGTGGCTACAATAACGGAGTACCCCTTTGAGAATATGATACCAGAAAAGTTGGGAGACCCGGGTATACCCACTATATCTTGTTCAATTAGTAATCTTGATATAAATAATGCTCTTTGTGATGTAGGAGCATGTGTTAGTGTGATGCCTCTAACTCTTTATCATAAGCTGAATTTAGCTGAGTGTATGCCCACAAGCATAACATTGCAGACGGCAGATAAGTCCACTAAGAAGCCCTTTGGAGTGGCTGAGAATGTTCCACTGAGATTAGATGGGCATGTTATACCTACTAATTTTGTTATCATTGACATGCCCGAAGATGAGAAATTATCAATTGTCCTTGGTAGACCAGTTTTGAATACCGCAGGTGCAGCATTGGATTGCTCCGAAGGGAAAGTAACCTTGAGAATTTGCGAAGAATAAATAGTGAAGTACTTCCCGAAGAAGCCAGGAGCTAGGGAGAAGTATGTTCCCCCACCTAAACGAATATGTGCGGTAAGTAAAGAAAATCTCAGGCCACCAGGGACTTGACGATATACTGAGGTATGGGGTTGAGCTTAGCAATCTAAAAAACAACGCTTCATGGGGGGCAACCCATTAGTTTATCAAAAAAATTGCTTCGTTATTTTGCTCGCATGAATAATCTGATGAAAATACTCTCAAAAAGCTTGTGTTTGAATTTGTGTGATAGGAGAAACTTCGAAGAAAGAAGGTGGAAGGAAGAGGTAAGAGAGAAGAATAAACAGGGAGAAAGACAGCGTGTCATACGGGCGCATGCGCCCGTATGCACGGTCGCATGGAGAATTTGTGGAAACATCAAAGAAGGGCGGGAAGATCGATGGTGTGTATCATACCACCGCCAGCGCTCGTTTGAGCGGTCGTATGAGACCCTTGTCAAGAATCGCCAAAAAGACCAGCACAGAAGACGACGTTTCAAACGGGGGCAAGCGCCCGCATGCACGGTCGGTTTAACCCTCGAGCGAAATCAACCAGGGGAGCAGAGCAAACTACGGTCTATCATACGGGCGCAAGCACTTGTATGAGCGCCTGTATGATGCTCTGCCTCGCACGTCTTCTGTGCACAGAATAGACGACGGTGTTCCATATGGGCACTCGCATCCGTATGAGCACTCGTCCCAGGTATGCAAACCCTTGATCGACATAAATCAACGCTAGACGGCGTTCCACGCTCCCGTATGAGCGGTCGTTTGACCAAAATTTTCATATATTGAGGCCACCGACGTAGGGGGGGTCTTCTTCTTCCTCCCCTAGTGCCCAAGCCTCTCACCTCTCTCTCTCAAACCCTAACTAATATCCTCCAAATCATCTGTTTCTTCGTGGATTTTGTTCGTTTGATCCGTGCATCTTCATCCTCGGTGAGTTTCTCCTCTGACCCATGGTTCATTTGCAAGTTTTGATGGTGATTTCATCCATGTTCATATCCTAGATGAGATGCAAATATTTTTGATTTTTCATTCGATTTGCATGTTAGTATTCAAAGTAATAGGTTAGGATCAATCTTAGGTAGTATTAGAACTTGATCCCCACGTAGAACTTACATTTTTCTGTCTTCATTTTTGTTGTGTGTATAAAATGATAAGATCGGTGATCGCTGTGGGGAAGAAAGCCTTAGGCTCGTGCTCTAAGTGTGCCCGGAACGAGGGGGACGACCTCCGGCTGCTGTCAACAAGGACTTCACACGAGTGCACAGCCGGGGGATGACGCCCACGAAGTGGAAGTGTGACGCGTTCTTGAGTCCCAAGGGCTACACAATGACTTCGCATAGCTCACGGACAATGTTGGGGTGGGAGTTTTCAGAACTTCCATTACCTAGCATACCGCGGAATCACCATGGAGTTCCTCTCCACCTTCGAGCATAGTCTCGAGGATTCGGGGGTGCTGGCGTGCTGCTCCTTCACACTAGGGGGAGTTCCACATACGATGGCACTTGAGCAGTGGTGCAACGCCTTTGAGCTTGAGAACTGAGGGGTTCTCGACACCAAAGGCGTGCCCATCGCTGATGAGTTGGGTACATGGGACCTTATCTCCGTCAAGGATGAGCATGACCTCTCCGCCAAGAAGGTATCGAGCATACAAAACCCCGTACTTCATGATTTTCCTTGCCAGTACTATATTCAGTGGGGATAACATCGGGGGCATGTCGAGCTATGACATGTGTGTGCTCCATGCAGCACTCCACCCCAACTACACTCCCAATCCCAACTTGGGAGCTTTTCTAATGCTTCATCTCGGCCGACAGCACAAGCAGCCGAGGGGTACTATTGTTGTGGGAGGCATAGTGACTCGGCTTGCCGAGCAGTTTGGCCACGATGTTGATGAGATGCCGCACGTCCCAGGTCCTATGGTGCTCATGGGATTATGACTAACACACACTTTATTGGGCCGGTGCAAGGGGAGCATTGTTACAAATGCCCCCTACCTAACTTTGAGACTATTGATGTGCGCTTGCCCTTGCCGCAAGCTGTTACTGTTTCTACTCGTGATATGTGGGTGCTCTCCATGGACGAAACTAATGAGCATAGGCACGCGGCTAGGTTCGGGAATGATGTTCATCCCGAGCCCACTCCCGAGTGGGATGCCGCAGCAATAGAAGGGCATGCTCACTGTTGGGATGCATGGGGCAATCCACCCCAGTTTGCACCCCCAACATGTTCCTCACTTTGCACCACAGCCTGCATCGCAGGTTAACTTTGGGGAGCCACATGACTATGTGCCTAGGGTAGAGTTCCAGTAGCTGCGCCAGCAGGTAGGAGGGATCCGTACGGACCTCCGTGAGGCCAACAACAACATTAGCCTGCTCAGTGGGAACATATAGTCCCTCTTTTCTTTTTGGCAGCCACACCCTGGCATGGGAGGTCAGTTCTCGAGTGGCCCATCTTAGATGCAGTGGCTACACATTGGCCAGAGGGGCAATGATGATGAGGACATGGACTAGAGAGTAGGCCAAGAGCCTAAGCTTGGGGGAGCTCATCCCCTAGTTATCCATGCATGCATATTCATTTTTCTTATTTTTCATTTTTGTTCTTGTTCTTGGCATGTTTATTTCAGTTTGCATAATAAATATGAAGAGCAAGTTTTGCTCCTACCTTGTTGGAATTCTCTTCATTTTTGTTTTGTTTCTTCAAGCCCACAGGTTTACTCTCCGCTAGCAAGTTGGAAATAAAGAGAATGAAGTGGATATTTGACTAAGGGAAGAAGTGAGCCAGTGTGAGAAGGTATAACATACGCATAATCCCTTGTCTCGCGATATTATTTGAGAAAGAATTTTCAATTGACTAGCTGCACTTAAGTGATTTACCCGTAGCTAGTTGAATATCATTTAGTTATAACTCCCAACTTCAGATTTTGCTAGCAAAACCTCATGGTAAAGCATGTTTTTGTCTCAATAAAATTCTAAAGAAAACATAGGGGTTTGAATTTTCAAAGAAAACGAGCATTCAAGTAGTTCAACTCCATGTGCTAAATTTGATTGACTTGATGACACCTATTGATAGAATTATTTGGAGGGATGAATATTTGAAGTGATTGAGGTTATGCCAAAATTTATTCGCGATACTAAAACCATGGAGCTTCAACCATAGGCTGGTTTCACATCATGTTGCTATATTTTGAGATAATTCGCATAACTGCGACACCGTCACAAACTTGGAGATTGTGTGCTAATGATCGACCTTCTCCAAGGGAGTGTGTATGTGGTAAATAAGAGCACTGGTCGTTGAGCTCAAAAGAGACAATCATTCTTGATCCATAGTGCGTAAAATTAAGCCACAATGGAACCTAATTGCATATAGTAAATTTTGGCATAACCCCATCACCAAGAATTGAAATTCCAAAGAATAATGATAGAAAGAAGTGCCTGAAAGCCATGATTAGGAGGCATTAGTGGGTGTCAATGAAATGTTTGAATTCTTTGCTCTCTTTTATCCTCAAATTCCTTATTGCATTTGAATAATGAGCCTGAGTTGAATATCCATCCAAGAAATAAATGCTCTCACTTGCCTAAATACTTGGTTAGCAAAGAAAATTTGGTTTGAGAAATTATAACGGGTGATAGGAGACTATATGTGGTTAGGCAACGAGCTTAGGTGCAGGTATTCAATTGTGAATACCTTCTTGAATGACATTGCGGATAAGAGAAGATGGATATGATATATTCTCTCAAGCCGGTAAAACTTCTTTCTATTCATCATGCTCCCTTTCGTTCTATTTATTTCGTGTTTGCTCGAGGACGAGAAAATCCTAAGCTTGGGGGAGTTGATGGCTCGAGAATTTGTGATGCTTTCCTAGTGATTCTTGCTTGGTTTCATCAGACTTTTATTACTCTTCGGATATTTTTAACGCTAACCCCTCAAAAGAGAAGAAAATCCATTTTCCCAATGTTTGGCAGGAAATATCAATTATGGAAGGAAACCAAGAGAGATTGCTACAAATCAAGACAAATGGAGCAACTTCCATGAAAAGCCCAAGTCATCAGGCACAACAGAGCAAAAGACGGTGTTCCATACGACCGCAAGCGCTCGAGTGAGTGGTCGTATGGACTGCCATCAGCTCCACCACGTCTATACAAGCCACTTTCATGAAGGGCCCACGGGGGAGAGAACCATAGCCGCCACCATACCATCAGAAGAGAGGATCCGAGGAACTACCAAAGATCTTCTTAGTTTTGGTCCTTTCTGTTGGTGCAATTCCTTGCCCCTTGTGTTTTGGAGATTGTTGTCAGAAACAGTGAGGGACTAATTTGTTTGCTAGTGCACACACAGAGAAATAGTCCCTGGAGTATCGAGAAGATTGCTATAATCTGCCGAAAGGTTTGCTACCGAATGGTATGCTACTGAAAGGTTTGCTTCCGAAAGGTATGCTCCCGAAAGGTTTGCTTCCGAAAGGTATGCTACCAAAAGGTTTGCTACTGAAAGGTTTGCTTCCGAAAGGTATGCTACCGAAAGGTTTTCTTCCGAAAGGTAGGCTTCCGAAAGGTTTGCTTCCGAAAGGTATGCTACCGAAAGGTTTGCTACTGAAAGGTATGCTACTGAAAGGTTTGCTTCCGAAAGGTATGCTACCGAAAGGTTTGCTACCGAAAGGTTGGCTAACAAGGAGATTGTTGTAATCTTTCAAAAGGATTACTACGGAAGAGATTGCTATAATATCCCGAAAGGATTGCTACCGAAGAGATTGCTATAATCTCCTGAAGAGACTGCTACGGAAAAGATTGCTATAATCCTCCGAGAAGATTGCAGCAGAGAAGATTGATATGTTTCAAGAAGCTTATTATTGAGAAGATTGCCACTTCTGAGAAGTTTGCTATAAACTTCCTCGAAAGTTATCCACGCTGCAGAAAAGATTGACATGTCTCGAAGAGTTTGTTATCAAGAAGAATGCTATATTCTTTCAGGAAGTTTGAAGAACTTCACTGAGAAACATCTACGTTGCAGAGAAGAGAAGGATATGTTTCAAGAAGAAATCATACTGAAAAGATTGCGTGCCAGAGATGGTCCTGAAAGAATTGCTGACGCAAAGCAATTTTCATTTGGTGTGTCCGAACAAGAATGACTGCAGTCGAGAAGATTGAAGACGAAGCAAAGACGTAGCATTTCTTTCATTGTTCTTCTTTCTCTTATTTGAGTCGTAGGACCACCGTACTATTAAGAGGGGTATAAGTATTCGAGACTTGTGTCTGTTGTGATGCTTAGCCGAATCCTATGAAAGTTGTGAGAGAAATCTCTTTGTGCTCCGAATGAATACTTGCCAGCAAGAGACGCAGTTCTTCTTTGCTGCGAGAGATTTCATTCGTACCGAAGAGTTAGCATTACTTGTTCCTCAAGTAATATTACTATTTCTCTTAAAATCCGACCGTTGAGAATGTGTCGGTTGGCCATTGGCTGGACCGCGTGTCCAAAATGGTCATTTCCCACCAGGGAAGGCTGCGACTATAAATAGCCGCCCCACACCGGTGTTGTCCGGTGGCTGCTCCGCTTGAGATTCTGAGAAGATTGATTGAGCACCCCTCTCCGAGAGATTTGAGTTTAGAATCCACCGAGAGAAAATCAAGAGCCGAAACTTAGATAGTGGTTGAGCATCACAGTAGATCTGAGTTGAGAGTTCTTGTACCTATTACTCTTGAGAGCTGCATACTCTCTAGATGGATAGGTGTCGGGTCGAGTGTTGAAGAGTTGTTGTCTTCACCAAGCAAAGTCTTTAGCAACCAAGAGTCATTGTGGTTCGTGAAGAAGTCTGTCGAAGGTTTGGAGATTGCTGAAAAGAATCTACCACGAGTGAAATCAATTGAAGTTCGAGGAACTTCACATTAAGGAGAATAGGATGGAGAGAGTTTATCTCCTGTGTTGAATCACAAGTCCCTCCAACCAGACGTAGCTCTTTTGTAGAAGAGTGAACTGGTCTACCAAACCATCTATCGCCATCGAGCACCACTGGTCATTTCTATCCTACTGCATTTCTTTCGGTAGTTTATTTTTGGTGCTCTTTGCTGTCGATAGATATCTATCTATGTACTGTGATTCTTTATCATCCAAGCAAAGCAATTCTTTCAGTACTGTGACCATATTGTGTTGCATATATGCTTTCGCTGTACTTAAGCTTGTTTCTCTGAATGTTCATTTGGTTTTCATATGGTACTACTTAGTCATTGTGCTAAGTCTTGCTCTGATGAACATTTCGCAGTAGTGTGCATGTTTTGTATCTATTATGTGTGCAATTGCTTCATGTATGCAATTCTATCTATGCTGATAATTTTGTTTCTGTGATAGTATTGATTCATAGAACTAAATCTGCTCAGCTGTGTTTTCATAGCAGTTCTGTTTCGGAAACAGTTTTGTTTCAGGAACATTTTTGTTTCGGAAACAATTTTGTTTCGGAACTAGTTTTGCTTTGGAAATAGTTTTCCTTCGGGAATAGTTTTCTTTCGTAGAACTGAAACTACTTAGTTGATTATCCGTTGTGCTGTGTTGAGGGTATTCAACATTTTGAAAGAAATTTTGAATCTCCCATTCACCCCCCTCTGGTCGATATACTCCGGTCCTTACAATTGGTATCAGAGCAAGGTACTCCTTGTCTCTGCTTATTAAGGTCTAACCGCCTTGGAGTTTTGAGTATGTCGCTTGCAGGACACCATGGGCACTCTGAAAGATTTCCTATCTTTGATGGAAATGACTATCTATTCTAGAAACAAAAGATGATGATTCGACTGAAGGCTATCAACGAAGAAATGTGGCAGATTGTGGAAAATGGCTACACAATTCAGTTTCCCAAATCTCCCACACCCAATGACAAAAGAAACATTCAGCTGGATGCACAAGCAAAGGATATCATTCGCAACTATGTCTCAAGAAATGTATTCCTTCGGTACAGAAGACTTGGAATAGCGAAAGAAATCTGGGACAGATTAGAGAAGATCAAAGAAGGTGTTTCAACTCAGAAAGAAACATGAATCAATATTCTTTGAGCCAAGTTCAACTGCTTCAAGAGACTCAAGAATGAAAATTGTCAAGAAACCTTTGATCGTCTGAATGGTATCGCAAATGAGTTGCAAGGTCTTGGTACTGAAGATATTACCGATCATGAGATTGTGAAGAAGTTGCTTCGGTCCCTGGACAGTTCTTTCAATACCCTTGAGCTGATAATCAAGGAAAGTCATGACTTCAAAAGTCTCGACGATGCTGGTGTTATGGAGAGGCTGAACACCCATGAAGGACAACAAGAAGAGAAAAGAGATCTATATGGCTCTTGCTACCGAAAGAATCATGCTCTCAAAGCTGCTGCTGATTCTTCTTCAGACGTCGAAAATAATGCCAATGAAGATTCCGGTGAACTTGATAGCATCAGCAAAGATCTTGTGCAGATAACTAAGCATTTGCAATGCTGCCCGAATAAGAATCAGTTTCCGAAAAAGAACTCGGGCAGTAACTCAAAATCTTCATCGAGGTCAAAATCTTCTAGAAAATATACATGCTTCAAGTGCAAGAAGCCTGAACATTTCATCTCTGGTTGTCCAATGTGGGAAGCCAAAATAAGAGCTAGTGGCAAGTTCAACATGTGCAGTAGCAAGAGTTTCAAGAGCAAGAGCTATGATTTTGATGATGAGAAGAAAAAGAAGTTCTTGAAGAAGAAAGACAATTCCTCCTTGAAGTCTTCATCAAGAACTTCCTCCAAGTCTCATTCCAACCAAAAGAAGAGCTCTCACAAGGCTAAGACATATATTGGGAAGGAAATGGACTCCAAAGAAGAAGTCTTCGAGTCCGAAGAAGTTGCCGAAGAAGAATCCGACGAGGATTCTGGTTCATGCATGGCCGGCATCGCTTGCGCTTCCACACCAGCGTCGAACTTCTTTGACAACAATTCAAGTGATGTTGATGCTCCTGCATATTGCTTCATGGAAAAAGCTTTGAAAGGAAAGGTATCTCCCAAGAAACAAAAAGCTTATGCTAGTGATGAATTCTCTTCTAGTGCGATGATCAATCTAAGCTCATAAAAATTGCTAAGGAACAACAATACTCTCTACAAAAACTTGAGAAAACTCTTAGGAAGGCCGAAAATTTGTTGGTCGAGGAGATGAAGAAAAATCAAATGTTGACAAACAAGCATTCTGCTCTTTTGGCAAAATTTGAGGATCTATCAGGTCATCATGATTTTCTCTCAGATGACCACGAGAGACTTAACTATGATTTCCTGAAAAGAAAACAAGAGCTCAAGTCTCTGAGAGCAACTCATGATGATCTCTGTATTGAAAATGATACTCTCCTCGCCCAGCAAATTAGTGCTTCTCAACAGGAATTTGTTCCACCTTGCCTAAAATGCCTAGAGCGAAGCAATTCTGATTCTAATGCTGAAACATCTATTGCTGCTGAAAGAAATGCACATGTTATTACTGTTGAAACTAACTCCTCGTCTGAGGAAAATGTTGCTATTTCTGATGAAAATGCTAGGCTGAAGAACTTGCTTGAGACAGGAATGTTCAAAAGTCTCAAAGGACATCAAACCCTTTGCAATGTTCTTAAGAAGTCAATTATTCACAAGAACCCTGGAAAGGAAGGGTTGGGTTTCCAGAGGAAACTAAATGCAGATGGTACTTACTCGACTCCTGAGCAATATCCTAAGACGGCGTGGGTGCTCTCCAAGAGCAAACCCCTCGATCCTTCATTGCTCTTGGGTTATGATTGTCCTTTTCCTTCACCTACTGATGAGTCATTTGACTCCAACTACAAACTATTTAAGCAACAAAATGGTGAAGTATTTGCATGATATATTGGCACCAATTGCAGGAACGGGCCACCCAAGAAAAGAATCTGGGTTGAAAAGTCTCGCATTGAAAATCTGCCTGTTACTGCTGCTCCAACCATGCAGGGAAATAACTTTCGTAGGAAAGGAAAATCTTCACTGTATGAAACTGCAAATCCCTCGTATGGTTCTGATAAGAATGCTCAGTAGAAAGATTATATGCATACTTCTTCCAACCATTATGTTCATGCTTCTGGGAAGAATTACAATTCTTATTCTTTCGATTATGCTAACCCTTCCTAGAGGAACAACTCTTATGTTTCTCGAAAGAAATCCTATCCTGCACGTCCGAAACCAAATGTTTCTCGGCCACCTGCCAAGATGTGGGTGGTTAAGAAAACCTAATCTTTCTTGCAGGAAAAATGTCTCCAGGCGAAACAAATCAAATCGTATGCCTGAGACAAATTGATATTTGCAGGGGATATGCTTCACTTTCCGAAAGGATTGACTTTTACCCTTGCTGATATTATAGCTTCTATCCCATCAGTGTTTCCTGAAAGGAAACTTGGTTCTATTGAAAGAATTTTGAGATACTTGCATTATCATGTGATTTGCTTCGGCCAGTCAAACTAACTCAATTTCAGGATATTGGGTCATTTGTATCATTGAAGATATATCTGAAGACATTGTCGAAGAATATGCATGTGACTGTGTAGAAGATCAATCTCGCCTATTTTGGGGAATTCCTTCAAGATATCTCTGAATGGAAAGGATATCATTTTTAGTCATGTCAAGATGAAGAATTTACCCATGGCCCAAGTTTTTTCTTTGGTTATTTTCTCTCGTCTTGGTTTTCTTTCGGGACTTAAGTTCCTTCTCTAGGATATTATCTTCTTTCATAGATCTAGATTTAGTCATGTATGCATTTCACTCATGATAAAATTTGCCTACCCATGAGAGAAAAGCATAGACTGGATAAGATATAATGGAGAGGTAGGTTCTGAAACATTTCACTCAGAGAGAAAAACAAAGCGAAAGAAAATAGCCACGAGTGAAATGCATTCCGAAGGTTATTTCCAATTTGGGGGAAGCCCTCCAAAATTTGGGTCTCCCGCCCAAGTGAGGAGAAACTGCTCCTTTGGTTGCCACGTGCCCACGTACAACCGCAACTTATCATATGCGATGAATGTGAAGAGCCCATTGACTCTGAACCGTAGATTTTCTCTCAAGACAGCTAGGTTTACCCCCTTCCTCGTCTTCCTTGTACGGTTCCAATCTCTTCATTACTCATCGTCTCCCTCGCTCAAAAATCCTCGGTGCGCCATCGCACTTGCAACTTCGACGAGATCATCCGCCGATGAAACTCCAGTGGACCTCGCCGCATTTGCTCCAAGCCGCCGCGGTAAATCTTCCTCTCCGCGTCGCCTTAGTTGATCTCCGCCACCAAGTTAGGGTACGGTGATCCGAACTCATATTTCTCATTCCATTCATAATACGAGTTCAACCCGACGCGGTTATCTTCTGATTCAACTATCCCAGTAGATCTTCCAGAGCTTATACTTTTTACCATGCATGGTTTGTAGTTTTTCCTCGTGCTCATCCGAATGGATCTAAACTTTGTGTTTTCTCTCTGATGAAAATTAAATGGATTTCATCTTAGTAGATTTCTTTCGAAACTTACTAGCATGAAATTTTTCAAAGATATTTCTCATTCGAGATAATTCTCAAAGTGTTGATCAATTCTTCACCAAAAATGTTTTTCATCAAAAAACTTTATCTGTGCGTACTCATGGCCCTGTCTATATTTTCCCTCACATCTATTCTCTTTCATAGGTTAATGGATTTTGTTGAAGTTTCTGCTAAGCATGCTGGTCAGATAGATATGGGTGAAGAGACTGTCATGGGCATAGGAGTTGTATCAAAAGTTCAGTTTGATGAAGAATGGCAGTCTACAGAAAAGGATGTGTGGCACCGAAAAGAAATCTTGGTGCCGAAAGAAATCGCATCGAAAAGAAAGCTGTGAAGAAGAAAATGCTTCTAATGAAAAGAATGCTATAAGCCGAAAGAAATGAGCCCAATGCTCAGGGAGAAGGAAGTGTGGAAAGTGCAAATGTTTTAGATCCTCAAGCATCAGAACAATCTTCTGAAAAGAATGAGAGACAGTGAAATTCTCCTTCCATAGTTATTCTTCGAGAAGGTAGAATCAGAGAAGGAAAAGAAGGCTCTAGTGCTTCAAAACAATGAATCAGAAAAACAAAAGGCCCTTGTGCCTCGTTAAATAGAAATGAGCTTGAGAATGAAAATCTTGAAAAAGCTGATGTGCCCCTCACGGAAAATGTTGCCATGGAGATTGATTGTCCAAGTACTTCAAATTCTAAAACAAATGCTGGTCCATCAGAAACAAATGCTGAAACAAATGTTGGCTCGCAGTTGAAAGAAAATGCTCTCTGCCGAAAGAAAATGCTCGTAGCTGAAAAGTAATCAGATATTCCATCATGAATATCTTGATTTACCACTGATGAGAATATTGGAATGCTTAAAGCAAATCCTTCAGGACATTGAAGATTTTCAGCTTACGAAGCTTTTCTCATTCAAGCACCCATGGAACTGAGAATATATTCTCTAAGTCTTATGCCACACTATATGTGTCGGGTGACAAACAAGATATCAAAAACATGGGATCTCGAATAGATAACAGAACATCATGTCATGAAGGGCGGCGCCGAAGAATTTCTCGAGTGTCTGCATTTCCCTCGGATTGAAAGCAACAACTTTGAAAATCGTGTGCATTTCATCGATGAGATTTCTGATGAACAGTTTCACCTCCTGATGGATTCGGATAAGGTTGGTGATTATCATTCATATGGCTTTTCCTCGGACAAAATATCTGAAGTTCAACTTTCAAACCTTCCGTTATATTCTGTGTCATACTACAAGTCCTCTGCCAGGAGCATATGATTCAGGAGCAATTCATGGTCTATTGCGCAACACTCTCAATGGCCCATATCTTGGCTATGTCTCCGATAACAAAGATGTATTCATGCATCATCTTGTTGATTCTGCCGAAGAAAATGAAGCTGAGAAGAATATTATCAATTGATGCACCAGGAAAGAATATCTTGCTCAAGATGCTCTGGAGAAATTCATCCATCATGTTAGAGACACTCTGCTGATGTTGAAAGATTACAAAAGGCAAAGTTTCAGAGATAATACATCCAGATTCCAGAGATCGGTCTTAGAACCCAACAACTCCTGCTGAAGCACATTGATAATGTTCGGAAAGAAAAAGAGCATCTTGCGCATGAGCTTAATATTCCCCACAACAATACACACAAAATTCAGATGCTTTCATGGATGCCCCGTTGAGGAAATTGTTGAGGAAATTCCTTTCTAAGAATAAAATCAACATGGCTAGTCTGTTCGAAACATATGACTTCATGGATGCACCGCTGACTATTGAAGATCTTCGAGAGTGCAACACTCCTAAGTTTTCAGCCAGATTTCCTTCAACAGATCCGCTGAGGATTAATCTGAATAATGTTATCACTGAGTTTGAGGCTACATCACTTAAATATTTATCTAAGGAGAATAGTGTTCCCTTATCTGCTGAAAGAGTTTCTCAGAAGAAAGATGAAAATGATCCAGAAACCCCAGTTGTGTCACAGCGTTCCGATAAAGAAGCTGAAGAAGATGCAACTGAAGATAATGTTGTCACCTCAGAGGCGGAAACTTCTTCGTCAAGCGAGTCTGGACCTTTTTCGGGAGACGGTTCATTTTCCCTTCAGGTGTACATGTTCCTTTTCACCTTTTTGACACTTGTTGACAAAAAGGGGGAGAAGACATCGAGTGATAGATTTGCGGGTCTTTGTTGGGTTGTTTTTCGAGTTTACAATACTTGCCTTCATTTGATTCTTATCGTGTTGTATAACTCTTGTGAACTCTTTCTAGTTCTCGTATGATAATAACCCCTGCCATACTTCATTTCTCTCGAGAATTTATTTTTGCAGGTGGAATTATTACCAGAGTTCACGTATGGATGCACTCTATTATATCTTGGATATTATCCTTCGGTGCAATACATTTATTCTCGAAGATGTGAAATATCTCTCCACCCAGCTTATTCTAATATATGCGGGCGCGTAGGGTGGAGGTCGTCACCGAGCCCACTGGCGCGTAATGGACGTTGGCTTTGCAGTCGAAGACCACCTTTTGTCAGGATAGACTGCGCCCCTGTCCCCCTTCAAAATTGTCATTGTGTGGCAACCCTTCCCGCCAATGTTTTCGGGGGAAGAGGACCAAGGCAAGTATAAAAGATGGTAGGGTGCCGCCGTAGCAAGGGATCCCCACCCCCACAGCCCTTGTACTCTGTCTCTCCCTTGCGAGTGCAATCCAACCACAAAGCAGGAGTAGGGTTTTACACCGTAAGGTGGCCTGAACCTGGGTAACTGTTGTGTCTCTGGTCTGCCCCTGCTAGCTCGCTCCCGCTGTAGCATCGCCATGGTTTGTAGCAGGAAGGAGTAGGGCGGTAAGAACAAGCGCACCCTAGAGTTCAAACCTCTTGGGTCCCCCGAGCCCCGATACCGATATTTGGCGCTCCAGAAAGGGGGCGTCGTTGTTCTCCCGCTCCGCTTCGACTCTTCCTTCACCAACTCCATGGCTGACGCTCGCCGCGTGTGTGCCGAGCGCCGGGCGGCTCGCGTCGCCCAGACGAAGCCCGCGGGCCACGGCAATCGCCGCTACTCTGCCAAGGCCGCGGCTGCTGCCACCAACCCCGCTGCCCACGAGCAGCAGGACTCCTCCATGCACCCCTCCGTGCAGCCCGATGGTCACATCGCTACGGCCTCTTCCTCCCTCTGCCACCGTAGGCCGCCGAACACGCAGGCCGCGCTGCTCATGGCGCATGAACTACTCCGCTACCGCCCGGCCGACGCCGGCTATAACGCCTGGCTTGGCCGCATCACCGAGCTTGTCAACGCCGTCGGGGATGCCACGGCGCCCTCCCACTCGCTCTGCCCTTCGCCGTCTCACGCTGGGGACGTGGCGCACGGCGCGCCTTCGCCGCCTCCCTTGCACAACGACCTTGGCGAGCCCCGGCGCGACGTGCGCCCGTGCGACCCGCCCCGCGGAGCGCTGCCGCCGGCCCGAGATGAGGCCAGCTGCTATATCATCCATCATGCGCCACCTGACCCGCGCGTGCTCCTCGAGCAGCAGCGTCAGCGCCAAGACCGGATCGCCCAAGAGGTCGCGGCAGCCGGGCGCCAGAACCGAGCCGCCCTCACGCGCGGTGTTCCTTCAAGCAGTGTGGGCTACCGAGCTTTTACCCACGAGCTGTGCCAGGTGGTTTGGCCCGTTAACTTCAAGCCAGAGCTGCCCCCGCGCTACGACGACATTCCCGACCCCACGGAGTTCCTTCAGCTCTACGCGCTAAGCATCGAGGTGGCAAACGGCAACGACATTCCCGACCCCACGGAGTTCCCATGGCGCTCAAGGATAGAGCGCGCTCCTGGCTCATGAACCTTCCCGAGGAGTCGATCTCTTCGTGGAGCGAGCTCTGTGACCAGTTCGTCGCTAACTTCAAGGGCACGCATGACCGCCCCCTCACCGTCAACGATATATCCAGCGCTTTAGCCAGGTACACCACAAGATTCTGCGCACCTCTGATGAGGCCATCATCTCGGCGTTCTCCACCGGCGTCAGGGACATCCGGATGCGCGAGAAGCTCGCCATCAACGACGACTTGAGCTCGGCACTGGAGCTATTTAACCTCGCTGACAAGTGTGCCAAGGCCGAAGAGTGTCGCCTCTTCATCCACAACGACCCCGACGCCACGCTCAATGACAACAAGACCAAGGGCAAGGAGGTCAAGCGCAAGGGCCCTGCCATGTTGGTGGTGGAGCCCGAGCAGAAGCGCGGCCATGACCGCAATGAGCCCGAGAAGGACAACCACCCATTCTGCATCTACCACAATGTGCACACTCACAACATCGAAGACTGCCAGGATATCAAGTCACTCGGCGACGAGCGTTTGGGACGCCGTGGAGACCGCAACGACCATGACACCAGCCGTGGAGGGGGCCGTGGCGGCGGCGGATGGGACAGCCGCAACGGCAACCAGCACCAGGCCTGGCGCGATCAGCCTCGTGAGGGCGCCTAGCGCGATCAGCCTTGCGAGGCGCACCCTCAGGCCAACACTGCCCTTCCGCTGCTACCACTGCCACCCCGGAGGAACGATACCAATCAGCTTGACGAGGGGGCTAGGGCTACCAGGAGCCTCGCGCAGTAGCCTGCATCCTCGGGGGAGCCCAGGCCCCCACGTCCAATCGCCTCTTCAAGCAGTTCTCTCGTGAGGTGAACGTTGCCCTCCCGAGGCCTAAGGCCGCGCGACCCTTCAAGTGGTCGCAGTATGCCATCACCTTCGACTCCAAGGACCACCTCAAGTGCACGGCCGCTGCCGGCGCGCTCCCCATGCTGTGCACCCCCACCATCAGCAACATCACTGTTACCAAGACCCTCATCGACGGGGGCACCAGCCTCAACGTGATCTCCATCAGGACCTTCGAGACGCTCCAAGTGCCCTACGACCAGCTGATGCCGACCATGCCCTTCTCCGGGGTGACGGATGGGTCTACCATCCCCCTGGGGCAAGTACGCCTCCCTGTCACCTTCGGCACCCGCGACAACTACCACACTGAGCTCATCGACTTCGATGTGGCCCAAATCGGCCTCCTGTACAACGCCATCCTGGGATACCCTGCACTCGCCAAGTTCATGGCGGCAACCCACCATGGCTACAACGTCCTTAAGATGTCGGGCTTCAACGGCGTCATCACCTTCGCTTGCGACGAGAAAGAGGCGGTCTGCTCTCTCTTGAGCATGCCTACCGGGCCGCCACAGCCGGGAACTCTGATGACGAGGATGTCGCCAGGCCTCCAGGGGCTGCCCCCGCGAAGAAGAAGCTGCTCTCCAAAGATCGCCCTGAAGCGAAGAAGGTGTCGGCTGGTGGCAGCGGCCAGGGCCCTGCCCTTACCATCAGAGCTTGCCCTCCTCCTGCATAGGAAGGCGTGCCCGGTGCCTCCCTTCGGGCAGGCTTGAGGGCTTTCGCCTGGAAAGCATCCGACCTGACCAGCATGCCATGGGAGGTGCTCGGGCACCACTTGGAGGCGTGCCTTGACGTGCGTCCCCTCAAGCAAGGAGCACGGCGCTAGGCGCCAAAGACACAAGAATTCATCGCCCAGGAGATTTACAAGCTGCGAGAAGCTCGGGCCATCCATGGCGAGCGTCGTCCTGCGCGTCCCGCCAACCCACGGCATCTCCGAGAAGGGCGGCAAGGTGCGCATGTGCGTTGACTTCATGAGCCTCAACAGGGTCTGCTTCCAGGCCCTCTTTTGGCCGTCATGCGTCGGCCTGAGCAGGGGCCTCGCCACCAACTACACCTGCATGCCCTTCGGTCTGGAGAACACCGCGCCACCTTCCAAAGGTTGGTGCAGCTCGTGATGGCGCCTCACGGGGCATTCAGCCCCTCGCGAGCCCTCAAGGCCTCGGGATCCCATCGGCCCCTGAGGGGCGAACCTCCGCAACACGCTTCGTCAAGCAACCCGACGCTCCTACAGCAGCATGTTGCCATGTGACTTTTTGGTTTGTTCAAAATTGAGAGCGCCCCACGGGCTGCATCATCCTCAAGCTGCCCAGGGTCCGTCCCTGCTGCCGCCTCACTTTTTGGTCGTGTAGCGAATCTGGTTATGCCCTGATGAGTTTATGTTCTTGCTTAATCCTATGATCGGTGTCGTGCCACCATTGAGAGCGCCGCGCCCTCACAGCTCTTCTCCCGACCGTTCCGTGGCGGGGACTGGCACGGCGTCTGTGCTCGGGTCCGTCCATGCAGCATCGATAAATCCAAGCGATCTAGCTCTGGCTTGCGAGCCTGCCCCCGTACACGCCACCTCACCAAGGTACTTGGTGCCTCATTTCCTCGTGGAACAGTCATGAGTAAGTTGGCGAGTGCGTGTCGCTCCCCATACCCCGAAATTTGTCCGCATGCAGTTACCTCAGGAACCGAGCGCTCGGGGATCACGCAGGCGGCGCCTCGTGCACCAAACAGCGATGGCTTACGAGGCCTTAGGACCTGATCCTCGAAGGACGCATCTCTGGCTACCGCATTCACGGGTCGTGGCCCGGTCAGCACTGCTCTTCATGAAAGCTAAGTCTAACCACCTCACGAGCGCAGCTATCATCACTAGAGTTCCCTCTCCTTGCGGCCTTGGCGGGGCCTGTCGCCTCTTTTTTGCGTGAGCTGCTTGCACATTAAAAGGGGGGCTCCTAGAGCATCGCGTCTTGGGGGTCCTCACTAGCTCTCGGTGCCCCTCACCTCCTGGCCTTGTCCCAGGCATCGCAACCTGACATACCAACGGCGGCTAAGGCTCGCTTGGGGGCTAGGTCCTGACGATGTAGAGCGTTTGGGCAAGCAAGAAAAAGAGGAGCAAGCCTCACGAGGAAGACTTGGGAGGAAACATATGATTTGAAGCATAAAGGGCATTAATTAAGACGCAAAAGACATCAGTTTTCACACACCCCTCACAGGGCCTACATCGGTCCAGTGCAGATAAGAGGAAGAAATAAAAAGAAGCTTCGGGCGGGCGCGACCAACCCCAGGTGTCCGGCTCGGGTGCAGGCGGTGCCCTACTCGGAGTCCTCGTCTTCGCTCTTGATGCGGGGGGAGCCATCCCTGCTCTCGCTTCCACCGGAGGGAGAAGCGTCGCTCTCGCCATCGTCATCGGAGGTGTCGTTGTCCTCGCTCTCCATGCAGCACTTCAGGCGGTCATCGGTGACCCTGAAGATCTTCACGAAGAGCGTGGCGGTCCCTTCATACTTGAACTGGAGGATGTGCACCCTCTTCAAGCCGTGGGCGAGGGCAAATGACTTCCACCCCCGCTTCAAGAACATGAAGCCCGTGGGGGTAAACTCCGTCGCCACCCAGGAAGGGCCGTTGCAGTAGCCGTCCGCCTGCACCCATGATACATCTCCATTGTATCTATAATTTATGAAGTATTCATGCCATGTTTACAACAATTTTATATGGTTTTGGTATGGTTTGAATGGAACTAACTCGGGCTGACACTGTTTTCAGCAGAACTACCGTGGTGTTGTTTTTTGTGCAAAAATAAAAGTTCTCCAAATGCAACGAAACTTTTTGATGACTTTTTTGGAACCAAAGAGGCACTAGAAGCTTCGTGGGAGGACCAGAAGGTGAAGGAGGTGAGCACAACCCACCAGGACGCGCCTGGTGCCTTGCCCGTGTGCTGGTGTCTTATGGGCCCCTCGAAGCCCATCTTCGCGTGAAACCAACGCCAAAAAATCCTATAAATATAGAAACCCCCAAAAATAACCCTAGATCAGAAGTTCCGCCGCCGCAAGCCTCTGTAGCCACAAAAAACCAATATAGACCCTGTTTTGGCACCCTGTCGGAGGGGGAAATCATCACCGGTGGCCATCTTCATCATCCCGGCAGCCACCATGATGAGGAGGGAGTAGTCCACCCTCGGGGCTGAGGGTTTGTACCAGTAGCTATGTGTTTAATCTCTCTCTCTCTCTCGTGTTCTTGATATGGCACGATCTTGATGTATCGCGAGCTTTGTTAATATAGTTGGATCATATGGTGTTTCTCCCTCTCTATCTTGTTGTGATGAATTGAGTTTTCCCTTTGAGATTTCATTTTTATCGGATTGAATACTTTGTTGGATTTGAGAGCACTTGATCTATGTCTTGGCACTCAACTCGCGGATTCCCGACGTGACATTGGGGCAATCTATGCTTAGGGGTTGATGCACGTTCTCGTCTTTGTATCTCCGGTAGAAATCTTGGGGCACTCTTGGAGGTTCTTTGTGTTGGATTGAGTATTATGACTCTGAAATTGTTTGATGCATATCGTATAATCAACTCACGGATACTCGTGGTGACATTGGAGTATCTAGGTGACATTAGAGTTGGTTGATGTGTATCATATGGTGTCATTTTAGTATGAACTCTTGGATAGATCGATCAGAAAGGATAACTTGGTGTTGCTTTAGTATGAACTCTTGGATAGATCGATCAGAAAGAATAAATTTGAGGTGGTTTCGTACCCTACAGACAATTTCTTCTTATGTTCTCCGCTAGATAGGAACTTTGGAGTTATTCTTCATCGCACTTTGAGGGATGGTTATATGATCCAATTATATTAGCATTGTTGAGAGATTGCACTAGTGAAAGTATGAACCCTAGGCCTCATTTTCAAGCATTGCAATACCGTTTGTGCTCACTTTTGTTACTTGTTACCTTGCTGTTTTTTATTGTTACTATTACAAAAATCAATATCTACTATCATTACTACGCTTGTATCACCATCTCTTCACCTAACTAGTGCACCTATACAAATTACCATTGTATTTGGTGTGTTGGGGACACAAGAGACCTTTTGTTATTTGGTTGCAAGGTTGTTCGAGAGAGACCATCTTCATCCTACGCCTCCCACGGATTGATAAACCTTAGGTCATTCACTTGAGGGAAAATTGCTACTGTCCTACAAAACTTTGCGCTTGGAGGCCCAACACGAGTCTACAAGAACAAGTTGTGTAGTAGACATCAAGCACTTTTCTGGCGCCGTTGCCGGGGAGGTGAGTGCTTGAAGGTATATCTTTAGATGTTGAAATTGAATCTTTTAGTTTCTTGTTTTATCACTAGTTTGGTTTATAAAAAAAACTACAAAAAAATGGAATTGAGGTGGCCTCATATTATTCGTATTTATCATGTCTTTCTTGAAAACGATGGAAAGGAAAATTGTGCTCAATTGATAGAAGAAGAATTCAATAAAATGTTTGGCATAAATGATGAGCATGATTGCAATGTTGTTAGTATGAATTCTTTGAATATCCATGATGCTAGTGATATGCAAAGCTACAAGCTTGGGGATGCTATGTTTGATGAAGATAATATTTTTAGTCCCCCAAGTTTTGATGAGAATATTTACTATGATGAAGCATGCCTCCTATTTATGATGATTATATTGATGAAAGTGGATTTGGAGAGGTCATGACTTTATTTAATGATGATTCCACTATCTTGGAAGATGTTTCAATTGATTTTGATAAGAAAGTTGCTATCTCTGATGATCATGGTGATGACATATATGTTATAGGGAATAATTATAAGCATGAAACTTGTCGTCATGATTTTAATTTTCAATCACATGATAGTAATTTTGTTGAGTTTGCTCCCACTACTATTCATGAGAACAAATTTGCTTATGTGGAGAGTAATAAAAATTCTATGCTTGTGGATCATGAAAAGAATACTTTATGTGATAGTTATATTGTTGAATCCATTCATGATGCTACTGAAAATTACTATGAGAGAGGAACATATGCTTTTACATATCTCAATAATATCAAGTTTCCTCTCTATGTGTTGAAAATCTTGAAGTTTTGCTTGTTTTGCCTTCCTATGCTAGTTGATTCTTGTTCCCATAAGTTGTTTGCTCACAAAATCCCTATGCATAGGAAGAGGGTTAGGCTTAAATGTTCTAGTCATATGCTTCATGATGCTCTCTTTGTGTTTCAATCTTTATCTTTCATGTGAGCATCATTGAAATCATCAAGCCTAGCTAAAAAGGCATTAAAGAAAAGTGCTTGTTGGGAGACAACCCAACATTTAACCCTACTGTTTTTGTGTGTTCACATGATTAGGCTACTGTATTAATCATGTTTTATAGCTTTTGTTTTAATAAATTACCAAGTAAAGCCTTTGGGATAGTGTGGATGATAGTTGATTTGATTCTGTGCAAAAACAGAAACTTTTGTGTCCAGTAACAGAATTGTTAAAATTAACTGGAGCGTCTAAAATTTCTGAGTTTTTTACAGTTGATGGATATACAAATTTTCTACGTTGTCCTAAGTTTTCCGAATTTTTGAAGTTACACAAGTATGACCATAACTCAGATCTTTACAGACTGTTCTGTTTTTGACAGATTCTATTTGCAATGCATAGTTTGCTTGTTTTATGGTTTCTATGGATTATATTGCTTAATATAAATTGTGAAAATTGTATAGTACAGTAGACATTATGTGGAAACAATTATGAATCTTATCTTGATAGTACTAAAGTGAATGATTTGTCTTTATCATACTAACCCATCTCACGAAGTTCCGTTAAGTTTTGTGTGATTGAAGTTTTCAAGTTTTGGGTGAGATATCGATATGAGGAGAATAAGGAGTGACAAGACCCTAAGATTGGGGATGCCCAAGGCACCCCAAGGTAATATTCAAGGAAGATCCAAGCAACTAAGCTTGGGGATGCCCCGGAAGGCGTCCCCTCTTTCGTCTCCAACATTATCGGTAACCTTACTTGGGGCTATATTTTTATTCGTCACATGATATGTGTTTTGCTTGGAGCATCATTTTATTTTATTAGGATTTTCTTTCTGTTATTTAGAATAATATTTTTTATCTTTTACTTCAATAAAAATGTCAAGTATAGCCTTTGTTATGCTTATTTTGCAAGTCTATATGTGGCTGTTTGAAAATAGAAAGTTGTACGCTAGTGCGTGAATTCTTGAGAAAAGTCAGAATGTGGTAAAATGTTGAAATGTTTTGAACAATAAGCTATGAATTTTTTTATACAGTGTGGTAAATTCTCAGAATTTTTGGAATTAGGTAAGTGTGAGTAAAATTGCACTCTTTACAGACTGTCCTGTTTAGACAGATTGCTGTTATGTTTGCATTGTTTGCATATGTTTGCTTGTTTAATTATTCTATTTGAGGATAGGAGTATTAAATATGCAGAGGCATTTAGTATGCAATGTTAAATTATAATTTTAGTGATTTTCTACAGTAGAGAATGATAAGGTTATTGCATTGATTTATACTAACTTATCTCACGAGTTCTTGTTGAGTTTTGTGTGGATGAAGTTTTTAAGAATTAGGGAAACCAGGATATAAAAGGAATTAAGGAGACAAAAAAGCTCAAGCTTGGGGATGACCAAGGCATCCCAAGTTAATATTCCAAGAAGTCTCAAGCATCTAAGCTTGGGGATGCCCCGATAGGCATCCCACATTTCTTCATCAACAATTATCGGTTAGCCTCGGTTGAGCCTAAGTTTTTGCTTCTTCACATGAGTTGTGCTATTCTTGGAATGTCATTTATTTTGTTTTGCTTGTTGTTTTAATAAAATACTTAGATCTGAAAGTTTTTAAATTTGAGAGAGTCCTCAAATAGCTACCCATTTACTTAACTACTCGCTTGACTTCACTTATATCTTTTTGGAGTAGCTTATCATTTACTCTTGTGCTTCACTTATATCCTATGAGTAAATTGTTGAATGAATTGAATATCATAAAGTTGAAATTATATGTGCTTCACATGCTTGTATTATACCTAGTAGTAGCTTCACATTGGGTTTAGAAAGTGAAATCTTTTGAAGCTTGACAACCACAATATTGGTCATACAAGCAATTCATGAATGATTAGTATAAGGAAGAGAACTTTCACATACAAATACATTATCTTGGACATCTTCTATGATTGTGAATACCCATTAATTATTTTCAAACTTGAGCAAATTAGTTGAAGTTGGACAAGGAAGACAACGTAATGAGTTATGGTTGTGTATATTTGCATAGAAGTTATATTGTTATGGATCCTCCAACATGTGGTGTTTGCTTAGGATCTTTTGCTAGCCAAAAATTCGTACCAAGTGTTAGGACCGAGAGTATATCGACCAGAGGGGGGTGAATGGGAGATTCAAATTTTCTTTCAAAACCTTTAAACTTCAACCCAAACACAGCAGCAGAATAGAGTATCGAGAGAAATGCGCTGAATCATTTTTCTTCGTCAGAGGCATATTCATCGAGGAAAGCATTTACAATGGAGTGAGCTTGATAGATTATAGGTTTAACTACAATGAGGGTTATACAGCAAGCAAAAAGATGTAACAGAATAAGAAATAGCATAGCTGAAACTGAGATAAAAGCAACTGAATGGTTACACAAGTAAGACAGAGGTTCATACTGGCTACGAAGGAAAATAGACGAGGATTACGATAGGAGTAAGCACAGATACACAGGATGAGGGTAAATAAACGATCAGGAAAACTGTCAGCACAGAGCACGAATGAAAACTACTGAATGAAATGCAGTAGAGTAGAGTTAACCAGTGGTGCTCGATGGCGACAAGAGATTTGGTAGACCAGTTCACCCTTCTGCCAAAGGGCTACGTCTGGTTGGAGGGGCTGTGATTTAACACGGAATATAAACTCTCACCACCCTATTCTCCTTCAACACAGAGATGATTAGACTCAGGTTGATTTCACTTGTGGTAGATCCTTGTCGGCGATCTCCAAACCTTCGGTCGACCTTCACGAACCACAATCACTCTTGGTTGCTGAAGATCAGGCTCGGTGAAGACAACAACTCTTCAACACTTGAAGCCAAACCTATCCGTCTAGAGAGTGTGCAGCTCTCAAGAGTAATAGGTACAAGAACTCTCACTCTGTCGGTGTACTAAGTATTGGGCCGTTAGTACCCCGTACTTGTGCACGGGCAGTTGTAGCCATACTCGTGGTCAGGCTTGTCGGGGAACAGTTCGAGGTTGATTCAAGTTATCGAAGAAACACTCAAGTCAAGGATTTGAGGATCAGTAGATAAGAAGAACTGAAGACCGAAAGCCAGCCTCCCCGGCAAGATCTTGCCGGGGTGGCCTGTGAAGCCCGGCAAGATTTCACGCCCGGGAAGATTCGGCGCCCGGCAAGATTCGGCGTCCAGCAAGATTCTGCCACTGTGCCATCGCTTCGGCACGGCAACAAGCCTGACATTCTGGGTCCTTCTCTGGATGTGTGGCAACACGCCAGTGGAGGAGAGCTTAAGCGGTGCTGATGGGATGGCCCCTTTTTCCATCCCCAAGAAAGTGAGGACACCTAAATGGACACCTCATGGTGCATTAAATGCATTCATCCTAATCCGTCAGCGGTTAGGTATGATAACCCTGTAGCAACTTTACACCTCAATGTATGTACGTTTTGCCACTGTGGTGACCCCTTTGAACGTATAAAAGGAGGCCCAAGGCAACTGCTACAGGGAGGAGGATCTTCTGGCCCATTCTGCATGCGTAGCTGCTCTTTGAACATACTATTCATCGCGAGCGCTCCTGGAGCCTGGGCTCAAGAACACTCATAATAAAACAAAGAAGGAGTAGGGTTTTACGCTGATCAGCGGCCTGAACCTGGGTAAAATCGCCTCGCGTCGATCGTTGGTTCTGCTCTTTGTGCATACCTCTCTCCCTGCCGAATCGTAAAGGGGTCCTTTGGTATCCCATAGGTGTCACACACCGACATCTTTGGCGCGCCAGGTAGGGGGATTGAAGGTTGTGCGAACCTGATCCAGTGATCGGCGCCTTAGATTCTTCATCATCTTCATCATCATGCCACCCAAGAAGAAGAGTGCCGCAACAGCGCAACCATCTACATCCGTCTTGCCTGTGCCCTCGCGTACGGGTGATGGCGTGGATGCAGAAGGAAGAGGTTTAGAGCCTCCACGGCATTCCGGTGACCCAAGCCAGGCGAGCGGCGTCGTTCGCAGCGGCAGCGGCAACCCACACGCCGCTGGATCCAGAGATGGAGCTGTGCTGCCCACGGGCGGTGCAACGAACTCCAGAGATCGGGGGACGCCTTCTAGGACTCCCACGCCGACGCAAGCGTCACAGCCTACCCAGGTCGTGCGCGATGAGCAGCGCCATGGCGCTGGTGGTTCAGGGCGTCCCCATGAAAGGACTTCTGTGCATCGATCCCAAGGTGCGCAGGCCCAGCATGCACGTCAAACTATCGGCGGAAGTGGCGCGCGGTCGCGTGATCGTGACGGTGCTCCTTCTAACTTTGTTAGGAGTCAGAGCACCTCACGTACCTCGCACCTTTCGCAGCCACCTACGCCAGCGGAAGCTTTGGCGCGTGCGCAGCTGCTCCTCGATTTCCCTCCTGCTCCGGAGAAGATGGAGGAGTGGCGAGCTACTATCCAGAGCCTCATTGGCTTCGCCAATAAAGATGTGCCACAGGAGGCAGGGCCCTCACAACGGGGGTCCATCGATCCGGCGCGAGCCGATGTGGAGAAAACCGGAGGTGGTGCGACCATGGTGCACTCCCCTCCACGACACCAGCGGCGGTCGACAACCCGACGGACTGATGGCCGTGATGATGATTCCACGGCGTCGTCCGATCCACGGATGCGCGGCGACCAGCGTCAAGTTCTCCAGGAACGAAGCAAAGAGGACGCTCGAACTACCATCGAGCGGCGACGGGAAGCGCGCTATCAATCTGATAAGCGTGCAGGGCCCGCTATCGATGAGCCTGCGCCAGGGGACGTAGGCGACTTACCTTACGAGGTAGGTACTCCAGCGTTTACCCGTGAGCTGCGGCAAGTCCAGTGGCCCAATTCCCAAACCTTCAAGCCAGAAGTCCCGGAGAAATATGACGGCAAGACTCACCCCTCGGAGTTCTTGAGCATCTACACCATTGCGGTGCAGGCTGTCGGGGGCCGAGATGACAAGATACTTGCCAACTACTTCCCGTTGGTGCTCAAACCCAACGTCAGGTCGTGGTTGATGCATCTGCCGGAGAATTCTATTTCTTCTTGGTCAGATCTGTGCCATCAGTTTGTTGGCGCCTTTGTTGGAGGCCACCAAGCTCCTGGCCAAGAGAGTGATTTGCATATCATCCCTCAGAAGGAGGGCGAATCCCTGCGCAAGTTTATCCAGAGATTTAGCCGAGTGCAGTACAATATTCCCGACGTTCACCCTGCCGCTGTTGTTAGCGCGTTTCATCAGAACGTGCGTAACCGCAAAATGCGTGAAGAGCTGGCGATGAACAAGGTCAGGAGTATTGCCGAGCTTTACGCTTTGGCCGACAAGTGTGCTCGAGCTGAAGAAGGGAGGAAACTCCCTAGCGAGGCTGTTGGCGCAAGGGGTGAATCAGAAGATGAAGACACTGCAACCCCGCCAAGGAAGGGCCGGCGGCGGAACAAGAAGCGCAGAGGCAAGGCCGTGCTTGCTGTCGAGGAATCCGGCAACCCCGGCACCACCAAGAAGGCCAAGGTCGACGACCCCGGCAAGGAAGTTGCCGGGTGCTCCTCCTGCCAGGCCTTGGCGGCCGCCGACAAGGCGGAAAGCTCCGGCAAGCAGTATTGCAAGATCCATCGCACCAAGGGCCACGATCTCCAAAACTGCCGGCAAGTTGAGCAGCTTGTCGAGAAGCAGAGAGCTGGGTATGAGAGACGAGATAAGGAGAAGGCCCATGACGGTGTTGACGGGTCCGGCAAGAAGCACGGTGGCCGAGGGGGTCGCCGCGCCAAGGCCAAGCAACAGAGGGAGAGGCCCGCTCGAGGCCGTGACAAAGAAGAAGGTGATGATGATGAAGAGGATGATGAGTCCAGTGAGCAAGAGTTTCAGAAAGCTACAGAGGCCATGTGTATCGACGGAGGCGCCTCGTTGCATTCTTCCCACCGTCGACTTAAACAGTGGGTGCGAGAAGTTAATGCAGCGAAGCCATCGTTCGATGCACGTAAGCCCCTGAAGTGGTCCAACACGCCTATCTTTTTTGACGCCGAGGATCACCCTGATCGCACAACCGCGGTCGGGTGCTTGCCATTGTTGGTATCACCGACAATCCGCAACCTCAAGGTGACGAAAATGCTAGTTGACGGTGGGGCCGGACTGAACCTAATCTCGCCGGACGTGCTCAACAAGCTCCAAATTCCTGATGAAGATCTCGAAGAAACAGGCACGTTCCAAGGGGTCAGTCCAGGAAGGACCCAGCCAAAGGGCAAGATTACGCTACCGGTGACATTTGGTAGCGAGCTCAACTACAGGACAGAGAAGGTAGTGTTTGATGTCGCCAAGATCCCTATGCCATACAATGGGATCCTTGGCCGCCCAGCGCTGGCTAAGTTCATGGCGGCATCACACTATGCATATAATGTGCTGAAGATGCCCGGCCATTGAGTGTCATCACTATCCACTGTGACAAAAAGGATGCGCTCATTTGTGCCGACCAACTCTACCGGGAAGCAGTTGCAGCACCTGCCATCAAGGCATCTGCTCCTGCCGCTGGAACTCCCGGGGGGAAGAAGAAGACCGGCAAGAATCTTGGCGCAAACTCCGGCAAGCGCACCTCCTCGGAGTGCTGCGCTTCCATTGAAGATGCACCAGAGAGTTCCACCGGCAAGAACAAGAAATCCAAGGCTGCTCCACCAGAGACCAAGAGGGTGCCTGTCAGGGAGGACGGAATGGGAGGAACTTTCACCATAAGTTCCACCCTAGATGACAAATAGGAAAGCGCGCTCATTGCCTTCCTGCGGGCGAATGTTGACGTGTTTGCATGGCGACCGTCTGACATCCCTGGTGTTCCCAGGGAGGTAATTGAGCACCACCTTGCTGTCTATCCTCACGCGCAGCCCGTCAAACAGAGGGTCAGGAAGCAAGCCTTGGAGCGGCAAGAATTTATTGCCGAAGAAATCAGGAAGCTTGAAGCGGCAGGATTGGTCAGAGGGGTGCTTCACCCAACGTGGTTGGCCAATCCAGTTGTAGTGCGCAAGGCGAATGGGAAATGGAGGCTGTGTATTGATTATACAGACATCAATAAAAGCCTATCCAAAAGATCCCTTTCCCTTGTCGCGCATCGACCAGATTGTGGACTCCACTGCAGGTTGTGACCTACTGTCGTTCCTCGATGCCTACTCAGGGTATCATCAGATCTTCATGGCAAAAGAAGATGAAGAAAAGACCGCATTTATCACCCCATGTGGTACGTATTGTTTTATACGAATGCCTTTCGGGTTGAAAAGTGCTGGTTCTACATTTGTGAGAGCGGTCCAAATTGGTTTTGAACCTCAGCTCCATAGAAATATGGAAGCATACATGGATGACATAGTGGTCAAAACCAAGGACAAAGCGACGCTCATACAAGATCTAGAAGAAACATTTGCAAATCTGCGCAAGATCAATTTGAAGCTCAATCCTGAGAAGTGCGTGTTTGGTGTCCCTTCCGGCAAGCTTCTCGGGTTCTTTGTATCTCAATGGGGGATCGAAGTGAACCCCGACAAGATCAAAGCTATTGAGCAGATTGAAGCGCCAAGACGCGTCAAGGATGTGCGTCGTCTTGCCGGTTGCGTTGCTGCCCTAAGCAGGTTTATTTCCAAATCTGCTGAGCGCGCCCTGCCCTTTTTCAAAATTTTGAAGAAGGCAGGTCCAATGAAATAGACTCCGGAAGCGGAGGCTGTGCTGCAAGATTTGAAGAAATACCTTTCTTCTCCGCCGACACTAGTCGCGCATAGACCACAAGAGCCGTTGCTACTGTATCTGGCAGTGACAAATCAAGTGGTTAGCGATGCGTTAGTGGCGCATAGAGAAGTTGATGAGGAGGCAACACCAGTGGCAGGACCGCCAAGCGATGCGGCGGGATCTTCCCCGGCAAGGGTTGATCCCGGCAAGACACGATCTGCGCAGTCAGAAGAACTAGTGCAAAAGAAAAAGATGGTGCAGCGCCCGGTTTATTTTGTTAGCTCCCTTCTGCAAGGAGCTAGGTCAAGATACTCTGGTGTGCAGAAGTTGCTCTTCGTCCTCCTTATGGCCTCGAGGAAGTTACGCCATTATTTTCAAGCACATGAAATCATCATCGTCACTCGCTTTCCGTTGCAACGGATTTTGCGAAATCCAGAGGCAACCGGCAGGATTGTGGAGTGGGCGTTGGAGTTGTCAAGCTTTGGTCTCAAGTTTGAAAGTACTTCGACAATTCGGAGCAGGGCCTTGGCAGAGTTCATTGCGGAATGGACCCCAACGCCAGACGAAGAAGTTCAAGAAACGACTCTCCCCGTCAAGGAAATTGATCAAGAATGGGTTATGTACTTTGACGGGGCTTTTTCGCTGCAAGGCGCCGGTGCTGGCGTGCTGCTTGTCGCACCCACCGGAGAGCACCTCAAGTATGTAATCCAAATGCATTTTCCCCGGGAGAGTTCGACAAACAACACTGCGGAGTACGAGGGGCTGCTTGCCGGTCTCAGGATCGCGGCAGACCTTGGTATCAAGAAGCTCGTCATCAGAGGCGATTCGCAGCTTGTTGTCAGGCAAGTTAACAAGAATTATCAGAGTCCATTGATGCAAGTTTACGTGGATGAAGTGATAAAAATGGAAGAGCGCTTTGACGGTCTGCAAATGACGCACGTTCCTCGTGCTGAAAACAGTATTGTTGACGACCTGTCAAAGCGCGCTGCCCTCAAGTTGCCTGTGGAACCAGGAACTTTTATGCTCCATTTAACTCAACCATCTGTGGCACCATCAATGAGGCAAGAAAAGAGAAGAAAGTTGAATTCTGGACAGTACTTTCCGGCAGAGCTCCCTGGAGCCGCCGGCAAGGAACTTACCGAGATCAGCGACAAGCCTGCCGGGGAACAACAGGCTCCGGCGGAACCTCACGCTTTCGCTGTCGAGACAAATGTTCCCCTAGCGGAAGAGATGCCTTTAGTCCTAGCTGTCGAGCCCCAGGCTCCAGCATGGGCACATCACATTGTCCATTTCCTTCAGACAGGAGAACTCCCTAAGGAACAGGAAGAAGCGGAAAAAGTAGCCCGTCGGTCTGTTATGTACAAGTTCGTCGATGACGTCCTGTACAGAAAGAGACCAAACGGTGTGAAATTGAAGTGTATTCCTCGGGAGGATGGACTAGAGATGTTGGCAGAGATACATGGAGGCATATGTGGCTCTCACATAGGATCAAGAGCACTTGTCGGGAAAGCATTTCGGCAAGGTTTCTTTTGGCCCACCGCTCTCCAGGATGCAACTGCACTAGTAACCAAGTGTGAAGCGTGCCAGTTTCATTCGAAGAAATCACATCAGCCAGCTCAAGCTCTTCAGACAATCCCTCTCTCCTGGCCATTTTCGGTCTGGGGGCTCGACATACTGGGTCCCTTCCCCCGTGCTACCGGGGGCTTTGAGTACTTGTACGTTGCGATCGACAAGTTCACAAAGTGGCCGGAGGTGGAAGCGGTGAGAAAGGTGACAACACAATCAGCCGTCAAGTTCTTTAAAGGAATAGTTTGCCGTTTCGGTGTGCCCAATAGGATCATCACCGACAACGGCACGCAATTCACAAGTCGCACCTTCATGCAGTACGTCCAAGACCTTGGCGGCAAAATTTGTTTTGCCTCTGTTGCTCACCCGAGAAGCAACGGCCAAGCGGAGAGGGATAATGCTGAAGTGCTGCGCGGTCTCAGGACCAGAACCTTTGACAGGCTGAGAAAGTGCGGAAGACGCTGGATTGATGAGTTGCCGGCGGTTCTTTGGTCAATCAGAACGACACCAAATCAAGCAACCGGCCAGACACCCTTCGCTCTGGTCTACGGAGCGGAAGCAGTTCTCCCCACGGAACTCATATATGGATCACCTCGAGTGCTCGCTTATGATGAGCTTGAGCAAGAGCAATTGCGGCAAGATGACGCTATGCTCCTTGAGGAGAATCGTCTTCAGGCTGCTGTGCGAGCTGCACACTACCAGCAAGCTTTGCGCCGCTACCATAGCCGCAAAGTTCATGCCCGAAGTCTTGAGGAAGGTGACCTTGTTCTTCGACGGATTCAGTCCGCCAAGAATTCAAACAAGTTGACGCCGAAGTGGGAAGGCCCTTATCGGGTAGTACGAGTCACCAGGCCCGGCACTGTCCACCTAGAGACCGAAGATGGCATTCCAGTGAGCAACTCCTGGAATATCAAGCATCTTCGCAAGTTCTACCCATAAGGCGCGGTTGCCGGGGGCCCCCGACAACCACCTTTTTGTACAAGTCTTGCCCGCAAGGCATGTAATCCTTTGTACAAAGCCAGGCGCAGACCCTGAGCCCAGATGAATAAGTTTAAGTGTTGTGCATTTCCTTATCGATTTCCATGTTCATATATATGTATATGCATGCTTGTCTAAGATGTTGTATGACGCTTGTTCCCGGTAAGTTCTAACGAACCGCCAAGGTTCCATATCTTTATTTTCTCTTCTTTCTTTTTCTCAAAAGATAGAAGGATTCCTCGCGTGCACGTTTGCCGGGGGGGGGGGGAAGGAAGATATGAGTACCAGTTGGCGACGTTCAGAATTGATGCCTTACCGGAAGAGGAACAACGACAGAAAGCTAAGTTATAAAACTTAAAGCAAGTTTCTTTTATTACAAAGCTATTTTCCTTAGACAATTTCGATTTTTGTATGGAAAACCTGCACGCGAAGGAACCCTTGTCGTAATCGGTTGCGCCCTTATTTTGTTTCGAGTCCGCTCAACAATTTAAGTGGCTGCACTGAGAACGCCCAGGTGCCTTGCCGGCCGCTGCACCTCCAGCAGGCTGCTGAAGTCCCGCACCCAGCGCTCGCGGCAGGTTGCGTGCCGGCAAGTTTTCAGTAAGCGTAGGGTGTATTCCGTACATAAAGGAATCAGACAAGGGAAATAGCATGCATATACCTAAATATATGCAAGTTATATTACATCAATAAATTGTCGCAGTTCTAACATAAGACTTGATTGTCTTTTGGCATGGAATGGTGGCGACAAGGAAAGATGAGGCGGCTAGTCCCTGCGCTGGCCCTCGATCCTCTGGATTGAATCTACCTTCTCGAGGATGGGCGTGACAAGCTCTTCAAGTGCTTTGAGATCTGCATCTTTCGGCAAGTGGCCGAGCACGTTGGAGAGATCAATGCCAGGGTTATTATGCACCACCTTGACGAGCACCTTGCGGAGGACGGCCCGGCAAAGTTTGCGGGACTCATTGGCCAGTTGGGTTGCTCGGTTGGACTGTAGCAGCTTCAAAGCGTCAATGATGCTTTCAAAGAACATAGTCAACCTGGCGCTCGAAGATATCCTTTCTTCGAAGGAATACCTGAAGTTTAGCAGGCCATCCTGGCGCATGGTTGACAACTATGCAGTGAGCCTCTCCGCAGCATCGACAAGGCGATCAGTCAAGATTTTCACTCCCTTTTCATAGTCGATTTGGGCGGCGGCAGCGCTCTTAAGCAAGTTCCTCTCTTCCTGAAGATCTCTGCTTAGGGCCTTCTCGCGGGCCCTGCCGTCCTTGAGGGACTTCTCCAGCGTGGTCAGCTTTAGCTTCAGATCGGCAATGGCATCGTTAGCTGAAGTGAGCTGCTTGGTCTTGTCGGACATGGCAACTTGCATCTCCGCCAGGCTGTGGAGAGTTTTCTCCCTGTCCCCTTTGAGCGTCGAGAGCTCCTTGCTGTGTTCTTCAAGATCCACCTCTAGCTTCTTCACTTTGTCGCTCAGCTCGTTCTTGGCAGCCTCTGCAGCCTCGGCAGCATCGATGGCCTCCTTGAGCTTGCCGGCGTGGTCTACAGTTAGAGCTTCGAGCGCCTCCTTGTGCTTTTGCTCCAGCTCCTGGATCCGCTGTGCGACAAGCTTATTGACCTCCTCATCTTTGCCGCGAAGCTTGGCGGTGAGTGCCTGCTCACGTGCGACAAGATCTTCCTCATGGGCGTCAAGTGCAATGCGACGCTCCGTCAGGAGAGCATCTTCAGCGGCAGTTCTTTGTGCAGCTTCTTCCTGCGCTTTCTCCAGGTCAGATTGTTTCAAGAGGAGCTCCGTTCAGTTTTGGCTCACTTGTTCCCGGCTGGTGGTCAACTCTTGAAGGGCCTCGGCATACCAGATTTGCATTTGCTCGACGCGCTTCTGAAAATCTGCTTCGGCTGCCTCGACAACTGCCATTCTGGAATCCGCTTTCTCTTTTCGAGCCCGGTGGAGTGCTTGGAGCTTGCGGAAATTTTCGCCCATGGCCTGGAGGAGCTGATCCTCTTCAGATTTGCCACTGCTGGCGCTTGGATCATCAACGATTTCGAGCCTGGCAGCGGCGATGATTTCTTCATTGAAGGTTTCCCCTTCGGCCGGCGTTTCAATATTTGTCGTCCCCGGCAGATTGATGAATAGGTTGTCGCCAACCTTGAGGTATTTGCTTGATGAGGGAGTTTCGGATGTCGATGGTTGATCCACGACGTTCGTCTCGCCGGTGGCTAGGGGCTCTGTGGCCGATGTAGCGCCTGGCGCTCCTGCGGCAGGAATGCCGTCAGTGTGGTCATCGGTCTCCTCGCCGGCCCTCTCGGCAGGTTCCTTGGCGGCTTCCTCGACAACATTTTCGCCGACCTCGACAGTGGCATCTTTGGCGGCCTCGCTGGCGGCGATCCTGTCTGCTTCGGCGGCGGCGTCTCTGGCGGTCTCCTCGATGACAACGTCAACGTCCATGTGTTCCATCACAGGAAACTCTGGAGGACGAAGGAAGGAAACAAAATAAGATCAAGGTTGAAGTTTAAGAAGACAAAAAGAAAGAAAGATAAAGAAAAGGATAACAAGCGCTCTAAGGCAAACAGTTACCTGCGTCGAGTTGTTGAGAGGTGGCCTCGCCCCTCTCGGCAATATTGGTTGCCAGGGAAATGTTGCCGGTATCTATGCATACCGGCTCCTCCTCAACTAAGATAGGCTCGTCGGCGGTAACTCTTGCCGGGGATGCGCTTGTGGGCGGCTCGGTTGACGGAGGCGGCATGACGGGGGCGGTTTCCACCTCTTCCTGTTGCTGTTCTTCTCCTGCACGCCCGAAGATATCAACGGCAAGGGTGAAAACCTCAGCGCCCGTCAGTAGAAAACGAGTGGAGAACTCACGCTGGGGGCTGCGTTGAGGGCTGAGCTCCGGGCTGACGACGACAATTTCCGGCGCACTCGTAGAGCCTGCCGGGAGCTCATCGCCCGTAGAAGTCCTCGACCTCTTCGCTGCCCTTTCCGCCAAGGTTTCTGCATCGCTGCAGAGATGAGACAAAGCAAGGCTATGAGATTACTCCAAAATTTGGAAGATAAAGGCTATGACAGGATACTTACTCTTCCTCTTCTCGTTCCGGGCTAAAGCCGGAGATGTCGAAATCGACCTCCGTTGCAGTGTCCATGTGAGGAGGCGGAGGAGGGGTCCTGGGTCGCTTGGCTATAGCTGGCGCAGGGGGTTGGCGTGATCCCGCAGCCTCAGCCTCCGGTGCAGTTGTGTGGGATGCTCCTGCCGCTTCAGCAGTTGCCGCAGGTGCGGGTCTCGCACGCCGCGCAGGTTGCTGTCGAACCCCTTGCCGCGGTGCAGTCTTGCCGGCCGCCTTCTTGCCAGGAGCCTCGCTGCTCGAAGAGGGTTGGCTTGCCGGGATGCCAGAAGCGGCCTTTCGAAGAACGCGCTTGGTCTTCTTCGGAGCTGGGGGCTCCTCCTACGGCTCTTCTTCGGCTACGTCCTCATCGGACGAGCCCTCAGCGGCCGCGCTGCTCTGTTCCCCGGCAACCTCAGCCTCCCCGGCAGGTTTTTCTTCCATCACAACCTCTGCGTCGCTAGTTTCCCATTCTGTGAAACCAGCGCTGCCGGCCTCCGCGGCAAGATTTGCTTCCTCCACCCTAGAGGCAATATACGCCACTTCTTCGTCAGTGGTGGCGTGAATGAGGTCCGTCTCTTCCCGGACGGCCCTCTCCGACAAGTTGTCGAAGAACTTTTGTGCTTCCTCCTCGGTTGGCTCGGCCGAAGTCGCGTCAAGACCGTGGGCGTTGAACATTGGCATGAAGGCGATGATTGACCCCAGGGCGGAGTTGTTGCACAAAGGGACAATTCTTGCTGGCAACCGATGTTTGTCATCGCGCTGGAATAGCTTGTGGCGGAGAGCGCCGAGCTGCATGGTCGTCAGATTGTTGTTCAATCCAGGGCGTAGCCTCATGATATCCGCTGCGTTCCGGTACTCCCAAGCTAGTCTTCCCCTGCTCTGTAGGGGGGCGATGCGGCGGCGGAGGAAATCGAAGCCAATCATCTCCATTGTAAGCCCGGCAGCTTTCAGGTGAAGGATCCTGGTGGTGGCGATTGTGAGCCTCTCGTCCTCCGCGGCGAGATCGCTCCAGTCACTGCCGCAGACCACCTTCTACCGTCGAGGCGAACAGAACGGATGGGGATCTGCTTCCTTGATCCAGCACCACTCAGACCGCCATTCATCCCACTTCTCGTGGTAAACTCCATCTGGGTATATCTCCTTATTCCAAGCCCGTGGAATCCAGGCGATAGAACCGGAAAGGGCCTCCCCCTTTTGGATGTGAGGAATAAAGTAATGGCGGAAGAGGGCGGTATTGGGAACTACTCCGGCAAAGTTTTCGCAAAGATGGGCGAAGACAAACATGCACATTACGGCGTTCGGCGTGAAATCAAGAAGATGGAAGCCGTATGTGTACATAATATCATTGAAGAAATCAGAGAATGGAGGACAGAGTCCGCAATAGAAATAAGCGGTGAAGAAGTGATATCTGTCAGGACCGCTCTTGGAACAAGAACCTGGAATCATGCGTGTTGCAGGGTGAGCTTGCGTCTCCTTCGCCCACATGCACTGGTACTGGTTCTTTAAGGCCCTCGCATCGAGCGACGGAGCAAAGACGACGAACTTCTTCCGCATCTTCGCCAGCTCGCTCTCCGGGACATCGGCCTTCGTCTCCTTGCTCTTGCCTTTGCCCTTGCTAGCCTTGGGCGGCATGGCGATTGCGAAGGCGGAGGCTGAGGATAGAGCGGGTGCGGAGGCGAAGAGCAGATGATGAGAAGTCTGGCTTTGAGCTCGAGAGGGGA
Source organism: Thinopyrum elongatum (assembly GCA_011799875.1). Lineage (NCBI taxonomy): Eukaryota > Viridiplantae > Streptophyta > Magnoliopsida > Poales > Poaceae > Thinopyrum > Thinopyrum elongatum. Next base: position 495,936,970 of record CM022300.1, read on the forward strand.
AAACAATGGCGGAGTCCAGATTGGGAAGAAGAGGGGGGGGTAAATAGGCTGTGCCTCTGCAGTTTCCCTTTTTATGGGGAAGGAGCGAGGCCGCCTCTTTTACTCCCCAATGTGAATACGCCTCTACAGGCACGTTGCAGTTGCAGCCTTTCGACGCACACTTCCCACGTCGCGCATTCAGCGCGCGTAGTGGGGGGCATAGTAAGCGGGATATTTACGAGCAGTTAATCCCCTGCCACATGTGCCCGTGCACTGTTTGGGCCTAGCCAAACAATGCCTCACACTCGTGTGTGGCCTAGGCCCGGGGGCTCCTGTCGGTGTACTAAGTATTGGGCCGTTAGTACCCCGTACTTGTGCACGGGCAGTTGTAGCCATACTCATGGTCAGGCTTGTCGGGGAACAGTTCGAGGTTGATTCAAGTTATCGAAGAAACACTCAAGTCAAGGATTTAAGGATCAGCAGATAAGAAGAACTGAAGACCGAAAGCCAGCCTCCCCGGCAAGATCTTGCCGGGGTGGCCTGCGAAGCCCGGCAAGATTTCACGCCCGGCAAGATTCGGCGCCTGGCAAGATTCGGCGTCCGGCAAGATTCTGCCACTGTGCCACCGCTTCGGCACGACAACAAGCCTGACATTCTAGGTCCTTCTCTGGATGCGTGGCAACGCGCCAGTGGAGGAGAGCTTAAGCGGTGCTGATGGGATGGCCCCTTTTTCCATCCCCAAGAAAGTGAGGACACCTAAACGGACACCTCACGGTGCATTAAATGCATTCGTCCTAATTTGTCAGCGATTATGTATGATAACCCTGTAGCAACTTTACACCTCAATGTATGTACATTTTGCCACTGTGGTGACCCCTTTGAACGTATAAAAGGAGGCCCAAGGTAACTGCTACAGGGAGGAGGATCTTCTGGCCCATTCTGCATGCGTAGCTGCTCTTTGAACATACTGTTCATCATGAGCGCTCCTGGAGCCTGGGCTCAAGAACACTCATAATAAAACAAAGCAGGAGTAGGGTTTTACGCTGATCAGCGGCCCGAACCTAGGTAAAATCGCCCCGCGTCGATCGTTGGTTCTGCTCTTTGTGCATACCTCTCTCCCTGCCGAATCGTAAAGGGGTCCTTTAGGATCCCATAGGTGTCGCACGCCGACACACTCAGAACTACTGTGATGCTAAACCACTGTCTAAGTTGGGCTCTTGGTTTTCTCTCGGTGGATCTTAAACTCAAATCACTTGGAGAGGGGTTGCTTAAATCAACCTTCTTAGAAATCTCAAGCGGAGCAGCCAACGATCAAAGTTGGAGCGGGGTGGCTGTTTATAGCCGCAGCCTTCCCAGATGGGAAATGACCAAATTGGACATCGGCCTCAGCTAATGGCCGAATGACACGATTCCAACGGTCGGATTTGAGCACAATGGTAACATTTCTTGCGGAGCAAGAAATGCTAACTCCTCGGTCCGAGGAAAATCTCTCGCAGCGAAGAAGATCACAGTCTCTTGTTGGCAAGTATTTACTCGGAGCACAAAGAGATTTCTCTCGCATCTTTCATAGGTTGTGGCTAAGCATCACAGCTGATCCAAGCATCGAGAACCTATACCCCTCTTAATAGTACGGAGGTCCTATGACTCAACAGACTGAAAGAAGAAAAACGAAATGAATGCTACGTCTTCACTTTGTCTTCGACTTCAATCACTGCAGTCAATTTCTTCGGACGACAGTACCGAAACAAAAACTTCGTTTCAGCAGTAAACTTTCGAGGGGTCATTTTCTTCACATTAATCTTCTCGATTCTATCACTTCAACAGATATAGCTTGTTCTTCTCTGCAGCGCAGATATGCTTCGATGAAGTTCCTCGAACTCAGCACCAAAGACAACATTCTCTTCGGTTGTGTATGGACTTTTTCTCTCTGTATGCACTAGCAAACAAATTAGTCCACACCTGTTTCTGTCAACAATCTCCAAAACACAAGGTGGGCAGATATTGCACCAACAATCTCCCCCTTTTTGGACGATTGTTGACAAAACATATCAAATCGAATGATAGATAATGAGTGGAATGAAATGCGAATAATAATGAAATATGAGAGAAGATTACGAAGATAAGATATTCTCCCCCTTAAGATATGCTTTGGTTCGGGAAAAATATATTTCTCTTCATATGAGTGTCATTGACAACTGATTTCATACTAGATTTCGTTCAATGCACTTCGACGGTGTCTGAGTCTGTTCCTGTCACGAAAACTTCGACAAGGGTTAGATGTGAAACAACATTGTGAGTTTTGTGACATGGATAAGTCATGAAGGTTTTCTCAGAACACAATTTGAATCCACGCGAGATATAGTTTTCCTACATGTTAGATATTCGATATGATCAAGGCAGGATCGAATCATAATTCATAGCTCAGAGTGGATATGCTTTGAAGGTGGTTTTCCTTCAAAAGAGATGATTCAAATGATATTCGCGAGGAAAAACACTTCGTCAATCATATAGATGACTTTTAACTTCCTGCAAGGTTAGATAATGATAATAGCAATAAGAGCATATCCAACCAATAGTTGTGAATCATGTAGTGCTCCAATGTAACATCATCATTTGATGGTTCTCTGTTCTTCTTCATGGAGCTGTGTTCCTATAAGATTATTGATTTTTGATGATAATCAATCAAAGGATAAACATTCGAAGGCACATGCAGACAAAATAGTGTGAAGTGAAAAGTATTGCAGGCAGGGGTTATTAACATTACATGACGATCGTGTGTTTCAGCACCACATGCGGTGTGATAAAGTTCTGAAGCAAATTGTTTGAAGAGAAACCAAATGAAAGTTCGAAGCAAAACACCCTGCAAACCCCGATAAACTATCACTCGATGTTATTCTCCCCCTTTTTGTCAACAAGTGTCGAACAGGAAAGAGAGAACACACAAGGAATTACTCTGTGGGAGAATCTTCTGAGTCAGAGTTGAAACCACTTGAAGAATCAGAGTCAGAAGAATGCAGAATGGTCGAGGCAGAAGCAGGAGTAGCAGCCTTGGCTTTGAGGGGCTTCGAAGGATGTGCATCTGGCTTGTAGATACGAGTGCCGGTAGTGTCTTTGATTTCATCATCATGGTTAACAAACAGCAGATCCGTTGAAGCAGAATGTTGTGGGAGCTCTGGAGTTTGTCTTCGGACACGCGGTACTGCAAGCAAGTCCAGATATTCATATTCTTTGAATAGGCCCTTCTTGGCTAGATCCTTGCGAGAGTAATGCTTTCTCAGTAAGGTCCATGATCTCTTCCTTGCCTCCTTCTCATGCAGAAGAATTTGCCGGGTGTGATTATGAAGCATATTGAGTTCAGTCAGCAATTCCATCTTTTCCTTTCTATCCATTCTGATATGCCTTTCTAGGGTCTACTATGTGCGAATGCAAATCTCATAGAGTGATGGATTTTCCTCACGAGGAACTTCAATCTTGGCTTCTTTAGCCTTCGGTATAGTCTCAGATGCAGAAGCAGTTGCAGTAGCATCAACAGGTTCTTTCCCTTTTCTATATTCCTTCACGATGCGCAGAGTGTCACGGATAGGTGGCATGAATACCTTCGGTTCATAGGCCCAGAAGAATTTTTCATTTGTGAGCTGCTCAATGGCATACATAATCCAAGGAGCATAGGGCTTCAGCGACTGAGGGCTATCCGCAGCACATGCCAGATTCCGAATGAAAAGGTCAGGAATGTCAAACTTGATTCCCTAAGAAATTGACACAAGAGCATTTTCCACGATGCCTTTGATGGAGTTGGGCCTGTTGGTTGGCGTGATGGTATTGCACAGAATGTGGAATAGCACTTTGTTGTCATAGGCCAACTTCTTAGGATCAACATCAATGCATTCATCGCCCACCATCGTGGGATCCATCAGGATATGGAGTTGTTCATTAGATACTTCCCAGAAATGCAATATGTGTTCTCTATCATTCTCAAATTCACATCGAGGCAAATTTATCAGGGACAGAAAATGATCTGCTGAGCATTTGATTCTTTCCCTGCCAGTCATCCATTCCAGCATCCATGTTGCAGTATTTTCCATCTGCCCTGTGATGTACAGCGTGGCATAGAACTGAAGGATAATCTCTTTGTTCCAGCCATGATTGAATTGCATAAAACCTTTCAGAAGAGCATGTTCAATATGGTCTAGTGCATTGTGGAAGCAGGGCATCCCTTCGAGCTTGGCGAAGTTCAACATCTTGTGATTGAAAATTGTGTGCTTGCCAAACAAGATCTGAGCATAATAAATTGCCTGTTCCTCTATCCAAAACCTCGGAGACAAAGAGGTTCTTTCTTCTTCATAGGGGCTCACCCCAAAGAATGCAAGCTTCGATGAGTGAAGCTGTTCATTGAATGCTGGGCCAGTGGGACCATACTCAGATGAAAATAGCGGAAATGATTCCTGAGGATTTTTCCGATAAACTTCTTCGCTAATTTCCATCGGTTGAACATCATCAGCTGCAGACGCGTTCTCATCAGAGGGCTGCACTGGAACATGAGGTATCATAACTTTCTCTAAAGAAGATGGCATGGGATCACTGGACTGATGATCATTTTCCTTAGCTAGAACTCCTTCAGCGGCTTTCTCAGATTCAGGCACAAGGGCCTTTTCTTTCGGTGACTCATCAACTGGTAGCGGCACAAAAACTTCTTGAGACACAAGTGTCTCAGCTTGTTCTCCTTCAGCCTGCTGCGGCAGCACTAGTGGTACAATTTGGTGGGACAGAACTGGTGGTGCAACTTCTTCATCTTTCTCCTCGTGAGCCATGGGCTCTTCAAACTTCTTTTCTTCCTATTCTGGCTGTGAAGCCAAAGAACCAGGAGCAGGGTCAACCTCCATCAGGGTAGGTGCGCCAGATGAGGAGACCGTAGGGACGGTACCTTGGGTAGCAATTTGCTCCCCCTCAACCTTTTCTCCCTCCTTTGTGGATCCGGAGGGTTCAGCTTGAATATCCTTCATAGGTGATGAGACTTCCTTTTCCATTTCAATTTATTTGTCAATCTTTTCTTCGGGAGCATTTTGCTCGGGCGTAGCATTTACTTCATCAGGATTGACAAGATATATGTCCACAACATCAACTTCTTGTTCGACTGAGGTAGGAACTACCACAGCCTCAACTTGTTGCTCAGTTACGTCCTCGGGATGAGGGGATGGTGGAATCTGCTGCAGTGGGACACTTGTATTGACAGGTGCATCAGATGTTGCAGATTTGATACGACGATCCTTAATTTCTTTCTGCTTACTTGCTCTAGCCTGAGCTCTCTGACGCTTTTCTTCTCTTTCTCTGCGTCGAGCAAGATCTTCTTGACGCTTAATCTCCTCGATTCTGCGATCACAAAGCTGAGAGACATCCATCTTCATCCTGGAGTGCCAATCGATCTTGTTGTTTCTCATGGTAGTGAGAGCTTTGGTGGTCTCAAGAATAGCCTTCTTCACATCTTTTCTTTCAGATTCAGATTTAGCTTCCCTTCTCATCTTCTCCAGAAGCTTCTTATCATTGACAGCTTGATTGAGTTCTTTGGTGATTTCTTTCAGATCAGTGAAGTGCTTTGCTACCATCTTGATAACATCTTCTCGCATACCCAAATTACCCAACTCAGCTGGATTTGCATCATAGGAGGAACCTTCAATGATGTCAAATATCATATCAAAATCATATTCCTCTGTGGAAGCAGGAATGATTTTCTTCGCCTTCTTGGCAGAAGCAGCAACTTTCTCATCAGTAATCAGTTTTTTCTTTGCAGCTGGGGTAGCAGAACCCGAAGGTTTATCTGAGGGGACAGGTGCAAGTCTTGGTGACGATCTCATAGGAGGCGAAATCTTTGCAGGAGATGCGGTTTGGTATGGCTTGTCAAGCAGCGCTTTCTGATCATACATGGGAATTTCTTCACCAGCATTACCATCAGATGAATCCTCATCAGACGAGGTAGGTGCAACTTTCCTAGATTTGCTTTCAACGGACTACTTCTTCGGAGCTCGAGGAGAAACAAACTTCCTCTTCTTCTTTTCTTTACGGGTAGACGCCCTTTCCTTCTTGTCAATCACATCTTGTTGAGTCAATTCAACATTCCACGGTTCTACTTGGTTCTTCTTCGCAAGTCTAGCTTCATGCTTGGCCTTTGCCTTTTCCCTCTTTGCTACTTCTTCAGGAAAATCTGCTATGGTTTTCAAGGAATCAGCATGAGCGTTGGGAGGCGGTGCTGGCCTTACTTTTTCATCTTCCTGCCCTAGGCAGCCTTCAGCAATGCAATCATTCCAGGGTGGAGTGAATGCAAACAATATCTGGTATTTCCTTTGGACGTTCTCGTAGTTGAACCATTTCTTCGCCTAGTGACGGCGAATCTTTTGCAATCTGTTATTCCTTTCCTGAGCAGCTTCTACTCCTGGTGGAGTCCTGTAAGTTTCCTGATCAGACATTTCGGCCGCAGTATTCCTTTCTCTTCCTCTGACACCCTTTTTGGGATTTCCATCAGAGAACATGGTTTTGGAGTCTGTGACAAGCTCATCCTCTGACTGGCTTTGTGCTGAGGGCACATCATCATCGTCTTCCGCAGATTCTGATTCGGCCTTTTTCTTCGATGCTCTTGGTAGCTTTGCTGATTTTCTTTTGACCACTTTTGCTTTGTCAGCCACCCTTGGCTGCTGAGGGATTTCTTCCTCTGAACCAGAATGCTCATCCGAACTATTTTCCATGACCACTCCAACAATAAATGAACTCACGGCAAATGATGAGCAGGAGATATCCCTGAGAGTGTTTCCTGCAAGAAAGGATTAGTTCTTCTTCACAACCCACATTTGCGTGGGAGGTGAGGATATCATTTGCTTCGCCTTGCTTGGAATATTTCTTCGATGAGTTCTGCGAAACACCTGAGCATAATGATAATAATCATATGAATAGGCATTGAAATTGTTTCCTGATGCATGAGTGTAATGATTTGAAGATGTATGCAAGTACTCCTTCTGACATGGTATAGGGAGATAATCACTCGAGAAAGATATTCAAGTGGACTTCGAACGATGAACATTTCCTCGTTGATGATTATCCTACAAGGTCAGGTTAGCAGTAACAGCTAAGTTTTGAACGATGCACTTCTTTACCCAAATTTGCTTATTGGGTGAACCTGCCCTGCGGTTAGTTCCAACATATCGAGCAAAAACCTCACCATTCTGTTGCTTCAAGAGTTTGTAATTTGAGTCATTTGACTCATCAGTATCAACAAAAATGGGCGAACTATAACCAGTTAAAGTTTCAGGTTCGAGAGTTTTACTCTTAGCACGAACCCAAGTCGTTCGAGGATATTGTTCGGGAGTCCAATAGGATCCATCCACATTGAGTTTCTTTTTGAAACCTAATCCTTCCTTCTGAGGATTTTTGTGAAAAATGGACTTCTTGAGCACATCACATAAGGTTTGATGCCCTTTCAGGCTCCTTAGCATACCAGTCTCAAGTAAGCCCTTTAACCTGAAATTTTCTTCAGTAACAGCAGCATAATCCTCGGAAGAGGGGTCAGTAATGGTACCAACTTTAGTAGTAGCAATATTCCTTTTAGCAGCATCAGAAGTTTCAGCATGAGACTCAGCATTGCTACGTTCTAGACATTTTAAGCACGGAGGAACAAAACCATCATGAATTTGAACGGATTGCTCGGCGAAGAGAGAAGCTTTCTCTAAAGCCAGCTCGTTATGAGACTCTTTCAGTGACATGAGTTCCTGATTCCTGTTGAGGAGTTCATTTGATAAACCCTCGTAGTCAGCTGAGAGTGAGTCATATCGAATGGTGAGATCATCAATAGTTGATGAAAAAGCATCTTGCTCTTCAATCAACTTTTGATTCTTCTCTATCTCTTCGACCAGTAATCCTTTAGTTTTCCTGAGATTTCTTTCAAGCATTTCAAGTTCATCATGTTGAGATTTAGCAATCTTGACCAGCTTGGCATAAGATATGTATTCAGGAGAGTATTCATTCATGGATCTTAGGTGTTTGGCAGATACCTGATCCTTTGAAGATTTTGCCATAAGACAAAAGGTGATTGGTTCATCATCGCTTGAATCATCATCACTTGAAGCATCATCATCAGTATCTGATTCGCTGAACTTCTTCAATGATTCAATAGCAACATATGCATTACTTCTCCCAATCCTTTTGTAGAATTCTTCTTCATCGGATTCAGTGTCCGTGGCTTCATCTTCAGATTCTACTGTCAAATCTGCATACGCTCTGTTTAGCCGTGACATCCTCTTCATATTTGATTTGATGACTGCTCTGGCTTTCACGTCTATGACTGGTCTCGTCGAAGAAGATGAAGTAGTAATTTCCTTTGAGAGCTTAGTATGATGATCCATTCGAGTAAAATCACTGTAGTGAAGATATTTCCATCTGCTGCTAGGTTTTCCTTCCCAACCAGGACAATCAGCGATGACATGGTCGTATAATTTGCATTTGAAGCACTTCATATCTTTCGAAGGCAATCGTCTTCTTGATGATTCCGGTGCATGAAATTCTTCATCATTGACGAGATAAAGATTGTGTCTCTTTAGATCACTCAGTCTTTGTGTGAGCATTTCAAGTTCTTGAGTGATGGTGTGTTGATTTTCGACATCTTCTTCCTTTTCAGAACTGCCATAATGTGAGAGAATTTCTCCTTCACTTTTCGAAGAAGATTCTTGATTTGCATTTTTCAGCTCCATCTTTTCTTCGTGAATCGACAGCAGTGTCATGACCTCAACATAGTGAAGCTCTTCATAGTCAGGTCTTTGTTTGATTTCAGACACAATAAGATCGAAGGATTCATCAAGTGCGCTCAGAAGCTTGTTGACTACATCTCTATCAGTGATATCAGTTACTCCTCGCTGATGTAGTCTTTCAACAATGTTTGTCAGTCGATCAGTGAGTTCCATAACACTTTCCTTGCGCAGGCTTCTGAATCCAGTGAACATAGCTCGAAGCATTTTAGTGTGAGGATCTGAACGGGCGACAAATTCTTCATGAGCACTGTTAAGAGCATCCCAAATTTGCTTTGCAGTGTTGAGCCGGTAAAACCGAAAGAAAATGTCTTTTGATAGACTGCCACATATGATATCTTTCGCTTGAGCATCCAACTGCAGATTTTCCTTATCATCGGAAGACAGATTGTTTTGTTGCTGAATTGTGAAGCCTTCTTCCACAATCTGCCACAGATCATAGTTGATGGCTTGAATTCTGATTCTCATTCGTTCCTTCCAGTATAGATAGTCATTTCCATCAAAGATGGGAAACCTTTCAGAGTGCGAGGATCTACCTACAAGCGACATACTCAAAACTCCAAGGACGTTAGACCTTTAATAAACAGAGACAGGGAGTACCTGCTCTGATACCAATTATTAGGACCGAGAGTATATCGACCAGAGGGGGTGAATGGGAGATTCAAATTTTCTTTCGAAAGCTTTAAACTTCAACCCAAACACAGCAGCAGAATAGAGTATCGAGAGAAATGCGCTGAATCAATTTTCTTCTTCAGAGGCATATTCATCGAGGAAAGCATTTGCAACAGAGTGAGCTTGATAGATTATAGGTTTAACTACAATGAGAGTTATACAGCAAGCAAACAGATGTAACAGAATAAGACATAGCATAGCTGAAACTGAGATAAAAGCAACTAAATGGTTACACAAGTAAGACAGAGGTTCAGATTGGCTACGAAGGAAAATAGACGAGGATTACAATAGGAGTAAGCACAAATACATAGGATGAGGGTAAATAAACGATCAGGAAAACTGTCGGCACAGAGCACGAATGAAAACTACTGAATGAAATGCAGTAGAGTAGATTTAACCAATGGTGCTCGATGGCGACAAGAGATTTGGTAGACCAGTTCACCCTTCTACCAAAGGGCTATGTCTGGTTGGAGGGGCTATGATTTAACACGGAAGATAAACTCTCTTCACCCTATTCTCCTTCAACGCAGAGATGATCAGACTCAGGTTGATTTCACTTGTGGTAGATCCTTGTCGGCGATCTCCAAACCTTCGGTCGACCTTCGCGAACCACAATCACTCTTGGTTGTTGAAGATCAGGCTCGGTGAAGACAACAACTCTTCAACACTCGAAGCCAAACCTATTCGTCTAGAGAGTGCGCAGCTCTCAAGAGTAATAGGTACAAGAACTCTCACTCGGAACTACTGTTATGCTAAACCACTGTCTAAGTTTGGGCTCTTGGTTTTCTCTCGGTGGATCTTAAACTCAAATCACTCGGAGAGGGGTTGCTCAAAATCAATCTTCTCAGAAATCTAAAGCGGAGCAGCCAACGATCAAAATTGGAGCGGGGTGGCTATTTATAGCCGCAGCCTTCCTATATGGGAAATGACCAAATTGGACATCGGCCTCAGCCAATGGCCGAATGACACGATTCCAACGGTCGGATTTGAGCACAACGGTAACATTTCTTGCGGAGCAAGAAATGCTAACTCCTCGGTCCGAGGCAAATCTCTCGCAGTGAAGAAGATCATAGTCTCTTGCTGGCAAGTATTTACTCAGGGCACAAAGAGATTTCTCTCGCATCTTTCATAGGTTGTGGCTAAGCATCACAGCTGATCTAAGCATCGAGAACCTATACCCCTCTTAATAGTACGGAGGTCCTATGACTCGACAGACTGAAAGAAGAAAAACGAAATGAATGCTACGTCTTCACTTTGTCTTCGACTTCAATCACTGCAGTCAATTTCTTCGGACGACAGTACCGAAACAAAAGCTTCATTTCAGCAGTAAACTTTCGAGGGGTCGTTTTCTTCACATTAATCTTCTCGATTCTATCACTTCAACAAATATAGCTTGTTCTTCTCTGTAGCGCAGATATGCTTCGGTGAAGTTCCTCGAACTCAGCACCAAAGACAGCATTCTCTTCGGTTGTGTATGGACTTTTTCTCTCTGTATGCACTAGCAAACAAATTAGTCCACACCTGTTTCTGTCAACAATCTCCAAAACACAAGGTGGGCAGATATTGCACCAACACTAAGTAGAGATCCTACTTGTGCGTCCAAAAACCCTTAAACCCAGTTTCTTGCCATGAGTGTCCACCATACCTACCTATGGATTGAATAAGATCCTTCAAGTGAGTTGTCATCGGTGCATAAAGCAATAAAAATTGCTCCTAAATATGTTTGATCTTTTATTGTAAGGGAAAATAAGCGTTGTACAAACTTGTGATGGCAAAGTAATAAAAGCGATGGACTGCATAATAAAGGTTGCTATCATAAGGGGCAATATAACGTGACGTTCCTTTGCATTAAGAGCTTGGGCATCCAAAAATAAAAAGCGCATGACAACCTCTGCTTCCCTTTGTGAAGTGCCTATCTTTTACTTTTCAGTATTTACTTTTATGCAAGAGTCAATAGTACGCATTCTCATTTCAACCTCAATTATTCTTTAGTTGGCAAACATCTTGTGGTGGGGAAAAATCTAGGCACATATGACCAGTCAAATATATTTGATCATGATTTATTATTGTTGACAATTATCTCTATGATAAATGAGTTGGGAGGCGAAACATTAAGCCCCTATTTTTCTCTGTGTTCGATGGATGTCATTTGTTCTAAAAATATGCTTTGAGTACTAGCAATCATAGAAGACTATATGATGATTGAGTATGTGGAGCTCTTACTTTGTTGAGAATATGTTGAATTGCAATTGTTTGGTGACTAAGAACATAGGTTGTTAAGTTTCAAGAGAATTCATTGTTTGAACCATAACATGTGAATTGGTTGCTACTTTAACATGAGAAGTTTTATGTGAAAGAGTTGTTGTTATGATGCTAGGAAAAGTGATTGAAATTATCATTGATCAAACTTATGCACTATGCTAGCACTCACACTTCATAAATTATTTCTTTTATCATTTACCTACTTGAGGACGATTAGGAGTTAAGCTTGGGGATGTTGTTATGTCTCCAACGTATCTATAATTTATGAAGTATTCATGCCATGTTTACAACAATTTTATATGGTTTCGGTATGATTTGAATGGAACTAACCCGGACTGCCGCTGTTTTCAGCAGAACTGCCGTGGTGGTGTTTTTTGTGCAGAAATAAAAGTTCTCCAAATGCAACGAAACTTTTTGAAGATTTTTTTGGAACAAAAGATGGACTAGAAGCTTCGTGGGAGGATCAGAAGGTGAAGGAGGTGAGCACAACCCACCAGGGCACGCCTAGTGCCTTGCCCGTGTGCTGGTGTCTTGTGGGCCCCTCGAAGCCCATCTTCACGTGAAACCAACGCCAAAAAATCCTATAAATACATAAACCCCCAGAAATAACCCTAGATCAAAAGTTACGCTGCCGCAAACCTCTGTAGCCACGAGAAACCAATCTAGACCTTGTTCCGGCACCCTGCCAGAGGGGGAAATCATCACCGGTGGCCATCTTCATCATCCCGGTGTCCACCATGATGAGGAGGGAGTAGTCCACCCTCGGGGCTGAGGGTTTGTACCAGTAGCTATGTGTTTAATCTCTCTCTCTCTCTCTCTCTCTCACTCTCTCTCGTGTTCTTGATATGGCACGATCTTGATGTATCGCGAGCTTTGTTAATATAGTTGGATCATATGGTGTTTCTCCCTCTCTATCTTGTTGTGATGAATTGAGTTTTCCCTTTGAGATTTCACTTTTATCGGATTGAATACTTTGTTGGATTTGAGAGCACTTGATCTATATCTTGGCACTCAACTCGCGGATTCCCGAGGTGACATTGGGGTAATCTATGCATAGGGGTTGTTGCACGTTCTCGTCTTTGTTTCTCCGGTAGAAATCTTGGGGCACTCTTTGAGGTTCTTTGTGTTGGATTGAGTATTATGAATCTGAAATTGTTTAATGCATATCGTATAATCAACTCACGATAGTCGTGGTGACATTGGAGTATCTAGGTGACATTAGAGTTGGTTGATGTGTATCATATGGTGTTATTTTAGTACGAACTCTTGGATAGATCAATCGGAAAGGATAACTTGGTGTTGCTTTAGTATGAACTCTTGGATAGATTGATTGGAAAGAATAACATTGAGGTGGTTTCGTACCCTACAAACAATTTCTTCTTATGTTCTCCGCTAGATAGGAACTTTGGAGTGATTCTTCACCGCACTTTGAGGGATCGTTAAATGATCCAATTATATTAGCATTGTTGAGAGATTGCACTAGTGAAAGTATGAACCCTAGGCCTCATTTTCAAGCATTGCAATACCGTTTGTGCTCACTTTTGTTACTTGCTACCTTGTTGCTTTTATTGTTACTATTACAAAAATCAATATCTACTATCATTACTACGCTTGTATCACCATCTCTTCGCCGAACTAGTGCACCTATACAAATTACCATTGTATTTGGTGTGTTGGGGACATAAGTGACTTTTTGTTATTTGGTTGCAGGGTTGTTCGAGAGAGACCATCTTCATCCTACGCCTCCCACGGATTGATAAACCTTAGGTCATCCACTTGAGGGAAAATTGCTACTATCCTACAAAACTCTATGCTTGGAGGCCCAACACGAGTCTACAAGAACAAGTTGTGTAGTAGACATCAACCCACAGGCGCAGCGGTGCGCGATCTGCCATCTCCGCCGCGAAGGGGTCTGGAAGCCAGAGCCAGGTGCAGGGCCGGCGGTGCATGTCCACGATGAACTCGTGGACCGCCTCGGTGGAGTGGATTCCCCCCTGGGGAGGTAAGGCGGCCGCGGGCGCCTCGCCCTCCGCGTCCGCGCCCACGGGTGCCGCCCCTTCCATAGCCGCTTGGGCCGACGTCGGCGGCCACTGGGGAGCGTCCGCGCCCCCGGGGCGTCATCTTGGGCACTGCAGCACGACCTCTCCCCCTCGCCATCGTCCGGGAGCGGGTCGGGGCGTGGAGCAGTAGAAAGGAGTTGGAGGAAGAAGATGAGCCGGGGGGTCCTTCCCCTCGCCCTTATATAGCACCCAAGAAAGGAGCAGCCTGTGCCTCTTCGCCTTCGGAGGTGCACAAGGGAGGCAATGATGGCCTCGCGCCGCGCGCGGGCAGGCTTTATGTCAGCCCGGGCGGTTGCCGAGGCGTCGTGGGAGAAATGGGGGCGCCCCCATGTCCCATCGTGCGCCACGCGTCGAGCCTGGACCACAGGCGGTTGGGGCCTGCGCCATTTCGCCCCCCTAGCAGGAGGAGACGTGCACGCCGCGGGCTCGGGGGCTACTGTCGGGCCCGTGGGACTGGGGTACCCAGGCCCGTCTACCTGCGGCCCAGTGCGCGGGGCATGTCTTGGGCCGGGCGGACGGCCCACCACCTAGCTTCACGAGCAATACCCTCGCGAGGCCCTCGCCTCGTGAGGCACACATCAGCAGGCGCCCCAGGCGGATCGGAGGCGTCGCCAGGAGCCTCGCGAGGCCCTCTCGTGAGGCGGTCTCCCGAGGCCCCTCGCGGAGGCGAACAAGTCAAGGGCTGCCCAAGCCCGGTCGCGCGGTCCAGAGTCTTCACGTGGGTGACGCGCGATGTGACGAGTGATGCCAGAGGCCGTGCCGGCAGGCGCGGATAAGGAGGATTTCCTCTTTCGTGCTAAGGGAGCAAGGCCAGCCACCAGTTCCCAAGGCAACCCCCAAAGGTTGCCTGATCGGTGCAAGAAGACCAAGACGGCAGGCGCACAGGGCGGAGGTCGTCACCGAGCCCACTGGCACATCATGGACGGTGGCTTTACAGTCGAAGACCACCTTTTGTCAGGATAGACTACGCCCCTGTCCCCTTCAAAATTGCCGTTGTGTGGCAACCCTTCCCGCCAATGTTTTCGGGGGAAGAGGACCAAGGCAAGTATACAAGAGGGCAGGGTGCCGCCGTAGCAAGGGATCCCCACCCCCACAACCCTTGTACTCTGTCTCTCCCTCGCGAGTGCAATCCAACCACAAAGTAGGAGTAGGGTTTTACACCGCAAGGTGGCCCGAACCTGGGTAACTGTTGTGTCTCTGGTCTGCCCCCGCTAGCTCGCTCTCGCCGTAGCATCGCCGTGGTTTGTAGCAAGAAGGAGTAGGGCGGTAAGAACAAGCGCACCCCAGAGTTCGAACCTCTTGGGTCCCCGGAGCCCCGATTCCGACAGCTACACTACCATGTTTGGCTTGCAGGCATCAGATAGATATCCCAATTCAATTCCCTTGGGGCACCCCCTCATTCTTCTGACAAATATGAATCTTTGGCTTACATCTTCATAATTGACAAATTTAAATCTAATCTTAGTGGTTATTAGGCTCGTTCTCATCAACTCGGTGGCTGCATCCATCCCAGTCTATTACAAGTCCAACATTATTTTGAGAAAAACAACCTAATCCTTTATTGATTAACAAGAGTTTACAGGATCGGGGGGTTCAAGCAACCAGACATGTCGTCCTGGTGCTAATACAAGAGAATTTCTGGCAAGAATATGAGCATCAACATTGTTTTCCCGATGCTCACGGCGGAATGAGATGTCTCCCATTGCATGTTTCATCCTTCTGATATCTTCAATGATCAAGAGTTTTTTCCTTGACTTCCTTCATCAATGCTGCGAATGACATTCGAGCAGTCTAAATCAATGAATACAGCTCCTAGTTGGAGATCTTATTCCAAGAACACGGCCTCATGGCAAGCCATGGGCTCCACACAGCTTCCTAGACCATTCTCAGGGCAAACCTTATTTGGCGCTGCAGGCGCCCGTTATAGGCCATTTGGCTAACGGGCGCCTGCAGCGCACATCCCCTGCCGCGTTTTGGGCCGGCCCAGTTTCTTTCGTTCTCTTTTTCTACGAAAACTGGAAAAAAGAAGGGCAGCGGAGGATTCGAACGTGAGACCTAGACCGTAAGGTAGCATGGCATCAACCACTCCGGACAACACAACACACGTGACAAGTTACCCATTTCTCTCTTTCTATTCTTTCTCAAATCGTTTTTTTGTTGGTTTTTTATTTTTCTTATCTTTTTCTCTGTTTCTTTTTTGTTTTCTTTTTGCAAATCCGTGAACTTTCCTCAATTTTTGCAATTTAGTTTTTAAAATTGAAGAACTCTTTTTTAAATTTGTGAACTTTTTTAAGAATCGATGAACTTTTTTCAACTTTGATGAACTTTTTTTCAAAATTGATGAATTTTTTTTGAATTTAAAGACTTTTTCCAAAGCCGATGAACTTTTTTTGAATTCGATAAACTTTTTTCAAAATTTAATGATTTTTTTTTACAAATTTGATGAACTTTCTTCATTTTTTCTGAACCTTTTTCAAATTAATGAACTTTTTTCAAAATCGGTGAACTTTTTTTCAGAATTGATGAACTCTTTTCCAAATTCAATGAACTTCTTTTAAAAATCGATGAACTTTTTTCAAATTCTATGAACTCCTTTTGAAATCAATGAACTTTTTTCAAATTCGATGAACTTTTTTTCTAGTCGGTGAACTTTTATTTCAATTTTTTTCATAGTTGATGAACCTTTTTTCAAAATTTGATGAACTTTTTTCATAAAAAAATCGACTTTAAAAAAACGAATAGTTCAGAAATCTAAGTGGTATTACGTAATAAATAGCGCGGCATTTATGGTTCTTAAACTGTACGCGTTTGTTATCAATCAGTAGTCTTCCCATGGTGTGGTGGTTAGCCGAACAAACCTCCAACCTAGTGGTGCGAGTTCGAGTGGCTGTCCCTGCAAATTTTTGCGTTCATTTTTCGATAGACAGTTTACTGCTTTCTTCGCCCGTGGGCCGGCCCACTAGGCGTTGCCAGTAGGCGCCGGTTCCCTTCCGCGGCGCCGAACGCGCCGAATAGGACGTCCCCATTCTCAGGGCAATCCCTGTGTGACGCTCGTGTGCGTCAAGACGGCGTGCCTTCGCCGAAGCTTCGCCTCGCAACAGCCCCGTTTGGGCCGGCCCAGACTTGTTTCGCTGCTGCCTCGCTGTTTCTTCTGTTTTCTGTTTCTTTTCTTTTCCTTTTTCTCTTTTTTTTTCTTTTTTCTATTTCTGTTTATATTTCTTTTCCTATACTTTTTTATTCTTTATTTCTATTGTTTCGTTTTTATTATAATATACAAAGTTCATTGCATGTTACAAAAATGTTCATCGGTATATTAAGGAAATGTTCATGGTTTATTACAAAAGTTCATCATCCATTACAAAACTGTTCAGCATTTATTAGAAATTGTTCAATGAATATATAATCACAGTGTTTTTTAAATTTGTTAAGTGTATATTACACAAATGTTCAATGTGTATTCAAAAATTGTTCAACGTATATTACATAATGTTCAATGCGTATCCAAAATTTGTTCAGAGGATATATTCGTATGTTTAAAAAAATATTAATGTATATTAAAAAAAGTTCATTGTATAATGAAAAAAGGTCATTGTATGTTAGGAAAATGTTCAACGTATATTACAAAATGTTCAATGTGTATTTTTCGAATTTTTTCAAAAGAGGTTCGATACATAATAGGTCGCGCCGCACGCCTATCAATAGAATTCGTTAGGACGAGTGGTTAGTAGCACCATACAACGAGAGGGAGGTCGCGGGTTTGATCTCTACCTCGTACATTAGTTTTTGGCCATTTTTCTACGCGGCTGGAGCTCGTTACCTCCAAATGGGCCGGCCCAGTCGCCCCCTGCCTTCAGCGAAGGATCGGCCATTTGCCGCCCTTGCCGCCCGTGGGCGGCAAATAGGAGCTCCCCATTCTCAGAGACATCAAAGTAAACGAGAGCTACTATTTACCGCCCACAAGCGACAAATGGTGGAGGCGACGCACAGAGCGCGAGCACAATGGGCCGGTCCGGTAGCAGCCACCGCAGCGGACGTGTTCATTGTAGCAGTTGATTCACTCTAGTGAACCGATTTTTGTTGTTTTTGTTTTAGCATTTTTTAACAGTTTTTGGTACTATAATATTTCATAATATAGAGTGAACATTTTCCAAAATACACACAAAATATGTTTTAGTATAAGGTGAACATTAGTTTTTGGCCATTTTTCTACGCGGCTGGAGCTTGTTACCTCCAAATGGGCCGGCCCAGTCGCCCCCTGCCTTCAGCGAAGGCTTGGCCATTTGCCGCCCTTGCCGCCCGCGGGCGGCAAATAGGAGCTCCCCATTCTCAGAGACATCGAAGTAAACGGGAGCTACTATTTACCGCCCACAAGCGACAAATGGTGGAGGCGACGCACAGAGCGCGAGCACAATGGGCCGGTTCGGTAGCAGCCACCGTAGCGGACGTGTTCATTGTAGCAGTTGATTCACTCTAGTGAACTGATTTTTGTTGTTTTTGTTTTCGCATTTTTAATAGTTTTTGGTACTATAATATTTCATAATATAGAGTGAACATTTTCCAAAATACACACAAAACATGTTTTAGTATAAGGTGATTTTTTTCGCGCGGTGTTTGTAGTTGTTTTTTTCATTCATAGAACTATTTTTAATATATATTGAACATCTTCAAAATACATATTGAACTTTTTGTAAAATTTGCGAAACAAAATTTTAAAATACGCTGAATACTTTCAAAATACCCATTGATTTTTTTGTAAAATATGTTGAAAATTTTCATAGTATACACTAAAAAAATTTAAAATACACATCCAACTTATTTGTAAAAAATGTCAAACAATTTTTTAGTATATAACGGACATTTTTTTAATGCACGGTGAACTTTTTTAGAGCGGTGAACATTTCCTTAATGTACGATGAATATTCTCGTACTACATGGTGAACTTTTTGTATAATCTTAAAAAGGAAAAAAAGAAAACAAAGCAGAAGGAAATAGAAAAGAGAGGAAAAAGGAAATAGAAAAAAAGAGAAACAAAAAAGCAGCCAACGTGACATATGCGGCCCAACTGGGTCATCGGGAGGGACGCTCTCTCAGCGAACCCGACGTTTTTTCTGGTTCGTTGGAACATTTTCGGGACTGTTTCTTAATTATTTTTATTTTTCTTTTTTCTCTCTCTTTTTTCTTCTTTTATTTATTGCTATAATTTTTCACAAATTTGAGATTGTTTTTGAAAATCCATGAACTTTTTGAAAATTCACAAACTTTTTCTTCGAAATCGATGAACTTGTTTTTCCAAAATCCATTAACCTTTTCACATGTTTGTAATTTTTTTAAATGATGATTTTTTTAAATTCATGAACATTTTTCAAAATTGATGATTTTTTCCAAAATCAATGAACATGTGAACATTTTTCAAAATCGATTAAATAATTTCGAATTTGTGATCTTTTTTTCATAATTGACGAACTTTTTTTTCAAAATCGTGAACTTTTTTGAAGCTTGTGAGTTTTAAGAAAAATCCATGAACATTTTAATTCACATTTTTTGGAATTTTAGTGAAATATTTCTGGTTATTTTATTTGTTTCTGAAGTCAAAGGTTGATCGGTCAACCGCGACTAGTCAGGTGCGAACCCAGGACCCAATCAACAGCGAACGAGCGAAGGAAGTGGCCAGCAGAAGCGACGTGCCAAACGAGCGAGCCCGTGTTGGGCCGGCCCAAGTGTGTAGCCGCGTGAGCGCCAATTTCATCAACAAGGGCCTCAAGCGGCGTATAGGTGACCCCGCTATTTGCCGCATGCGGGCGGCAAATAGGATTGGCCTAGTTTGGTTTGAAGGGAGCATGTAAATGAGAGCATGACCCCGATATCACTAATTAAGGAGTAATCTTTGCAGGTTGTGAAAAGTGACGCACTACATGCGCGCCACTTGTTGCAATCTGCGAGTTTCCCCTTTTTCATAGATTCGTTTATTCAAAATATTTTATCTCTTAAACCGTGCGTCCAAATCTCAATCATTTTCATTGTTGGATTTCTCACGACGAGATTTTCAAAAGTAGATACCATGTTGATAGGTTTCAATGAACTTTTTTTCATAAAAAACCGGACGAAAAAACCCAAACCGCGAGCATGTTTTTTCCTTTCTGAAAAGGCCCAACTGTGCCTCTTGCGGAAGTAAATCTGTGCCTCCACGAGAAGTAAATATGTGCCTCTCACGGAAGGCAAAAAACGCGGTATTTTTCATTTTTCTGAAAAAGCACGACTCTGCCTCTCGCGGAAGCAAAGCTGCGCCTCTCACGCAAGAACAAAAAACGAATTTTTTTTCCTTTTCCCAAGAGGCACAATTGTGCCTCTCGCTGAAGCAAATCCGTGCCTCTTACGGAAGGAAAGAAAAGAAAATATTTGTTTTTTCCTTTTTTGAGAAGCACGACTGTGCCTCTCACGGAAGCAAATCTATGTCTGCAGGAGAAATTAATCCGTGCCTCCCACGGAAGGAATTTTTTTTCCTTTTCCGAGAGGCACGACTATGCCTCCCGCGAAAGCAAATCTGTGCCTCTCACAAAAAAAAAAAAGAAAACACATTTTTTGAGCAAATTTTTTGTCCAAAACCTAAGGAAAATCGAGGGAAAACCGAAAAGCCAAAAAATCCAAAAAAATCATCTAAAATCCGAAAACGTGTATAGAAAATTAAAAAAAACTTTGGAGGAAGAGCCCAGAGGGCAACACGTGGCGGCGCCTGAGAGCGCACCAAGTGGCGTGCTCCCAGGCCTAGCCACCCAAAGTGACCCTTGCGGGGCTCCCGGAGGAGCACTCGCTGATTAGTTGCTCTTGCATGATCCACACCATCCTCTTGTACTGGGCTTTATTTGTTGAATTTATTTACTAGCCCACCTTATATTGTTATTAACTCTAAAAAAGCTTATATTGTTGTTAATCGCATTTCAACGAGATTTATGTGATGCTAAATAAACTAGATTTATATTTCACTGAAAAGAAAAGGTAGATTTATGTTTGACTCACAAGAAAAACTAGATTTATGTTGCAACTTTCTCATCTTTTTGGGGCCAATGTAGACTGTTTTGTTTGAAATCTGCGACAATCTAAATTTTGTACTTTGAAGTCCACTTTCGTTCAAAAAGTCAACCAAAAAAAGGAACAAAAATTAAGGTCTCAATTCTGGTTTGTGGCAGGTAGGGATACGGGTTCAGAAGACTGCATTTGTGCGGGTAGGGATACATATCCCACTGGTCAAGTCTCCTGGCGTCGTTCGGAATTTTCATTGCATTTGTGATCCGTCCAGACCAGGGAAGTCGTGATTTCGATCCCGAACTGTCTCTGCTCATGGTAGGCTTTGTTGATTCGCCCACTTCTCGGACCTGTGGAGACTGCAGCACTAGAGCTGAGGAGACTGCTGCACTCGATTGCGAGCTCTCTCTTTCGTGCGTCTCTCGAGGAAAAATACTCTTGAACAGATAAACGTGTGGACGTACACCGTGGAACTTGCACTCTTTGTGTGACCTGCCTGCACCGTATCATCCACATTGAAAGATTTGATTCGGTTCACGTCAACAATCAAACTGAGAATCCTGGCCTTTCAGTCCAGATGATGACTAGCTCTTCAACCGCTCTAGCTTTTGCCGTTGGAAACCACACGTAAACCCGTTTCTCTGCGCTCTTTTTGAACGGAAAACAGGTCATCAAAAGCAGGCTTGGCTTTGGTTCCGTGAGCGCCTGAGGCGAGTCTGTTTGGGTTGGATCGGGCGAGACTGAGTTCCCTTTTGTCTCCGGGAAGTAACATAACAGAAGAACGTGGAGTGTCTGTCTGTCTTCACATCACGCCGGCCTGTCCTCTCCTCGTGGTCGGTCGAACGTGGCCGGCGATGTCACTCGCTCAGAGCCATGCATATGCATGGGCTCACAATCCACCGCATGAAGCGGTTATTTCCCGGACGCGACGGCAGCGTGTTCTGTTGCTGCAACGAACTGGTGATCGCATGACACCTGGAAAGTGCCGAGGGCGGTTGCATGGTCGGTCGGCTTGTTCGGTTCGCTTCGCTCCATGCTGACATGCCGCGCGCCGCGCAGTAATGGAAAACGCCATGACGAGCTGCACACAAATCCCTATCCGAAGATGTCAAGATGAGACTACAGTACTACAGTCCGACACCTCATCGATCGACCCAGAAAGAACAGTCAAGTGTGAAGAAGCAAGGCGGCGAGCAGCTCACGAGAGAGGTCGGTTTGGATGCATGCCCGTACCGGTGTCGCGGTTCATCCATGGGACACAGAACAGACTGGACAAACGGACCCTCGAATTATTACTGCCATCCCATGCATGGGCCGGCACGTAGCAGCTTGACACTCTTGTAACCCTTGGATATTTTACCAGGAATTCCCCGTCATCTTATCCCTTCCCGTTCCCCTGCTACAGTAGCTAGGAGCGGCGACTGGGAAGGCGACTCTTTCCGCCGGTGATTCCTCCGACCACCTTCCTTCTGGCGGCCTTGGTGCCGTCGGCGGGGGGGGGGGGGGGGGGGGGGGGGGGGGGGGGGGGGGTGTGGGAGGTTGAATCACCGGCCGGATCCGTGTACAGGCTAGTGGTACGTAGTAGCTAGGCTGTTAGTTTTCGAGATGTTCTTGGCTGTCGTTGTGGCTTCGTTTTGCCGGGCGGCGATGGAGGCGGGGAGGCTTGCGAATAATCTGCGCTGAGATCCGTCCCAGCCATGGCGTCTTGTGGTGGCTGGAAACAGATCTGGATGCCTGCAAATCAGATCGAGGTCGGCGCGACGGCGATGGCGACCTCGAGGTGAGCTTTTGTGCTCCGGCTCCGCCGTCGTGGCGACGTACGCTCCGGCGTCGTCACGGAGTCGTGGAGCTTGTACAGGAGTTTGTTCTCCGGTCGGAACCTCTGGTCCGGGCGGAGGGATGGCTGGTGCTTGGCGCCGGCGGATCTTGTGCTGGTGGATCCAGCGCGGAGCTGCAGTTTTGAGACTCTCCCGTAAGAAGATGTTGTTCTGCTTCCTCCTTCCCGGGCTTGTTCGGCGAGCGCGGCTCTTCTGGTGGACGGTGGTCGCTGTGGGTGGCCCTCGATGCCGTCGCCGATGCTCGTTCATCGACTCAAGATCCCGCCTGGCGTTGGGCGGCTCATGCGGCTTCAAATCCTTCAAGCGGAGGTCTCCTGGATCTCCTGGGCGGCACGTTTGGCTTGGCGTCGTCTCCGGCAACGGCTGTGCTCTGGCAGCGACGGCGTGTAGCTGTGCAAGCTCCGGTGCGGGTTTGGAAGATGTTCAGTAGGGTTTAATGTCTTATTCTCTTTCTTTCTGGGGGCCTGTTTGTTAGATCGTTCGTTTTCCTTTATTAATATAAATGCAGCTCTGTTTTCTCTAAAAAAAAAGAAAGGATATTTTACCACGTAGGTCCCCGCCGGAAAAGCTTAGCTAGGGACCATAGTTTACGATTTCGACGTGGCAAAAATTTCGCTCATCCTCGAAATGTACGAAATTTCTGAAATTTCGAAAATTGTTTCGGACAAATCATCGAAATTTTTGTTTGAATTCGATTTTTTTTAAAATTTAAACATCTAGATAAAACAAAGTGTAATACTCCCTCCGTCCCAAAATAACTGTCTCAACTTTGTACTAGCTCTAGTATAAAATTGTACTAAGCTTGAGACACTTATTTTGGGACGGAGGGAGTACAAGGTTAACCGAACTTGCATGCCTAACCTGGTGGTTCGCCGCTTGGTCAGCAAACAGTTGGCCACGGATCGATTCTTGGCTAGGACATATTTTTGCCAAAAATACTTATTCGGTGAAAAATAAAAAAATATTTTTTTTCGAAACGGAGGCAAAGATTGCCTCATCTATTAATTAAACAGAAGAGAATTGCCCAGTTAATTACGGAAAACCGGACAAAAACCAGAATAACAAGGGCCAAGCCCACTTCCATAGACTGAAACACCCAGGGCAAAGCCCACCCTAATCGACGACAAGTCGACCTGCAGCCAGACAACGCAGCTCCGACTCTGACGGAGAACTCAGAAGAACAAATATTTGATGCATGATGAATCGAACTCTGGACCTAGTGATCGGAACAAAACTGTCCTACCGCTCTTCTCGGCTAGGACATATTTTTGCCAAAAATACTTATTCGGTGAAAAATAAAAAAATATTGGATGCATGATGAATCGAACTCTGGACCTAGTGATCGGAACAAAACTGTCCTACCGCTCCGCTACTGGAAACCACGTTGATTCCACCTGATCCATGTCTTTTTTTATGTAGAAATTGAAACGAACCGAATTTTTTTGAACAAAAGGCAAAAAATTCGCGACGAAATTTTAAACTATGCTAGGGACATTACACCTGGGCTGGCCGGTGGCACGTACGGCTGCGCAGGTGTCCCGTGCACCGGGGCCGGCGCGCGACCGTGCATGCATGAATCAATGCCGTACGTACGTGGCGGCATGGCGAATTGAAGTGGATGCACGAGGAGCTGTGCTCGATCGGGACCATGCAGCAGCTAGAGCGGCGCATGCATGCATGCATGCACGCGTGTGACGTTCTGCTTTGCAGCGGCGCATGGTCGATCGGTCTGGTCCATTTTATCTTCAGTTCCGTCACTGTGCGCGCGTCAGTGCACTGTTTTTCTTCTGGGTTGGCGGCGGCGGCGCCTCTGGATGGACGCATTTGCCGCTCCAAGGCCCATGCAGGTGTGCATGCATGCTTCCCGGTCTCGACTTCGCCCACTACTCCGGTTTGGACATGAATCATTCCTGCATTTATGGTTTTATGTCAAAGGAGTTTCACAGGATGGCTCTGTTTATAGTCATGACCACTAGCTAGTGATCAAGTGAAAATCGTAAGTTGGTTAAATTTGCTAGAACTCCCACCGAAAAAGGCGAGTAGAGCTAGGTAGGAATTAACCGAAACGGATTCTGTAAACAGTGAATTTAAATGTTCCGACCGGTGACGCATGCATGCAGACACTGTGGCACACGCAACGCCGGCCGGCGATGTTTATCCCGGCGAGCAAGCGGACACGGCGACGTGTGCAGATACGCGGATCGAGCGGCGGTGAGGTGTCGACGCGAGGCGCGCCCCGTCGAGGTCAGCAAATAATGGTTAGTTTCACGCAAGAACAAGGACACATATATATCGGCACGTACATATGGTCCACGACACACGTCCGCTGCGCCCGTGGCGTCTGGCCGTGCGAGCCGTCGTTGTCGCCGACGGCGACGCGGGTAGCTCTGGTCGATCGCCCGGTCCTGGTGTTGCTTTCAGCGCGCCACCGTCGGTCGGCGTCCTTCTCTCGACTCTCCCTGTCCCAGTCAGAATGTACAACACGTAAAGCGGCCTTCCCCGGCCCCCAGGGCAAGCATAAATTCTCCAGTCCATATGTATGGACCCGCTCTGTTCTCTCCTGATTCCTTGGCTCCCTTCGCTGTTCTCGACAGGGAAAATGAAGAAACTGACAAGCACTCATCTGTATGTGAACTCAACATAAACTCATCTCTATGTGATGTGAACTCGACCGAAGAAAGCACTCATGGTTGGAGTACGACACGACCCCCCGCGGACACGACACGACTTGGGGTCGTGACTTGTGAGGTTTGTCAGTGTGTGTGTTTTTTTCAATAAAGAGCGAATTTGATTATTTACTTAAAATGAACCATCAAGTGCAAATACAATACACACCCGGCCTCTGCATAGGTAGAATGCACATAATTAACATGTACAAGAAAACACACAACAAATAGCAAAGTCATTTAAGACAAAAACTTTGCCTTGGCAAGAAAGAAAAACGAAAGCTATTGTGTCAGTGTGTAATCAAGTTCTTTTTTTGTCGAGGGAAGTGTGTGTGATCGAGCTAGTTTTGCTGCCGTATAGGTCAAAATGCAAATGGACCTGTACATAACAGTTTGGGGGCCCACCTACGGCGGCAAACCGGCGGGTAGCTGGCTATACCACTAGCCGGGGCCTACAGCGCCGCCCGTACCCATACTGTGTACTAGTAGTAGCGATCCTTGTTGAAGACTGCGGTCCAGAGCCCACGACGGCACGTCTCGGTGTCGTCCTGTCCTCGTCGACCGGCGGCCCCCATTTGCAGCGTTGCGCGCGCCGCCAGTTACCCGAAACGGCGGCTGCAGCGCGACAGAGGTGGCGCCGCCGCTGCATCACTGACGCCTACGAGCACACTACCTCTTTTGATGTTTATTATTTTTCGCTTTTCCGCGTTTTTTCGCTTTCGTTACGTGGTTTCGCACGTTACATGTTCCTACTAATGCTATCTTTATGTCGACATTGGCCCGTGTATTTACTATGACTAAACCGTTCCGGGGCGAGGAAACTGCGAGCTAACTGAATGGTCGATATTTTTCCAGTCGGGAAAAAAATCACCCGTCCCGCCCGTAGGTCAGGCAGAAAAGACCCATACACTCGCTTATCTTGACGTCTCACTCTGGAGTCTGGAGTGAAAGGAGGGCTCCACTGGAAGAGCTAGCCGCAAAACTGAATCTCGCCACGCGACTAACCCGTTCCGCGCTATCGGACACCGCTCGCCTTTCCACTTGTAAAGCGGGCTTGTTTTCCTACGGCGGGGATGAGAACGACTGAACGAGGCCGCGTTATCTGCACGCGCCGGATGAGTACTGCCATTGGCGAGGTGGATTTTCCTCATGGAAGGACGGATCATCACAGCGGCCCGGCGCTAGATTCCAACGAGAGCCGCCACAGCACGTCGGTCGACGCCGGCATTGGCGCTGCTCGGCGCGCGCGTGCCTGGGGCGGCGGCGCGGACACGCGCCGCGACCGAGAGCCAGCACCAGCACCAGACCCCGAAACGAAACCAAAGTACCCAACGGGGGGCAGGGCAAGGATACGTCGTTTTCCAGATCGATGGGGTGGGATTGGTATCCTGTACTGTATCGGATGGATGTTCCTTCCGGCCGGCCCCTCCTCCCCTGGATGCCACTGGTCTGGTCGCGCGCGCAGGCAGCCGATTCCGTAGCTAGCCTCTGCCCTAGCGTAGCGTAGCGCGCATCAGATACGGCCGGCTGGTTCCGGTGCGGTGCGGTGCGCACGCTGCTCTGCTCGCTCGCTCGCCAGCCTCACATGTCCTTTCACCAACAGCATCAAATAATGAAGCCGTGACAAGCCATCGATCCCGCCCCGGGTCTGTCTGTTTCGACACGAGAGCGAAGCGCCTCCTTGTCAACCATTGAGCGATGCATTTCGGGTGGTCTAGGTCCATCCACTTCCAGACACGACCAGTGCTGTGCGGGCACTTGTTTTCTCAAGGGAACTCCACCAGGATCGTTGCAGGTGTTTTCGCCGTAGAAAAACCATCCCCTTTGTCCCTTTGCTTCTATATCCGGAATGTGCATCCCGAATCCATGGCTCCTTTGTAAGGACGGAGAATAAACGTGCCACGTGCTGCTCAGGTGGGATCGGAGCAATTTGTCCCGGCAATCTCTAGTGCACATTTCATTTCGATTGACTCGTCATTTGCCATCCGAGAACATATACTACTACCTCGGTCCGGTGTATAGGGCATGCGCGTAGTTATAGGTCGATAATTTCGTTAGCTAAATCTGTATTATATGTGCGAAAAATATATGTTTACAAACTATGTCCGAATATGAATCAAATGATATGCTTTTGATGACAAATAATATGTTATTTAGTTAGTCAAATCGATGACATAGAACTACACGCACATCCTATACACTCGGATGGAGGAAGTGCTTTTCTGTCCTCAGGAGTCTTGATAAATTTAATTCAACACCAGGACAACTTGGTATATATTTGGTCTTAGGATGTTTCACGGCACGAAAGAAAATTGAAACCAATAAAAAAGGACCAAGGAAAGCAATGCTTATTTTGGTAAATTTATTACTTGTTCTTGGAATGTTAAAACTGCATACCGGTAAATAAAAGTATTCCATATAACCATGGAATTCTATAAAAATCCAAAATGTTATTATTATTTGATTTTTTTAAATTCACATGTTTTCCTTTATTGCTATGGAATACTCGGGAGGGTTTTGTATGAAATATCCTTTGTGTTGACTAGGATAACCAAGAAACACACATGCGACCGAGCGGGGAGAGAGTTTGTTTTTGGAAGTGGCTGATTGGTTTGGGTAGCATAGACAGACGAAGACACGGGAAGCGGCGTAATCAGGCCGAGTGCCGTATAAGCGAACATAGGGGATGGCGAACTCTACAGATTGCGAGGGGCGAATGTTGACGAGGTGGGTACCTGTGGCGATGGCTTTTGCCCAAAAAGAGGGCAGCATGGATGACTGAAATAGAAGGGTTCAGACGACGTCATTGATCGTGCGAATAGCTGGTTCAGCTTTGCCGTTTTGAGCAGAAGTGTAGGGACACGAAAGACGAAGGCGAATGCCGTGAGAGGTGAAGAAGGTGGTGGCGGTGGAGTTAAGAAACTCGGTGCCATTGTCGGCTTGCATAGCGACAAGAGGACGAGAGAATTGTGTCCGAACATACGCGACAAAATTGAGAAGGATGGCAGCGGTATCGGACTTTTGTCCGCGGGGAGGGGGGGGGGGGGTCCACATAAAATGTGAAAAATCATCAACAATAATAAGATAGTATTTGAAACCCGAATTACTCAGAATTGAGACGTCCAAAGATCACAATGAATTAACTTAAAAGGTTCAGCGCTTATTGATGATGACCTAGCAAAGGGTAAACGTACGTGCTTGCCAAGTTGACAAGCATGACAAACACGTGAGTCTGCTTTATTACAAGAAACAAAAGACTGTTTATGAAGCTGGGACATGGCGTCACATCCTGGATGTCCTAAGCGGCGATGCCAAAGCTCAGTGGAGGTGGTGGCGAGGAGTCCATGGGCATGATGATTGACGACAGACGATGGAAAGATGCAGAGGTCTCCTTGGCTATTGCATTGAAGGATCACAACCCTGGTGCGAAGATCATTCACAGAAAAGCCGAACGGGTCAAATTCTATAGAACAAAGATTATCAGTACTAAAACGACAAACAAAGGGTAAATTTTTGGTAATGTGAGGGACAAGTAGAATATTGTTAAGCAAGAGTGTGCGAGCGGAAGTGGGTATAGATGTGTGTCTGATGTGACATATGGGCAAGGTGGAACCATTGCCACGGTGACAATGGAATAAGAAGTAGAAGGGGTGAGGTGGTGAAGCATACCGGGGTCCGTGGCCATATGAGCAGTGGCTCTGGAATCCATGACCCACCTACCAACGGTCGAGGGGGTGGTGGTGTTGTTGAGGGAGGCCATCTGCGTGGTGCAGTCCCAAGATGGAGTGCCGCCGTGGGAGAAAGAATCATCACGTTTTACGATACGGAGCCGCCGCCACCTCCTGCTCTTCATCGGGAGGGCTGATCTGGAGTCCGTTCAGGGCTCCGAAGAGGGGGATTCGTTTTATGAAACTCCTCCTCGCGGGGTTATATTTCATTCTATGATCCCTTTTCGTCGTTGCCACAGAGTGGTCGTCTCCACAATTAAGGCCCTTGGACTGGAACCAAGCATTAAGTTTCGTGGATCACCGTTATCTCATATTGTCTTCGGTCCTCATAGATATGTCCACCTATCACGTCAGAGATCACAAATTCCCTAAACAATATGTGTTACTTGTGTAGGTCTTTAGATCGTGTTGCATGGGCCCTTAAATTGGACAACACGCATAGGATTCACCACAGTATAACAACATACTAGACAGATCATACTACTACAAATACAAATGACAACATATAGATCAAGCACAAATGAATCTTACCACTCATCTACATCTCCCACTCCTATGGGGGATTACCCACACATCATAAGAGAGAAACCAATCACACTAGATATTAAACCCATGAAAGCCATATCGATAATACTGTGAAGACCCACAATAAGATGAAATCGATAATTCAAATAGTCTTGATCTCCAGACGAGATTGAATAGACTTAAAATTGTTCTCGCAACTTGGAATTCCTCTTACAATAGTGAACTATGAAGATTTCCAAAGGTTCTTTGGATCTCCTCTTCTTCTGTTCTGGCAGTGGTGGCGGCAGTGGCTAGGGTTCTCTTCTCCCCTGGGTCCCTTCATGAAAGTGTCTTCTATAGATGAGGTGGAGTTGTTGGCACCTCATATGACCGGTCATAAGAGCGCTTGCGGTAGTATGGAAGGTCGTCTTTTGCTCTGGTGCGCATGGTGGTTTGGCTCTCCACATGGAAGTTGCAGTAATTCTCCTTGGTTTCCATCCATATATGATATTTCCTGCCAAAAAATGGAAAAACGGATTTTCTTCTCTTTCGAAGGATTATCGTTAGAAATAACCAAGAAGTAACAAAGATCCGGTGAAAACCAAATAAGAATCACTCAAAAAATGACATTTTCAAGCCATCATTGACGATCTTCCAATTTGATTCATGCATAATGGGGAAGATTCTTATGATTTGTATTTCGGGGAAATTACTAATTTTGGGGAACAGAACTACACAGATTATTTGGTTGGCAGAGGAATCCCAATACCAGCAGACTTGGGTGTTGGATAAAGAACGACAGAAGTCGAAGATGCAGAGCAGAAGGTTGACGATGCAGTTCATCAGATCATGGCCAAGCAACAACTGCTGAATGACCTTGGTAGCAATGAGGAGATGAAAGAGCTTGTGAAGGTAATGGGCAAGATCGTTGTGCTCTGTAGGATGTTTGTCTCTTTATTTAATGTGTATATAGCACTCGTGATGTATTCGGTGGCTTTAAGAGGAGCACTTTGCTGAAGCTAGTAATGAATAAACCTGTTTAGCAGGCTGGGTGTTAGTGTTGTGAATATCTAATTATTTCTATTAATGAAAATTGGGGGGCATCCCCTTCTGATAAAAAATAAATAACTTGGCACAAGCCCTGTCAGGTCAGCTCTGTTCTCGTTGCAATACAACATAGGTGTCATGTCACGTGAAAATTCAGAGTTCTCTCTTTTGACCGAATTGGTTCACACTACTGGAGTATTAAATTGATTAATTAATGTGAACTCCATTAATTAAATGCTATGGGACATATATTAACCTTACCAGCCACCATAACTCGGGCCATCGGGGGTGCTGCCATTGAGCACTTCGGCCAGCTCACTTTGATCTCTATTGTCGTTCACTTATATTAATTCCTTATGTCGATCCTCTCTAGATATTATATATTTGGACCTTAATATGTAATGGATGATTAATAATTAGACCTTAATATGTAATAGACTTGATTTAATTACCAGTCTGGCATGTGTTTCCCCCGTCGATATCATCGCAAATGATTAATAATACGAAATCGGCAGCGATCTTTCACATTATTGCAACAATTGGTTTCTTCAATTGTGTGTCTTGTAGAGCACACAATTCACAATAAAAAAATCATATGCGTTGTTTACAATTATCACACACAGAGTGTCCTTCAAAACCCGTTTGTGTCCATTTAAACTCATCGCACACGCGTAATCTTGAAGTCGAATGTGTGCGCCGCTTTAAGCCAATGCACACACTTTATTTTTACAAAGCGTTTGTAAATCAATGTCCACAATTACAAATCCAAAATCGTATGCGTTACGGCGACATATCGCACACGCACAAGGACAATTTGCTGCGTGCCGTTTGTCGTGGTTCTAAGTCTGACAGTAGAATGGGGGGTAGGTATGAGGAGGCAAGATCCTAGCTACGGTGAGGTTGTGCACGCAAGATTTACGAGTTCAGGCCCTTCTCGGAGGAAGTAACAGCCCTACGTCTCGGTGCCCGGAGGCTCGGTCGATTGACTTATGCGTGAAAGTTACAGGGGGTGCGAACCCTTGTGCCTGAGGAGGGGGGTGGCTTATATAGAGTGCGCCAGGACCCCAACCGTCCCACGTTACAAGGGTTTCAATGTCTGTAAAGACAGGACGTTACTGATAACGCCAGCAATAAAGGCAAATAAATGATCATTAAGACTACGGAGTGAACGCCTGACCCTTGCCATCCTGAGTGACCTTAGATCTTCTGTCTTCCGAGTGGTTTCCGGTGGGGTCGAGCGAGTACACCCCGGTCGAATGGAATTGGGTTTTCCGAGTGAACTGTTGGTCGAGTGGGTTGCACCCTGTGGCGATTTCAGTCGGTAGATGGTGCCATCCTTTGAATGTCATTTGCTTTAGGGAAGTGTCCTCGGTAAGGGTGTCTAGGTCGGGCCTATTACCCTACCCTAGGTACATGTCTTCGTCATTAGCCCCCGAATGGATCTGGGTTCGAGTGGAGAAGGGGTTGAAGATGGTTCCGACCCGATTTATATGCTTCAAAGGCATCCTAACCGGGCCGGTGATATTTGTAAAAACTTCAACTTCATTTTCAGTCGCCTGGGTCCATTCAGAGGTCGTCGAGTGATTTTTTCTGACAAGCTCCGAATGTTGATATGGTATAAGATCCTTGGCGCGATTGGTCACGCTGCCGCTTTCCGAATCTCACGGGATTCGAAATTTGGAGAAGCGCGCGGGACGGAGAGGACCGCAGTAGATGGAGTGGATTAGGCAGGGACGCCTCGATTCTCATGCCACCTTTTTCGCCACGTATCCAGCGCGCGACTGTTGCGGGATTTGACTGGATTGCCTGGGCCCACTAGTCAGCCACTCGGGAGCGGACCCATATAAGGCGTCGGGGTCGATGAGCCCGGTACTGTGCTCCCCATCTCCTTCCTCCTCTCCTGTTTCACCACCGCATTCGCCGCCACCTTCGACGCCACCGCCCCGCCCGAGCGCAGCCTGCCGTGATGGGGAAGGAGAAGACGGCGGCCTTGGAGCGTGCGAAGAAAGCGACGGCGGCAGCGAAGGGCAAGAAGATGAGTCAGGGAGGCTCGTCGTCGAGATCCGGCCTGCCGCCCGGCTGGATCCAGGGCGATTGGATTCGCTCCACGATTCAGCAAGAAGACATGGAGGATCTGGTCGAGGGAGGTTTGATCGACCATGGGTCTTGGAGGCTGCCAGGTGACGAGACCGAGCCGCAACCGCAGGAGGGTGAGTGCGTCCTCCTCGCGACTCACGTCGACCGTGGTTTTTCTCTGCCCCCTCATCCTTTTTTCCGAGGTTTTCTGAACTTTTTCGGGGCCCAACTTCATCACTTTTCTCCGAACACCATCACATACCTAGCTGCGTTTGTCTCCATGTGTGAGAATTTCTTGGGTTGTCGACCGCATTGGGGTCTCTTCAAACACATCTTCACCTGCCGCTCACAGTCTGTGAAAAAGGCCAATCCGAGTGATGAGAGGACGCACGTGATTCAGATGTGCGGAGGTCTAGGGATCCAGATGAGAGGCAAAAGCACATTTCCACCTATGACTCTTCCCGATTCGGTCAGAGGGTGGCAGTCGACCTGGTTTTATTGTAAGGACAAACCAACTCCTGGTCAGTCGACTGGCCTTCCTCCCTTTACCATGGGGCGAATTGAAAAGCCCTCTTCCTTGAAAGTGACTCCAGAAGAAAAGGTGGAGGTGAACATGCTGGTCGACCGCGTAATCCAACTTGTCCGCGATGGCGTGACCGGCATGGATTTGCTAGAGGTGTTCCTCACTCGCCGCATCCAGCCGCTCCAGGCCCGCGATCATCCTATGTGGATGTATTCGGGCGCCGATGATTCTGCTCGGATCCACCCGGAGGAAGTTGCCGAGGAGACGGTGGCGCGGTGGCTGCAGAGCATTACCGGAAACAGAGACAACCCCAGGGGGTCTAGGAGAATTCTGCCACTCGGCGCTGATAACGAACCAGACAAGGTCAGACCTTCGATGTCGAGTGACTTTTACTCTAATTTGTAAACTGTCTTTGGAACTGACTGATGCTTGTTCGATTCTTTGCTTCGCAGATATATACTGAGATGTACTCGATGCCCAACGGGGAGCAGATCCAGGAGGGAGAAGAGAGCGGAGGCGACAACGGCGACTGGAACTCCGATGGGGAGAGTGATGGAGAGCAGGAAAACTCGAGCAGTGAGGAGGAGGTCGATTCTCCACCTCGCACGGAAAAGCGTTCCAAGCACAAGCATGACCCAGCAAGTATCCGGGGCAAGGTGGTAGCACCGACTGGACAGACTTCGAAGCACACTCGGACATCTTCTCCGGTGCCGACTGAGAAGGCTCCGAAGCAGCTCAAGACCGCGCCGTCCAAGCCACGGAAGGCTTTGCCCAAGATCAAGGTTGACGTTCCCGTCGCCTCTGCGTAAGCGTTTCGTTTTCACCCTTTGTTTGAAGAATCTTATATCAGTTGCCGGCCCATCCACTTGCTTGATCGAGTGAACCTTGAGATTTGCAGTGCTGCTACCTCCGGGACTTCTGCTTACCAAGATGATGGTGATGAGGAGATGGAGGACGCGGTCACCTCCAAAGCGAGTATGATCCCTGTTATCTTCATCTTTTCTTTGCTAGCCAATTCTACAGTCGACTGAACTCTTGTGGTCGATTCTTTTGCAGCTCCGCGAGATGTAATTGAACTTCAAGACGATGATGAAAATGAGCCACAAGAACTCGTGGGTAGGAGGAGCAGGGCCTCAGTCAAGAAGGTGCCAGCTAGCAAGACGCCCCAGTCGACGCCGGCGACGGAACCAGCTATCCAGCAATCCGGGGACTTCAACCGTGCCTCCGTTACTTTTGCGATTCCCTTGTCGAGTGCTCGTCCTTCGTCGTCGACTGTGCGGGCCCTTCCTCCGTCTGTCCAACTTCATGCCTCAAGCTCTCATGCTACTGCAACTGATACACCGACTGCACCTCCCACCGCCCATCAAGTCCCAGAAGACCAAGTGAGTGCTGCCCAGGAGGCTATACGCCAGGCTGGCGTTATGATGGAGCAGATGAAGGTGGTGCGCGAGGCCAGTCAAGCTGCCTATGATGCCAGCTCAGCACTTCAAGCCAATGTCCAGGTTAGCTTACTTCCGACTGAACTCCATCTTGACGCTTGTTCTGTTGGGATATGATATTTAGGAACTGCTGCTTTATCTGCAAGACGTCCGTGGATGAGCGTTTTGGAACCTTTAATTGCACACCCATTGTTAGTCTGTACACCCACTGGGTGTTTTAATTTCTGTTGAGTAGTTTTTCCACTTGAGTCGACTAGGTTGTGCTAATCGAATCTCTGAACCAGTGGGGGCACGCTGAGTGCACCCACTGGGTGTAGTCCCCGAGACCGTAGTCGACTGCGGGCAGTCGGCTATGGTCTGAGTTTTTTTTTTGACTGGACGGACCAAGTCAAATGAAAGAGTCGGACCAGTGGGGGCACGCTGAGTGCACCCACTGGGTGTAGTCCCCGAGACTATTGGCGAATGTTTGATTCGGCAGTAGTCTTTGTGTCTGCCGACTGACTATCTTCTGAACACAGAAATCTTGTGATCTTGGAGCCCGGTTTGCTGACTTGGAGAAGAAGCAAACTCAGCTCAATCTTGACCTGGAGTTGGCTCGAAACAACTTGCAGAAGGCTAAGGATGACGCTGCTGGTAAGGAAAGTTTGTCGACCGGTTCTCTTGCCACCTTTTCTCCTCCTTTTTCTGATTCGAATGTTGTTCTTTCTAGAAACAATGAGACAAGCTTTGGAGAAGAAGGACCTTGACCTTGCGGTTGCGAAGAAAACCGCCGAAGACAAACTGGCGCTTGCTGACCAAAAGATGGCTTCAGTCGGACAGCTGGAGGGAGAGAATGCCAAGCTGAAGGCTGCTCTTGACGAAGCCAACAAAGAAGTGACTCGTATGAAGAAGGACAAGCGAACCCTGATCGACAAAGTAGAAGACATCACCCGCAGGAGGGACGAGCTGGAGAACTACCTGGGAGGACTCGCCAAAAAATTATTCCTTATGCTTGAAGGTACTTTTCTCTGTGCGATTGGTTTGCTTTCGTCGACTCATCATACCGCTGTCGACTCATTATTTTTCTGCGAGTGCAGAATTCTGTCAAGACTTCGAGGAAGGAACTGGGCGAGTCGAGACGAACTTGGACCCTATCAACTCCCCTGTCAAAGATGAAGGAGCCATGAATGTGCTCCGACTGGAGTCTCGCCTCGCCAGTGCCTTGGAATATCTTGCTCGACTCAAGGCCGCAGTTTCGTGGATCGACACAGCGCTCTGGCCAGGGGACACGCTCCGAAATGACCTCGAGTCTCTGATGACTCGACTTAACAAGATTCCTGGTCGAGTGCAGGAGTGGAAGAAGTCCGCTGCTCGATGCGGTGCTGACGTAGCTTTATCCCTGGTTCGCGTCCACTGCAGGGAAGCCAGAGAAGAGAAGCTAGCGGCAATCAAGGTCGCCAACACCAAGAAACTCGACTTCCAGTCTTTCATGGAGACCTTCATTGCTGCTGCTACTCGAATCGCAGACGGAATTGACCTGGATGAGTTTGTCGAGCCTGCCAGCCCCTCTGTGGAGTGAATGAAACTTTTATGATCTGATTCAATTTGCCTCGGTATGCCGAGTGATTCTGTAACCATAAAACTCCCTTCGGGCCTGATGCCCGAGTACTTTGAGCTCCTTCGTCCGAACTTTTATGATCCAGTTCAATTTGCCTCGGTATGCCGAGTGATTCTGTAACCGTAAAACTCCCTTCGGGCCTGATGCCCGAGTACTTTGAGCTCCTTCGTCCGAACTTTGTTTGCCCTTAAATATGCTTGTTTTTATTTCCGAGTGGAACTTGTATCTTCACTCGGAACAGACGCAGTTCTGAGGATAGGATCGCGGACGACCTGCACCTCGTCGTCCTTGCAGATCAGGATGGAGCATGTTTTACACTTAGGCGAGTACAGGACTGCAGCTAAGCCTCCGAGTGAGAGGGTTGCTCATCACTCGGTAGGATTTTTTTTTAAACTTAGGCGAGTACAGGACTGCAGCTAAGCCTCCGAGTGAGAGGGTTGCTCATCGCTCGGTAGGATTTTTTAAACTTAGGCGAGTACAGGACTGCAGCTAAGCCCCCGAGTGAGAGGGTTGCTCATCACTCGGTAGTATTTTTTAAACTTAGGCGAGTACAGGGCTGTAGCTAAGCCTCCGAGTGAGAGGGTTGCTCATCACTCGGTAGGATTTTTTAAACTTAGGCGAGTACAGGACTGCAGCTAAGCCCCCGAGTGAGAGGGTTGTCATCACTCGGTAGGATTTTTTTTTTTAAACTAGGCGAGTACAGGACTGCAGCTAAGCCCCCGAGTGAGAGGGTTGCTCATCACTCGGTGGATTTTCTTAAACTTAGGCGAGTCAGGACTGCAGCTAAGCCCCTGAGTGAGAGGGTTGCTTATCACTCGGTAGGATTTTTAAAACTTAGGCGAGTACAGGACTGCAGCTAACCCCCGAGTGAGAGGGTTGCTATCACTCGGTAGGATTTTTTAAACTTAGGCGAATACAGGACTGCAGCTAAGCCCCCGAGTGAGAGGGTTGCTCATCACTCGGTAGGATTTTCTTTAACTTAGGGAGTCAGGACTGCAGCTAAGCCCCGAGTGAGAGGGTTGCTCATCACTCGGTAGGATTTTTTAAACTTAGGCGAGTACATGACTGCAGCTAAGCCCCGAGTGAGAGGTTGCTCATCACTCGTGTAGGATTTTCTTACTTAGGCGAGTACAGGACTGCAGCTAAGCCCCCGAGTGAGAGGGTTGCTCATCACTCGGTAGGATTTTCTTAAACTTAGGGAGATAGGACTGTAGCTAAGCCCCGAGTGAGAGGGTTGCTCATCACTCGGTAGGATTTTTTAAACTTAGGCGAGTACAGGACTGCAGCTAAGCCCCCGAGTGAGAGGGTTGCTCATCACTCGGTAGGATTTTTTTAAACTTAGGCGAATCGGATTCGCGGCTAAGCCACCCACTGGGGGATTTTGGACACATGTATTAGTAACAACAATCATTTAGGAGACTGTAAAACCATGTCTTTGATAAACGAACTGAAAGGTACTCTTTATTACATCTCATCAGTCTGAACACTTAAGTATAAAAACGGCGGAGTAGCTCCGCATTCCAAGCGCGCGGGTCGTCTTTATTATGTTCCACATTGTAGAGGTGATACGCTCCGTTGTGGAGCACCTTGGTGACGATGAAGGGACCTTCCCAAGCGGGGGCAAGTTTGTGAGGCCGTTGCTGGTCCACTCGGAGCACAAGGTCTCCTTCCTGAAATGCTCGACCCTTCACATTTCTGGCATATAATCGATGAAGGTCTTGCTGATAAATGGTTGATCGGATCAAGGCCATCTCTCTTTCTTCTTCCAGAAGATCAACAACATCTTCTCAAGCTCGTTCTGCTTCAGCTTCTGAAAAAAGTTCTACTCGGGGCGCATTGTGAAGCAAGTCACTCGGCAACACAGCCTCAGCCCCATAGACCATGAAGAAGGGGGTTCGACCAGTCGACCGATTTGGTGTTGTTCTTAATCCCCAAAGGACTGATGGTAGCTCATCTACCCAAGCGCCGGCCGCATGTTTGAGGTTGCGCATCAATCGAGGTTTCAGACCTTTGAGAATCAAGCCGTTCGCTCTTTCTGCCTGTCCATTCGACTGAGGGTGGGCGACTGAAGCATAGTCGACCCGAGTACCTTGAGATGCACAGAAAGCTCGAAACTCATCCGAATCAAAGTTCGACCCATTATCTGTGATGATGCTGTGTGGGACTCCATATCTAAATGTTAACCCTCTGATCAAGCTGACCGCAGTACTTGCATCCAGGTTTTTGACAGGTTTAGCTTCGATCCACTTGGTGAACTTGTCGACTGCTACAAGCACATGGGTGAAACCACTCCTGCCAGTCTTCAGAGGTCCCACCATATCCAAACCCCAAATAGCGAAAGGCCAGACGAGTGGAATGGTCTTCAGGGCTGAAGCGGGTTTGTGGGACATGTTGGAGTAGAACTGACAGCCCTCACATTTGTCAATTATCTCCTTTGCCATCTCATTTGCCCGTGGCCAATAAAACCCTGCTCGATACGCTTTGGCCACGACGGCCCGAGAAGACGCATGGTGACCACAGGTTCCCGAGTGAATATCATCGAGGATCATTCGGCCTTCTTCTGGAGTGATGCATTTCTGAACGACCCCCGTGACACTTTCTCTATAGAGTTGCTCCCCCATTACTGTGAAGGCTTTGGATCGACGGACAATCTGGCGAGCCTCTTCTTCATCCTCTGGAAGCTCTTTCCTGAGAATATATGCAATGTACGGCACTGTCCAATCGGGAATAACAATCAAAACTTCCATGATCAAGTCGACCACAGCTGGGATTTCAACTTCAGTCGGATCAGTGGAACTTTTAGGCTGTGGGGGCTCTTCTGCGAAGGGATCTTCTTGAACTGATGGTGCGTGAATATGCTCCAAAAACACATTGCTGGGAATACGCTCCCGCTTGGATCCTATCTTCGCCAAGTCATCAGCTGCTTGATTCTTCAGTCGGGGTATATGGTGGAGCTCTAGCCCCTCAAACTTCTTTTCTAACTTTCTCACCGCATTGCAATAACCGGTCATAGCTTGGCTCCTGACGTCCCACTCCTTCATCACTTGATTAACCACTAAATCTGAGTCACCTTAAACCATTAGGCGGCGGACGCCGAGTGAAATGGCCATTCGCAACCCATACAAGAGTGCTTCATATTCAGCTTCATTGTTGGAGGAATCAAAGTGAATCTGGAGAACATATCTGAGGTTGTCGCCTCGTGGAGATACCAGGACCACTCCAGCGCCTGATCCATTCAACATCTTGGACCCGTCGAAGAACATAGTCCAATGTTCCGACTGTATCTGGGTCGGTAACTGTTGTTCAATCCACTCGACGAGGAAATCTGCTATCGCTTGAGACTTTATCGCTTTCTTTGCCTCGAACTTGATATCCAGCGGAAGGAGTTCAATCGCCCATTTTGCCACTCGGCCAGTTGCATCCCTGTTGTTTAGAATTTCTGATAACGGAGCGTCACTGATGACTGTAATCAAATGATCTGAGAAGTAATGTGCAACCTTCTTCGTGGTCAAGTAGATTCCATAGACAAGCTTCTGATAATGTGGATATCTCTGCTTGGATGGAGTTAAGACTTCAGAAATATAATACACGGGGCGCTGAACCTTGTAGGTTTTACCTTCTTCTTCCCGCTCGACCGTGAGTACTGTACTGACAACCTGTCCAGTGGCTGCTATATAAAGCAGTAAAGGCTCTTTGCTGATTGGAGCAGCAAGCACCGGCTGGGTGGAAAGCAGGGCTTTGAGCTCTGCAAACGCTGCATCAGCTTCAGGAGTCCACTCGAACTTATCAGATTTCTTCATCAGTCGGTAAAGAGGCAGTGCCTTTTCACCGAGGCGAGAGATGAATCGACTCAAAGCGGCCAAACAACCAGTAAGCTTCTGAACGTCGTGTACACGCACAGGGCGTTTCATTCGGAGGATTGCACCAACTTTCTCTGGGTTTGCATCGATCCCACGTTCGGAAACGAGGAAACCAAGTAACTTTCCACCTGGAACTCCAAATGTACACTTCGACGGATTAAGCTTGATATCATATCTTCTCAAATTGGCAAAGGTTTCAGCAAGGTCAGTCAGCAGGTCGGAACCTTTGCGCGACTTAACCACGATGTCATCCATGTATGCTTCCACATTTCGACTGATTTGAGTTAGCAGACACTTCTGTATCATGCGCATGAATGTGGCACCAGCATTCTTGAGACCAAAGGGCATGGTGACATAGCAAAAGCACCCGAATGGGGTGATAAAAGCTATTTTTATTTCATCAGGTCCATACAGTCGGATCTGATGGTACCCGGAATATGCATTCAGGACGGACAATCGCTCACATCCCGCAGTCGAGTCGACTATCTGATCGATGCGGGGGAGAGGAAAATGATCTTTCGGGCAGGCCCGATTGATATGCTTGAAATCAATGCACATACGGAGTGAATCGTCCTTCTTGGGAACCATGACAACATTGGCGAGTCACTCGGAGTGGTAAATCTCGCGGATGAACTCAGCTGCTAGAAGCCGAGCCACCTCCTCGCCGATTGCCTTTCTCTTCTCCGCAGCGGACCGACGGAGGTGCTCTTTCATGGGTTTTGACTTTGGATCGACTCGCAAACGGTGCTCAGCCAGCCCCCTGGGTACACCCGGCATGTCAGATGGTTTCCATGCGAAGATGTCCCAGTTCTCACGGAGGAACTGGATGAGCGCTTCTTCCTATTTGCTGTCGAGTGTTGTTGAGATATGAGTCAGTGCAGCACTAGGATTGGTCGGGTGAATGTGAACAGGCTTTGTTTCACTGGACGACTGAAATGCAAACTCGAAAGCGGGCTTCTTAGTGCGCAACAAATCACTCGGATCTGCAGTCTTCTTATACTCTTCCATTTCAATCGCTGCCATCTGTTCATCGGCAATCCTAGAGCCCTTCTGGAGGCACTCTTCTGCTCGTTGCCGATTGCCAGTGACCGTGATCATGCCCTTGGGGCCAGGCATCTTCAGCTTGAGGTACATGTAACACGGTCGAGCCATGAAACGGGCATATGCAGTTCTGCCCAGAATAGCATGATAGGCACTGTGAAAATCCACAACTTCAAATGTCAGCTTCTCCTTGCGGTAATTCTTTGAGTCACCGAAAACCACGTCAAGAGTGATCTGTCCGAGTGAATCAGCTTTCTTCCCTGGAATGACACCATGGAACCGCATGTTGCTCTCACTGAGCCTGGACATCGGAATGCCCATCCCACGAAGAGTCTCTGCATACAAAATGTTCAAGCCGCTGCCACCATCCATCAAGACTTTGGTCAGTCGAGTGCCCCCAATGACCGGGTCGACCACCAACGCTTGCCTCCCAGGGGTGGCGACGTGCGGTGGGTGGTCAGATTGGTCGAATGTGATGGGAGTCTTTAACCATTTTAAGTATGTCGTCGTTGCCGGAGCAACCATGTTTACCTCTCTGTTGATGACTTTTAGTCGACTTTTACTCTCAATGTCAGCAAAAATCATCAAAGTGGAATTGACGTTAGGGAAACCATCATCATCTTCTTCCTGATCACCATCCTTGTCGGACTCTTTTTCCTTTTCATTGAGTTGTTTCTCTCGGAACTGCTGGATCAGGAGCCGACACTGTCGAGTGGTATGTTTGGGATAAATCAGATTTCCCTCTTCATCCTTCTTGGTGTGAATGTGACATGGCAAGTCCAACACATCGTTCCCAGCCTGATCTTTCACCTTATTGGGGATCGAGGGTCCCTTGGGTTTTCCTTTGAATTTCCCTTGAGTTACAACTGCAGCTTCACCTAGACCTGCTGGCTCGGCTTTGCGTTTCTGCTTCCGACCCACTCCGGTGTCGTGGGCGACTGGCTTGCCCTTCCCACTGCGGAGTCGGTCCTCTTCTTCACCATTAGCGTACCGGGTGGCTATTTCCATCATTCGGGTCAGAGACATATCTCCTGTCCGACCGAATTTCAAGTGAAGCTCCCGATACCGAACGCCTTCCTTGAAGGCACAAACTGCTTGGTGTTGGGATACATTCTCTACCGTGTGGTGTAATGTGGTCCATCTTTGGATGTAATCCCTTAGAGTTTCATTCGGCTTCTGTACACAATGCTGCAATTCTGTCAACCCCGCAGGTCGTTTGCATGTGCCCTCAAATGTCCTGACAAACACTCGGGCTAACTCCTCCCAGCTGAATATACTGCCTGGAGCCAACTGATTCAGCCATGCTCTGGCCGACCCTTCCAGTATGAGAGGAAGGTGTTTCATAGCTACCTCATCCTTTCCACCACCGATCTGGACAGCCACTCGGTAATCTTCCAGCCAAGTATCAGGCTTCGACTCACCGGTGAACTTATTGACCCCAGTCGCCAACCTGAAGTTGGGGGGGGGGATCTCAGCGGCTCTGATAGATCTGCTAAAACACTCGGGACCCGAAACATGAATCCTGCTTCCACTCGGGCGATCCCTGCCTTGCCCCTCTCTGTGTGCTCGGTTCCTGTCGACCAAACCTTGCACCAAAATTGACCTCGCATCAAACCCTGGCTCCCTTGGGTCGACCGGCGTCCTCCGCCCTCCGCTGTACGGGCGCCTGTCATCATAGTGCCGGGGCACATATGATCTGCTTCTCGGAGGGGGTGTAGGCACTCGACGACGGTCATCACGGCCGAGTCGATGATCGTACTGCTCGTGGATCCGACCCAAGTGCTGATCCTGGCGATGCACCCGCCCCTCACGCCGCAGAGGTGATCTTGGGCTGTGAGCTGACTGAACTGTGTCAGCCACCACAGATCTACTATGGATCCTGTCACGCGACTGTGACACTGCAGTGTTTTGGTCTCCTACCGCCCGGAGCAGAGCCCGGATCTGCATCAGACCTCGTCCAGCTTCCGACTGGGATGCCTGGATGGATTCTGCTATACGAGCTGCGGCTGCAAGATTCTGAATCGGAGTGCGGTATACCTGAGGTTCAGGAGGGAACAATTGCCGCCGTCGACTGGACTCAGGAATCCGCTGCCGAGCACGTTCGTCGAGTGCATGCTGAAGATTTTCCAGTCGAGTGTGTTCAGCCAAAGTGGCCAAGCGCGCTGCCTCCAAGGCCCGAGCCTCAGAGGTCTCCCCGACGATGGGCGTGTGGAGCGCTTCCTCGTTACGGCGGTGAAGTTCCTCCCTCCGCTGTGAAGAGAGGGTTTCGGGGTGGTATTCCTCGTGAACACGCGACGGATCGCCATCGCCGTCGCCGCCTCCATTGCGACGCATGCCAGGTGGGCTACGTGGCGTGTCGACCATCAGGACCTCCGCCGCAGGATCGCTGCTGTCGCACTCGGACAAAGTCTCGACGGAGCCAGTCGACAGATCGAATAGGTCGTAGAGAGATTCATCGGGCTCGATTGCCGCGACTTGAGGAGTGGCCGATTGACGTGCCACTGCATGCTTCACCCACGCTAAAGCCGCGATCGACCAGATCGCTTGCGACGACGAATAGCGGGGAACGAAGACGCCGTAGGAAACGACCGATATTGGGTTGACGGCTGCCGCAGAAGGACGCCGGGGACACATGCGCGAAAGTGCGTCGCCCCGCGGACGGGGAACGTCTCGACATCGAGGGGGGCCTCCTGGAGCCAGGCGGAGTCGTCGGCGATG
Organism: Thinopyrum elongatum; assembly: GCA_011799875.1. NCBI lineage: Eukaryota > Viridiplantae > Streptophyta > Magnoliopsida > Poales > Poaceae > Thinopyrum > Thinopyrum elongatum. The sequence continues at coordinate 495,980,783 of CM022300.1, forward strand.
AAGACGAGCGCACCGAGACGGATCTCGTGGCCCTCAGCCAAACCTCCACCCGAAACCATGATGATGGGAATCGGAAAAAATCGCAACCTCACCGGAAAGTTGCTAAGACACCTGCCCCACGGTGGGCGCCAACTGTCGTGGTTCTAAGTCTGACAGTAGAATGGGGGGTAGGTATGAGGAGGCAAGATCCTAGCTACGGTGAGGTTGTGCACGCAAGATTTACGAGTTCAGGCCCTTCTCGGAGGAAGTAACAGCCCTACGTCTCGGTGCCCGGAGGCTCGGTCGATTGACTTATGCGTGAAAGTTACAGGGGGTGCGAACCCTTGTGCCTGAGGAGGGGGGTGGCTTATATAGAGTGCGCCAGGACCCCAACCGTCCCACGTTACAAGGGTTTCAATGTCTGTAAAGACAGGACGTTACTGATAACGCCAGCAATAAAGGCAAATAAATGATCATTAAGACTACGGAGTGAACGCCTGACCCTTGCCATCCTGAGTGACCTTAGATCTTCTGTCTTCCGAGTGGTTTCCGGTGGGGTCGAGCGAGTACACCCCGGTCGAATGGAATTGGGTTTTCCGAGTGAACTGTTGGTCGAGTGGGTTGCACCCTGTGGCGATTTCAGTCGGTAGATGGTGCCATCCTTTGAATGTCATTTGCCTTAGGGCAGTGTCCTCGGTAAGGGTGTCTAGGTCGGGCCTATTACCCTACCCTAGGTACATGTCTTCGTCACCGTTATCGCACACGATCTGCGTATCAATCTCGTGCTCGATAGATGAGCCGTCACACACATTTCGTTTTCTGGCACACAAGTATATTTTGTTACCGTTTGTGATTAGTGCATCGCACACAATCTGTTCGAATGGTGTCCGATACATGTGTCATCTTAGGCCTTTCCTGTAGTAGTGCATGGTTCATCCACCAGTGTCTCCACCACGGTTGTCAGCGCAGGCACAGGTAATGTCGCTTGAAACTGCGTCGGTATTTCCCCAAAGAGGAAGGGATGATGCAATACAACTATGGTAGGTATTTCCATCGGTTGTGAAACCAAGGTATCAATCCAGTAGGAGAACCAAGCAACACTATGTAAACGGTACCTGCACACAAAGAACAAATACTTGCAACCCAACGCGTAAGAGGGGTTGTCAATCCCTCCTAGGTAACGGCGCCAGAAATTGGCAAGTTGACGGGAGACTATTTGATCCTCCCCGGTAAAAGGATAGATAAATTTATGGTAGATTGGATAAAACATGAAATAAAATAAGTAATAAAAAAGTGCAGCAAGGTATTTTTGGGTTTTTGGAATAATAGATCTGAAAATAAAAGCGAATAAAAATAGATATCAAAGCAAATATGATAAAGAATAGACCCGGGGGCTGTAGATTTCACTAGTGGCTTCTCTCGAGAAATAGCACACGGTGGGTAAACAAATTACTGTTGGGCAATTGATAGGAGATCGAATAATTATGACGATATCCAAGGTAATGATCAATATATAGGCATGACGTCCAAGATTAGTAGACTGACTCCTGCCTGCATCTACTACAATTACTCCACACATCGACCGCTATCCAGCATGCATCTAGTGTATTAAGTTCATGGAGAAACGGAGTAATGCAATAAGAACGATGACATGATGTAGACGAGATCTATTCATGGAGGAATAGCCCCCATCTTGTTATCCTTAATAGCAACAATACATGCGCGTCTTGCTGCCCCTTCTGTCACTGGGAAAGAACACCGCAATATCGAACCCATCACAAAGCACCTCTTCCCATGGCAAGAAAAATTGATCTAGTTGGCCTAACTAAACCAAAGATTCGAAGAAGAAATACGAGGCTATAAATAATCATGCATATAAGAGATCAAAGAAAACTCAAATAATATTCATGGATATAGATCTGATCATAAACTCAAAGTTCATCGGATCCCAACAAACACACCGCAAAAAGAGTTACATCAAATAGATCTCCAAGAGACCATTGTATTGAGAATCAAAAGAGAGAGAGAGAAAGCCATCTAGCTACTGCCTACGGACCCGTAGGTCTATGGTGGACTACTCACACATCATCGGAGAGGCACCAATGAGGATGATGAACCCCTCCGTGATGGTGTCTAGATTGGATCTCGTGGTTCTGGAACTTGCGGCGGCTGGAATTGTGTTTCGTCGACTCCCCTAGGGTTTCTGGAATATTTGGGAATTTATAGGGTGAAGAGGTGGTGCAGGAGGTCTCCGTGGGGGGCACGACCCCCCTGGGTGTGCCCTGGTGGGTTGTGCTCCCCACGGGCCTCCCCTCTGGTCCTTTCTTGGCCCGCAAGGTGTCTTCTGGTCCAGAAAAAATCTCCAAAAAGTTTGGACTCCGTTTGGTACTGATATTCTGCGAAGTAAAAAAAAAAAGCAAAAAACAGCAATTGGCACTGGGCACTATGTCAATAGGTTAGTCCCAAAAAATGATATAAAGTTGCTATATAATGAATATAAAACATCCAAGAATGATAATATAACAGCATGGAACAAGCAAAAATTATAGATACATTGGAGACGTATCAACGGACTCGGCTGCCGGCTTTGGCGGTGGTGCGATGTGATTCTTCGACGATGGAGGCAGGGCCGTAGTTGGTATCGTGCCGGCGCCAGAGGAGCAGGTGCAGGTGTCATAGGAGCAGGAGGTGGATTGATAACCCACAAGTATAGGGGATCGAAACATTTTTCGAGGGTAGTATTTCACCCAAATTTATTGATTCGACATAAGGGAAGCAAAAGAATATGTGTAAGTGTTAGCAGTTGAGTTGTCAATTCAACCACACCTGGAGAACTAAATATCTGCAGCAAAGTGATCAGTAGCACAGTAGTGATAGTTTGATAGCAGCGGTAGCAGTAGCAACAGTAACCGTAATAGTAGCAGTTTTACAGTGATTGTAACAGCAACAACAATAGTAACTTAGCAAAGATCAATATATGAAAAAGCGTAGGCATTGGATCTGTGATGAATAATTGTGCTGCATGACACTCACCATGTAACAGTCGCAACCTAGAGTGATACACATAGCTCCAATTCATCAATATAATGTAGGCATGTATTCCGTATATAGTCATACGTGCTTATAAAAAGAACTTGCATGTCATATTTTGTCCTACCCTCCCGTGGCAGCGGGGTCCTTAAGGAAACTAAGGGATTTTAAGGCCTCCTTTTAATAAAGAACCGAAACAAAGGATTAACACATGGTGAATACATGAACTCCTCAAATTACAGTCATCCCCGGAGAGTATACCAAACAATTGTCACTATGGGGTCTACGGATCAGAACAATAACAAGTGCATATGACTAGCAGATAGGATCAAGAACTCAAATATATTCATGAAAACATAGAGGGTTCAAATCTGAAATCATGGCACTCGGGCCCTAGTGACAAGCGTTGAGTATAGCAAAGTCATAGCAACATCAATATCAGAACATAGTGGATACTAGGGATCAAGCCCTAACAAATTGACTCGATTACATGATAAATCTCATCCAACTCCATCACCATCCAGCAAGCCTACGAAGGAATTACTCACTCCTGGTGGCGATCATCATGAAATTCGTGATGAAGAAGGGTTGGTGATGATGATTGCGATGAATCCCCCTCTCTGAAGCCCCGAACGGACTCCAGATCACCCCTCCCGATGAAGAACAAGAGGTGGCGACGGTTCTGTATCGTAAAACACAATGAAACTTCTTCTCCTGTTTTTTCTCAGGAAAAGGAATTTATAGGTTTGAGATTAGGGTTAGCGGAGCCACGTGGGCCCCACAAGGCATCAGGGTGCGCCTGGGGGTGGTCGTGTCCTGTTGCCTTGTGGGCAACTAGTGGCCTGATAACCCATAAGTACAGGGGATCGCAATAGTTTACGAGAGTAGAGTATTCAACCCAAATTTATTGATTCGACACAAGGGGAGCCAAAGAATATTTGCAAGTATTAGCAGTTGAGTTGTCAATTCAACCGCACCTGGACAACTAAATATCTGCAGCAGAGTGATCAGTAGCACATTAATATGATAGTTTGGTAGTAGTAGCAACGATAGCAGCGATAACGATAACAGTAGGAGTAGCAGTTCTATAGCAATTATGATAGTAGCAGCAATAGTAGTAGTAACTTAGCAAGATCAATATGTGAAAAGCTCGTAGGCATTGGATCGGTGATGCATAATTATGTTGGATAACATCCATCATGTAACAGTTATAACCTAGGGCGACACAGAACTAGCTCCAATTCATCAATTAATGTAGGCATGTATTCCGTATATAGTCATACGTGCTTGCGATAAGAACTTGCATGACATCTTTTGTCCTACCGTCCCGTGACAGCGGGGTCCATAAGGAAACTAAGGGATATTAAGGCCTCCTTTTAATAGAGAACCGGAACAAAGCATTAACACGTAGTGAATATATGATCTCCTCAAACTACGATAATCACCGGAAAGAATCCCAATTATTGTCACCTTGGGGTATGCGGATCATAACACGTAATAGGTGCGTATAACTTGGAAGATAGGGTCAAGAACATAAATATATTCATAAAAACATAAAGGGTTCAGATCTGAAATCATGGCACTCGGGCCCTAGTGACAAGCATTAAGCATAGAAAAGTCATAGTAACATCAATCTCAGAACATAGTGGATACTAGGGATCAAGCCCTAACAAAACTAACTCAATTACATGATAAATCTCATCCAACCCATCACCGTCCAACAAGTCTACGAAAGAATTACTCACTCCCGGCGGTGAGCATCATGAAATTGGTGATGAGGAAGGGTTGGTGATGACGATGGGGACGAATCCCCCTCTCCGGAGCCCTGAATGGACTCCACATCTGGCCTCGCGGTGAAGAATAGGAGGTGGCGGCGGCTCCGTATCGTAAAACACGATGAAACTTCCTCTCTTATTCTTTTCTCGGGAATTATGAATTTATAGTGCTGAGATTAGGGTCAGCGGAGCCTTGTGGGCCCCACAAGCCACCAGGGCATGCCGTGGTGCCTCGTGGGCAGCAGGTGGCCCCCCTCTAGTGGGTCTTTGCTCCAGTATTTTTTATATATTCCATAAAAAATCTCCAAAAAGTTTTGTCCAATTCCGAGAACTTTTATTTCTGCACAGAAAACAACACCATGGTAGTTCTACTGAAAACAACGTCAGTCCGGGTTAGTTTCATTCAAATCGTGCAAATTAGAGTCCAAAACAAGAGCAAAAGTGTTTGCAAAAGTAGATACGATAGAGACTTATCAACTCCCACAAGCTTAACTCATTGCTTGTCCCCAAAAATTCAGTTGACAAACTGAAAGTGATAAAGAAAAAAAATTACAAACTCTTTTGCTCTTGTATCTATATATATGCTTAAATAATACCCAGGTTTTCAGCAAAGATCATAATTAACCATGCAAATGATAAATCTTAGAAATTATGTTCACTCATATCAATGGCATAATCAACTAGCGAGCAATAATAACATATCTCAAATGCCAACACTTTGTCAAAACAATCATGATATAATATGACAACATGGTAACTCGCTAGCCCTTTCTGAGACCGGAAAACATAAATGCAGAGCACCTCCAAAGTTCAAGCAGCGACTAAACATTGTAATTCATGGAAGAAGAGATCCAGTCATGATGCACACAATATTAACTATACGCAATGCATAAGAATGACAATAGTGCTCTCAGGACTGGCGCTTGTTTGAGAAGATGATGACTCAACAATAAAAGTAAAATGACATAAAAGTAAATAGACAGGCCCTTCGCAGAGGGAAGCAGGGATTTGTAGAGGTGCCAGAGCTCGAAGCTTAAATCAGAGATAAGTATAATTTTTGGAGGCATGCCTTTCCTGTTAACGTCACGACCGAGAGTTTTCAATATATTCCATGCTAAACAAACTAGCGGCGGTTCTCAAGCGGTAAAGTAAAGTTTACTCCCCCTCCCCCTCCACCAACAAACACAAGCCATGGCTAGCCGAATCCTCGGGTGCCCTCCATACCAACAACTTTTCGGGGGAGTTTGTTTTATTATTTTGCAATTTTAATCATGGGACTGGGCATCCTGATTACCAGCCCCTCTCGTGTAAGGACAAGTGAATAAACACTCATCATGAGAATAACCCGCTTAGCATGGAAGATATTAACCGCCCCCTGTCGCTCCATGAGCGGTACAAGCACAGAAAACAGATGTTCATTTGAATATTTAGAGGTGGCACATGCAAATTTACTTGGAACGGCAAAGTAATACCGCATATAGGTAGATATAGTGGACTCATCTAGAATAACTTTGGTTTAGAGATTTGGATGCACAAGCAGTATTCCCGCTTAGTACAGGCAAAGGCTAGCAAAAAGATTGAGAAGCGACCAACTAGAGAGCGAAAACGGTCATAAACATACATTATGAATAATTAACATTGAATACTAGCATGAGTAGGTGATACATCTCCAACGTATCTATAATTTTTGATTGTTCCATGTTGTTATATTATCAATCTTGGATGTTTTATATTCATTTACTAGCAACTTTATATCATTTTTTGGGACTAACCTATTGACATAGTGCCCAGTGCCAGTTGATGTTTTTTCCTTGTTTTTTTACTTCATAGAATATCAATACCAAACGGAGTCCAAATGCCACCAAACTTTTTGGAGAATTTTTTCTGCCCAAAAAATACCCGGGAGGCCCAAGAAGTGCACCAAAGAGGGCCTGTGGGGCCCACTAGGCACCAGGGCGTGCCAAAGGCCCCTGGCGCGCCCTGGTGGGTAGTGGAGCCCATAGGCACCCCCTCCACCGCCTATCAGCTCTATTAATACTCTAAAATCCCAAAAACCCGAGGGGAGTCGAGAGAAAATAGTTTCCACCGCCGCAAGTTCTAGAACCACGAGATCCAATCTAGAGGCCTTTTTCGGCACTCTGCCGGAGGGGTCAATGATAACCCACAAGTATAGGGGATCGCAACAGTTTTCAGGGGTAGAGTATTCAACCCAAATTTATTGATTCGACACAAGGGGAACCAAAGAATATTCTCAAGTATTAGCAGCTGAGTTGTCAATTCAACCACACCTGAAAGACTTAATATCTGTAGCAAAGTATTAAGTAGCAAAGTAGTTTGGAAGTAACGGTAACGGTGGCAAAAGTAACAGTAGCAGTTTTGTAGCAATCGTAACAGTGGCAACAGAAAAGTAACGAAGCAAAGATCAATATGTGAAAAGCTCGTAGGCAATGGATCAATGATGGATAATTATGTCGGATGGCATTCATCATGCAACAGTTATAACCTAGGGTGACACAGAACTAGCTCCAATTCATCAATATAATGTAGGCATGTATTCCGAATATAGTCATACGTGCTTATGGAAAAGAACTTGCATGACATCTTTTGTCCTACCCTCCCGTGGCAGCGGGGTCCTAATGGAAACTAAGGGATATTAAGGCCTCCTTTTAATAGAGAACCGGACCAAAGCATTAGCACTTAGTGAATACATGAACTCCTCAAACTACGGTCATCACCGGGAAGTGTCCCGACTATTGTCACTCCAGGGTTGCCGGATCATAACACGTAGTAGGTGACTATAACTTGCAAGATAGGATCAAGAACACATATATATTCATGAAAAAATAATAGGTTCAGATCTGAAATCATGGCACTCAGGCCCTAGTGACAAGTATTAGGCATAGCAAAGTCATAGCAATATCAATCTTAGAACATAGTGGATACTAGGGATCAAACCCTAACAAAACTAACTCAATTACATGATAAATCTCATCCAACCCATCACCGTCTAGCAAGCCTACGATGGAATTACTCATGCACGGCGGTGAGCATCATGAAATTGATGATGGAGGATGGTTGATGATGATGATGGCGACGATTTCCCCTCTCCAGAGCCCCGAACGGACTCCAGATCTGGCCTACCGAGGAAGAACAGGAGGTGGTGGCGGCTCCGTATCGTAAAACATGATGAATCCTTCTCTCTTATTTTTTTTCTCCCCGAATGTGAATATATGGAGTTGGAGTTGAGGTCGGTGGAGCTTCGTGGGACCCACAAGCCAGGGGGCGTGCCCAGGGGGTAGGGCACGCCCCCCACCCTTGTGGACAGGTGGTGGGTCCCCCTCGGTTGATTCTTTCGCCAATATTTTTTATTTATTCCAAAAATATTCTCCGTGAAGTTTCAGGTCATTCCGAGAACTTTTATTTCTGCACAAAAATAACACCATGGTAATTCTGCTGAAAACAACGTCAGTCCGAGTTAGTTCCATTCAAATCATGCAAATTAGAGTCCAAAACAAGGGCAAAAGAGTTTGGAAAAGTAGATACGATGGAGACGTATCAACTCCCCCACGCTTAACCCATTGCTTGTCCTCAAGCAATTCCGTTGACAATCTGAAAGTGAGAAAGAAAAACTTTTACAAACTCTGTTTGATCTTGTTGTTGCAAATATGTATAGCCAGCATTCAGGTTTTCAGCAAAGATTATGAACTAACCACATTCACAATAACATTTAGGTCTCACGTTTACTCATATCAATGGCACAATCAACTAGCGAGTAATAATAATAAATCTCGGATGACAACACTTTTCCAAAACAATCGTGATATGATATAACAAGATGGTATCTCGCTAGCCCTTTCTGAGACCACAAAACATAAATGCAGAGCACCCCTGAAGATCAAGGACTGACTAGACATTGTAATTCATGGTAAAAGAGATCCAGTCACAGTCATACTCAATATCAATTAATAACAACGCATACAAATGACAGTGGTGCTCTCTAACTGGTGCTTTTTATAAGAGGATGATGACTCAGCATAAAAGTAAATAGATAGGCCCTTCGCAGAGGGAATAAGGGATTTGCAGAGGTCCCAGAGCTCGAGCTTTTTGAAACAGAGATGAATATAATTTTGAGCGGTATGCTTTCATTGTCAACATAACGGCCAAGAGATCTCGATATCTTCCATGCTACATACATTATAGGCGGTTCCCAAATAGAATGGTAAAGTTTTTACTCCCCCTCAACCAACAAGCACACTCCATGGCTGGTCCGAAACAACGAGTACCGTCCATACAAGCAACAATCCTGGGGGAGTTTTGTTTTAAATTATTTTGATTTGATTTGAGCATGGGACTGGGCATCCCGATTACCAGCCATTTTCTCGTGAATGATGAGCGGAGTCCACTCATCGTGAGAATAACCCACCTAGCATGGAAGATACTGACAGCCCCCAGTCGCCACATGAGCAATTCGGGCATAAAAACAGATTATCATCTGAAGGTTTAGAGTTTGGCACATGCAAATATACTTGGAACAACAGGTAAATACCGCATATAGGTAGGTATGGTGGACTCATATGGAATAACTTTGGGTCTATGGAAGTGGATGCACAAGCAGTATTCCCGCTTAGTACAAGTGAAGGCTAGCAAAAGACTGGGAAGCGACCAACTAGAGAGCGACAACAGTCATAAACATGCATTGAGAGTAACCAACATTGAGTGCAAGCATGAGTAGGATATAAATCACCATGAACATAAATATCGTAGAGGCTATGTTGATTTTGTTTTCAACTACATGTGTGAACATGTGCCAAGTCAAGCCACTCGAATCATTCAAAGGAGGATACCATCCTATCATACTAAATCACAACCATTTTAAAAGCATGTTGGCACGCAAGGTAAACCATTATAAACTCCTAGCTAATTAAGCATGGCATGAGTAACTATAATCTCTAATTGTCATTGCAAACATGTTTCATTCATAATAGGATGAATCAGGAATGATGAACTAATCATATTTACAAAAACAAGACAGGTCAAGTTCATACCAGCTTTTCCTCATCCCAATCATTTCATCATATATTGTCATTATAGCCTTTCACTTGCACGACCGAACGATGTGAATAATAATAATAGTGCATGTGTATTGGACTAAGCTGGAATATGCAAACATTTATTCAAAGGAGAAGACAAAGTAATATGGGCTCTTCGTTAGATCAACAATAATGCATATGAGAGCCACTCATCATTTTCATCGTGGTCTTCTCCTCTCGACCCCCAAAGAAAAGAAAAGAATTTCAAAGAAACACACTGAAATGTTTTTGGAGTTTTTGTTTTTCTGAAGAAAGTAAAACAGGAACGAGAAAAACTATTTACACGGGAAAGCTCCCAACAAGCAAAAGAAGGACGAGAAATCTTTTTGGGTTTTCTTTAATACTACAACTAAGCATGGTAGGGAAATAAGCTATAACTAATTTTTTTTCTCAAAGTTTTTTCAAACACACAAGAAGAAAGCGGGAAAAAGAAAGTAAACTAACATGGATAATACAATGAAAAAGTATGAACACCGACAACTGGAATGAGTGTGTGAACATGAATGTAATGTCGGTGAGAAATACGTACTCCCCCAAGCTTAGGCTTTTGGCCTAAGTTGGTTTAGGCCCATGGATCAAAGTGACCCTCTCCGATGTACTGAGGAGGTTCCTGGGGGTTCCACTGGTTAACGAGCTCATTCGGCTCCCACTGATAAATAGACTCTTGATACGGATCAGGTGATGGCTCTGGCTCAGGAACTGGAGATCATGTCCCCTCCCAGTATGCGTAAATGTCCGCGGGCATGATGAAGTACCTGCCTGAATGAATATCGAACAAAGAAGGTGCATGCAAGGTAATAATCTGACAAGTCTTCTTGCTAAATACCAGGTTATAGATGAGTCTCTTGTCATCGTCTTTCTTAATAAAATCATGTGCTACCATACTGTCATAATCTAAGTATATAGTGGGCAGCAGCTTCTCCTCTCCCTCATCGTGCCTAATGGGTATCTCGAAGCGTTTAGCGAGGCGGGAGGCATAGATACCTCCAAAGATAGGACCCTTCGTATGGTTTAAACTCAACCGTCAAGCAACCATAGCACCTAAACTAAAAGTTCTATCGCGAAGTAAAGCATGGCGCAAAATAGCAAGGTCAGGAGCACTAAGGCCTCCACTCTCCCCGCGACCAATTAAACATCTCCCCGCAAATAATGAGTAATAGCACAAAACAGGAAAATGTAAACTAGCCACTCTCGCTTCCGACACCTTTCTCCTTTCCCCTACGGTAACTTCATCAATAAAATCTTCCACATCTCTAGGACGTGGCTCATCGATGCTACCTTCATAAGGTAATTTGCAAACCTCAGAAAAGTCAAAAAGCGCCATCTCCTTATGCTCATCATATAAATAAAATTCTACCATGGGTGGTGATCTCCTAGCATGAAAGTGAAAATTTTGCACGAAAGTATTAGTGAGTAAGAGGTACTGATCACACTTATCATGGAGAAAGTCGGTGATGCCTGCATTCCCAGACAAATAATAGAAATCCTCGTAAATTCCGGCCACCTCCAAGAATGCATCACATGGCCATTCACACGGCCGAACTTCCGCGGTGCGAGGAAGGTTGTACTTGGGTTTCTTCTTCTCTCCATTTTCCTTTTCATTTTTCTTCCTCTGAAAAATTTCTGAAACTTTTAGTGACTCAAAATAAAAGTGAACCAAACTCAACAAAATTGATAGCAACTACTCCCACAAGTGTCTAGAGGCTAAATCATGCATCAAAACTACTTTGGACCATATAAATTTGACATGCAAGCTCAAGAACAAGGTCACCACAGCAGCAAAAATTTGCAATAAATAAAGCACTGGAACAAAAACTAATTGGACCATTGGAGAAGTCACATACCGAAGAACAATCCCCCAAAACAGTTTTGCAAATGGAGCTTTACACAAGGAGATCGAAAATCGCAGCAAGATGAGCAAGAACACGGGTTTGAGCTATAGAATATTTTTTTCTGGAGGAAGACGAAGTGGATGGGTGCTGGAATAATTGAGGGGGCCTATGTGGGACCCACAAGGCATGGGGCGCGCCCAGGGGGTAGGGCGCGCCCTCCACCCTTGTGGTCCACTGGTGCAGCCCCCTGGTGCAATCTTAGTGCCAGAAATTCTAAAATATTCTATAAAAAAGCATACTAAATTTTCAGGGCATTTGGAGAACTTTTATTTTCGGGACATTTTTTATTGCATGGATAATTCAGAAAACAGACAGATAATACTATTTTTGCTTTATTTATTCTAAATAACAGAAAGTAAAAAGTAAGTACAGAAAGTTGTGCCTTCTAAATTCATCCATCTCGTGCTCATCAAAAGGAATCCGTTAACAAGGTTGATCAAGTCTTATTAACAAACCTCTTTCGAATAACATGAAACCGGAGAATTTTCGAATAACACTAAGTTACCTCAACAAGGATATGCATGTTCCCAACAATAAGAATATCATATTTCTTGTTGACAGTAGGGAGAGGAAATTCAAAACCTCCGATAGTAATAGTTGAAAATTTTCCAATAGAATTGATACTATGAACTTGAGGTTGTTTCTTCAGAAAGTGTACCGTATGCTCATTACCATTAACATGAAAAGTGACATTGCCTTTATTGCAATCAATAACAGCCCCTACAGTATTCAAAAAGGGTCTACCAAGGATGATCGACATACTGTCGTCCTCGGGAATGTCAAGAATAACAAAGTCCGTTAAGATAGTAACATTTGCAACCACAACAGGCACATCCTCACAAATAACGATGGGTATAGCAGTTGATTTATCAGCCATTTGCAAAGAGATTTCAGTAGGTGTCAACTTATTCAATTCAAGTCTATGATATAAAGAGAAAGGCATAACACTAACACCGGCTCCAAGATCACATAAAGCAGTTTTAACATAGTTTCTTTTAATGGAGCATGGTATAGTTGGTACTCCTGGATCCCCAAGTTTCTTTGGTATTCCACCCTTAAAAGTGTAATTAGCAAGCATGGTGGAAGTTTCAGCTTCAGGTATCTTTCTTTTATTTGTAATAATATCTTTCATATACTTAGCATAAGGAGGCATTTTAAGCATATCAGTTAAACGCATATGCAAGAAGATAGGTCTAATCATTTCAGCAAAGCGCTCAAAATCCTCATCATCCTTTTTCTTGGATGGTTTAGGAGGAAAGGGCATGGGTTTTTGTACCCATGGTTCTCTTTCTTTACCATGTTCCCTAGCAACGAAGTCTCTCTTATCATAACATTGATTCTTTGATTGTGGGTTATCAAGATCAACAACAGGTTCAATCTCTATATCATTATCATTACTAGGTTGAGCATTGACATGAACATCATCATTAGCATTATCACTAGGTTCATGTTCATCACCAGATTGTGTCTCAGCATCAGAAATAGAAATATCATTTGGATTCTTAGGTGTGTCTATAACAGGTACACTAGAAGCATGCAAAGTCCTATCAGTTTTCTTTTTATTACTAGGACTAGATGCATCAGTATTAATTCTCTGAGAGTCTTGCTCAACTCTCTTAGAATGACCCTCAGGATACAAAGGTTCCTGGGTCATTTTACCACCTCTAGTCATAACCCTAACAACATTATCATTGTTCTTACTATTCAACTCATTAAGCAAATCATCCCGTGCCTTAAGTACTTGTTCTACTTGAGTTCTAATCATGGAAGCATGTTTACTAATAAGCTTAAGATCATTAATAGTTCTACTCATATAATCACACAAGTGGTTAAGCATGTGAGCATTACGTTTCAATTGTCTACTAACATAAGCATTGAAATTTTCTTGTTTAACAATAAAATTATCAAACTCATCCAAGCATTGACTAGCAGACTTATTATGAGGAATATCACCTTCATCAAATCTATATAGAGAGTGTACCTCTACTACCTGTGTCGGGTTATCAAGACCATGTATTTCTTCAATAGGCGGTAAATTCTTAACATCTTCAGCTTTAATACCTTTTTCTTTCATAGATTTCTTTGCCTCTTGCATATCTTCAGGACTGAGAAATAGAATACCTCTTTTCTTCGGAGTTGGCTTAGGTGGTGATTTGGGAAGGGTCCAATCATTATCATTACTCAATAGCAATTCAGCTTGCTCAATAGTTCGTTCCCTGAAAACACAACCAGCACAACTATCTAGGTGGTCCCTAGAAGCATCGGTTAGTCCATTATAAAAGATATCAAGTATTTTATTTTTCTTGAGAGGATGATCAGGCAAAGCATAAGTAACTGGAGAAGCCTCCCCCAAGCTTGTGGGAGACTCTCTTCTTCAATTTGCACAAAGTTAAATATTTCCTTTAAAGCAGCTTGTTCTTATGAGCAGGGAAATATTTTTCAGAGAAGTAATATATCATATCCTGGGGACTACGCACACAACTAGGAGCAAGAGAATTAAACCATAACTTAGCATCACCCTTTAACGAGAAAGGAAACAATTTAAGAATATAGTAATAGTGGATTTTTTCCTCATGAGCAAATACGGTGGCTATATCATTCAATTTAGTAAGATGTGCCACAACAATTTCAGATTCATAACCATAGAAAGGATCAGATTCAACCAAAGTAATTAACTCAGGATCGACAGAGAATTCATAATCCTTATCAGTAACAAAGATAGGTGAAGTAGCAAACTTAGGATCATATTGCATTCTAGCATTCGAAGACTTTTCTTTCAGCTTAGCTAACAGTTTCTTAAGATCATCTCTATCATTGCAAGCAAGAAAGTCTCTAGCAGTTTCTTCATCCATAATATAACCCTCAGATACAATAGGCAATTCATATCTAGGGGGAGAATCATAATCTTTAGTTTCAATAATATCATCAGTTTCAGTAATTTCATTTTCTCTAACCCTAGCAAGTTGTTCATCAAGAAATTCACCTAGTGGCACAGTATTATCAAGCAAAGCAGTAGTATCATCATAAGCATCATGCATAGCAGAAGTGGCATCATCAATTACTTGCGACATATCAGAATTACTAGCAGGTGTAGGTGTCGCAAGCTTACTCAAAACAGAAGGTGAATCAAGTGCAGAGCTAGATGGCAGTTCCTTACCTCCCCTCGTAGTAGAGGGAAAAGTCTTGGTTCTGGTATCTTTCAAATTCTTCATAGTGATCAACAGATATAAATCCCAAGTGACTCAGAGAATAGAGCTATGCTCCCCGGCAACGGTGCCAGAAAAAGTTCTTGATAACCCACAAGTATAGGGGATCACAACAGTTTTCGAGGGTAGAGTATTCAACCCAAATTTATTGATTCAACACAGGGGGAGCCAAAGAATATTCTCAAGTATTAGCAGCTGAGTTGTCAATTCAACCACACCTGAAAGACTTAATATCTGCAGCAAAGTATTCAGTAGCAAAGTAGTATGGAAGTAACGGTAACGGTGGAAAAAGTAATAGTAGCAGTTTTGTAGCAATCGTAACTGTTAGAGCTGTGTCGAATATTGTGTACAAGGTAGGTTACAGTTGGACTTTGAGTAGTATTGTGTTTAGATAGGATATAGAGTCGTGTCCTAGTAGGACACTTGTATCCTAGGCCTCTCATATATAGCGAGGGTAAACACACAATGTAAACTATGCCAACATAATAGCATAGGCACGTGGGGGAGCCGGCGGCGTGTGCCGGCGCCCCGGCGGCCGGAGTGCGGTATTGTAGCGGTGTCATGGGGAGGAGCGCCCGTAGTCAGGCCCCGGGGATGTAGCCATATCGGTGAACCTTGTTAACAAATCTTGGTGTCATGCTGGTGTGATTGCTTGGTCCTCGGTAGATCGACGAAGCGCCTCGGATTAATTCTAACAAGTGGTATCAGAGCTAGGTTGTTCGTAGGTAGGCTGTGAATTGTTGATCTAGAGGAGAACACGTGGAAGCTGTCGATGGGATCTAGTGAGATGCAATGAGTATGATTGGAGACATGACAGCGGATGTTGTCACGTCGGTGGATCAAGGTTGCTCTTGAAGATTTGGGAACGACGGCGTCGTGTTTGGAAGAAGCACAAGGCGATGCACGCGTACGTACGACAGTCTCGATGATCTGTTTAGGGCGACGGCGGCATAGCCACAGGCTCAGACGACGCGTTGCAGCATGTGGCATGGCAGCCGGCAGGAAACCCAAGCACCGCTGTGGTGGGCCATCATGGTCTTGCGCGGAGCGGCCCTTGACGAACAGTGGCCTGGCGACGTGCGCGTACTGGCGTACAGGTGCGTGGTGCAGTACGGTCAAAGCAATTCAGTAACCGACAGTGATTTGTTTGGAAACAAAAGGAGACCGAGTCTCCATAGACGTGACACAGACAGGCAGATCAAATCTTGTGAAGGAAAAATCCATTGATACATCCATCGGGGACTAGCAAGGATGCATTGGCAAGGCAAAAGCAATTAGCTTAGCATCATCAGGAGTTAAAGCCAAGACAGGAGCTGCTCACGTGAAGACCAAGTTGGTTGGTTTTGCTAGTAGCGTCGCGTGGAAAGCTCATATAGTTTTTTCACAGGGTTAGCTATAGGAAGAACCAGGACATCAACGGGTTCCAGGTTTGAGGTAGAGAAGTTCGTGGAACTGAAAACCTTGGGTTATGGCAGACAAAGGTGAAAGATTTGTTGGCACAACAGGGATGCTTGAAGGCGTTGCGGGAAGTCAATTCAGCTAAGATGGAATTATCATGTGATGGATGGAAATTCACGGAAGACGATGTGGGAGCCTCGAGCGTGTCATGTAGCCGGACAAGTTCGCTGGGTCGGACTAGATAGTCTGACGGATCGACGTGAGTCGGTTGGAACAGAAGACGGTGGTGGGATCGGCGACAGCGACATATGAGCGTGATGCTGATGGTGACCGACTTCTGGGCGTGGAAACACGTGATGCAGGCCCGAGGGCTTGTGTGGCTTCGACAAGACTATGACGCGGGATTGATTCAAGGTGGTGTATACACGGAGCTTGAAGTCGATGAGGCGCAGGGGTGGACTGATCATCTACCATGGAGTCATGTTGAAGGTGGAGCTGGGTTGAGAGGCTATGGTGTAAGTCGACAGAGAGTCGAAGCCTATTCAGCGATGGAAAAGCGAGGGACACGTAGTTTGGACTGGAGCCCAGTGGTCTGATGGAAGCGTGAAACTCGTCATCGGTTGGCGATGATCGGTGGTACTCTGTAGTGGGGGTTGAGTGGTGTGGGTTTGCGACCCTTGAGACTCGACCAGGACAGCGGAGGCTCGACGCCGTAATAGCGGCGAGGCGTGTGGTATGCATGGGGACATGGAGATGGACCAGGGCTCTGGTGGTCATACATGTGGTGAGACAACTGCGAATTTGACTTGGGATGACTACAAGCAATGGTGAAATTCCTTCAAGTTTCAGACAGGCGGTCAAGAAAGGAGCGGTGATGTTGAGTTCAGGTAACTCTTATGTGTGACACCCAATATGTGAGTTGTTCACTTTCACGTAGGTCAGTGATCAGTGTGTGATGGCGTTGAATGGATACTCTGGAAGTTGGGAGCACAAACTAGAGTAACAAGGAACTTAATTTTGCTCGAGTGTTGATTGTGGTCAAGAAAATAAGGGACTACAAGTTGCAGGTGGAGTCATATGGAGTCTTTGGAGTAGCAGCGGTACTCATGGGATAAACTCAAGTTCAATGTACATGGAAGTTTGACGCATGGACGAATTCAGGGTGGTGGAGAATATTCGCCAAGGTGGAGTTTGTTAGAGTTGTGTCGAATATTGTGTACAAGGTAGGTTACAGTTGGACTTTGAGTAGTATTGTGTTTAGATAGGATATAGAGTCGTGTCCTAGTAGGACACTTGTATCCTAGACCTCTCATATATAGCGAGGGTAAACACACAATGTAAACTATGCCAACATAATAGCACAGGCACGCGGGGAGCCGGCACCCCGGTGGCCGGAGTGCGGTATTGTAGCGGTGTCATGGGGAGGAGCGCCCGTAGTCAGGCCCCGGGGATGTAGCCATATCGGTGAACAAATCTCGGTGTCGTGCTAGTGTGATTGCTTGGTCCTCGGTAGATCGACGGAGCGCCTCAGATTAATTCTAACAGTAATAGTGGCAACGGAAAAGTAACGAAGCAAAGATCAATATGTGAAAAGCTCGTAGGCAATGGATCAATGATGGATAATTATGTCAGATGGCATTCATCATGCAACAGTTATAACCTAGGGTGACACAGAACTAGCTCCAATTCATCAATATAATGTAGGCATGTATTCCGAATATAGTCATACGTGCTTATGCAAAAGAACTTGCATGCCATCTTTTGTCCTACCCTCCCGTGGCAGTGGGGTCCTAATGGAAACTAAGGGATATTAAGGCCTCCTTTTAATAGAGAACCGGACCAAAGCATTAGCACTTAGTGAATACATGAACTCCTCAAACTACGGTCATCACCGGGAAGTGTCCCGACTATTGTCACTCCGGGGTTGCCGGATCATAACACATAGTAGGTGACTATAACTTGCAAGATAGGATCAAGAACACATATATATTCATGAAAACATAATAGGTTCAGATCTGAAATCATGGCACTCGGGCCCTAGTGATAAGCATTAGGCATAGCAAAGTCATAGTAACATCAATCTTAGAACATAGTGGATACTAGGGATCAAACCCTAACAAAACTAACTCGATTACATGATAAATCTCATCCAACCCATCACCGTCCAGCAAGCCTACGATGGAATTACTCATGCACGGCGGTGAGCATCATGAAATTGGTGATGGAGGATGGTTAATGATGATGATGGCGACGATTTCCCCTCTCCGGAGCCCCGAACGGACTCCAGATCTGGCCTCCCAAGGATGAACAGGAGGTGGCGGCGGCTCCGTATCGTAAAACGCGATGAATCCTTCTCTCTTATTTTTTTCTCCCCGAACGTGAATATATGGAGTTGGAGTTGGGGTCGGTGGAGCTTCGTGGGACCCACAAGCCAGGGGGGCGCGCCCAGGGGGGTAGGGCGCGCCCCCACCCTTGTGGACAGGTGGTGGGTCCCCCTCGGTTGATTCTTTCGCCAATATTTTTTATTTATTCCAAAAATATTCTTCGTGAAGTTTCAGGTCATTCCGAGAACTTTTATTTCTACACAAAAATAACACCATGGCAATTCTGCTGAAAACAGCGTCAGTCCGAGTTAGTTCCATTCAAATCATGCAAATTAGAGTCCAAAACAAGAGCAAAAGAGTTTGGAAAAGTAGATACGATGGAGACGTATCAGTCAACCATCACGGAGGGGTTCTTCATCAACACCCTTGCCCCTCCGATGATGCGTGAGTAGTTCACTACAGACCTATAGGTGTGTAGTTAGTAGCTAGATGGCTTCTTCTCTCTTTTTTATCTTCAATACAATGTTCTCCTCGATGTTCTTGAAGATTTATTTGATGTAATGACTTTTTGCGGTGTGGTTGTTGGGATCCGATGAATTGTGAGTTTATGATCAGATCTATCTATGAATATTATTTGAGTCTTTGCTGAACTATTTTATGCATGATTGTTATAGCCTCGTATTTCTTCTCCGGAACTTTGGTTTGGTTTGACGAGCTAGATTGATTTTTCTTGCCATGGGAAGAGGTGCTTTGTGATGGGTTCGATCTTGCAGTGCTCAATCTCAGTGAGAGAAGGAGACATGACACGCATGTATTGTTGCCATTAAGGATAAAAAGATGGGGTATATTCCTACATGAATAGATCTTGTCTACATCATGTCATCGTTCTTATTGCATTACTCTGTTTCTTCATGAACTTAATACACTAGATGCATGCTGGATAGCGGTTGATGTGTGGAGTAATAGTAGTAGATGGAGGCAAGAGTCGGTCTACTAATCTTGGATGTGATGCCTATATACATGATCATTCCCTTGGATATCGTCATAATTATTCTCTTTTCTATCAATTGCCCAACAGTAATTTGTTTACCCACCGTATGCTATTTTCTCGAGAGAAGCCTCTAATGAAATCTACGGCCCCAGGTCTATTTTCCTATCATATTAAACTAAAAAATACATTGCTAAAAATTTTATTTATTTATTTTATTTTTTGTTTTTGTTATATCTATTTATTAAATCTCTTACAATTTAATCTATCTCAATACCGAGGAGGGATTGACAACCCCTTGCTATTTCTTGAGCTTGCGTTGATTTTTCCCTTGAAGAGGAAAGGGTGATGCAGCAAAGTAGAGGTAAGTATTTCCCTCAGTTAAGAACCATGGTATCAATCCAGTAAGAGGCACAAGCAAGTCCCCAATATATGCACCTGCACAAACTAACAAACACTTGCACACAACGCGAAAAAGGGGTTGTCAATCCCTTCACGGTCACTTGCAAGAGTGGGATCTAATAGAGATAGGTATAAAAGACAAGTAAAATAGTAAAATAAAGTAAATATAAATAAATTGCAGCAAGGTATTTTTGGGTTTTTGGTTTTATAGATCTGAAAATATATGATGGAAAATAGACCCGAGGGCCATAGGTTTCACTAGAGGCTTCTCTCTCAAAGAAAGCATACGGTGGGTAAACAAATTACTGTTGAGCAATTGATAGAAAAGCGCAAACTTATGACGATATCCACGGCAATGATCATGGATATAGGCATTACATCCGTGACAAGTAGACCGACTCCTTCCTACATCTACTACTATTACTCCACACATCGACCGGCTCCAGCCTCCATCTAGAGTATTAAGTTCATAAGAACAGAGTAACGCCTTAAGCAAGATGACATGATGTAGAGGGATAGATCCAATCAATATGGTAAAACCCCCATCTTTTTATCCTTAATAGCAATAATACAAATACGTGCCTCTCTACCCCTACTGTCACCGGGTGAGGACACAGCAAGATTGAACCCATCACAAAGCACCTCTCCCATTGCAAGAAAAACCAATCTAGGTGGCCAAACCAAATCGATAGATCAGAGAGAAATACAAAGCTATCTTAATCACGCATAAAAGAGTTCAGAGAAGACTCAAATAATATTCATAGATAATCTGATCATAACTCCACAATTCATCGGATCTCAACAAACGCACCGCAAAAGAAGATTACATCGAATAGAACTCCAAGAACATTGAGGAGAACACTATATTGAAGATCAAGGAGAGAGAAGAAGCCATCTAGCTACTAGCTATGGACCCATAGGTATGTGGTAAACTACTCATGCATCATCGGAAGGGCAACAAGGTTGGTGTAGAGGCCCTTCGTGATCGAATCCCCCTCCGACGGAGTGCCGGAAAAGGTCCCAAGATGGGATCTCAGGAGAAAGAAGCTTGCGGCGACGAAAAAGTATATTTTGTGTGCCCTCTGGTGTAGGGGGAATATTTGAGGATTTATAGTGCTGGAGTTAGGGTTAGGAGAGTCCCGAGGGGCCCCCAAGCCCTGAGGGCGCCCCCCCTGGGGCGCGGCCAGGAGGCTTGTGGCCTTCTTGTGGCTCCTCTGGCCTCCTCCCGAAGCTTCGTGGTGTCTTGTCGTCCAAGAAAAATCATCGTAAAGTTTTATTCCGTTTGGACTCCGTTTGGTATTGATTTTCTGTAAAAGTCAAAAACAAGGAAAAAATAGCAACTGGCACTGGGCACTAGGTTAATAGGTTAGTCCCAAAAATGATATAAAATAGTATATAAATGCATGTAAAATATCCAAGATAGATAATATAATAGCATGGAACAATCAAAAAATTATAGATACATTGGAGACGTATCAAGCATCCCCAAGCTTAATTCCTGCTCGTCCTCGAGTAGGTAAATGATAAAAATAGAATTTTTGATGTGGAATGCTACCTAACATATTTATCAATGCAATTTTATTTATTGTGGCATGAATGTTCAGATCCATAAGATTCAAAACAAAAGTTTAATATTGACATAAAAACAATAATACTTCAAGCATACTAATAAAGCAATCATGTCTTCTCAAAATATAATGGCTAAAGAAAGTTATCCCTATAAAATCATATAGTCTTGTCATGCTCTATCTTCATCGCACAAAGTATTTATCACGCACAACCCCGATGAGAAGCCAAGCAGTTGTTTCATACTTTTAATGTTCTCAAGCTTTTGGATATAGCACTATAGGTGGAATAGAGTATGGTGGAGGTTGTGAGGAGAAAAAAAAAGGAGAAAGTCTCACATCAACTAGGCAAATTAATGGGCTATGGAGATGCCCATCAATTGATATCGATGCGAGTGAGTAGGGATTGCCATGCAACGGATGCACTAGAGCTATAAGTGTATGAAAGCTCAAAAGAAAACTAAGTGGGTGTGCATCCAACTTGCTTGCTCATGAAGACCAAGGGCAATTTGAGGACGCCCATCATTGGAATATACAATCCAAGTTCTATAACGAAAAATTCCCACTAGTATATGAAAGTGACAAAATAGGAGACTCTCTATGGTGCTACTTTGAAGCACAAGTGTGGAAAAAGGATATTAACATTGTCCCTTCTCTCTCTTTCTCTCATTTTTTTCATTTTTTTCTTTTGGGCTCTTTGGCCTCTCTTTTTTTCGTCCGAAGCCTCATCCCGACTTGTGGGGGAATCATAGCCTCCATCATTCATTCCTCACATAGGATAATGCTCTAATAATCATGATAATCACACTTTTATTTACTTACCACTCAAGAATTACAACTCGATACTAGAACAAAATATGAATCTATATGAATGGCTCCGGCGGTGTACCGGGATGTGCAATGATCAAGCGTAGCAAAGATATCAAAAAATGGACAAGCCATGAAAATATCATGCTAGCTATCTTACGATCATGCAAAGCAATATGACAATGATGGTATGTGTCATAATAAACGGAACGGTGGAAGTTGCATGATAATATATCATCACACTTTTATTTACTTACAACTCAAAAATTACAACTCGATACTAGAACAAAGATATGACTCTATATGAATGCCTCCGGCGGTGTACCGGGATGTGCAATGATCTAGCGTGACATGTATAAAAATATGAACGGTGGCCTTGCCACAAATACTATGTCAACTATATGATCACGCAAATCAATATGACAATGATGGTATGTGTCATAATAAACGGAACGTTGGAAGTTGCATGGTAATATATCTCAGAATGGCTATGGAAATGCCATAATAGGTAGGTATGGTGGCTGTTTTGAGGAAGGGTATATGGTGGATTTAATGCACCGGCGAAAGTTGCACGGTACTAGAGAGGCTAGCAATGGTGGAAGGGTGAGAGTGCGTATAATCCATGGACTCA
The DNA here is from genome assembly GCA_011799875.1 of Thinopyrum elongatum. Classification (NCBI taxonomy): domain Eukaryota; kingdom Viridiplantae; phylum Streptophyta; class Magnoliopsida; order Poales; family Poaceae; genus Thinopyrum; species Thinopyrum elongatum. The sequence goes on from CM022300.1 coordinate 496,003,870, forward strand.
ACATTAGTCATAAAGAACTCATATACTTATTGCAAAAATTTATTAGCCATCGAAACAAAGCACTAATACGCATGCTCCTAGGGGGATAAATTGGTAGGAAAAGACCATCGCTCGTCCCCGACCGCCACTCTTAAGGAAGACAATCATAAATAAATCATGCTCCGAATTCATCACATAACGGTTCACCATACGTGCATGCTTCGGGAATCACAAACCTTAACACAAGTATTTATACTAATCCACAATTACTCACTAGCATGACTCTAATATCACCATCTTTATATCTCAAAAGAAATGCAAGGAATCAAACTTCTCATATATTCAATGCTCTTTATGAAAGTTTTTATTATATCCCTCTTGGATGCCTATCATATTAGGACCAAATTCATAACCTAAGAAAATTTCCATACTATTTTCAAGACTCTCAAAATAATATAAGTGAAACATGAGAGTTCACCAATTTCTACAAAATAAAACCATCGCCGTGCTCTAAAAAGATATAAGTGAAGCGCTAGAGCAACTACCTAGCTCAAAAGATATAAGTGAAGCACATAGAGCATTCTAATAAATTCACGATTAATGTGTGTCCCTCTCAAAAGGTGTGTACAGCAAGGATGATTGTGGCAAACTAAAAAGGAAAAACTCATATAATACAAGACGCTCCAAGCAAAACACATATCATGTGGTGAATAAAAAAATAGCCTCAAGTAATTTTACCGATGGATTGAAGACAAAAGAGGGGATGCCATCCGGGGCATCCCCAAGCTTAGATTCTTGGTTGTCCTTGAATATTACCTTGGGGTGCCTTTGGCATCCCCAAGCTTACGCTCTTGCCACTCCTTATTCCGTGGTCCATCAAAACTTTACCCAAAACTTGAAAACTTCACAACACAAAACTCAACAGAAAACTCGTAAAATCCGTTAGTATAATAAAAGCAAGTCACCACTTAGGTATTGTTGAAAACTCATTCCAATTTTATATTGGTGTTATATATACTGTATTCTAACTTCTCCATGGTTCATACCCCCCGATACTACCCATAGATTCATCAAAATAAGCAAACAACACAATGAAAACAGAATATGTCAAAAACAGAACAGTCTGTAAAGACCAGAATATTAGTCATACTTATGTAACTAAAAACCTTCTGAAAAATTCGGAAAACATATTAAATTCATTTATCAATCTTTTGTAAAAAATTCAGAATTTTTCCACTCTGTAGTGAATTTTAACAATTCTGTTACTAGATGCAAAAGTTTCTGTTTTTCAGCAAAACCAAATCAACGATATACCAAAGCATCCCAAAGGTCTTGCTTTGCTCAAACACTAATTAAAACACCAAAACACAATTACTACAGAGGTAATATTATGTATTTATTGAAAAACAGGAGCAAAAACGAAAAAACTCAAAATAAAATTGGGTTGCCTCCCAAAAGCGCTATTGTTTAACGCCCCTAGCTAGGCATATTGCATAGATCTAGGTATTGTCATTTTTGGTATTTAATCCATAAGTAGCCCTCATAATAGATTCATATGGCAACTTAGTTTTCTTTCTTGGAAAGTGTTCCATGCCCTTCCTTAACAGAAATTGAAATCTAATGTTTCCTTCTTTCATATCAATAATTGCACCAATCGTTCTAAGGAAAGGTCTACCAAGAATAATAGGACATGTAGGATTGAAATCTATATCAAGCACAATAAAATCTATGGGCACATAATTCCTATTTGCAACAATAAGAACATCATTAATCCTTCCCATAGGTTTCTTAATATTGGAATCCGCTAGATGCAAATTCAAAGAACAATCATCAAATTTATGGAAACCTAACACATCACAAAGAGTTTTTGGAAGAGTGGAAACGCTAGCACCAAAATCACACAAAGCATTACACTCATAATCTTCAATTTTAATCTTAATAGTAGGTTCCCATTCATCATAAAGCTTTCTAGGGATTGAGACTTCCAACTCAAGTTTTTCTTCAAAAGATTTCATCATAGCATCAACGATATGTTTAGTAAAAGCCTTATTTTGATTGTAAGCATGAGGTGAATTAAGCATGGATTGCAACAAGGAAATACAATCAATCAACGAACAATTATCATAATTAAATTCCTTGAAATCCAAAAGAGTGGGTTCATCGCTACTTAAAGTTTTATCTCGCCAATTGTCGTGGTTTTGTCACGGCAGATGTCCTAGTGAAAGGACTTAGGTGCGAGGCCATCGCGACGGTGATTAACTTGTCGGGGTTGAGCGGGACGAGAGATACGGGTTTACCCAGGTTCGGCCCCTCAGGGTGGAGGTAAAAGCCTACTCCTACTCTTGTTGCTATTGCTTGAGTATCGATTACAAGGGAGCGGATTCGCTTGACCTAGCTATCGATCGATTGTTACTTGCCCTATCCTATGCCGGGGACTCGCCTTTATATATAGGTCGAGGCCGCTGGCTTACAAGAGTCCGCGCCGGGTTACAATTGGTGACCGAGCCCTATTCTAAGTCGCCTTGCCTTACAAGACAAGTCATCACATGGCGGCTTACACCTCCGGGCCGCCTTCTGAACTTGGGTTCTAAGCCGGCCCATCTTGTGAGCCGCCCTTCTTAATCTTGTATCCTGACCATCTTGGCCCATCTGAGGCCCAGCTCCCTAAGTCGCCAATGATCTGACCTAGCCCTATTAGGGCGGGTTATACCGTGGGGTTATATCCCCAACATTAGGCCCCAGATTGATTTGAACTTGGTCATGTCAATCTTCCATCCCTTCATCTGGCGAGTCTTCTCTTTATCTTCTTTCATCTTGACAATCTTTGTAACCCGCCATGAGAAAAGATGACATCATCTTCGTGATTTCGGGAAAACCTTCATGACATCATAACGAATCTTTTTATAAATCCATCATTCCAAAAATCGAGGCATCCCTTTGTTGCGAAATTTATTATGCCTCCTCGATCTTCGCACCTGTCATTCACTGTTCCCCCTTTTCCTTATAAATAGGCACGAGGACCCCTCCTTTTACTTTTTACCTTGCCTCCTCGGCTTCTGCTTCATCCTCGCGAGTCCCTTCATGACCGGAGCTCTGCCGCGCCCGTCGAGCCGCACCAGCCTTCTTCAGTCGAGGCCGTGACACCACCCCGTCGTCATCGGGACTCAGCGGCACACCTTCACCTTCCTCCACCGTCAACAGGTACTGCTTCTCTTCTTTCTCAGATCCGCATTAGGTCACCTGAGTTCGTGGAGTTCGTCGGCGTTCATCCCTTTCCTAGTTCATCATATCTTTGAATAGAAATTGTTTTTGATCCGAAACACCACAGAAGTATTGCGGTAGTAGTTTTGACACCATCTTACACCTTGGACAACTCATATTCCCTCTAGAATCAATGGGTAGCCTGCTAGTTCTTCCGTCTCCACCTTTTAGGTTTTGCAATTATTTTTCTTTTCTGAACTGCCCATGGATCCATAAATATAGTTGTTGATTGTGAAACTTGTTTGCTCCACACCTAGCAGAATTTTCAATAATCCTGAACTTTTAGATAACCCGCTTCTGTATCTTGGGCGACTTACCAATATATCCTTAATCTGCCATCGTTCTTAAAAACTGCATCTTTACATAACCTGCCTCTGTTTAGGGCGACTTATCTTTACATTACTCTATTCATATGACAGTGATAGTGAGTCATTACTTCTTTTTTGTAACCCATCATACTCTGATTCTGCAACTTCTGTCATTCTTTAGGCGCCTCAGTATGACAAAGACCACTCTTTGATACACGCCGGCTTAGAAAGAGAGGTTATTGCCTCAATCTTCTCCAGGTTAGCCTCAATGCCCCTCTCTGAGACTAAGAAACCTAGCAGTTTTCTAGCTGGCACACCAAAAACACACTTGGCCGGGTTAAGCATCATCTTGTACACCCTAAGATTTTCAAAGGTCTCCTTCAGGTCATCAAGCAAAGTTTCTTTCTTTCTGGACTTAACCACGATGTCATCCACATAAGCATGAATCCTCCAGCCAATCTGCTTGTGAAAGCAATTCTGAACACATTGTTGATACGTCGCCTGGGCACTCTTGAGCCCAAAAGGCATAGACACATAACAGAAAGCTCCAAAAGGGGTGATGAAAGCTGTCTTTTCCTGATCTTCCACTGCCATCTTGATCTGATGATAACCAAAATATGCATCCAGGAAACACAAACTCTCAGAACCCGCCGTGGCATCAATGATTTGGTTAATAAGAGGGAGAGCAAAAGGATCAGCCGAACACGCCTTGTTAAGATCTGTGTAGTCAACACACATGCGCCAAGTGCCGTTCTTTTTAAGCACCAACATAGTGTTAGCCAGCCACTGAGGGCGGAACACCTCAATTATGAACCCGGCAGCTAGGAGTCGGGCCACTTCTTCCCCAATAGCTTTACGCCTCTCTTCATTAAAACAGCGAAGGAATTTGCGAACAGGTTTCATCTTAGGATCAATATTAAGTCAGTGCTCAACGAACTCTCTCGGTACACCTGGCATGTTAGAAGGTTTCCATGCGAAGATGTCCCGATTCTCACAGATGAATTCGATGAGCGCGCTTTCCTATTTAGGATCCATCCCTCTCCCAATGGTGAACTGCTGAGAAGAGTCACCAGGGACAAAATCAACTTGCTGTGTGTCTTTGGCCGACTTAAACTTAAGTGGCGGGTCTGTCTCTGTGGTGGGCTTCTTCAGAGGGGTCATATCGGCCGGGTCAACGTTATCCTTATAATACTTTAGCTCCTCCGTGGCACAAGCTGACTGTGCGTAAGCTGCATCTCCTTCCTCACACTCCAGGGCGAGCTTGCGATTCCCATGAACTGTGATTGTCCCCTCAGGTCCTGGCATCTTGAGCTGCAGATAGACATAACAAGGGCGAGCCATGAACTTAGCATAAGCCGGCCGTCCAAATAGGGCATGATATGGACTCTTGATCTTGACCACCTCAAACCACATTGTCTCTGCTCTATAATTGTTCTCGTCACCAAAGGCCACTTCTAGTGCTATTTTCCCGACAGGGTAAGCCGACTTGCCAGGAACCACTCCATGAAAAACTGTGGAAGACGGCTTGAGGTCCTTGCCATTCAAGCTCATTCGACGGAAAGTATCATAATACAATATATCGATGCTACTGCCACCATCCATGAGTACTTTCGTAAATTTGTAACCCCCCACCTGAGGGGCAACTACTAGGGCTAGATGACCTGGATCATCAACTCGGGGCGGGTGATCCGCCCTGCTCCATTTGATTACTTGCTCTGACCACCTTAAATACTAAGGCACTGCCGGCTCAACTGCGTTGACTACTCGCTTATGGACCTTCCGGTCACGCTTGCATGTATTCATAGTGAAGACGTGATATTGACCACTATTAAGCTGCTTTGGGTTACTCTGATACCCTGACTGATTGTTGTGCTGCTGATTACCTTGACCAGACTACTGATTATGACCACCATGGTTACCTTGACCTCGATATCCAGAATTTGAGCCGCCACCACGAAAGCCGGACCCTTGGAAACCAGATCCTGACCCGCCGGGCGGCCCATTGTTGTTACCATGATGCTGGTAAAAGCTCTGATTCTTGAATTCCCGCATGATATAACAATCCTTCCAAGCATGAGTCGACGACTTGTTAGGATAACTATGTGTTAGACAGGGGTCATTGAGCATTGCTTCAAGATTGAAAGGCTTTCCTCCGCTGAACGGCCGCTTGCCATTACCATTGTGATGCTGGTTTTTAGACCCGGCGTTGGTATTAGCCACAAAATTTGACCCGCCATCAGAGTACTTGCGCTTCCCCCTATTGTTCTGGTTATTCTGATTACCATGCTGAGCCGAGGCGTGTTGTTGCTGGCCCTTGCCACCACCGTTTTCTTGCCTTTACCAGATTTATCATCATTAGAGCTTGGATCCTTTGTAGTATCAGAGTTGCCATACCTGGTAAGCACATCCACGAGCTTGCCCATATCTGTACACTAATGCTTGAGCGGCCCTAACTTCTGCTAAAGGGGGTCAAAGTGACAGTTTTTCTCCAAGAGCAGCACAGCTTGGGCCGCCCCAATGCTCTCTAAAGAATGTATGATGGTCGCAACCCGACGTGCCCAATGATGGGCTCACTCATCCTCTCGCTGTACACAGTGCTCCAAATCAACAATCATCATTGGCTGGTTACAAGTTCCTTGAATGTTCTTGATAAAGCTGTCCTTCAACTCTGCCCAAGTGTTGATAGAGTTGGTGTTGGGGAATGTTGCATGGAAAACAAAAAAAATTCTACGCACACGCAAGATCTATCCATGGAGATGCATAGCTACGAGAGGGGGAGAGCATCTACATACCCTTGTAGATCACTAAGTGGAAGTGTTTATCACACGGTTGATGTAGTCATACTCTTCGCGATCCGATCACGATCCAACCGATACCTCCGAGTTTAGCACACGTGCGGCTCGATGACGTCTCCTCCTTCTTGATCCAGCAAGCGGGAGAGGAGAAGTAGATGGGATCACAACCAACACGACGGCGTGTTGGTGATGGTGGTGGTGGAGCACCGACAATGCTTCGCTAAGCATCGCTGGGACGAGGCGGTGGAACTACGGAGTAACGGGAGAGAGAGGGGCGCCAAGGGCTTGGTGTGTCCTCTTGGGGCGCCCCTCCCCTCTATATATATATGTGGAGGGGTGTGGGAAACAGCCCCTCCAAGCCCTAGGGCGCAGCTAAGGGGGAGAGAACTTGGACTCCAAGTCCAATCCTATTCCTACTAGGAGTCCTTCCTTTTTTGCCTTCCCTAGCCACATGGGCTTTTGAGGACTTGGTGCGACTAGCCCAATAAGGCCGGGGAGCCTCCACGCAGCCCATGCTAGCCACATGGGCTTTTGAGGACTTGGTGCGCCTAGCCCAATAAGGCCGGGGAGCCTCCACGCAGCCCATGCTAGCCCTTGGGTCGTGGTGGACCCACTTGTGGACTTTCGGACCCCTTCAGAATCCTCCAGAACCTTCTGGAAGCTTCCTAGTACAATACAAAAAAATTGCACCTTTTTCCGGAACCCAAAATATGACTTCCCATTCAAGGTGGCAGTCGGGTCGGGTTTGACCAGGTCGAGCTCTCTCAAACCCATGCCCCATAAGCTAATGGGTAGAGAAGCATACCCACGACCCTACCCATGGGTCTCGAGTCAGACCCATGCCCGTACCCGATAGGAAACCCGACCCATCAGGGCACCCATCGAGTTTGAAATATATATTTACTTTTACTTCCAATAATACTCCACCTACTGCGCGCACTAGTGAGTAGTCACATCCAAACGATGCACTAGCTGCTGCATGCTGTCTGCTGCCTCTACTTGCATGTCTCGAGTCTCTTATATAGGAAAAACTGCACCTCCCACCCGCACGAATAGGCGAGGTGGTACTAAACAAAGTGGCAACCTCCATCGCTGCCTCTTCGCATGCAAAGCAGGATACGATATGGGCTCACTTTGGAGGCCCAAATGGCCGACATCTAACTTTGTTGAGATGGCTTGAGGCTGTTGGGCTGCTGCTTAGCTGATCAATTCATCTACGGGGCTTACCAGGAGCGATCAAAAATAAATAAAATGTAGAGAAAATATACATGCATCGCTACTGGGATCTCTGGTTGTTCTAAAGAAATTAATTACTAGCAAGTATCTTCACCAAAACGTCGAGACATAATATAAAATAATAATATATTTTAATCACTAATATTAATCAGGTGACCCATCGGGCAACCCATGGGCAAAACAATATGCCCATACCCTACCGATGACTATTCGGGTTACCCATGGGTGAATATGGTGACCCATACCCTGCCCATTCGGGTCGGGTGCCCATGGGTGCGGCCGCCCATGGATCGTATTGCCGGGTTGACTTCCCATATATAAATATTTACCTCTCGACCATTCCGAGACTCCTCGTGATGTCCGGGATCTCATCCGGGACTCCGTACAACATTTGGTTACCACTCATCAAATATCCCAATACTACTCTAGCGTCAACGAACGTTAAGCGTGCGACCCTGCGGGTTCGGGAATTTTGAAGTCATGACCGAGACACCTCTCCGGTCAATAACCAATAGCGGGACCTGGATGTCCATATTGATTCCTACATATTCCATGAAGATCTCTTATCGGTTGAACCTTTATGACAACATACGTAATTCCCTTTGTCTGTCGGTATGTTACTTGCCCGAGATTTGATCGTCGGTATCTCTATACCTACTTCAATCTTGTTACTGGCAAGTCTCTTTACTCGTTCCGTCATACATCATCTTGCAACTAACTCCTTAGTCACTTTGCTTGCAAGCTTCTTGTGTTGCGTATTACTGAGAGGGCCCAGAGATACCTCTCCATCATACGGAGTGACAAATCCCAATCTCGATTCACGCCAACTCAACAGACACCTTCGGAGATACCTTTAGAGCATCTTTATGATCACCCAGTTACGTTGTGACGTTTGATAGCACACAAGGTATTCCTCCGGTATCCGGGAGTTGCATGATCTCATGGTCGAAGGAATATGTATTTGACATTAAGAAAGCAGTAGCAATAAACTGAACGATCAAATGCTATCCTAACGGATGGGTCTTGTCCATCACATCATTCTCCTAATGATGTGATCTTGTTATCAAATGACAACTCATGTCTATGGTTAGGAAACCTTAACCATCTTTGATCAATGACCTAGTCTAGTAGAGGCTCACTAGGGACACGATATTTGTTTATGTATTCACACATATATTTAAGTTTCCAGTCAATACAATTCTAGCATGAATAATAAACCTTTATCATGAATAAGGAAATATAATAATAACAACTTTATTATTGCCTCTAGGGCATATTTCCATCAGTCTCCCACTTGCACTAGAGTCAATAATCTAGTTCACATCGCCATGTGATTAACAACTATATTTCACATCGCCATGTGACTAACTCCCAAAGAGTTTACTAGTCAATAATCTAGTTCACATCGCCATGTGATTAATACCCAAAGAGTACTAAGGTGTGATCATGTTTTGCTTGTGAGAGAGGTTTAGTCAACAGGTCTGCTATAATAAGATCCGTATGTATTTTGCAAATTTCTATGTCTACAATGATCTGCATGGAGCTACTCTAGCTAATTGCTCCCACTTTCAATACATATCCAGATTGAGACTCAGAGTCATCCGAATCGGTGTCAAAGTTTGCATCGACGTAACCCTTTACGACGAACTCTTTATCACCTCCATAACCAAGAAACATTTCCTTAGTCCTCTTAGGTAACTAAGGATAATTTTGACTGCTGTCCAGTGATCCACTACTGGATCACTATTGTACCCCCTTGCCAAACTCATGGCAAAGCACACAACAGGTCTGGTACATAGCATGGCATACTTTATAGAACCTATGGCTGAGGCATAGAGAATGACTTTCATTCTCTCTCTATCTTCTGCCGTGGTCGGGTTTTTAGTCTTACTCAACTTCACACCTTGCAACACAGACAAGAACCCTTTCTTTGACTGATCCATTTTGAACTTCTTCAAAAACTTTGCCAAGGTATGTGCTTTGTGAAAGTCCTATTAAGTGTCTCGATCTATCCCTATAGATCTTGATGCTCAATATGTAAGTAGCTTCACCGAGGTCTTTCATTGAAAAATTCTTATTCAAGTATCCTTTTATGCTATCTAGAAATTCTATATCATTTCCGATCAACAATATGTCATCCACATATAATATCAGAAATGATACAGAGCTCCCACTCACTTTCTTGTAAATACAGGCTTCACCATAAGTCTGTATAAAACCATATGCTTTGATCACCTCATCAAAGCGTATATTCCAACTCCGAGATGCTTGCACCAGTCCATAGATGGATCGCTGGAGCTTATATACTTTGTTAGCACCTTTAGGATCAACAAAACCTTCTGGTTGCATCATATGCAACTCTTCTTTAAGAAATCCGTTAAGGGATGCAATTTTGACGTCCATTTGCTAGATTTCATAATCATAAAATGCGGCAATTGCTAACATGATTCAGACATACTTAAGCATCGCTACGGGTGAGAAAGTCTCATCGTAGTCAACCCCTTGAACTTGTCGAAAACCTTTCGCGACAAGTCGAGCTTTATAGACAGTGATATTACCATCAGCGTCCGTCTTCCTCTTGAAGATCCATTTATTCTCAATGGCTTGCCGATCATCGGGCAAGTCCACCAAAGTCCACACTTTGTTCTCATACATGGATCCTATCTCAGATTTCATGGCCTCAAGCCATTTATCGGAATTTGGGCTCATCATAGCTTCTTCATAGTTCGTAGGTTCACGTTTTTCTAACAACATGACTTCCAGGACAGGATTACCATACCACTCTTGTGCGAAACGTGCTCTGGTCGACCTACGAAGTTCAGTAGTAACTTGATCTGAAGTTTCATGATCATCATCATTAGCTTCCTCTCTAGTTGGTGTATGCATCACGGGAACGGTTTTCTCCAATGTGCTACTTTCTAATTCGAGAGAAGGTACAATTACCTCATCAAGTTCTACTTTCCTCCCACTCACTTCTTTCGAGAGAAGCTGGTTCTCTAGAAATGACCCATTTTTAGCAACAAAGATCTTGCCTTCGGATCGGTGGTAGAAGGTGTACCCAATAGTTTCTTTAGGGTATCCTATGAAGACACACTTCTCCGTTTTGGGTTTGAGCTTATCAGGCTGAAGCCTTTTGACATAAGCATCGCATCCCCAAACTTTAAGAAATGACAACTTAGGTTTCTTGCCAAACCATAGTTCATATGGTGTCGTCTCAACGGATTTAGATGGTGCCCTATTTAACGTGAATGCGGCTGTCTCTAATGCATAACCCCAAAATGATAAAGGCAAATCAGTAAGAGACATCATAGAACGCACCATATCTAATAAAAAGTACGGTTACGACATTCAGACACACCATTACGCTTGTGGTGTTCCAGGTGGCGTGAGTTGTGAAACAATTCCATATTGTTTTAAATGAAGGCCAAAATCGTAACACAAATATTCGCCTCCGCGATCAGATCGCATAAACTTTATTTTCTTGTTACGATGATTCTCCACTTCACTCTGAAATTCTTTGAACTTTTCAAATGTTTTAGACTTGTGTTTCATCAAGTAGATATACCCATACCTACTCAAATCATCTGTGAAGGTCAGAAAATAACGATACCCGCCGCGTACCTCAACACTCTCGGACCGCATACATCGGTATGTATTATTTCCAATAAGTCATCAGCTCGCTCCATTGTTCCGGAGAATAGAGTTTTAGTCATCTTACCCATGAGGCATGGTTCGCAAGTATCAAATGATTCATAATCAAGTGATTCCAAAAGTCCATCCGCATGGAGTTTCTTCTTGCGCTTTACACCAATATGACCTAAACGGTAGTGCCACAAGTATGTTGCACTATCATTATCAACTTTGCATCTTTTGGCATAAATATTATGAATATGTGTATCACTACGATCGAGATTCAATAAACCATTCACATTGGGTGTATGACCATAGAAGGTTTTATTCATGTAAACAGGACAACAATTATTCTCTGACTTAGATGAATAACCGTATTGCAATAAACATGAACTAATCGTGTTCATGCTCAACGCAAACACCAAATAACATTTATTTAGGCTCAACACTAATCCTGAAGGTAGAGGGAGTGTGCGATGGTGATCATATCAATCTTGGAAACACTTCCAACACACATCATCACCTCGCCCTTAACTAGTCTCCGTTTATTCTGCAACACCTGTTTCGAGTTACTAATCTTAGCAACTAAACCGGTATCAAATACCCAGGGGCTACTACGAGCACCAGTAAGGTACACATCAATAACATGTATATCAAATATAGCTTTGTTTACTTTGCCATCCTTCTTATCTTCCAAGTATTTGAGGCAGTTCCGCTTCCAGTGACCATTTCCTTTGCAGTAGAACCACTCAGTTTCTGGCTTGGGTCCAGCTTTGGGCTTCTTCACGGGAGCGGCAACTTGCTTGATGTTCTTCTTGAAGTTCCCTTTCTTTCCCTTGCCCCTTTTCTTAAAACTGGTGGTCTTGTTAACCATCAACACTTGATGCTCTTTCTTGATTTCTACCTCCGCCGATTTCTGCATCGCGAAGAGCTTGGGAATCGTTTTCATCATCCCTTGCATATTATAGTTCATCACGAAGATCTAGTAGCTTGGTGATAGTGTCTGGAGAACTCTGTCAATCACTATTTTATCTGGAATATTAACTCCCACTTGATTCAAGCGATTGTAGTACCCAGACAATCTGAGCACATGCTCACTAGCTGAGCTATTCTCCTCCATCTTGTAGGCAAAGTACTTGTTAGAGGTCTCATACCTCTCAACACGGGCAAGAGCCAGAAATACCAATTTCAGCTCTTGGAACATCTCATATGTTCCATGGCGTTCAAAACGTCTTTGGAGCCCCGATTCTAAGCCGTAAAGCATGGCGCACTTAACTATTGAGTAGTCATTAGATCGAGCTTGCTAGGCGTTCATAACATCTGATTTAGCTCCTACAACAGGTCTGTCACCTAGCGGTGCATCAAGAACATAATTCTTCTGTGCAACAATGAGGATAATCCTCATATCACGGACCCAGTCCGCTTTATTGCTACCATCATCTTTCAACTTAGTTTTCTCTAGGAACGTATCAAAAAATAGGGGAGCTACATCGTGAGTTATTGATCTACAACATAATTTGCAAAGACATTTTAACTATGTTCATGATAAGTTTTAGTTCAAATAATTAAATTACTAATGAACTCCCACTTAAATCAACATCCCTCAAGTTGTCTGAGTGATACATGATCCAAATCAACTAACCCATGTCCGATCATCACGTGAGATGGGGTAGTCATCAATGGTGAACATCTTCATGTTGATCATATCTACTATATGACTCATGTTTGACCTTTTGGTCTCTAGTGTTCCGAGACCATGTCTGTACATGCTAGGCTCGTCAAGTTTAACCCAAGTAGTCCGCGTGTGTAAATCTGGCTTACACCCGTTATATGTGAACGTAGAGTCTATCACACCCAATCATCACGAGGTGCTTCGAAACGACAAACTTTAGCAACGGTGCATACTCAGGGAGAACACTTTTATCTTGAAATTAAGTGAAGGGATCATCTTATAATGCTACCGTCGTTCTAAGCAAAATAAGATGCATAATGGATAAATATCACATGCAATCAAAATATGTGACATGATATGGCCATCATCATATTGTGCTTTTGATCTCCATCTCCAAAGCATCGGCATGATCCCCATCGTCACCGGCATGACACCTTGATCTCCATCGTAGCGTCGGGGTCGTCTCGCCAACTATTGCTTCTACAACTATTGCTAACGCATAGCAATAAAGTAAAGCAATTACATGGCGCTTGTATTTCATACAATAATTAAGAGACAACCCTAAGGCTCCTGCCGGTTGTCAATATTACAAAACATGATCATCTCATACAACAACGTATATCACATCACGTCTTGACCATATCACATCACAACATACCCTGCAAAAACAAGTTAGACATCCTCTACTTTGTTGTTGCAAGTTTTACGTGGCTGCTACGAGCAACTAGTAAGAACCGTTCTTACCTACGCAAAACCACAACGGTGATTTATCAAGTTTGCTATTTTAACCTTCTTCATGGACCGGCCGTAGTCAAATTCATTTCAACTAAAGTAGGAGAAACAGACACCCGCCAACCACCTTTATGCAAAACAAGTTGCATGTCAGTCGGTGGAACCGGTCTCATGTACATGGACATGTAAGGTTGGTCCAGGCCGCTTCATCCCACAATGCCACCAAATCAAAATAAGACGTTGGTGGTAAGTAGTATGAACATCACCACCCACAACTCCTTTGTGTTCTACTCGTGCATATCATCTATGCATAGACCTGGCTCATGATGCCACTGCTGGGGAATGTTGCATGGAAAAAAAAAATCTACGCACACGCAAGATCTATCCATGGAGATGCATAGCTATGAGAGGGGGAGAGCATCTACATACCCTTGTAGATCGCTAAGCGGAAGCGTTTATCACGCGGTTGATGTAGTCGTACTCTTCGCGATCCGATCATGATCCAACCGATCTAGTGCCGAACGGATGGCACCTCCGAGTTTAACACACGTGCGGCTCGATGACGTATCCTACTTCTTGATCCTGCAAGAAGGAGAGGATAAGTAGATGGGATCACAACCAACACGACGGTGTGTTGGTGATGGTGGTGGTGGAGCACCGACAGCGCTTCGCTAAGCGTCGCCGGGACGAGGCGGTGGAACTACGGAGTAACGGGAGAGAGAGGGGCGCCAAGGGCTTGGTGTGTTCTCTTGGGGCGCCCCTCCCCTCTATATATAGGTGGAGGGGCATGGCAAATAGCCCCTCCAAGCCCTAGGGCGCAGCTAAGGGGGAGAGGACTTGGACTCCAAGTCCAATCCTATTCCTACTAGGAGTCCTTCCTTTTTTGCCTTCCCTAGCCACATGGGCTTTTAAGGACTTGGTGCGCCTAGCCCAATAAGGACAGGGAGCCTCCCCACAGCCCATGTATCCCTTAGGTCATGGTGGACCCACTTGTGGACTTCTGGACCCCTCCGGGATCCTCCGGAACCTTCTGGAAGCTTCCCGGTACAATACCGAAAAAACTGCACCTTTTTCTGGAACCAAAAATATGACTTCCCATATATAAATCTTTACCTCTCGACCATTCCGAGACTCCTCGTGATGTCCGGGATCTCATCTGGGACTCCGAACAACATTTGGTTACCACTCATCAAATATCCCAATACTACTCTAGTGTCAACGAACGTTAAGTGTCCGACCCTGCGGGTTCGGGAATTATGTAGTCATGACCGATACACCTCTCCGGCCAATAACCAATAGCGGGACCTGGATGCCCATATTGATTACTACATATTCCACGAAGATCTTTTATTGGTTGAACCTTTATGACAACATACGTAATTCCCTTTGTCTGTCGGTATGTTACTTGCCTGAGATTTGATCGTCGGTATCTCTATACCTAGTTCAATCTCGTTACCGGCAAGTCTCTTTACTCGTTCCGTAATACATCATCTTGCAACTAACTCCTTAGTCACTTTGCTTGCAAGCTTATTGTGATGTGTATTACTGAGAGGGCCCAGAGATACCTCTCCGTCATACGGAGTGACAAATCCCAATCTCGATTCACGCCAACTCAATAGACACCTTCGGAGATACATGTAGAGCATCTTTATGATCACCCAGTTACATTGTGACGTTTGATAGCACACAAGGTATTCCTCTGGTATCCGGGAGTTGCATGATCTCATGGTCGAAGGAATATGTATTTGACATTAAGAAAGCAGTAGCAATAAACTGAACGATCAAATGCTATGCTAACGGATGGGTCTTGTCCATCACATCATTCTCCTAATGACGTGATCCCATTATCAAATGACAACTCATGTCTATTGTTAGGAAACCTTAACCATCTTTGATCAACGAGCTAGTCTAGTAGAGGCTCACTAGGGACACGGTATTTGTTTATGTATCCACACATATATGTAAGTTTCCGGTCAATACAATTCTAGCATGAATAATAAACCTTTATCATGAATAAGGAAATATAATAATAACAACTTTATTATTGCCTCTATGTCATATTTCCATCAGTTGGGGGCAGGTTTTTTAACCATGTATGAGCCGGCCCTTCCAACATCATAGTGAAATATTTGGCATAGACTGCATCATTGACATCCAACATCTCCATGGCCAGCTCGTAACTCTCAATCCAAGCCTCTGGAGGGAGATCCTCTGTGTAATTGGGCACCTTGCGAGGGCCTTTAAAATCTTTAGGCAGGCGCTCATTACGCAAATCCGGCACTATGCATGGTACTCCAATGGTCCTGGAATTTGACCCGGCTCCCACCGAGGCTGAAGGGGTCACAGGAGGCTGCTGATAAGCCCCCTGGTTAGCCGCCACTGCTGCCTCACGGCGGGCTCTGGCCTCATCCACAATTGCCTGAGCATCAGTCATCGGGTTAAGGGGCGGGTTATCACGAGGCGGGTTGCGATGCCTCTCACTACTGGAAACTGCGGGTGACTCAATATGTCGGCTATAACTGCGACTAGGCAAAGGGGTTGAGTGCACACGTTGTCGACTATAGGAATAGTTGGCTTGTTGAACGACCGCCGTCTACAACAACTCAATGGCGTTCCGAGTCTCTACTGCCACTGGCGACTCACCCGTGACAGGTATTGCGGCAAGCCAGGTTGCCGCCGCCACCATGTTATCCACCAGGTTAGAAAAATGCCCTGGTGGTGTTGGAAAGTGCGGCGGTGGTGTCCGACCTGGGAGCGAATTCGGCCCCAGCTCCTCCCTCCGGACCGGCTCTTCTCTCCGGGTCGGCTCTGGCCGGTGAGGCTGAGCTGTCCTGTTCCCGTGCACATCCACGGTTAATTGGGGTATAACCGGTGCTCCGGTCACGCTTGGTCCTGCCCCTAGCGTGTTGAACAAATTCATGGGCTCATAATTCAGGGGTAAACGGGTCTGGTGCCTCCTCTGAAGAACTGCATTGGAGGTGTTTTGATCCAGACTTAACTGCCAAGCCTCTACCTTCAAGCGTTCTGACTTGGCATGAACCTGGGTCTGTAACTCGGCCGTCCGAGCGTTCTCGGCGTTGATATCTTCCTGGGCCTTGGTCATCTGCTCCCTAAGCTTTGCAATCTCCGTGTTACGCTCCGCTTGGTTCTCAGATGTGACCTTGGTTCCCATTAAAGTCGTCAACTCATTCACCAACTCAGATAAGACCTGAGCCGGTGGCCTGATTGAGCCGGATCCTGAGGGGTCAGTAGTTGCTGTCGCTCCAGCCGCCGTGCTATTGAGAGCCGGTGCCGTGCCTGCCATGAAGGTGGCGGCTCGGCTTGGCAGCTCATAGGGGTCTGGAATACTCTTGCCATCGGAACAACCCCAAGCCCGCCGTCCTGAAGCTGGTAGATTGACTCCGTCTCTCCAGTTGAGGACTCATCACCTGAGTAGATGAGAGTATCTCCCCCAGATGCGGAATTTTCCGCAAGTTCCATCCCTTGCGTGAAGCCCACGAAAGCATGCCTCCACCCGGCTTGGACCCGGGCGGGTTGCGCGCGCCGAGCCAGCGCGACGATGTCAGTGCAGATGTCCGGCTCAGGCTCTGACCCGCCGATCTTGCCGATGAAGACGTGGATTCCGCCGAAAGGGACCCGGTACCCGTACTTGATTGATTCGGCCTCGGGGCCCCAGCCAGCGTCGTCGATGTAGAGCTTGCTGTGGTGATAACCCACAAGTATAGGGGATCGCAACAGTTTTCGAGGGTAGAGTATTCAACCCAAATTTATTGATTCGACACAAGGGGAGCCAAAGAATATTTGCAAGTATTAGCAGCTGAGTTGTCAATTCAACCACAGATTAATTATCTGCAGCAAAGTGATCAGTAGCAAAGTAGTATGGTAGTTTTGATAGTAGTAGCAATAGCAATAGTAACGGTAACAGTAATAGCAATGATTTTGTAGCAAGTGTAACAGTAACAATAGCAGTAGTAACTTAGCAGGAACAATATGAGAGAAATTCGTGGGCATTGGATCGGTGAATTCGTTGTATGATATTCATCATATAACAGTCATAACCTAGGGCGATACAGCACTAGCTCCACTTCATAAATATAATGTAGGCATGTATTCCGTAAATAGTCATATGTGCTTATGGAAAGAACTTGCATGACATCTTTTATCCTACCCTCCCGTGGCAGCGGTGTCCTATTGGAAACTAAGGGATATTAAGGCCTCCTTTTAATAGAGAACCGGAACAAAGCATTAACACATAGTGAATACATGAACTCCACAAACTACGGTCATCACCGGGAAGTGTCCTGACTATTGTCACTCCGGGGTTGCCGGATCATAACACGTAGTAGGTGACTATAACCTGCAAGATCGGATCTAGAACATAGATATAATGGTGATAACATAAACGGTTCAGATCTGAAATCATGGCACCCGGGCCCAAAGTGGCAAGCATTAAGCATGGCAAAGTCATAGCAACATCAATCTCAGAACATAATGGATACTAGGGATCAAGCCCTAACAAAACTAACTCGATTACATGATGAATCTCATCCAACTCCTCACCGACCAGCGAGCCTACGACGGAAATACTCACTCCCAGTGGGGAGCATCATGGAATTGGCGATGGAGAAGGGTTGGTGATGACGAAGATCGAAGATCCCCCTCTCCGGAGCCCCAAACGGACTCCAGATCTGGCCTCCCGATGAAGAACAAGAGGTGGCGGCGGCTCCATCTCGTGAAACGTGATAATTCTTTCTCCCTTATTTTTTTCTCTGAAAATATGACTTTATAGCATTAGGGTTGGAGTCTGCGGGTCCACCAGGTGGGGACAACCCACCTGGGCACGCCTGGAGGGGGGGGCGCCCTGGTGGGTTGTGCCCACCCAGGTGCCCCTCTCCTGTGGTTCTTGGCTCGAGAAATTCTCTTTTATTATATAAAAAATCCTCGCGAAGTTTCGTTCCAATCCAAGAACTTTTATTTCTGCACAAAAATAACACCATGGTAGTTCTGCTGAAAACAGCGTCAGTCCGGGTTAGTTTCATTCAAATCGTGCAAATTAGAGTCCAAAACAAGAGGAAAAACATTAGGAAAAGTAGATACGACGGAGACGTATCACGCGGTGACTCTTGGTCATCCTGCCAACGGCATATCCCTCGACCCCTAAGAAAGAGCCCTTCAAGAACTCGAAACCATTGTGCGCTGGCCCCACGGTGGGTGCTAACTGTCGTGGTTTTGTCACGGCAGATGTCCTAGTGAAAGGACTTAGGTGCGAGGCCATCGTGACGGTGATTAACTTGTCGGGGTTGAGCGGGACGAGAGACATGGGTTTACCCAGGTTCGGCCCCTCACGGTGGAGGTAAAAGCCTACTCCTGCCCTTGTTTCTATTGCTTGAGTATCGATTACAAGGGAGCGGATTTGCTTGACCTAGCTATCGATCGATTGTTACTTGCCCTATCCTATGCTGGGGACTCGCCTTTATATACAGGTCAAGGCCGCCGGCTTACAAGAGTCCGGGTTGGGTTACAATTGGTGACCGAGCCCTACTCTAAGTCACCTTGCCTTACAAGACAAGTCATCACATGGCGGCTTACACCTCCGGGCCGCCTTCTGACCTTGGGCTCTAAGCCGGCCCATCTTGTGAGCTGCCCTTCTTTATCTTGTATCCTGACCATCTTGGTCCATCTGAGGCCCAGCGCCCTAAGTCGCTAATGATCTGACCCGGCCCTATTAGGGTGGGTTATACCGTGGGGTTATATCCCCAACACCAATCCCACTTTTATCAATTTTTTCGTTAAGATCTTCACCCTCCAAATTATTGGGACACCTTCTAGCTAAACTTGACTCATCTCCAGTCCCATATTTATCTAGTTTATATTAGCAAACAAAGATTCAATAGGTGTCACACCAATCACTTTAAGATCTTCATCATTATCTAAAGACTCCGATTTAGCGGCCATCTTAATTACTAAAGTGGTTTGCTTATCGGAAATTTGGCCTACTAAATTTTCAATATGAGCAAATTGGGATTTAAGACCATATATTTCCTTAGTAACATCGTCAAACTCTCTATTCATATATTCCATCATAGTTTTTTGTTCTTTAAGTTCGTTCCTAAAGAAACTATTATGCTCAAATTGTGAGGACAAAAAACTTCTTGTATTGTTTTCAATTTCCTCCAACTTTCTATATTAAAGATCAAGGCTCTTGGGTTGAGCCATGAAGGCAAGTAAGCAATCTAGCACACAAGCAAACAAGAAAGCAAACAAAAAGACAAATGAAAGAGGGCGAATAAAAAGGCAAATATGTTTGTGAAAACGTTTTAGAAGTGGGGGAGAGGAAAACGAGAGGCAAATGGAAAATAATGTAAGCGTAAGAGACGAGAGTTTATGATAGGTACTTGGTAGGCTTGATGTAGAACCTCCCCGGCAACAGCGCTACAAATTCTTCCTGCTACTTCTTGAGCTTGCGTTGATTTTTCCCTTGAAGAGGAAAGGGTGATGCAGCAAAGTAGAGATAAGTATTTCCCTCAGTTAAGAACCAAGGTATCAATCCAGTAGGAGGCACAAGCAAGTCCCCAATATATGCACCTGCACAAACTAACAAACACTTGCACACAACATGAAAGAGGGGTTGTCAATCCCTTCACGGTCACTTGCAAGAGTAGGATCTAATAGAGATAGGTATAAAAGATAAGTAAAAGAGTAAAATAAAGTAAATATAAATAAATTGCAGGAAGGTATTTTTGGGTTGTTGGTTTTATAGATCTGAAAATATATGATGGAAAATAGACCCGGGGGCCATAGGTTTCACGAGAGGCTTCTCTCTCGAAGAAAGCATACGGTGGGTAAACAAATTACTGTTGAGCAATTGATAGAAAAGCGCAAAGTTATGACAATATCCAAGGCAATGATCATGAATATAGGCATCATGTCCGTGACAAGTAGACCGACTCCTGCCTCCATGTACTACTATTACTCCACACATCGACCGACTCCTGCCTGCATCTAGAGTATTAAGTTCATAAGAACAGAGTAACGCCTTAAGCAAGATGACATGATGTAGAGGGATAGATCCAATCAATATGGTAAAAAAAACCCATCTTTTTATCCTTAATGCCAACAATACAAATACGTGCCTCGCTACCCGTACTGTCACTTGGTGAGGACACCATAAGATTGAACCCATCACAAAGCACCTCTCCCATTGCAAGAAAAACCAAACTAGTTGACCAAACCAAATCGATAGATCAGAGAGAAATACAAAGCTATCTTAATCATGCATAAAGAGTTCAGAGAAGACTCAAATAATATTCATAGATATTCTGATCATAAATCCACAATTCATCGGATCTCAACAAACGCACCGCAAAAGAAGATTACATCGAATAGAACTCCAAGAACATCGAGGAGAACATTGTATTGTAGATCAAAGAGAAAGAAGAAGCCATCTAGCTACTAGCTATGGACCCGTAGGTCTGTGGTAAACTACTCACACATCATCGGAAGGGTAGCAAGGTTGGTGTAGAGGCCCTCCGTGATCGAATCCCCCTCTGACGGAGTGCCGAAAAAGGCCCCAAGATGGGATCTCACAAGAACAGAAGCTTGCAACGGCGGAAAAGTATTTTTTGTGTGCCCTCTGGTGTAGGGGGAATATTTGAGGATTTATTGTGCTGGAGTTAGGGTTAGGAGAGTCCCGAGGGGCCCACAAGCCCTGAGGGCGCGCCCCCCTAGGGCGCAGCCAGGAGGCTTGTGGCCTCCTCGTGGCTCCTGTGGCCTCCTCCCGAAGCTTCATGGGTGTCTTGTCGTCCAAGAAAAATCATCGTAAAGTTTTATTCCGTTTGGACTCCTTTTGGTATTGATTTTCTATAAAAGTCAAAAACAAGGAAAAAACAACAACTAGCACTAGGCACTAGGTTAATAGGTTAGTCCGAAAAATAATATAAAATAGTATATAAATGCATATAAAACATCCAAGATAGATAATATAATAGCATGGAACAATAAAAAATTATAGATACGTTGGAGACGTATCACCCCTCTTACGCGTTGGGTTGCAAGTATTTGTTATTTGTGTGCAGGTGTTGTTTACATACACTGGTACCGTAAGGTGCTATACAAACGGTTTTTAACCCCTTTCCGCGACGACATTTGGAACCGTCGCCAAGTGAGTGTGGGCGATAGGGGGGCCCTTCCCACACGACCCAGAAACCGTCGGGGATGGGCGAGCGGCTACTGATGATCGCCATAGAATAAACGTATGAGAAGCCGCCCCAGTCCCACACATTCCATCTCGACGTTACATTTCTGATCAGAGAGACCTCCCAAACGATTACGCCGCTATAGTCGTGTGAAAAAGGTGGACATCAACATTTAATCTACCGATATGTTTGTGATAGGTACGTTATCGCACACGGTTCAAGAATGTAAAATGTGTGCGGTGCCTCTACTAACGCCAACGTGTCCATTTTCATAACTATGTGCGATTGGTATTCCTATCACACACGCACACTGGTTTGAAACGTTTGCCGTATTACCATGAATCGCACACGCATATGAGATGAAACCGTGTGTGCGTCCGTCGGGCATCGCAAACGTTTCACGTCAAAGAACCATTTGTTCTCTTTTTTTCATCGCACATGCTGTTTTCTTTCTAACCGTGTGCACATTATTTTATTCGCTCCTGTATATTTTTATTTTTGCCTGTAATTTATTAAACAAATTGGAAATTTTGAAATATGAAACATGCAATTCAAATTCTTAGCACAATGGTTCAACAACGAATCCATAAATAAAATTGTTAGTACAATATGTTCAGTAATTACAGGATTAGACAGCAATTAACTATGATGAACCACAATATTTAGAGGCGGTAAAGGTGAAGAGACAAGTGTAAATCATTTTGACTGCCGATGGTGTTGAAGAAGCGGAATGCCCATAATGTGCCTTCCTGCATGCCATAGGCACAAACAACTTTTGTCCAACCCCTTGTGACGATCGCCCGCCCATCCTTCACCGCCTTTAGGAAGACTTCTAGAGCATTATCATGGTAGCATGAATTATATACTTTAACCTTAGTTGCCTCCACTCCGGTCATGTAGTTTGCAAGGTAATCATCAGTAAATAGCTTCGGAAACCACTGAAAAGAGAAAAATATCAGATACTGAGGTCTAATAGAGTAACTTGTTGTGGGCAGGGGGAAAAGGCAACACATTACTTACCATCCTAAAGTTCACTGTTGTCTTGGACAAAGTGTAAGTAAAGAGCTTAATTCCCATCACCCGTTTCTTTCGCCTAACAATCTTTCTTAGTTTCCTCACTTAACGCTTGTTCATGAATATCTCATTGCCCCATATGCAAAAGGGATCGAAGCGTGGATCAGTACCGCTCATATATGTACCTACAAGCAACCAGTAAATGTTAGAAGCTAAATTGAGATTGCACAAATGATGTAAAATACAACTACCTACGTTCCTAAGTACAAGTATTTTTAGAGATTTCAATATGAACTACATACGGATGTATATACAATTATAGCTATAGTTTAGATTAGAATCTAGATTCACTCATTTTGCTCCTTATGTAGTCTATATTGGAATCTCTAAAAATACTTATATTTAGGAACAGATGGTGTATAAGACATGGGATGCAGCTAACCTCGATGGCAAACAACAGCATCGCCCATTGTAGCCCTGTGTAAGTACATGGAAAGCTAATGTTAACTACAACAGGGTTAACATCCACCAAAAATAGCAAATGGTAATAAAACGACAGCATCTGTAGTGATATCTTCATTACAAAAGAGTAGCACAGTAGCAAAGGGACGGATTAAAAAATGGATACAACTGGTAATTGCAATAGGCTTAACAGCATCCTAAGTCATGTTTTGTTAGTTTTTAGCCATTGAAATACAACTGTTTAAAAATGGATACAACTTTTAATTGCAACAGGCTTAATGGCCATTGAAACCGGTACTGATAAAAATGCAATTGGCAGAGTTAGACATCACAAGGCAGGTGCTGCCAGAGCAGATAATGGCCCAGTTGTCTATAAAAAGGTAGGGAAAATAGCTAAAATGTGTTAGGTATGTTTACTACAACATGCTTAATACATCGACCGTACAAAACATAGCCATTAATTGCAACTGGTATTGGTAAGATTGAACTGGTGAGTTTATACTTGGTAAGTCCTGAGAGGTAGTTGCTGGGGCACTTCATCTTGGCCAGAGCCCGCCCAAAGTCAGCGGCGACGGAGGCGAGCTCTTCCTCCGGGTCAAAGCGTGGATCAGTGCCGCCGACATGTGTACCTACAAGAAGCAAGTAAATGTTACAAGCTAAACTGCAATTGCACAAATGATGTAAAATACTGTAAGACATGGGATGCAGCTAACCTCGACGGCAAGCAACAACATCTCCCGTTATGGCCCTGCGTAAGTACATGGAAAAGCATGTTAAGTACAACAGGGTTAGCATCCACCAAAATTAGCAAATGGGCAGCATCTCTAGTATATCTTCATTGCGGAGAGTAGCATGGTAGCAAAGGGACAGATTAAAAAATGGATACAACTGTTAATTGCAACAGGCTTAACAGCATTGTAAGTCATGTTTTGTAAGTTTGTAGCCATTGAAATACAACTGTTTAAAAATGGATTCAACTATTAATTGCAACAGGCTTAATAGCCATTGAAACCGGTACTGATAAAAATGCAATTGGCAGAGTTAAACATCACAAGGCAAGTGCTGCCAGAGCAGAGAATGGCCTAGTTGTCTATAAAAAGGTAGGGAAAGTAGCTAAACCGTGTTAGGCATGTTTACTACAACATGCTTAATACATCAACCGTACAAAACATAGCCATCAATTGCAACTGGTATTGGTAAGATTGAACTGGTGAGTACATACTTGGTAAGTCCTGAGAGGTAGTTGCTGGGGCACTTCATCTTGGCCAGAGCCCGCCCAAAGTCAGCAGCGGCGGAGGCGAGCTGTTCCTCCGGGTCGAAGCGTGGATCAGTGCCACTGACATGTGTACCTACAGGCAACCAGTAAATGGTAGAAGTTAAACTGCAATTGCACAAATGATGTGAAATACTGTAAGACATGGGATGCAGCTAACCTCGACGGCAAACAACAACATTGGCCGTTATGACCCTGCGTAAGTACATGGACAGGCATGTTAAGTACAACAGGGTTAGCATCCACCAAAAATAGCAAATGGGCAGCATCTCTAGTGATATCCTGAGTCATGTATTGTAAGTTTGTTGCTGGTATTGGTGAAATTGAGCTGGACAGTTAATACTTGAACATCACATAGTGTGCAGTACTGAAATAAACAAGGAACGAACATGCTTAATACATCAACCGTACAAAACATAGCCATTGCAAGTGGTATTGGTAAGATTTAGCTGGTCAGATCATACTTGTTATGTCCTGGGGGGTAGTCACTGGGGCACTTCATCTGGGCCAGAGCCTGCACCATGTTGGCGGCGGTGGAGGCGAGGTGTTCCTCCGGGTCAACACGCACATCGGCCATCGCGCCATGGACCGCCATCAGCTCCTCGACCTCCACGTGATATGTGGTTGGGCTTGCGCGGTGATGCTCTGGAGGTAGGGGCGGTGGGGATTTGGAGGCATGAGGATGTTTCGCAGGCGCCATTTAAGCAATCAGGCCGGGGCCGTGATAGAGATCGGTGGGTTACCTGACTGGATCCGAGCAGAACGTAGATGTGGTTGAAGCTGTGGTTACGGCGGCGGCGGTTTGAGCTGCCGGTAGGGGGAGGCATGGGGGGGGGGAGATACTGAGAAAATTTGATGGGTGGGGATGTGGTTGGAGGAATAAGTTCTGAAATCCTGCGCCTAATGAAAATTTTGCTGCGAAACTTGAAACTTGGGAGGGGGAAGCACACAACGCAGACGAAGCGCGTAAAATACTCGTGTGCGAGAAAAGAGAAAATTGGTAGATCCCGTCTCCAAAAAAATGTACACGTGTAGTTGATTTTTTTGGTCAATGGTATGCCTGGTTTATTAGGAAACATCGCACAGGTAATTGACTTATGGATCATTAACGCAAAAAAAAACGCACACGGGTACGCCATAGAAACCGTGTGTTTTGTGATCTTCTAATGATTAACGCAAAAAAACGCACATGGGCACACATGGTAATCAACGCTCAAAGCCCTCAAAGGATGCTCTTACCGACATTGTACGTTAATACTACAAACTTAAAGTACTACTGGTAATTTGCTCTAATACTACAAACTTAAACTACTTCTCACATGCTGCCATCGGGGCATGCAGGCCAGACGCCACCGTTCTCCTTCCCGGCCTTGTAGGCGGCAGCCCACCGTGCTTCGATCTCCGCCAAGCTCTCCTCACCATGGCGTGCGGCCTCTTCTTTCTTGCGGTGGCAGGACTCTCTTTTCTTGACTGCTTTCTGCCTTTTCCGCTCCTTCTGTGCGGCTTTGGCCGCCTCTAGATCCACCTCCCATTCGGCCATGGCAGCCTCAAAGTCCGCCCACGTAAGTGTGTGGCCGCCGGCGGCGATGAACTCAGCGTGGCAAGATGCCATCGCTTCCTTACCATGTGTGCGGTCGCGGGCGGCGAGGAAAGCGGCGCGGCGGGATGCCATCGCTTCCTTACCAGTTACTGTGTGCCGCGGTGCCATGAACGACGCTTGGAGAGAGCTCTAGGATGGAGGGGCCGGGCAGCCGTACCGTGCGGTGGTTTTTAAGAGCTCAACGACAAACGACAAAGGAAATTTGGCTTCCCTTACAATTTTGCTCATTCATTATCGCACACGGTTCATCTCCGTCGCTTCCGAAAACAGTGTGCGCTGAGCCTATTGTGTGTTGCATTATGATTGGCCGGAACCCAAGCCACGCGGATCGCGCGTGTGCACCGTAGGATGCGCCATGATCGAACGGCAATCCACGTCCCTCACATCACACCCATGCAGCTGTAGCTGAATTGGATTTATATGTGCTAAATGCCTAGAAAATGCACATAATCCCCTAAATATGGTAAATGAGCCCGGAAAAATGCCAAATTTGAACACGGTGATTTGCATGGTGTTTGTTCGTCGTTGAAAAAAAACTCCAGGGCAAAGAACGAAGAAAATTTGGATTCCCCTTCAATCTTGGTGATTTCCCTCTCGAAAGCATGGAACTTCCTCGGTGATGGTTCGATTTATGAAGGGCGTGCATGACGACATAAGCCAAACCTTCTCAAATTTTTACCAGGGCATGGTGAGGTCATACCATGGCACCATGCGAGGCGTCATGTTTTTCAAGCATTTATTTCATTTTTTCTATAGTTGAAAACCCAATAAATAAACGTTTGTGGTTGACTATTGCCACACATTTCATCGAAATATCTGTCCATTCCTTGTAAAAGGCATGAGAATTTACTAAATGGCACGGGCATGTTTTTCCAGGCCGTTCTTGTGCACCCTTTCATGCACCGATTGTTTGAACTTGAATTAAGTGCATTAATGCCTAGAAAATGCACATAGTCCCCTAAATATGGTAAATGAACCTGGAAAAGTGCCAAATTTGAACACGGTGATTTGCAGGGTGTATGTTCATCGTAGAACAAAACTCATGGACAAAGGACAAAGGAAATTTGGATCCCCCTTCAATCTTGGTGATTTCCCCCTCGAAACCATGAAACTTCCTCGGTGATGGTTCGATTTATGAAAGGCGTGCATGACGACATAAGGAAAACATTATCAAATTTTTACCAGGGCACGGTGAGGCCATAACATGGCACCACGCCAGGCGTCATGTTTTCCAAGCATGTATTTCATTTTTGTATAGTTGTTAACCCAGTAAACGACGCGTTTATGGTTGACTATTGCCACACATTTCCTTGAAATATCTGCCCATTCCTTGTAAAAGGCATGAGAATGTACTAAATAGCACGAGCATGGTTTTCCAGACCGTTCTTGTGCACCTTTTCATGCACCGATTGTTCGAATTTGAATTATGTGCATTAATGCCTTGAAAATGCAAATAATCCCCTAAATATGGTAAATGAGCCCAGAAAAATGTCAAATTTGAGCACGTTGCATTTGAGGCGGTATGTTGATTGTTGGAAAAAAACTGAATGACAAACTAGGACGGAAATTTGGATTCCCCTTCAATCTTGGTGATTTCCCTCTCGAAAGCATGGAACTTCCTCGGTGATGGTTCGATTTATGAAGGGCGTGCATGACGACATAAATCAAACCTTCTCAACTTTTAACCAGGGCACGGTGAGGCCATACCATGGCACCATGCCAGGCGTCATGTTTTCCATGCACGTATTTCATTTTTCTATAGTTGATAACCCAGTAAATGACGCGTTTGTGGTTGACTATTATCACGCATTCCCTTGAAATCTCTGCCCATTCCTTGTAAAAGGCTTGAGAATTTACTAAATACCACGAGTATGGTTTTTCCAGACCGTTCTTGTGCACCTTTTCATGCACCGATTGTTCAAATTTGAATTATGTGGATTAATGCCTAGAAAATGCACATAATCCCCTAATATGGTAAATGAGCCCGGAAAAATGCCAAATTTGAACATGTTGCATTCAAGGGGGTATGTTGATTGTAGAAAAAACTGAATGACAAGCTAGGAAGGAAATTTGGATTCCCGGCCCCTTCAATCTTGCTGATTTCCCCCTCAAAACCATGAAATTTCCTCGGTGATGGTTCGATTTATGAATGGCGTGCATGACGACATAAGACAAACATTCTCAAATTTTTACCAGGGCATGGTGAGGCCATACCATGGCACCACGCCAGGCGTCATGTTTTCCAAGCATGTATTCCATTTTTGTATAGTACCCAGTAAACATATTTCCTTGAAATATCTACCCATTCCTTGTAAAAGGCATGAGAATTTACTAAATAGCACGATCATGGTTTTCCAGACCGTTCTCGTGCACCTTTTCAAGCACCGATTGTTTGAATTTGAATTATGTGCATTAATGCCTAGAAAATGCACATAATCCCCTAAATATTGTAAATGAACCCAGAAAAGTGCCAAATTTGAACACGGTGATTTGCAGAGTTTATGTTCATCGTAGAAAAAAACTCATGGACAAAGGACAAAGGAAATTTGGATTCCCATTCAATCTCGGTGATTTACTATCACACACGATTCATCTCCGTCGCCTTTGCAAACCGTGTGTGTTCACCCACACATGCAAAAGGAAAAAGAAAACCCTCGCCCACTTCGTCCCCACCCACTCGCCGCAGACTCCTCCGCAACTCTGCACCTCATCAACTTCTATCGCGGCGGCCACCCTAAGCTCGACGGCTGTTGTCGGCGGGCGGAGGTCGCGCTCCAAACAGCACGGGATTTCTCCCCTACCACTTTTCACCGCCTATCTGCACCGACATTCTAGACTCTGGTCGATTGGGGTTTTCTGCGGGATTGGGCCGGGGATTTTTCTCATGGAGATGGTAATCAACTTAGCGAAATATTCACTCATCTCTTATCGCAATCCGTCCATCGCTGTTAATCAACCGGCGGAAACCGCCGTGGATTCATTTTTGTTCTAGCTGATTCGTGGGTGTTCATTCATGTGTCCACAGTGCGAGCACAAATCGGGCAAGTGTGGTCGCGGCCAGTCGGAAACGAAGTTCTATCTCACCATTCCGGATGACTTCACGGAGCGCTCGGTATGTTCAATCTCAACCTACCACAGTCGGCATGGCCTAAATTTGTGAACATATACCGTCTGTTGCTACATTTGGATAAAAGGTATGGTGCCATGTGCAGCCTAGATGTCGAAGCCGACCCCCCCTATATTAGGCAAATATATGATGTATTGTTCATTCAGTTACTCTCATATTTGCATCAAATCTTTGTTACATTATCTATTTTTAATTATATATTTTTGTACTTTGCTTTCATCTATATATTGATCTGTTCTATCAGTTACTCCCATATTTGCATCTTGCTCTGTTAGTTCAATATATCTAATTTACAATCATAATTTTCATTTCAAGCAGTACATCCCTTGCTTTGCAAGAACAGGAGTAGAAAGAAATCTTGGGCTTTACTTTGGTAATGACTCCCAGGATGTCATATTGACAACACATCATGGATTTACAATGACGGTCACTCCTATTTTGATG
This sequence comes from Thinopyrum elongatum, assembly GCA_011799875.1. Lineage (NCBI taxonomy): Eukaryota > Viridiplantae > Streptophyta > Magnoliopsida > Poales > Poaceae > Thinopyrum > Thinopyrum elongatum. The sequence goes on from CM022300.1 coordinate 496,033,598, forward strand.
CGGACCTTTGGAGAAAAATGTCTAAGTGTTATGAACTGAAAGCTGGCAATAAAATTCTAGTGCGTGCACCACAGCCTGGTCTAATTAACATGGATGTTTACATCCCCAATGTCATCAGCCGATCAAAGTCTGATCAAGGTTAGTGTCCTTTCAACTTTCTCCATGCTGTCATATTACTTAGCAAAATCGGGGTATTTGTTCTGACTAATTGATCACTATTTAAGCAACCAATTGTGATTTCATTTTCTGACTCCGTTCCTAGGCAGTAACAAATTCTATTTACCAATTTATGCGCACTATATATTCTTCTGCCATGTTCTGAATAAATAATACCTTTCCACCTTTTAAGCAGGATATGTTGGATGCATAGTGAACGATCTGTATGTTACTAAGCGTACCAAATTTCACTGGAAGGACTTGAAGCATGTCATAAACTTTGTTGATAATCTGACAGAGATAGCACAACGTATGAACGCTAGATTTTGGATGGGATTAATTATACCTATGGTGCACACATTGAACAAGACCAATTGTGTGCACAAAACGCTGGTAAAAAGTCTTATTTTAATGTTGATGCTCATAAACTATATATATATCTTCAACGATATGTTACAATTGGTTTTTATTCTACATTTCTACAGAAATTTCCCGCTGTAGCAGTTCCTGGATCGATTTCCCGGCATGGTCAAGTTACACTTGTGCCTGCTAATAACGCCAAAGTGATTGCAAGGTACTGCATTTCCCGCAGAAATGGAACCATTCAAATTAACAAGTTCTCGCTTGTCGTGGCAATGCATCCATATTGGAAAATTGGAGACACTGTTCTACTCATGCTCTACCAAGGCACAAGAGGGCTCTTCCTTTTCATTGACGAGATGCCGACTCGCTGTGATCAAGCTGCTTCTAGCGGATAGTTGTGGTTGTTGGCCCTCAGCCTCTTAAAATGTGCTAGCTATTACTATGTTAAGTATGTAGATATGGACCATATGGTTGTTGGCCCTCAGCCTCTTAAAATGTGATAGTTGTTACTATGTTAAGTATGTAGACATGGACCATATGGTTGTGAAAACCGTGTTACAAAGATCCTCCTTTTGTCGAATAGTGTAACCACTATATATATGTTACTCAAATGCTATTAGCCAAGTTCTTAAATTTTCATGGAAAGTATTAGTATCGTACACAGTTAATTGAGTTTAAGCGTGTGCCCGATGTCCAGAAGGCATTTGCATATTAACTGTCCATATTGCAAATTCACACACGTGTTAACATAAGGAAACGTATGTGTAACTTACTAATCATCACACACGAGTACTCGCAGACGCATCGTGTGCGATACTCCTAGCCACCGCAAGCAACTAGTTTGCATTTTTCAAAGTTTTTTGTGCACACCGAATCGCACACGAACTAACTGTATTAACCATCTGTGTTGTAATTTCTCATCGCAAACAATTCATCCGAGTCGGCTGTTTGCCGCGTATCATACACATCTTGTTTACATGACCCATTTGTGTTCTTTTGGCTCATCGCAAACAGTTCATCCATGTGAACTGTATGCCGCATATCACACACATCTTGTTAAGTTGAACCGTTTCTATTGTGTTCCCTAATCGAAAACAGTTCATCCAAGTGAACCGTATGCCGTATATCACACACACCTTGATCTGGCTAACCGTTTCTGTTGCACTCCCTAATAGCAAACAGTTCATCGGAGCGAGCTGTATGCCGTATATCGCACACACATTGATATGGCTGCCCATTTATGTTGTTTTGCCTCATCGCAAACAGTTCGAATGGATTAACCGTGTGCCCTGCATCGCACACGCAACTAAAATCTGAACCGTGTTTGATGGCTTCGCCATCACAAACATTTTGCACCTTTTTTGACGGTTTTTCTACACCATCGTTTGCGATTAATGCATCGCACACAGTTTCGTCATAGGGTCTCTAATCGTAGTGTCGCGTTAGCAGCATCCTGTAGTAGTGATAGTGTGGGTGGATCCTCCTACTGGATTGATAACGTTGGTTTCATAATTGAGGTAAATACTTAACGTTGCTGTGCTGCATCATCCGCTGCATCATCCTCTCCTCTCCGGGGAAATACCAACACATATACAAGCAACCAATAAAAACTTCTGGTGCCGTTGCCGTGGAGGATCAAGTCTTCCATTCACGTGTCAATCTCTGGCACCAGGGAGACGCCATCAACATCTATCAAGTACCCAATCACAAATCTCATCTCCTTGTAATTTACTTTATTTGCCATTTGCCTCTCGTTTTCATCTCCCCCACTTCTAAAACGTTTTCAGAAAAACACAAAAATATTTTCCTTTTTTCCATTTTCCTTTTTGCTTGTTTGCTATCTTTGCTTGTGTTACCATGTGCCTTCTATTTGCTTGCATCTTCGCTTGCTAAAAATCTGTTGATATGGATCCTCATCCACTTTCTAATCTTTTCAAAAGACCAAATTATGATGAACCAATTGCTAGTGAGTTGAGTGCACTTGATTATCTCTATGAAGTTTTGCTTGAAAATCATGAATGTGAAAATTGTGATGAAGTGTTAAACGAAGAATTTTATAATGTGATTCATGATAGCTCCTTGAATGAAAAGCATTATTTAAATGATGTTATTATAAATTCTATTAATGTCAATTATGTTAATATGCAAAACTACAAGCTTGGGGATGATAATTTTGTTATGTCCACTACTTATTGCAATGATCATGATTGGGATGATTCTTCTTATGATCTTGAAAATTTATTTAAGCTTCATGATGAATATAATATTGATAATAGTATTTGCAATAATATTGAAAGTGGGTTTGGAAGAGTATCAACTCTAGGTAATAATGATCCCACTACTTTGGAGAATGATCAATCTTATGAAATTTTTGATAAAAGTGGGCTTGGAGAGGTCATGACTTTATTTGATGATAATCCCACTATTTTGGAAGAGTGTCAACTTTGCATGCATGTGGATCATGAAGAGAATATTTCATGTGATAGTTATATTGTTGAATTTGATTATGATCCTACATGTAATTATTATGAAAGGGGAAAATATGGTTTTAGAAATTTTCATGTTACTAAATTACCTCTTGTTATGTTGAGATTGCTATTGTTTCTTTCTTCTTCTTTACATATGCTAGTTTTTGCTTGCCTTGAAAATTTATTTGCATATAAAATGCCTATGCATAGGAAGTATGTTAGGCTTAAATGTGTTTTTCACATGTATTATGATGCTCTCTCTGTGCTTCAACTCTTATCTTTCATGTGAGCATCATTGAAATCTCAAGCCTATCTTAATGGCTATAAAGAAAGAGCTTGTTGGGAGACAACCCAATAGTTATATTTTATGTTTTCTTGTGTTCACAAAATTATGCATGTGTTATGGTTGTGTTTTTTATGTTTTAATTAGTGTTTGTGCCAAGTAATGCCTTTAGGATGGCTTGGGTGATAGTTGATTTGATCTTGTTGGAAAACAGAAACTTTTACATCTAGTAGCAGAATTGTTAAAAATCACTGAACCAGCGAAAAACTCTGAATTTTTTAATATACGAATTTCCTATGTTGTCTTAATTTTTCAGAATTTTTGGAGTTACAGAAGTATGAGAAAAATTCGAGTATTTACAGACTGTTCTGTTTTTGACAGATTCTGTTTTCGTTGCATTGTGTGCTTATTTTGATGAATCTATGGACTATATTTGGGGGGGGGGGGGCGTATAAGCCATGGTGAAGTTAGAATACAGTAGGTATAATGCAATAATAAAATATGAATGGGTTTTTAACAGTACTTAAAGTAAAGATTGGTTTTCTTATACTAACAGATCTCACGAAGATTTTTGTTAAGTTTTGTGTGATTGAAGTTTTCAAGTTTTGGGTGAGATCACGATGGATGAAGGAATAACAAGTGAAAAGAGCCTAAGCTTGGGGATGCCCATGGCACCCCAAGGTAATATTGAAGGAGAACAAAGCAACTAAGCTTGGGGATGCCCCGGAAGGCATCCCCTCTTTCTTCTAAGGACCATCGGTAATTTTACTTGGAGCTATATTTTTATTCGTCACATATCAGGAGTTTTGCTTGGAGCGTCTTGTATTATATTAGTTTTTGATTGTTTTGCTTTTTAGTTTGTCACAATCATCCTTGCTGGACACACCTATTTGAGAGAGCCATAATTATGCTATGATTTGTTCGAATTGCTCTAGTACTTCACTTATATCTTTTTGAGCACGGTGGTGGTCTAGTTTTTAAGAGATACTCTCATGCTTCACTTAGATTATTTTGAGAGTTAGTAAAATTTTAAAGAAATATCCTCTCAATGCTTCACTTATATTATTTTGAGAGATGAAAATTGTTTTGAAGAAATATGTGCTCTCATGCTTCACTTAAATTTATGTGAGAGTTTTGTTAGTAGCAATGGTAAAATATGAAATTAGTTCCAAACTAATAGATATTCAAGAGGGATATAATAAAAACTTTCATGCAGATCATTGGATATTTTAAACTTGATTCCTTGTAATAGTTTTGAAATATGGAGATAGTAATATGTGAGTCATGTTGGTGAGTAATTATGCATTAGTAGGAATATTGGTGTTAAGGTTTGTGATTCCCTATGCAAGCACGGAAGTCAATAGTTATGCAATGAAGTTATATCCTACTTGTGGTGCATTATTCGGTGTTAGTTATATTCAATGCTTGTTTATGAGAGTTTTTGTTTTTTGGTTGGTTCCTTCTCAATCTATTTACTAGCCTCCATTTGTACTAAGCAGGAATACTACTTGTGCATCCAACTCCTTAAACCCAAAGTTGTGCCAAATGAGTCCATAATACCTACCTATATGCGGTATTTCCATGCCGTTCCAAGTAAATTTGTATGTGCCAACTCTAATTTTCAAAATGAATTTCCTATTTGTGTGCCCGTACCGCTCATGAAGCGGCACAGGGTGGCCAATATTTTTCCATGCTAGATATTTTATTCTCAAGATGAGTGTTTATTCAGTTTTCATTGTATGAGAGTGTGGCAAGGTAATAGGGATGCCCAGTCCCGAAATGAAAAAAAATTATTTTATGTTGTCAATAATAAATTCCTTGGAAAGTGTTGGTATGGAAGGCACCCGTGGATACAGCTAGCCATGGATTGTGAAAGAATGGTGGAAAAAGGAATAAACTTTATTTTATGTTTGGGAACCACCTATGATCTATCTAGCATGGAAAGTATTGGGAATTCTCGGTCGTTTTCGTCGACAGGAAAAGCATGCCTCTCAAAACAATTTTATCTCTTAATTTAAGCTTTGAGCACTGGCACCTCTACAAATCTCAGCTTCCCTCTGCGAAGGGCCTATCTATTTACTTTTTTACAATTTTTATTTTTATTGAGTCTCCATCCTCTCTTATAAAGAACCAACTAGGGAACACTATTATCATACTTGTGCATTGGGCATAGTTAATATTTGAGTGTGTTTCATGAATGGATCAATGATTGAGCATAATGGGCTAGGGATAGCTTTCTTTAGTGTTGATATTTTGAAACACATGGTTGCTTGTTGATATGCTTGAGTATTGATGTACTCATGTCAAATATAGACTATTGCTTTGAATCATCTAAAAGTCCAAATGTCCATTCTATAAAAGAAAATAATATGTGATGAACATGTTAGGCAGCATTCCACATGAAAAATTCTGTTTTTATCATTTACCTACTCGAGGACGAGCAGGAATTAAGCTTGGGATGCTAATACGTCTCCAATGTATCTATAATTTTTTATTGTTCCATGATGTTATATTATCAATCTTGGATGTTTTATATTCATTTACTAGCAATTTTATATCATTTTTTGGAACTAACCTATTGACATAGTGCCCAGTGCCAGTTGCTGTTTTTTGCTTGTTTTTTTACTTCACAGAATATCAATACCAAATGGAGTCCAGATGCCACGAAACTTTTTGGAGAATTTTTTCTGCCCAGAAGACACCCGGGAGGCCCAAGAAGTGCACCAGAGGGGGCCTATGGGGCCCAATAGGCACTAGGGCGAGCTAGAGGCCCATAGCGCGCCCTGGTGGGTAGTGGAGCCCACAGGCACCCCTCCACCGCCTATCAGCTTTATAAATACTCTAAAATCCCAAAAACCTGAGGGGAGTCGAGAGAAAACAGTTTCCGTCGCCGCAAGTTCGAGAACCACGAGATCCAATCTAGAGGCCTTTTCCGGCACTCTGCCGGAGGGGTCGACCATCACGGAGGGGTTCTTCATCAACACCCTTGCCCCTCCGATGATGAGTGAGTAGTTTACTACAGACCTACGGGTCCGTAGGTAGTAGCTAGATGGCTTCTTCTCTCTTTTTGATCTTCAATACAATGTTCTCCTCGATGTTCTTGGAAATCTATTTGATGTAAATACTTTTTGCGGTGTGTTTGTTGGGATCCGATGAGTTTATGATCGGATCTATCTAGGAATATTATTTAAGTCTTTGCTGAACTCTTTTATGCATGATTGTTATAGCCTCGTATTTCTTCTCCGAAACTTTATTTTGGTTTGGCCAACTAGATTGATTTTTCTTGCCATGGGAAAAGGTGCTTTGTGATGGGTTCGATCTTGCGGTGCTCAGTCTCAGTGACAGAAGGAGACATGACACGCATGTATCGTTGCCATTAAGGATAAAAAGATGGGGTCAATTCCTACATGAATAGATCTTGTCTACATCATGTCATCATTCTTATTGCATTACTCCGTTTCTTCTTGAACTTAATACACTAGATACATGCTGGATAGCGGTCGATGTGTGGAGTAATAGTAGTAGATGCAGGCAGGAGTCGGTCTACTAATCTTGGACGTGATGCCTATATACATGATCATTGACTTGGATATCATCATAATTATTCGCTTTTCTATCAATTGCCCAACAGTAATTTGTTTACCCACCGTATGCTATTTTCTTGAGAGAATCCTCTAGTGAAATCTATGGGCCCGGGGTCTATTTTACTATCATATTAAACCAAAAAATACCTTGATGCAATTTTTGTTTATTTACTTTATTTTGTGTTTTTGTTAGATCTATTTATCAAATCTCATACAATTTAATCTATCTCAATACCGAGGGATTAACAACCCCTCTTACGCGTTGGGTTGCAAGTATTTGTTATTTCTGTGCAGGTGCTGTTTACATAGTGTGGGTGGATCCTCCTACTGGATTGATAACCTTGATTTCATAACTGAGGGAAATACTTACCGTTGCTGTGCTGCATCATCCTCTCCTCTTCGGGGAAATACCAACGCAGACACAAGCAATCAGTAGGATATAAGCACCATGAACATAAATATCATGGAGGCTATGTTGGTTTTGAATCAACTACATGCGTGAACGTGTGCCAAGTCAACCCACTTGAAACATTCAGAGGAGGATGCCATATTATCATACTACATCATAACCATTTTTATGCATGTTGACACCCAAGATTAATCATTATCCACTCCTAGCTACTTAAGCATGGCATGAGCAACTATAATTCTAATTGTCATCATAAACATGTTTAATCATAATATGCTGAATCATGGATACTGAGTTAAACATATTTACTAAAACAAAAACAAGATGAGTTCATACCCACTTTTCCTTGCCACAATCACCTAATCAAATTTCATAATTATTGCCTTTCATTTGCACGACCAAATGATATGAAAATAATAATAGTGCAATAGTGTCGTGGACTAAGCTAGGATTCAAAGGATAAGACAAAATAATATGGCTCTTTGTTAGATCAACAATAATGCATATGAGAGCCACTCAACATTTTCATCGTGGTCTTCTCCTTACAATGACTCAACAAAAGAAAACAATTTCAGAGAAACATAATAAAATATTTCTGGAGTTTTTAGTTTTTTCTTGAAGAAGAAAGCAAATTAATGAAGGAAGAACAAAAATGAGAAAAACTATTTACACGGGAAGCTCCCAACAGGCAAAAGAAGAAATGAGAAATCTTTTTGGGCTTTCTTTTAATACTAAAGTAATTAAAATTGAAAGAAAAACCAAAAATAAATGAGAAATATTTTTGGATTTTCTCAAAGATCAAACACACAAGAAGAAAACAAGAAAATAAAACTAACACGGATTATACAATGAATTAGGATGAACACCGACAACTGGAATGAAATGTGTGAATATAAATGTAATGTCGATGAGAAAACGTACTCCCCCAAGCTGAGGTTTTTTCCTAGCTTGGTAATCACCATCGCTGGTCTGGGTAATAATCAAAGTGGAGGCTCGTGGAGGCCCTCCGTGCCTCCTCCTCCCAGAAATCCTCCTAAAGAAGTTCATTTTTTTGGACCACAAAATGATGTCAATAAAACTTCACAAGATTGATAGCAACTACTCATAAGTATGTCTAGAGGCTATGTTAAGCATTCAAACTACTTGGAACTCAAAGAATTAACATGCAAGCTCATTTTCAGTAGCACCAAGAGCAGCTAATTATGCAAAATATAATCCAATAGAGCAAAAACTAATTGGAGCAATGTAGGAGTCACGTACCAAGTAGCAATCCCCCAAAACAGTTTCAGAAATGGAGCTCCGAGCAAAGAGATCGAAAATCTCAGGTTTGGGAGCAAGAACACGAGAGAGAGACAGAGAGCTACCAGGATTTTTTTCTAGAGGTAAGAGACAAAGTGGGCTGAAGGAATAAGTGAGGGGGGTCCCTGTGTGGCCCACAAGCCACCAGGGGGTGGGCATGCCCTCGTGCCTCGTGGGCACCTGGGGCATCCCCTTGGGGTGTTTTCAGTGCCAGAAATTCTTAAATATTCTAGAACAATTCATGTTAAAATTTCACATCATTCTGAGCACTTTTATTTTTGGGTTATTTTTTTATTACACGGGTAATTCAGAAAACAGGATAATCATGGCACTTCATTCCACTTAACTAAAAATAACAAATGACAAATAGTAGGTACAGAAAGTTGTGCTTACTAAATTCATCGACCACATGCCCCTAAAAAAGAATCCATTAATAAGGTTGATCAAATCTTATTAACAAACTATTTCCGAGTAACATGAAACCGAAGAATCTTCGTATAACACTAAGTTACCTCAACGAGGATATGCATCTCCCCAATTATAAGTCTTTCATATTTCTTTTTGTTAGTAGGAAGAGGGAGTTGAAAACTTCCCATAGTAATTGTCGAAGCTTTTTTAATAACATTAATAACATTCACTTGAAATTGTTTCTTCGGAAAGTGCACCGTATGCTCATTACCATTGATATGAAAAGTGACCTTGCTTTTGTTGCAATCAATAACAACCCCTGCAGTATTCAAGAAGGGTCTACCAAGGATAATCGACATGTTGTCGTCCTCGGGCATATCAAGTATGACAAAGTATGTTAAGATAGTAACATTTGCAACTACAACGGTCACATCCTCACAAATACCGATAGGTATGATAGTTGATTTGTCAGCCATTTGCAGTGCTATTTCAGTAGGTGTGAGCTTATTCAAATCAAGTCTTCTATATAAAGAGAAATTCATAATGCTAACACCGGATCCTAAATCACATAAAGCTGTTTTGACAAAATTTCATTTAATGGAGCATGGTATAGTACGTATTCCTAGATCTCCTAGTTTCTTAGGTACTCCATCCTTAAAAGACTAATTTGCAAGCATGGTGGAGATTTCAGCTTCAGGTATTTTTCTTTTATTAGTGACAATATCTTTCATATATTTAGCATATGGGGCCAACTTCAAAATACCAGTCAAACAAGTACGCAAAAAGACTGGCCTAAGCATTTCAGCAAAGCGTTCAAATTCTTCCTCATCCTTATTCTTATGTGGCTTAGGAGGAAAGGGCATGGTTTTTTGAACCCATGGTTATCTTTCTTTACCATTTTTCTAGCAATGAAATCTCTCTTATCATAACGTTTATTTTTAGGAGGCGGGTTATCAAGATCAACAACAGGTTCTATTTCAACATCATTATTAGGTTCTTTATCATTGTGTGATGACCCACAAGTATAGGGAATCAATCGTAGTCCTTTTGATAAGTAAGAGTGTCAAACCCAACGAGGAGCAGAAGGAAATGACAAGTGGTTTTCAGCAAGGTATTTTCTGCAAGCACTGAAACAGTAAGTAACAGATAATTTGATAGGAAGATAATTTGTAACGAGCAAGTAACGGTAACGGTAAATAATATGCATCATGGTAGCCCAATCCTTTTGTGGCAAAGGACAGGCCAAAACGATCTCTTATGATAAGCAAAGCGTTCTTGAGGGTACACGGGAATTTAATCATATCACTTTCATCATGTTGGTTTGATTAGTGTTCGCTACTTTGATAATTTGATATGTGGGTGGACCGGTGCTTAGGTGTTGTTCTTACTTGAACAAACCTCCTACTTATTATTAACCCCCTCGCAAGCATCTGCAACTACGAGAAAAGTATTAAGATAAAATCTAACCATAGCATTAAACTTTTGGATCCAAATCAGTCCCTTATGAAATAGCGCATAAACTAGGGGTTAAGTTTCTGTCACTCTAGCAACCCATCATCTAATAACTACTCCACAATGCATTCCCTTAGGCCCAAGTATGGTGAAGTGCCATGTAGTCGACGTTCACATGACACCACTAAGGGAATCACAACATACATATCATCAAAATATCAAACACATATCAAGTTCACATGATTACTTGCAACATGACTTCTCCCGTGACCTCAAGAACAAAAGTAACTACTCACAAATAATAATCATGATCAATATTAGAGGGGTATTAAATAGCATAATGGATCTGAACATATAATATTCCACCAAATAAACCATATAGTAATCAACTACAAGATGTAATCAACACTACTAGTCATCGACAAGCACCAATCTAAGGTTCCGGTACAAAGATTGAACACAAGAGATGAACTAGGGTTTGAGAGGAGATGGTGATGTTGAAGATGTTGATGGAGATGACCCTCCCAAAGATGGGAGAGTTGTTGGTGATGAGGATGGCGATGATTTCCCCCTCTGGGAGGGAAGTTCCCTCGGCAGAATTGCTCCGCCGAAGGGCAAAAGTTCTCCTGCCCAAGTTCCGCCTCGAGACGGTGGCGCTTCGTCCCTAAAGTCCCCTCCTTATTTTTTCTAGGTCAAAATGACTTATATACCAGAAGAGGGGCACCGGAGATGGGTCGAGGAGGGCACAACCCACCAGGGCGCGCCTGGTCTCCCTGGCGCGCCCAGGTGGGTTGTGCCCACCTGGTGGGCCCCCTCTGGTAGTTATTTGCTCCAATATTCTTCGTATATTGCAAAACAATTCTCCATAAATTTTTAGCTCAATTTGAGATGTGCAGAATAGGTAACTCTGACGTACCTTTTTTAGGTCGAGAATTCCAACTGCCGGTATTCTCCCTCTTCGTGTAAACCTTGCATATTATGAGAGAAAAGGCATTAGAATTACTCCCAAATGCATTATTATGCATAAAAACATTATAAATAACAGTAGGAAAACATGATGCAAAATGGACATATCATTGTGTACTTGAGCATCTACATGAACATCATCATCATTATCATTATCATTATCACTAGGTGAATGTTCATTACCAGATTGTGTCTCAGCATCAGAAATAGAAACATCATTACTATCCTCGGAAGGTTTTTCTACCTCAGGTTCACTAGAAGTATGCAAAGTCCTATCATTTTTCTTTTTATTTTTAGATGGACTAGGTGCATCTATATTAGTTCCTTGAGAATCTTGTTCAATTCTTTTAGGATGACCTTCAGGATAAAGTGGCTCCTGAGTCATTCTACCACCTCTAGTAACTACTTTAACAGCATGATCATGCATATTGTTATTTATTTCATTGAGCAAATCATTTTGAGATTTAGTGACTTATTCTAACTGGATTTGGACCATAGATGCATGTTTACCTACACATTTAATATCATTAGCAATTCTAAACATCAAGTCACTCAAACAATCAATCATGTAGGCATTACGTTTCAATTGTTTCAAAACATAAGCATTAAAATTTTCTTACTAAACAATGTAATTGTCAAATTCATCCAAGCATTGACTAGCATATTTATTATAAGGGATATCACCTTCATCAAATCTTATAAGAGAATTTAACTCTACTACCTGTGTCGGGGTGTCAAGTCCATGTATCTCTTCAATAGGTGGTAAATTCTTAACATCTTCAGCTTTATTACCCTTTTCTTTCATAGATTTCTTTGCCTCTTGCATATCTTCAGGACTGAGAAATAGAATACCACTTTTCTTTGGGGTTGGTTTAGGTGGTGGTTCGGGAAGTGTCCAATCATTATCATTCCTCAATATATTGTTCAGTAGTTCTTCAGCTTGTTCAATAGTTTGTTCCCTGAAAACACAACTAGCACAACTATCTAGGTAGTCCCTAGAAGCATTGGTTAGTCCATTATAAAAGACATCAAGTATTTCATTTTTCTTAAGAGGATGATCAGGCAAAGCATTAAGTAATTGGAGAAGCCTCCCCCAAGCTTGAGGGAGATTCTCTTATTCAATTTGCACTAAGTTAAATATTTCCTGTAAGGCAGCTTGTTTATTATGAGCAGGAAAATATTTTTCAGAGAAGTAATCAATCATATCGTGAGGACTACGCACACAACCAGGAGCAAGAGTATTAAACCATATCTTAGCATCACCTTTTAACATGAAAGGAAACAACTTAAGGATATAGTAGTAGAGAATGTTTTTCCTCATGAGAAAATAGTTTGGCTATATCATTTAGTTTAGTAAGATGTGCCACAACAGTTTTAGTTTCATAACCATGGAAAGGATCGGATTCAACCAAAGTAATTAACTCAGTATCGATAGAGAATTCATAATCCTTATCATTAACAAAGATAGGTGAAGTAGCAAACTTAGGATCATATTTCATTCTAGCATTCAGAGATTTTTCTTTCAACTTACATAGTAATTTCGTAAGATCATCTCTATCATTACAAGCAAGAAATTCCCTAGCTATCTCTCCGTCCATACCATAACCCCTCAGGTATCTTAGGCATTTCATATCTATTAGAGCTAGGCCCAATAGGAGAATCATAATTTTTAGTTTCGGTAATTTCATCAGTTTCAACATTTTCAAATTCTTTAGCTTTAGCAAGTTGTTCATCAAGAAATTCACCAAGTGGCACAGTATAATCAAGCAAAGTACTAGCATCATCAGTCGCATCCTTCATAGCAGAGCATCATCAATTACTTGTGACATATCAGAATTAATAGCAGGTGGTGGTGTCGCAAGCTTACTTGAAACAGAAGGCGAATCAGGTGCAGAGCTAGATAATAGTTCCTTACGTCCCTTCATCGATCTTGGTTCAATCCACTACAAAAAAATACACTTCCATGATGATACGTGTTTGTCACAGTAGGTCACGTTTTCTGTCATGCATGTACATCCATGACAATTTTATGACAGAATCAAGATAGTCATACCTGTGTTGTCATAGAAGTGTTCCATGACAATACTGAAATTATCATCACGGAAGTGTCCACTTCCATGACGATAAATCACGCGTCATGGAAGTGCTTTCGTCAAGGGCAACCGACACATGGCATCCACCGTAACAGGTCACCGTTAAGCTATCGGGTTCCAGTTTGGATCCGGTAACCCGTTAACAGCCAGGACCAATGGGGATTTTCCACGTGTAAAATTCTCATTCGCCGGAGGATCCACGTGTCGGCTCAGCGTTGGGATAGATGTCATCCACTTATTGCACGGGAGGCGCCTATGATACGTCGACATGTGGCAAGGCCCAATAGTGGCCCATTTAGGTGAAAGAGGTCGGCCCAGTCAAAATTAGCAGTCTGGCCCATATAGGCCTACTTCTGTTTGGTCCATTTAGGCCCACGGCCCATATGAGATGTGCCAATACAGGCTGTGAATGGCCCGTTAACTATTTGACACCATTGCAACCCATCGTCAGTTCGAGCCCATTAACAACCCGCGATATATTTGGGCTCAATATCGGCCCGACGTAGTTTTGGCCTGTTAACAGCCCATCCAAGGAATGGGCCAATTTTTAGGATGTACGTCTTTTGGCCTTTTAGCGACCCATTTAAGTGTTGGGCCAATTTCCAGCCCGGTGTGTTTTTCAGCCTGTTAACGGCCCATAAAGGAGTTGGGCCATATGTAGTCTGACCTGAGTTTTGGCCTCTTAACGACCCATGCTCTTCATGGTCCAATAACAACCCTATTTCGCTTTCGGCTTGCTAAAGGCCCACAACACAGTTGGGCCATATACAGTCTGACCTGACTTTCGGCCTCTTAGTGGCCCATGCTCTTCATGGTCCAATACCAGCCCGCTGTCTCTTTTAGCCTGCTAAAGGTCCACAATACAGTTGGGCCATATACAGCTCGACCTTAGTATCGGCCTGTTAACGGCCCGTGAAATCGAATGGGCCCACTTATTGCCCGCTTTGATTTCGGCCAGTTAACGACCCGAGAGGTAATTGGGCCAAGCATTAATTGTTGGCTTGTTTCAATTATAGCGGCCCAATAGAGCTTTCGGCCTTGTTACGGACCATCAACTTATTGGGCCCGCTAAAGTTCGAACCTGTTTGGAGGCCCAATTATAATTTGAGCCCATTACGAGCATTTATGAACAAGACAAAAACTGATAAATCAAACCCGAAGAGAATTTTGGCCCATGCGAGCCCATTAGGGGGCCCATTAAGGCAGTGGGCCACTATCTTTCACAAAGGGCCTAGGACGGTTCGTGCTAGCTATTAATTTCACAGCTTTTTTGGCTTACCAGTTAGCTAGAATGCGAGGCGCGCTAAGCAAATGTACAGCATAATGGGAAAAACGTAGCACACCCAGCATATATTACAGAAAACTACATCCACTTGGCAATCAAAGATTGATGCCAGTGCAAATAAATAAACAGAACTTAATGATCTACAACCTCACAATCTACAACCTCAGCACGGATGATGCCCATAAGCATGTGAGCAAGTTCTTCCTTCTTTGCTACATTGTCTCTAAAAACATTGACCAGTTGTTGTTGCGCAAGAATCTGTACCTCTGATTCCTCCACGATTTCCATCATTGATTCAGCCAGTAATTAGTTTACAAACATACATTTTTTCTATTGGATTCGAGACAGAGTAAACTGAATAGATTCAGATAGCGATTTTGGCAGGCTTGTATTATTGATAGTGGAGAGTGTCTCGACCACTGCATCATAACGTAAATTAGGAGGGGAACCGAACAGATTAATCAAGGGTTATTGCCATATTACCTGCCCTAGATTTATTTGAAAGAAACAATGGGGTTGCCTTGCTGTTTTCAGAGTTTGTCTTCTTATCTTCAGCAGCCTGCACCAAATTAACCCACTAGCATTGCTATCATTGGCCAGGTCACATAATAGGAAAGCAACATTGACACAATGAATGTTTGAGCAACCAGACAACACCAGGCTACACCAAATTAACACAATATGCACAGCTATCATCAGCCAGGTAAGATAATAGGAAAGCAACATTGACACAATGAATGATTGGGGAACCAGACCACAGCACTACAATTTAGTAATGTGCTTGATATGAGATAGTACACTCATGCAGCTTAGTATGCAAAACTACCAGGCAACTTTCCTTACAAAAATCAACATTGTCGCCTTTAATTATACATTTTGCTACAAGTAAATTTAGATCAGATAAAGGTTGGATTCACGCCGATTAACAAAATACATGCTGATGTAAAAATAAAGTGATATACAACAGGTACTTACATCAGCATTGGAGCACAGAGAATTCCCGCAAGATACTTTTCTCAAACATGATCCCAGTATAGCAAGTCTTCTATCCTTTAAGCTTGTTTTCTAAAAGAGACATGGGTAAGAAACATTTAGAAAATATGATTTGTATGCTATAAAATTTCATGATGCGAGGATACGCACACTCTTCTTAGAATGGAGTTGACATATTTTTGCTGGCCTGGAGCGGACTAGTTCTCTGGCCACTGGAATCTGCTGATTATCAGGAGGAGTTGGGTTTCTCTATGCTGGAGCAGTATCTACGAACACTGGAGTTGGTTTACTATCTCCTGGTGTTTGGA
The DNA here is from genome assembly GCA_011799875.1 of Thinopyrum elongatum. Taxonomy (NCBI): domain Eukaryota; kingdom Viridiplantae; phylum Streptophyta; class Magnoliopsida; order Poales; family Poaceae; genus Thinopyrum; species Thinopyrum elongatum. The sequence goes on from CM022300.1 coordinate 496,049,665, forward strand.
TCTTTTGCAAAGACCTTGTTTGTAGCCCTTCAGATTCTAACATAGCCGTCTTCCCCTTGCATGCCTTATATAGAAGAATGGTGCTTCAATTATAAAACATACTACGGCAGAGAGATGGAATAGGTAATGAAGAATAGAAAGGCATGACATATTGACATGTATTCCCTCCATCCAGAAATAAATGGATGTGTCTAGGCGTATTTCAGTTCTAGATACATCCATTTTTATCCATTTCTGTGACATGTAATCCGGATGGAGGGAGTATGATGTAAGAGCTAGTGATACGACATGACAACAGAGTAAAAAAACACTAGTTGAATGTAAAACTGTATGATAGCTGAATAGGTACAGAAAAACACGAAGGCAACATATGCGTGTATGATTGGGAAACTAAGATAACATTGCAACAGACCAGTAGAACAACACTTCAATGTAAAAAACATGGTATGGTAGACGGATGGAGTACATACTGATGAATAACAAAGCATAAGATATTAAAAGCATGATGTCCAGACTAAGCAGATGGCATTGTGACAGAGTAGAATGACAGTACTTGAATTTGAAAACATGTTATCATGAATGGAATAGGTACTGAAAAACAGGAAGGCATGACATATTTACAAGCATGATCAGCAGGCTAAGCACATGGCATTACAATAGAGTAGATGCACTCTAGGACATTATATGCATGATGTACCCATATCACGGGCCAAGTTAGAGCAAGGACCTTGTGGGGTGAATAGGATTCATCATCTTTCTGCAAGTCTTCTGAAGAACTACCTTTAACTGTTCCATCATATTGGGTATCATTGACGTCAAGTTTGTTGGTCGTTACATTGCTCCGCGAGGTTCTTGTCGATATATAAGTGTGTGCAATTATATCTGACATGCATGGAAGACAACTAGTAGTTATATTGTGTAGTGAGTGCCTGTAGGAGACGACATAAATAGTAGGACTGGACTTAACTAGCAGCAACAGGTCTAAAAAACTAAAGGGAGAACACAGATGAAAGCTACAAAATATGTATTGTTTGTACTCGAGATTAACTAGATGGCACACAAAAGTATTAAAGAACAACAACATAGGTAATATTAGAAGAGGTATAATCACCAGCCTATGGGATAGCATTCGCTGATGGATGATAAGTATGGAACATCGTTAACACTTGAACAAGTCTCTTATCTGAACTATGGAACAACGTTAACTCATGAACAAGACTCTTAAGAGATCAGCATGAATATACAGTGACATGTGATAATCTATTTTCCATGCTTAGATGAATAACGAAGCCATAAATGTTGCACACAAGTAAGATGAGGGTACAACCTATCTGGCCGCCATCCATAGGAGTGAGCATCATCTGCTGACTTGTCGATGGCCCCGCGGTTGTTGTGGCTGTCCATGTCGGGCACGCACATTCGAGGCAGGCAACTGCTGAGTGGGGACTATAGCTCCCTTTTGGTGTATGCTTCCCTTGTTGGAGCAGCTGCGGTGAGAAGGAAGACAATGTGACTGAAGATGCAGAAAACACATAATGTTAAGAACGACACATATCTCTGATAAGAAGAAATACCCTAAGAGATCAACAATAAGGGACGAGACTGGTGACACGTCTGATGACTGAAAAGTAAATTGGCGTCACATGATTTTTATTTTTTTTGGTATTGTCCGATCTACGCCGGATGGCTGGATGGCCGTCTTGTGCCTCCCGGCTGACACTGTTTAGAATCTTCCCCGAAGAGCCAGCGACCACCAGTAGAGCAGTCTGCCTCCGGCGTCCCTGGCCGCGAGAGCTCCGACCAAAACCCCGCCCCCCGCCCAACCGCAATGCCGTGGTTGCGCCACCCCAGGCCAAACCACAAAGACTCGCCGTTATCCAGATCTGGTGGCGGCAGTACCTTCAACCCACACAACTCTACGATAGCCACCTAAGCGCTGCATCCGCGGCAAACTTGCAACCCCAGCCAACCGGTAGCCTAGGAGCTCCGCCGACTCGAAGGGTGCTGCTTCCCATTAGGAATCGACTGGCCCAGAATAAAAATTCAGGCAACTGATGCCTAAATAAAGTGATTTAAGATGAGTGTACGACCTATCTTGCGGCCTGGTGAAGTAGGCAGATCCAGCTGCCGAGTCGGTAAGGCCGGCGCGGTTGCGGTGGCTCCTGGCGGCAAGAAAGCAGATATGTGGCGATGGTCGACAGGTACGGGAAAGCTACACTGGGGCCTTTAACGCGTCCGAAGTTGGAGCCGCACCGGCACCGTGCACAACGGCGCGGGTGAATCGGCTCTGGTACGGGTCACGCGGTCGTCGTCGAGGCAGCTCCGGCAGCACGGAGTAAGAGGCACACTGTAACACCCCTAGTGGTTAGCTACAGTAATCCCACTTTTGATAATGCCATGTCATCATGATCAACAGTGCTTAAATATCATTTGGATCATATCTCTCTTCAAATTCAAATTCAAATGGAGATTCAAACTAAAAGTGAAAATAAAAGTTGTTCAAATTTGAAAATTAAAATGTTCATAATATTGTAAATAATCCAGAGACAATTCTAAAATTATACTCAACATATACTAAATTGATTATGTGCCTCTAACAGAACCAAAACAGAGATATTTAATCCATTTTCTGTCGGTGTACTAAGTATTGGGCCATTAGTACCCCGTACTTGTGCATGGGCAGTTGTAGCCATCCTCGTCGCAAGGCTTGCCGGGAACAGTTCGGGGTCGATTCAAGCCACCAAAGGAATCATCAAGTCAGAGATCTGAGGACCAGCAGATAAGAAGAGCTGGAATCCGAAGGCCAGCTTCCCCGGCAAGACCTTGCCGGGGTGGCCTGCGGAGCCCGGCAAGGATTGGCGCTCGGCAAGGCTTGGCGCCCGGCAAGGCTTGGTGCCCGGCAAGCTTCGGCGCCCGGCAAGATTCTGCCACTGTGCCACCGCTTCGGCACAGTAACAAGTCTGACATTCTGGGTCCTTCTCTGGATGCGTGGCAACGCGCCAGTGGAGGAGAGCTTAAGCGGTGCTGATGGGATGTCCCCTTTTGTCATCCCCAAGAAAGTGAGGACACCTAAACGGACACCTCACGGTGCATTAAATGCGTTTGTCCTAATCCGTCAGGGGTTGGGTATGATACCCTGTAGCTACTTTACACCTCAATGTATGTACATTTTGCCACTGTGGTGACCCCTTTGAGCATATAAAAGGAGGCCCAAGGCAACTGCTACAGAGGAGGAGAACTTCTGGCCGATTCTGCATGCGTAGCTGCTCTTCGAACATACTGTTCATAGCGAGCGCTCCTGAAGGCTGGGCTCAAGAACATTAATAAGAACACAAAGCAGGAGTAGGGTTTTATGCTGATCAGCGGCCCGAACCTGGGTAAAAACTTCCGGCGTCGATCGTTAGTTCTGCTCTTTGCGTATACCTCTCCCCCCGCCGAATCGTAAAGGGGTCTCTCAGGATCCCATAGGTGTCGTACCCCGACATCTTTGGCGCGCCAGGTAGGGGGATTGAAGGTTGCGTGAACCTGATCTAGTGATCGGCGCCTCAGTTTCTTCATCATCATGCCACCCAAGAAGAAGAGCGCCGCGACAGTGCAACCGTCCACGTCCGTTTTGCCTACGCCTTCGCGTACAGGCGACGGCGTGGGTGCGGAAGGAAGAGGACTAGAACCCCCACGGCGTTCTGGTGATCCGAGCCAGGCGAGCGGTATCGTTCGCAGTGGCAGTGGTAACCTGCACGCCGCTGGATCTAGAGACGGCGCTGTGTTGCCTACGGGTGGCACAACGAATTCCAGAGATCGGAGGGCGCCTGCTAAAGCTCCCGCGCCGGCGCAAGCATCATGACCTACCCAGGTCGTGCATGATGAGCGACGTCATGGCGCTGGTGGTTCAGGGCGTCCCCATGAAAAGATTTCTGCGCATCGATCCCAAGATGCGCGTGACCAGCATGCACACCGAGTTGCTGGCGGGGGTGGCGCGCGGTCGCGTGACCGTGGTGGTGCTCCTTCTAATATGGTTAGGAGTCAGAGCACCTCACGTACCTCGCACCTGTCGCCGCCGCCTACGCCAACGGAAGCCTTGGCGCGTGCGCAGCTGCTTCTCGATTTCCCTCCTGCCCCGGAGAAGATGGAGGAGTGGCGAGCTACTATCCAGAGCCTTATCGGCTTCGCCAACAAAGATGGGCCGCAAGAGGCAGGGCCCTCGCAGCGAAGGCCCATCGATCCGGCGCGAGCCGATGTGGAGAAAACCGGAGGTGGTGCAACCACGATGGACTCCCCTCCGCGGCATCAGCGGCGGCCGACAACCCAGCAGGTCGACCGCCGTGAAGAAGTTTCCACGGCGTCGTCCGATCCACGGATGCGCCGTGATCAGCGTCAAGTTCTCAAGGAATGAGGCAAGGAGGACGCTCGAACTACCATCGAGCGGCAACGGGAAGCGCGCTATCAGTCTGATAAGCGCGCGGGGCCGGCTGTCGATGAGCCTGCGCCAGGGAACATAGGAGACTTGCCTTATGAGGTAGGGACTCCAGCGTTTACCCGTGAGCTGCGGCAAGTCCAGTGGCCCAATTCCCGAACCTTCAAGCCGGAGGTCCCGGAGAAATATGACGGAAAGACCCATCCCTCGGAGTTCCTGAGCATCTACACCATTGTGGTGCAGGCTGCCGGGGGCCGAGATGATAAGATACTTGCCAACTACTTCCCGTTGGTGCTCAAACCCAACGTCAGGTCGTGGTTGATGCATCTGCCAGAGAATTCTATTTCTTCCTGGTCAGATCTGTGCCATCAGTTTGTTGGCGCCTTTGTTGGAGGCCACCAAGCTCCTGGCCAAGAGAGTGATTTGCATATCATCCCTCAGAAGGAGGGCGAGTCCCTGCGCAAGTTTATGCGGAGGTTCAGCCGAGTGCAGTACAATATTCCCGACGTTCATCCTACCGCTGTCATTAGCGCGTTTCACCAGAACGTGCGTAACCGCAGAATGCGGGAAGAGCTGGCAATGAACAAAGTCAGGAGTATTGCCGAGCTTTACGCTCTAGCCGATAAATGCGCTCGAGCTGAAGAGGGGAGGAAACTCCCTGGCGAGGCTGTTGGCGCGGCGGGCGAATACGAAGAAGAAGATGCCGCGGTCCCGTCAAGGAAAGGCCGCCGGCGGAACAGGAAACGCGGAGGCAAGGCCGTGCTTGCTGTCGAGGAATCCGACAACCCCGACGCCGCCAAGAAGGCCAAGATAGGTGACCCCGGCAAGGATCTTGCCGGGTGACCTTCCTGTCAGGCCTTGGCGGCTGCCGACAAGTCGGAAAACTCCGGCAAGCAGTATTGCAAGATCCATCGCACCAAGGGCCACGATCTCCAGAATTGCCGGCAAGTTGAACAGCTTGCCGAGAAACAGAGGGACGAATATGAAAGGCGAGATAAGGAGAAGGCCCAAGATGGTGCTGATGGATCCAGCAAGAAGCGCGGTGTCCGAGGGGGGCGCCACGACAAGGCCAAGCAACAAAAAGATAGGCCCGCTCGGGGCCGAGACAAAGAAGAAGATGATGATGAGGAAGATGATGAGTCCAGTGAGCAAGAATTCCAGAAGGCTACGAAGGCCATGTGTATCGATGGAAGTGCTTCACTGCATTCTTCCCACCGTCAACTCAAACAGTGGGTGCGGGAAGTCAACGCGGCAGAGCCATCCCCAGATGCATGTAGGCCCCTGAAGTGGTCCAGCACGCCTATCATTTTCGACGCCGAGGATCACCCTGATCGCACAACTGCGGTCGGGTGCTTGCCATTGTTGGTCTCGCCAACAATTCGCAACCTCAAGGTGACGAAAATGTTAGTTGACGGTGGGGCTCGAAGACTTAATCTCACCGGATGTGCTCAAAAAGCTCCAAATTCCCGACGAGGACCTCGAAGAAACGGGTACGTTTCAAGGGGTCAATTCGGGAAGAACCCAGCCTAAGGGCAAGATTACGCTGCCAGTAACATTTGGTAGCGAGCTCAACTTCAGGACCGAGAAGGTGGTGTTTGATGTCGCCAAGATCCCCATGTCATACAATGGGATCCTTCGTCGGCCAGCGCTGGCTAAGTTTATGGTGGCATCACACTACGCGTACAACATTCTGAAGATGCCTAGGCCATTGGGCGTCATCACTATCCATTCCGATAAGAAAGATGCGCTCATCTGTGCCGACCAACTTTACCGGGAAGCAGTTGCAGCACCTGCCATCAAGGCACCTGCTCCTGCCGCTAGAACTCCCGGGAGGAAGAAGAAGACCGGCAAGAACCTTGGCGCGAACTCCGGCAAGCGCACCTCCTCGGAGTGCTGCGCTTCCGTCGAGGACGCACCAGAGAGTTCCACCGGCAAGAACAAGAAATCCAAGGCTGCTCCGCCGGAGACCAAGAAGGTGCCCGTCAGAGAGGATGGAACGGGGGGAACTTTCACCATAAGTTCCACCCTAGATGACAAATAGGAAAGCGCGCTCGTTGCTTTCCTGCGGGCGAATGTCGACGTGTTTGCATGGCAACCGTCTGACATCCCCGGTGTTCCCAGGAAGGTAATTGAGCACCACCTTGCTGTCTGTCCTCATGCGCGGCCCGTCAAGCAAAGGGTCAGGAAGCAAGCCTTGGAGCAGCAAGAATTCATTGCCGAAGAAATCAGAAAGCTGGAGGCGGCAGGATTGGTCAAAGGAGTGCTTCATCCAACCTGGTTGGCCAATCCGGTTGTAGTGCGGAAAGCGAATGGGAAATGGAGGCTTTGTATCGATTATACAGATATCAATAAAGCTTGTCCAAAAGATCCCTTTCCCTTGCCGCGCATCGACCAGATTGTGGATGCCACCGCTGGTTGTGATCTCCTGTCCTTCCTTGATGCCTATTCAGGGTATCATCAGATTTTTATGGCAAAAGAAGATGAAGAGAAGACCGCATTTATCACCCCATGTGGTACGTATTGTTTTATACGAATGCCTTTCGGGTTGAAAAGTGCCGGTTCGACATTTGTGAGAGCAATCCAAATTGGTTTTGAGCCTCAACTCCATAGAAATATGGAGGCGTATATGGATGATATAGTGGTCAAAATCAAAGACAAAGCGACACTCATTCAAGATTTAGAAGAAACATTTGCAAATCTGCGCAAGATCAATTTGAAGCTCAATCCTGAGAAGTGCGTGTTCGGTGTTCCTTCCGGCAAGCTCCTCGGATTCTTTGTATCTTGTAGGGGAATCGAAGCGAACCCCGACAAGATCAAAGCTATTGAGCAAATTGAAGCGCCGAGACGCGTCAAAGATGTGCGTCGTCTTGCCGGCTGTGTTGCTGCCCTAAGCAGGTTTATTTCCAAATCTGCTGAGCGCGCCCTGCCCTTCTTCAAAATTTTGAAGAAGGCATGTCCAATGAAATGGACTCCGGAGGCGGAGGCTGCGCTGCAAGATTTGAAGAAATACCTTTCCTCTCCGCCGACGCTAGTCGCGCCTAAACCACAAGAGCCGTTGCTGCTATATCTGGCGGCAAAAAATCAAGTGGTTAGTGCTGCGCTAGTAGCGCAGAGAGAGGCTGATGAGGAAGCAACACCAGCGGCAGGACCGCCAGGTGACGCGGCAAGATCTTCCCCGGCAAGACAGGATCTGCGCAAACAGAAGAACCCGTGCAGAAGAAGAAGGTGGTGCAGCGCCCAGTTTATTTTGTTAGCTCTCTTCTACAAGGAGCTAGGTCAAGATATTCTGGTGTGCAGAAAGTGCTTTTCGGCCTTCTTATGGCCTCGAGGAACCTGCGCCATTATTTTCAAGCACATGAAATCACCGTCGTCACTCGCTTTCTGTTGCAATGGATTTTGCAAAATCCAGAAGCAACCGGTAGGATCGTGGAGTGGGCGTTGGAGTTGTCCAGCTTTGGCCTCAAGTTTGAAAGCACTTCGATGATCCAGAGCAGGGCCTTGGCGGAGTTCATTGCAGAATGAACCCCAACGCCAGACGAAGAGGTTCAAGAAACAACTCTCCCCGGCAAGGAAATCGGTCAGCAATGGGTTATGTACTTTGATGGGGCTTTCTCGCTGCAAGGCGCCGGTGCTGGCGTGCTACTTGTCGCACCCATCGGAGAGCACCTCAAGTACGTAGTCCAAATGCATTTTCCCCGAGAGAGTTCGACCAACAACACTGCAGAATACGAGGGTTTGCTTGCCGGTCTCAGGATCGTGGCAGACCTTGGTATCAAAAAGCTCATTATCAAAGGCGATTCCCAACTTGTCGTCAGGAAAGTTAACAAGAGTTACCAAAGTCCATTGATGCAAGCCTACGTGGATGAAGTGAGGAAAATGGAAGAGCGCTTTGACGGTCTGCAAATGGAGCACATTCCTCGTGCCGAGAACAGTGTTGCTGACGACCTGTCAAAGCGTGCTGCCCTCAAGTTGCCTGTGGAACCAGGAACTTTTGTGCTCCAATTGACTCAACCATCCGTGACGCCATCAATGCGGCAAGAAAAGAGAAGAAAGTTGAACTCTGGCCAGTACTTCCCGGCAGAGCTCCCCGGAGCCACCGGCAAGGAAGTTGCCGGGATCGACATACCTGCCGGGGGACAACAGGCTCCGGCAGGGCCTCAGGCCCTTGTTGTCGAGACAAACGTTCCCCCGGCAGAGGAGATGCCTTTAGTCCTAGCTGTCGAGCCTCAGGCTCCAGCATGGGCGCAGCACATTGTCCATTTCCTTCAGACAGGAGAACTCCCTGAGGAACAGGAAGAAGCAGAAAGAGTAGCCCGTCGGTCTGTTATGTACAAGTTCGTCGATGACGTCCTGTACAGAAAGAGACCAAACAGTGTGAAATTAAAGTGCATTCCTCGGGAGGATGGACTAGAGCTGTTGGCAGAGATACATGGAGGCATATGTGGCTCTCCCATAGGGTCAAGAGCGCTTGCCGGGAAAGCATTCCAGCAAGGTTTCTTTTGGCCCACCGCTCTCCAGGATGCAACTGCACTAGTCACCAAGTGTGAAGCGTGCCAGTTTCATTCGAAGAAATCACATCAACCAGCTCAAGCTCTTCAGACAATCCCTCTCTCCTGGCCATTTTCGGTCTGGGGGCTCGACATATTGGGCCCTTTCCCCCGTGCTACCGGGGGCTTTGAGTACTTGTACGTTGCTATCGACAAGTTCACAAAGTGGCCGGAGGTGGAAGTAGTGAGGAAGGTGACAGCACAATCAGCCGTCAAGTTTTTTAAAGGAATTGTTTGCCGTTTTGGTGTGCCCAACAGGATCATCACCGACAACCGCACGCAGTTCACAAGTCGCACTTTCATGCAGTACGTCCAAGGCCTTGGCGGCAAAATTTGTTTTGCCTCTGTTGCTCACCCGAGAAGCAACGGCCAAGCGGAGAGGGCTAATGCTGAAGTGCTACACGGTCTCAGGACCAGAACCTTTGACAGGCTGAAAAAGTGCGGAAGACGCTGGATTAATGAGTTGCCGGCGGTTCTTTGCTCAATCAGAACGACACCAAATCGAGCCACCGGCCAGACGCCCTTCGCTCTGGTCTATGGAGCGGAAGTAGTTCTCCCCACGGAACTCATATAGGGATCACCTCGAGTGCTCGCTTATGATGAGCTTGAGCAAGAGCAACTGTGGCAAGATGACGCTGTGCTCCTTGAGGAGAATCGTCTTCAGGATGCTGTGCGAGCTGCATGCTACCAGCAAGCTTTGCGTCGCTACCATAGCCGCAAAGCTCATGCCCGAAGCCTTGAGGAAGGCGACCTTGTTCTTCGGCGGATTCAGTCCGCCAAGAATTCAAACAAGTTGACGCCAAAGTGGGAAGGCCCTTATCGGGTAGTACGAGTCACCAGGCCTGGCGCTGTCCACTTGGAGACCGAAGATGGCGTTCCAGTGAGCAATTCCTGGAATATCGAACATCTTCGCAAGTTCTACCCATAAGGCGCGGTTGCCGGGGGCCCCCGGCAACCACCCTTTTGTACAAGTCTTGCCGGCAGGGCATGTGATCCTTTGTACAAAGCCAGGCACAGACCCTGAGCGCAGATGAATAAATTTAAGTGTCATACATTCCCTTATTGATTCCCATGTTCATATTTATATATGCATGTTTGTCTAAGATGTTGTATGACACCTACTCCCGGTAAGTTTTAACGAACCGCCAAGGTTTCATGTCTTTATTTTCTCTTCTTTCTTTTTAAAAAAGACAGAAGGATTCCTCGCGTGCACATTTGCCGGGGGGGGGGGCGGGGGGGAAGGGAGATATGAGTACCAGTTGGCGACGTTCGGAATCGACGCTTGCCGGAGGAAGGACAGTGACAGAAAGCTAAGTCCTAAAAACTCAGAGCAAGTTTTTTTTATTATTACAAAGTTATTTCCTTGGACGATTCTGACTCTTGTATGGAAAATCTGCACGCGAAGGAACCCTTGTTGTAATCGGTTGCGCCCTTATTTTGTTTCGAGCCCGCTCAACAATTTAAGTGGCTGCGCTGAGAACGCCAAGGAATCTTGCCGGCCGCTGCGCCTCCAGCAGGCTGCTGAAGTCCCGCACCCAGCGCTCGCGGCAGGTTGCGCGCCGGCAAGTTTTTCAGTAAGCGTAGGATGAATTCCATACATAAAGGAATCAGACAAGGAAAATAGCAAGCATGAACCTAAACATAGGCGAGTTATATTACATTCATGAGTTGCCGCAATTCTAACTTGAGACTTAATTGTCTTTTACATGGAATGATGACGGCAAGAAAAGGGGGAGCACTCAATCCCTGCGCTGGCCTTCAATCCTTTTGATGGAGTCCACCTTCTCAAGGATAGGCGCGATGCATTCTTCAAGCGCCTCAACATTTGCGTCCCTTGGCAGATGGCCGAGCGCGTTGGAGAGGTCGATGCCGGGATTGCTGTGCACCACTTTGATAAGCACCTTGCGGAGGATGGCTCGGCAAAGCCGGTGAGTCTTGTTGGCCAATTGGGTCGCCCGGCTAGACTGGAGCACCCTCAAGGCGTCGATGATGCTTTCAAAGAACATCGTCAACCTGGCACTTGGAGATATTCTTTCCTCGGAAGAATACTTGAAGTTCGACAGGCCCATGGTTGACAGTTCTGCCGTAAGCTTCTCCTCGGTGAAGATGAGACGTCCAGTCCAGATCTCCACTCCCTTTTCGTAATCGGCTTGGGCGGCGGCTGCGCTCTTGAGTAGGTTCCTCTCTCCTTGGAGATCCTTGAGTAGAGCCTTCTCACGGGCCCTGCCGGCCTCGAGAGATTTCTGCAACGTGGTCACCTTCAATTCCAAGACTGCGATGTCATCAGCCGCAGAGGAGAGCTGCTTGGTTTTATTGGACAGGGCAACTTGCATCTCCGCCAAGGAGTGGAGGGTTTTTTCCCTATCACTTTTGAGCGTCGAGAGCTCCTTGCCGTGCTCTTCGAGATCTGTTTCCAGCCTCTTTACCTTGTCGCTCAGCTCGTTCTTGGTGGCCTCTGCAGCTTCGGCAGCATCGACGGCCTCCTTGAGCTTGCCGGCGTGACTCGCAGTCAGAGCTTCGAGCGCCTCCTTATGTTTTTGCTCCAGCTCCTGGGTCCGCCGCGCGACAAGCTTCTCGATATCTTCATCCTTGCTACGAAGCTTGGTGGCGAGCGCCTACTCACGTGCGGTGAGATCTTCCTCATGAGCATCAAGAGCAACGCGGCGCCCCGTCAGGAGGGCATCTTCAGCAGCAATCCTTTGAGTAGCTTCATCATGCGCCTTCTCCATATCAGATTGCTTCAGGAGGATCTCTGTCCACTGCTGGCTCACTTGTTCCCGGCCAGCAACCAACTCTTGGAGGGCCTCGGCGTGCCAGACTTGCATTTGTTCGACGCGCCTCTGAAAATCTGCTTCGGCCGCCTCGACAACTGCCATTCTGGAGTCCACCTTATCTTTCCGGGCGCGGTGGAGAGCCTGAAGCTTGCGGAAATTCTCGCCCATGGCCTGAAGGAGCTGATCCTCTTCAGATTTGCCGCTGCTAGCGCAGGGATCATCCACAACCTCGAGCCTGGCAGCAGCGATGATTTCTTCGTCAAAAACTTCTCCTTCAGCTGGTGCCCCAATGCTTGCCGTCCCCGGCAAGTTGACAAACTGGTTCTCGCCAACCTTGAGGTATTTGCTGGATGAGGGGCCTTCAGATGTTGACGGTTGGTCTTCAGCGACCGCCTCACCAGTGGCAGGGGGCTCCGTGGCCGGTGTAGCGCTTGGCGCTCCTGCGGCAGGAATGCCGTCAGTACGGTCATCGGCCTCCCTGTCACCCCCTTCAGCAGGTTCCTTGGCGGGTTCCTCTTGTGCAGTCTTGGCGGCCTCCCCGTCAAGAGCACTACCAGCCTCGATAGTGTCATCTTTGGTGGCCTCGCTGGCAGCGATCCTGTCTGCTTCGGCAGTGGTGTCCCTGGCGGTCTCCTCGATGACAACATCGACGTCCATACGTTCCATCACAGGGAACTCTGAAGGACGAAGGAGGAAAACAGAATAAGATCGAGATTGAAGTTCGAAGCGACTAAAGACAGAGAAATAAGGGAAAGAGTAGCAAGCGCTCTGAGGCAATCGATTACCTGCGTCGAGCTGTTGGGAGGTGGCCTTGCCCCTCCCGGCAACTTCGGTTGCCGGGGGTGGGTTGCCGGAGCCCGTGCTTGCCGGCTCCTCCTCGATTAAAATGGGCTCGTCGGTAGGATCTCTTGCCGGGGACGTGCTTGTGGGCGGCGTGGTCGACGGAGGTGGCACGACGGGAATGTCTTCCGACAACTCTCCTTATTGCCGTTCTTCTCCTGCGAGCCCAAGGATATCAGCGGCAAGAATGGAAGCCTCGGCACCCGCCAGCGGAAAAAGAACAGTGAACTTACGCTGGGGGCTGTGCTGGGGGCTGCGTTGAGGACTGGGCTCCGGGCTGACGACGACGGTTTCTGGCACGCTCGTGGAGCCTGCCGGGGGCTCATCGCCCGTGGAAGTCTTTGTCCTCTTCGCCATCCTCTCCAGCAAGGTTTCTGCATCACTGCAGAGACAATACGAGCAAGTTAGTAAGATCGATCCAAGGTTGGAATATAAAAGCTGTGGCAAAGTACTCACTCTTCTTCCTCTCGCTCCGGACTAAAGCCGGAGATGTCGAAATCGACCTCCGCCGCAATGTCTGAGTGGGGAGGCAGAGGAGGGGTCCTAGGCCGCTTGGCTGTGGCAGGCGCCGGGGCAGCTTCCGGTGCGGTAGTGCGAGACGCCCCTGCCGCCCCAGCAGTGGCCGCTGGTGTGGGTCTCGCGCGCCGCGCAGGTTGTTGACGAGCCCCTGGCCGCGGTCCAGTCTTGCCGGCCACTTTCTTGCCGGGAGCCTCGCCGCTCGAAGAAGGCTAGCTTGCCGGGATGCCAGATGCAACCTTCCGAAGAACACGCTTCGTCTTCTTCGGGGCTGGGAGCTCTTCTTGCGTTTCTTCTTCGGCCGTGTCCTCGCCGGACGAGCTCTCAGCGGCTGTGCCGCTCTGTTCCCCGGCAGCTTTGTCCTTCCCGGCAGGTTTTATTTCCACTACTACCTCTGCATCGCTGGCTTCCCATTCCGTGAAGCCACCACTGCCGGCCTCCGCGGCAAGATTTACCTTCTCCACCCTAGTAGCAATGTAAGCTACTTCTTGGTCGGTGGTGGCTCGGATGAGATCTGTCTCTTGCCGGACGGGTCTCTCCGTCAAGTTGTCAAAAAACTTCTGTGCTTCCTCCTCGGTTGGCTCGGCCCAGGTCGGGTCAAGACCGTGGGCGTTTAACATCGGCATGAAGGCGATGATTGACCCCAAGGCGGAGTTGTTGCACAAAGGGACGATCCTTGCCGGCAGCCGATGCTTGTCTTCTCGCTGGAATAATCTTTGATGGAGAGCGCCAAGCTGCATAGTGGTCAGATTATTGTTCAGCCCGGGGCGCAGTCTCATGATATCTGCCGCGTTTTTGTATTCCCAAGCTGGCCTTCCCCTGTTCTGCAAGGGGGCGATGCGGCGGCGGAGAAAGTCGAAGCCAATCATCTCCATTGTCAGCCCGGCAGCTTTCAGGCGAAGGATTCTGGTGGTGGCGATTGTGAGCCTCTCGTCCTCCGCGGCGAGATCGCTCCAGTCCTTGCCGCGGACCACCTTCCGTTGCCGGGGAAGACAAAACGGATGGGGATTAGCTTCCTTGATGCAGTACCATTCAGCCCGCTATTCGTCCCACTTTTCGTGGTAAACTCCTTCTGGGTATATCTCCTTATTCCAATCCCTTGGAATCCAGGCGATAGAACCAGAGAGGGCCTCTCCTTTTTGGATACGGGGGAAGAAGTAATGGCGAAAAAGAGTAGAGTTGGGAATCACGCCGGCAAAGTTTTCACAGAGATGCACAAAGATGGACATGCATAGAACCGCATTCGGCGTGAAATCGAGAAGGTGAAAGCCGTATGTGTACATGATATCATTGAAGAAGTCAGAAAATGGGGGACAGAGCCCGCAATAGAAATACGCAGTGAAGAAAGGGTACCTGTCCGATCCACTTTTGGAACAAGCACCTGGAATCACGCATGTGGCGGGATGAGCTTGCGTCTCCTTCGCCCACATGCACTGGTACCGCCCCTTCAGAGCTTCAGCATCGAGCGATGGGGGGAAGACAACATGCTTCTTCCGCATCTTCACCAGTTTGCTCTCCGAGACGTCGGCTTTCGCTTGCTTGCCCTTGCCTTTGCTGGCCTTGGGCGGCATGGCGGCTGTGAGGGCAGAAGCTGGGGGTGGAGCGAGCGTGGAAGCGGCATGCAGAAGAGGAAAAAGCTTCGCTCTGAGCTCGAGAAGAGGAAGGCGATGGCGACGGCCAGATTGAGAAGAAGAGGGGGGGGGGGGTAAATAGGCTTGTGCCTCTGCGGCTTCTCCTTTTTATGGGGAAGGAGCGGGGCCGCCTCTTTTATTCCCCAATGTGAATGCGCCTCTATAGGCGCGAGGCAGTTGCAGCCTTTCAGGCACGCTTACCACGTCACGCGCTCGGTGCGTGTAATGGGGGGCACAGTAAAATGAGATATTTACGAGCAGTTAATCCCCTGCCACGCGTGCCAGTGCACTGTTTGGGCCTAGCCCAACAACGCCTCGCACTCGTGTATGGCCTAGGCCCGGGGGCTCCTGTCGGTGTACTAATTATTGGGCCATTAGTACCCCGTACTTGTGCACGGGCAGTTGTAGCCATCCTCGTGGCAAGGCTTGCCGGGAACAGTTCGAGGTCGATTCAAGCCACCAAAGAAATCATCAAGTCAGAGATCTGAGGACCAGCAGATAAGAAGAGCTAGAATCCGAAGGCCAGCTTCCCCGGCAAGATCTTGCCGGGGTGGCCTGCGGAGCCCGGCAAGGCTTGGTGCCCGGCAAGGCTTGGTGCCCGGCAAGCTTCGGCGCCCGGCAAGATTCTGCCACTGTGCCATCGCTTCGGCACAGTAACAAGTCTGACATTCTGGGTCCTTCTCTGGATGCGTGGCAATGCGCCAGTGGAGGAGAGCTTAAGCGGTGCTGATGGGATGGCCCCTTTTTCCATCCCCAAGAAAGTGAGGACACCTAAACGGACACCTCACGGTGCATTAAATGCGTTTGTCCTAATCCGTCAGGGGTTAGGTATGATACCCTGTAGCTACTTTACACCTCAATGTATGTACATTTTGCCACTGTGGTGACCCCTTTGAGCATATAAAAGGAGGCCCAAGGCAACTGCTACAGAGGAGGAGAACTTCTAGCCCATTCTGCATGCGTAGCTGCTCTTCGAACGTACTGTTCATAGCGAGCGCTCCTGAAGGCTGGGCTCAAGAACATTAATAAGAACACAAAGCAGGAGTAGGGTTTTACGCTGATCAGCGGCCCGAACCTGGGTAAAAACTTCCCGCGTCGATCGTTAGTTCTGCTCTTTGCGTATACCTCTCCCCCCGCCGAATCGTAAAGGGGTCTCTCAGGATCCCATAGGTGTCGTACCCCGACATTTTCATTTAATTAAAATCCAGATGAAATTCATTTGCCTCCAAACCAATTTCTAACAGTGAATAAAACTACACTATAAATATGTGGCTAGTTCACCTATTTTTACAAAGTCAATTTGGGGCTAAACAATTTGCAAAACAGGAATTAAAAAGAAAAACAGAGAAAACAGAAAAGAGAAAAGAAGAAAAAGAAAAAAAAAGGCCCGTGCTACTGGGCCTAAGTGCCACAGTGCCGGCCCAACCCACTCCCCACCTCGTCTCCCTCCTCTGTTCACCTCCGCGCGCCGCTGTCGCCCGCACCGCACGCCGCGCCCCGGCCCCCCCTTCTCTCTGCTCGACACCGCGCGACCCCGCGCCCGCCATGGAGGGATAAGGACCACCCCGCCTCCCCTAACCTCTCCCTCGCCACTCTCTCCCTCTCCCTCACTCCCTCTCCTCTTCCCTGAGCGCCGTCATGGACGGCCTCAACTGAAACTCGCGGCCACCGCCACCACTTCACCTCGCCGGCGTGCTCAAACGCCTCCCCGACGTCGACTACTTCTCCTCCGCCACTCAACCGAAGCCGGGAGGCCATCCTTCTTCGTCAACATGTCGTCATCTCCCTCGGATCGCCGCCGTCTGTCGCCGACGATTCCGACCACTCCGCACCTCCCCGAGCACACTGCCACCGCCCTACGGCTCCCGGTGAGCAGTCTCCGTCTTTCCCCTCTCTTCTCCACTCATTTCCATCGCCGTAGTGGTCGTACCCGAGGCGCCCGAACTCGTCACCGTAGATGAGCTCGCCGCCGTGGCCACCATAGCTCGAGCTCGCGTCCGAGCTCCTGGAGCTCGTAGGAGCCTAACGACGCTCTCCGCATCGTTTGCCGCGCCCCACATCGCCGTAGCCACCAACGCCCGATTCCGGCGTCCGCCGGCGATGACCTAGCACTCGGCTCTGTTCGTTTTAGCCCGCGCTAGAGCCACAGATCGACGCGGAACGTTGTTCCCGTTCGAACGCGACCAACCGCCGTCGATATGGTCACCGGACAACGAAACCCGAGCCCCTCCCACATGCGCCGCCGCGTTTCACCTCGCCGGAGAGATCCGGCGACCGGCGCTGACCTGGCCCCGATGGGCCCCGCCCCTGTGCCACTGACCGATGGGCCCGGGGCCCCCTGTTGACCAGTTGACCAAGTCAACTGTGCTGACTGGGCAGGCCCCAGTCAATGACATATGGGCCCCACCCCATTAAAATGATTTTATAAATAACTAAATCTGTTAATTAATTAATATGTTAGTTAAAACACTAATTAGTCACTGACTAACCGGGCCCACTACTCTAACTAGACAATTAGTTTAAATTAACCCTGTTAATTAGTTACAGAGGCTGACATGTGGGTCCCAGTGGGACCCACCTGTCAGGTTTGACTCCGGCCAGCCCCTGTTGACTGCTGATGCCAGCAATGCGTCATGCTGATGTCACCTTTCATTGTTCTGGATAATGTTGGATTAAAATAATTCCAGAAAATGCTAAAATCTTTAGAAAATCATATAAAACAATTCGTAGCTCAGATCGAAAAACTTTGTACATGAAAGTTGCTCAGAATGACGAGACGAATTTGGATACGCATATCGTTCGTCCATCACACGTCTCTAACATAGCGAACATGCAACCGTCTCCCTCCGTTTCATCTGTCCGAAAATGCCGAACTTCGGGAAAACATTCCCGGATGTTTTCCCTCTTCACCTATATCGTGTAGCACCGCGTCCGAACACCCCTAGCTCTGCGTATTGTCATGTCATGCTCTTGTTTGCTTTATATTTACTGTTTCCTCCTCCTCTTCTCTCTCAGTAGACCCCGCTACAGACGCATTTCCCGAGACCGACGCAGCTCAGGAGCCCGACGACACCGTTGACGACCTTGCCCTTGCCGCCGAGCAACCAGGCAAGCACCCCCCCCTTGAGCATACCGATATCGCCTATTCTTTCCCTCTCATGCTTGCATTAGAATTGCTGCTACTACTGCTTTACCTATTCTGATGCATAGCCTGTTTATTGTAACCTGCTATTGAAACCTTACATGCTTATCCTAAACTGTCTAGTATAGGCTGGGTAGAGACCTATCAGTGACCCACTTGTCCTGATTGCCCCGCTGGATTATCAGAAGACTCGACAACCAGGCCCCGGCACCGCACATCACCCCCCTTAGTTGTAACGACACTGCAGCGTTACTATCGAGTGCCAAGGGTGATACCTCGTGTAGCACTTCTGATGTTAACTCTGTAGAGTAGCCATTCGGTCGTGCTCATCGAGGGTGATTCCTCCTTCACCACTTCCGATAACGACGCTGGCGTGCAACACCTCAAGTGTGAACCCATCGAGGGTGATTCCTCTGAGTTCACCTTGACGGATACATTGAGTAGGAATCCAACGAGGGTGATACCTCGGATTCCCCTGATGTTGTGGACACACAGATACTTGGACTTTACAATGTTATTTGGAAAGGCGGGTCGACCCTGAGGCGTACCCGCGAGTGATATGGAGACGGGTTGACCTGGATGGTGCCCGAGTGATGAATACGAGGCGTGGCCGGGCATTCTTGCCCCTTGCCGCAAGTCCTCGAGACAGGGCAAAGGGGTCACATCGATCGTGATTCTTTGCTCGTTACCGCACTACCAATACACTACGATTTGGATATGTGATCTGAGTGGGCCTCTGGCCCGATAGCACTAACCATCACACAGGAATAAATAAGGGTACTCTGCATCGTGGCATCAGCCGAAAGTTCTGTCCGACATCCAGTTCAGCATTGTGGCCGGGTCGGATCATGCCGTTGGCGCTGGTATCCATCCTGCTCGCAACGACCCGGAGTGCACAGGGCGACGACCCAAGACCCCGAAGCACTTAGGATGTAGACCGGTGGGGACCTCTCTGCTGAGCTCTAGGTAGGGCTGCGGTGTGTCGTTTGGCCGAGGCCGGCCATGACCCAGAATAGTGTGTCCGGCAGGAGTTAAGAGAGCGTGGTGGGTAAGTTGGTGCACCCCTGCAGGGAAGAACTAATCTATGCATAGCCGGATCCTCGGTAACGGACACTCGGAGTTGTATCCCGATCGATACACCTTGAATCGGATACTATGGCTCTGGGATTGCTTCTTGCAGGGAGTCGAGAAGGGATCTCCTGACGAGGTTGATGACTGTATGGCTCTGGGATTGCTTTCTCGCAAGGAGTCGAGAAAGGATCTCTGGGTGATGTTGATGACACTACTACTACATTATACTGTGCTGATCTACTCTCTTCTATTGCTGCAAGACCGCTGAAGATGCTAGTCTTCGATAGGACTAGGCCTCCTCTCTATTCTGGCATTTCTGCAGCCCAGTCCACATATACAGCCTCCCTTTGAAAATGTTGCATATGTAGTGTAGATCCTTGCTTGCTGAGTACTTCGGATGAGTACTCACGGTTGCTTTGCTTTTATTTTTCCCCCATATCCATTTGATGCAACCAGATGATGGAGCCCCTGAGACAGCTGCACTCGCCGACGATCGCTACTACTACCCCAAGGGTGGATACTACTACGAGTTGGCCGACGACCAGGCGTAGGTTCGGAGGGTCCCAGGCAGGAGGCCTGCGCCTTTCGATCGTAGTGTTTTCTTTTGCCCCGCCTTTTAAGGGCCTATCTATGTTTTCTTTTATATTTGTACTCAGATATGTGATGCTTCCACTGACGCTTGTATGCAAGCTTATATATTCGAGCCCTCGAGGCCCCTAGCTTGTAATATAAAGCTTGGATGACTTTATTTATGTTTTAGAGTTGTGTTGTGATATCTCCCCGTGAGTCCTTAGGCTGGATCGTGTGCATTTGCGTGTATGATTAATGCACGATTGAGTCACACACACGGCCCAGTGCACGACGACAAACGGACAACGGCTCCAGCATTGGGGAGGAGGGCGGCGGTGAATTTGGTGCGGTGGGGTGCGCCATGGAGGAGGGGCTGAGGTTTCGCGGCTAGGGAGAAGGTGATTTGGCGCCCACGCTGTATGAATGGGGAATCGGGAGGGGTAACCATGTCTTACGGACGCATTTGGCTGAAATGTGGGGGAAGTTATAGTTCTACCCGTGCCTTTTGGCTTCTGGGCTTGGGTATGTGCCTTGAGGGTCGGTTATAGTAGGGTAACTTTGCTTCTCCCAAATAGTGGCCGCCAGCGGTTTGGGGCGAGGAGGGCGTGTTTTGAAATAGTGGGCGCAAGCGATTTCGGCCGAGGAGAGGGTGTTTTGCCGCCCATGGTTTATGAATTATTCGGCACCTGTCATTTTGGCCGAGGAGAGGGCACGCTTGGATGAAGTTACAAACCTACCCTCGATGTACAATGGGCCAATTGATGCGTGTCCCACATAGGCCGGTAATTTCGCGTCTCCCATTTATTTGCTCAGGCGAATTCCACCGAGCAGAGGGTGTTTAGCGGTTCGTTCAAATTTTGGGACAACGAGCATCCACGTCTACCTTACCAAGTCGATTTGAATCAAATTTTGAAATATTAGCTTGCCACTTCTTTTTTAGATGGTGAGATGATGCTCGGTACTAATGTGTTTTTACATGCTCGTTGCTACCGATTTACTATTTGACAAATAGTTGACCCACTCAAAAACGAGAATCAAACCCAAAATGAAATATCTTGATTCAGTGAAATAGCTCGTTCACCCGGTCAAAATTGTGGACTAAATCCAAAATTGAACACCTCAATTGAGTAGCATGTTGTATTATAGTACTCCATGAACATGCTGAAAGTCAAACTAATGAACTTGTTTGATACGCATATCTCCGTTCATGTGTGGATTGCAAACACCATGTTCACCAATTCAAAGTTTTGAATGCAAATTTATACCAAAACATGGTTTATATCAGTCTTCGATGCATAAACATGACCTCTCCCCTCTCCTGGACTCTTGTTCTCTCTCTATCCGACAATCTTGGTTTCTATCGCGTGCATACAAACACAATCCTTGTCGGTCCCTCCCCGTCTCTCTCTCTGGTTCGCATGCACACTCCATGTATAGGTCTCTCTCGCACACAATGTATGACTCTCTAGTCTAAGCTAAATATGTAGGATGCAATCATCGTACACACACGAATTCCCTATCTCGTCGTCCGTAACTCTTTCACGCACCACTCCGCCGTCTCGGGGCTCTTCCCTCTCTCGCTCGAACTCTCTATCTCCCTAGGTGACACAAACACATGCATATCTCACTCGCACTGGATAGACCCATCTAAAACTCTCTCACTCTCTCCCTTATTCTTTCTCCATCTCACACGCACACACACACACACACAATCTCCCACCTAGCTAAGTACGCCTATCTCTCACTCCATTGTAGGCACATGCAGCCCCCCTAGGTATATGACTATTTCTCAGTCTCCATCACAAACATGCGCTTTGGCTCTTTCCCTCACTTGGTCTATCTCGATATCTCTCGGGGCATCTTTCTAGTGCGCACACACCTCGTCTCTCGATCTCCCAGCCATATAGTCCCATCACAATCTCGAGCGGGTCTCTCTATCACAAACAAGCCCTTTCTCCCCCCATGCCTCCATCTTCATCTCCATACGTCCCTCTCAACCTATGTCCCTTGTTGGCCAAACCTCTACTGGACAGGTGTTATGGGGGTCTCTCTCTCTCCGTTGCAAACAATCACACACTAGCTATCTCGGTGTATCCCCTCACCTCGATTTTCTATCTCTGGGATGCATGCGAGATATTTTTACATAAGATACGCTATCGTGTGCTGTCCCTTTCTCTTCCATACACATACTCTTTTTTGGACACTCACTCTTTCTCCTTCACACACACACTTGATCTCTCTCGACTTAGGTACTCTTTTCGGTGCATAGCATATAGATTTTTCGAAAAGTCAAACCTCACAAAGTTTGACCAGGTATGTGGAGAAAAATATTTCCATCTAGAATGACAAACACATGTCATTATATTCATCAGAAGATATAGTTTCATATGATGTATCTTTGGTATTGTAGATATAAATAATCTTCCCTATACACTTGGTCAAAGTTTCCAAAGGTTGACTTAAAAAAATATGTGCACTACATTATCGAACGGAGGGTGTCTCTCTCTCTCTCTCTCTCAGCTCTCTCATGCACCACTCAGCCGTATCGGGGCTCCTCTCTCTCTCTCAAACTTTATATCTCCCTAGGTCACACATACACATATCTCACTCATAGTGTATAGGCAAATCTAAGACTCCCCCTCTCGTTCTTTCTCTATCTGACACGCATCCCCTACGTACCATAATCTATCACTCCATCATAGGCAGATGCACTCCCTCCTAGGTATGACTACCTCTCACTATCCATCATCAACACACATATTGTCTCCTACCATCCCTAGGTCAATCATGACCGCTCTCGGGGTATCTTCTATCGGGCACTTCTATTGCGCACACACCTTGTCACACTCGATGTCCCACCCATGTAGTCCCATCACGATCTTAAGGGGATCTCTCTATCACAAACACACACTCTCTCCCTCCCCATGCCTGCAATTTCTCCATAAGTCTATCTCGACCTCTCTCCCTTGTTTGCCAGACTTTCTCTCTCTATTGCAAACAACCACACACTATCTCCTCACCTCACTTCCGCCCTCGAAGATGCATGCATGATATGTTTGCATAAGACTCGCGCACTTTTTCTCTACTTTATCGTGTGTTGACCATGTCTCTTTCACACACACACACACTCTTTCTCTTTCACTCTCTCTCTCTCTATCTCTAGTTAGGTACTCTCTCAGGTCCATAACTTATGGATGTTTTGAAAAGTCAAAACCTCACAAAAGTTTCACCAGGTATATGTGAAGAAAAACATTTACATCCGGAACGATCAATAGATTCATCACAAGATGTACTAAGCTCACATCATATATCTTTGGTATTGTAGATATAAGTAATTTCTTTATAAACTTGGTCGAAGTTTCAAAAGTTTGACTTTTCAGAAAATTATATGCACTACATTATCGAACGGAGGGAGTATCTCTTTCTCTCTGTCTACTAAGTATCTCTCACGGCCTTCCCTCTCACTTGATCTCTCTTTATCGAGGGATTATACGGTCACCGTGTCAGCGTATAGCTCCGTATATTGTTTAGTTGACGGGTCAACCAGTCCACATGCTGCCTTGTCAGCTCGTGTTCTCTATGTTGGTGTGCTAGCCCATGTGGCAGTGGGTGAAAATATATAAACTAGAGGCCCATCTGACACGGTGAAGTAAACAAAGTTGAAACCACTCCCGGTAGCACCCCGCACGCTACACCACTAAGCGGCGGCATGCACACAAGAAAACACTCGCGCACACCCAGCACACAATACACACCAGCACACGTGTACACCGGAGTCGCCGCCGGCTGATATGGACGGCGAGGCAGCCAACAAGCGGAGGCGGCTCGAGCCAAAACCGCATCCGGCGAGCCTGAACTTCATCAGCGGCGTCCCCGATGACATGTTGCTCGTCATCATTGCCCTCCTCCCCACCAAATCTGCCGTGCGGACCACCCTGCTCTCCCGGCGGTGGCGCCCCCTCTGGCATCGCGTCCCCCTCAACCTCACCATCGACAGCTGCTTCTGCGACGGGGATTGTAAACGCATGGCCGTAGTCTTCAAGATCCTTGCATCGCACCCTGGGTCAGCCAGTCGACTTGACATCCTCATGTTCAGTACCAACTACAAGGTCCAAGCCAAGTTCAATGAGTGGTTCTTATCCCCTGCCCTAGATCAGCTCGAGGAGCTCAGGTTTGAGGCTGGACGATGTCGCTCTCTGTCGATGTCTGCGCTTCACCTCGCGCCAACGCTGTGCCGCGCCAGGTTCAGCTTTTGCTATTTTCCCCAGATTAATGCCGCGCCCGCCCTTCTTCTCCCTCAACTCAAGCAGCTCGACCTCTTCGATATTGGCATGTCGAAGAAGGTTATGGAGCACCTGCTCCGCGGCTGTATTGCGCTCGAGTACCTTTGTCTTCGGCAGATCCACGGGTTCATTAGCCTCCACATCGCCTCGACGAATCTCCAATGGATTTATGTGTCTTGCTGGCCCCGCAACAAGACATTACTTGGGAAGAGATCACTTGAGCTGTTCCACGTTATGGTCATTGAGAATGCGCCTTTCCTTGAGAGATTGCTTGTATCTGATCTAGAAGGTCCAACAAAAATCAGGGTCATTGGCGCGCCGAAATTGACAGCGTTGGTCCACTCGTCTGCCAAATTCTCCGAACTCGTTATTGGATCCATAATCGTTCAGGTACAACACTCATCTTCTTCTCCGTCTTCTTGAAATTCACATTTTTAAATTTCTTCTTGATGTATTTACGACTGTCATCTAGAAAATGATTCCCACAAGCTTGACCCAGTCTGTGCGCACAGTGAAGATCTTGGCAATAAAATCTATCGGCCCAAATCTGGATCAAGTTGTTGGATTCCTTAGATGTTTTTCGTGCACGGAGAAGCAACTCATCGAGGTGAAATTTCTTTCCTATTAGTAAATGGTAATCACAACGGAGCTCAATTTTTTTGTATTTT
The DNA here is from genome assembly GCA_011799875.1 of Thinopyrum elongatum. NCBI lineage: Eukaryota > Viridiplantae > Streptophyta > Magnoliopsida > Poales > Poaceae > Thinopyrum > Thinopyrum elongatum. The sequence continues at coordinate 496,074,121 of CM022300.1, forward strand.
TTCCAAATTACGATGACAAGTGTAGTGTTCAAAACTGCATCTACGCACTACACCGAAAGAAATGATATTAGTATTTTTTTCTCACGTGATCACCAACATCTTTTTTTGTTGTACTAAGGAGCCTAGGCTAGTCATAGTGGCAAGTAACTTAGACTAGTAGTAACTCTATGGTTAGCCTAAGAGCAAGTACTACCTCCGTCCTGGTTTACTCTTCGTATTTTGTAGTTTCAAATTTTTACCATAGATTTAACTGACAAAATGTTAATGCATGTCACTACAAATTATATCGTTGGATTCGTATTTGAACATAATTTCAAATGGTATAATTTTTGGTGTCATGCATTGGTATTTTCTTAGGTAAATCTATGGTCAAAATTTTACACTAAATACGAGGTAGTACAAAAGTGGGCTATAACGGCCCTCCACTATGTAGGCCAAAACACATGCCAAATTCACTTTTGATGCATAGGGCATCAATGCCCTCCATTGCTCACCCGGTACCCCAATCTGGATCACCTACTTTGCTCCGGTGCCAAATTAACTCACGCAATGAAAAAACACTTGCGTGGGAGAGGGAGAGGACTGATGCAATAAAAAAACACTTGTTTGGGAGAGGCAGAGGCTGGTGTAGTTGGTTTGATTGATTTGTTTATACATGTGGGTCTGCGTGCATAGCGGTGCCAACTCTCTCACATTGCTGGAGTGGTGTCAAAATCATTTGATTTCACATCGATGCGTATTATGTGGCATACTTTTGAGAAGTATGGCATCAGCCACATAGTGGAAGGCAACAAATGCCCAAGCTCTTCACGTGCTCCTAGGTAAATGAGAGGAAAGAGAAAGAGAGAGAGTGAAAAATTATCAGTAGCCTTAGAGCCAACCCTATAGCCAACCCTATCGTATGAGTAAATGATATTGGTAGCTCTTGATGACACGGCAATCTTATACAACCAGCTGCTCTAATATGTTCTTTTCTTTTGCAGACAAAAAAAGACCTGAAAGTGAAAAATGTGCTGCAACATAACATCTCATCGAATGCCTTGATCTCCATCTGACAGAAATTGATTTGATCGACTACCGAGGCACCACATCTGAGATTAAATTGGCTAGGTTCTTTGTTATGGAGGCAAGTGTGCTCAAGGTAATGAGGTTTGGCGTTCTCTGGCGCAACGATGAATGGCGTGCTGATCACCGCAAGGGTCTAAGCCTAAATGACAAAGCCTCCGCAGAAGTTGATTTTGTTTTTGAAACATCAAGTCGCAAGAGACTGAAAAATTCATTTGCCCATTAGTGACATGTCAGGGTGGCCGGTTTTAGTTTGTACGATAATGCTGCATGCACCTGAAGTAACGAAAGTTCTTACGTAAACTTCCTAATAATTCCCTCTGCGTAGGTGCAGCATTATTCCTAGCATTTGTAATATCAGTTTGAAACTTGTAATATTACGACTATCCAGCATGAGGCACTATGTTACGATAAATGTTCACGTGCATAGGTGCGGCAACAATATACCCACTACTCCAGTACAATATTTATTATTACTAGTGGCAACTCACTGGAAATTATGTCGAACACGGCTAGTTGTAAGTAGGCTAGCTCTGCAGCCATGATGATAGTGACTGCACATGGTGAGGCTGAGTTTGGTATGCCGAACACGCCGCCTACACTCAGGTGTCATCTCTGGCGCAGGGTTTTGTCACTTCACTGTGAGGAGCAGCACATAATAATTTGACCAACGGGTAGTACAGTCCTACTACATTGGTAGTACTACTAGTACTAGCACCACCGTTTGGATTTAGTAGTATTACCACCTCCGTCTGGATTTAGTATTTGACTAGCAATATCTAGTAATGCACGTCACAAAAAAAATACTACTCCCTCTGTAAATAAATACATGGAGTATTGTTTTATTCGGTTTTGAATGTAGTTTCCGATGATATTATACACTCTTCCTTTCGGTATATAGCTCAAATATGAAATCTCGTCAATCTGAAATCTCTACATGCAATGACATTAATTACCAAATAAACATCAAGTTCTCTCGTTTTTCCCCAACTTGGTTTCGGTCAGATGACTATAGTGCACCGGTACAGAGGGAGTAAGGGCCGAGGAGTAGATGGCCAACACACACGTGAATGCAACGCAGTCTGCACTTCTCATAAAAAGGCTCCCCACCAGTCCAATCCATCTATGAATCCTACGCACCCTGCAAGAGAGATCACTCCAATCGGAAGATCAGTTGACCAGAAGCTAGACCCATGGAGGCGATGAGCGCGAGCATGAACTGGCTATGCCAGATGATCCACGATGCCAGCCTGCGGCCCGGCACCGAGGAACGTCTCCAGGTCGTGCTTGAGGCCGCCAGGGCGTGAGGCCTCTTGGATGACAGCTTTGTCTCCTTGTTCGACGAGGCCCTCGTCGGCTTCCTCGACAAGTTCACCGTCGTCAAGAAGCTCGCGGACGACCTTGACGTACGCCTCCAGCCCACGCGCCTAGGCTCTGTGATGCCCACCACCCTCAATGGCCTCTATGGTGACAACCTCTTCGACACACTAGTGGCCCTGCGACTGCCTGCCGCCACGCCGAAGAATGTCCACCTCGAGGTCGCGCTCGCCGCGCAGCGGCTGGCTCAGCAAGACACCATCGACATAATCACCCACATCTATGAGCAAATCATCCACAAGGACTACTACGAGCCAGAGGAGGATGATAGGACGCTGGCCTTCTTGGACCGCAGGGCAACCTTGGACAGCATTGTTCAGCAGCATGTTGAGCTTGCCGCCTACACCGCTGCTCCTCACCCGTTGGTTGGTGACCCGGCGCACTAGGGCAAGAGGATGTCATTGATGGATCCGTATGCATCTATATTTTTGTGTCAATTCCATGTATACTGTAATTTTCTTACCTTTTGCATCAACTTCATAACTTACGTACATTCCATGCATGAACCGCACCACAACCAAACTTCTTATATATTAATATTGACGTGTAATGGGAATGTTTAGGACCCATGCAAGAAATGGGAATGGATTTCAAACTTCTGGGCGTGGTGGTTCAATTTGCGAAGGCGCACACATAAACAACCAAAACAAAGTCATTTTTGAATAAAGAGCTGCCACGTTACAATTGGAAACAGAAGTTGTATTGAAACCGTGGGCGTTCTACTAACCATTTAAGTGTTGCCATGTGTCCCTCTATTAATTGGCTACTCAGAGGCACCGTGCAGGTGGTACTACATCCGTCCTGGTTTATAGTTCCCCTTAGTGTTTTGTGCCATATTTTGACTATGAATTCAATTTACAAAATGGTAACGCATGTCACAAAAAATAGTATCATTGGAAACTATGTTCAAATACGAATCCAACCATATAAATGTTTATAGCATGCATTAAAAATTTGTCAATTAAATCTATGGTCAAAATCTGACACAAAATACGAAAGGGCCAACAAAGCAGGACGGAGTCTTTGAGTAGACCGGAGGCGTGCGAGCAGACCGCTGTGTAGGATCACCCCAGACGGTCGTTCCACTCATTTCGGTGCGCCCCTCAATGCACAGTGGCTATGCATATCACTTACATGTGGGACCGCATGTAAGGAAAGAGATGATGACCGAAACTGGCAAAACTCCCTCGTTTATCACGCGGGAAAAGCCCATCGCTAGCGTTTTGAATCGTTATTTCTATTTTTGAGGGAAAATCGTTATTTCTATCTATCGGTCGCGCCAGGAGCAGAACCAAGTGTTACAACTTACTAGTACTAGTACAAGTTCAAAAGGAAAAGCCTCTTGTTCACGTCACACCCCCACACAGTTGGTCCGACATGCCGCTCAAGGGGGGAACGCGTGCTGTCTCGCATCTTCACTTACAAGTGGGACCGCAATTGAGGAAACCGACTATTGGCAAACCCCCACCTTGCCCGCCGCGCGATGGTTGAGTTAGAGAAACGAGGAGGGAGAAGAGATAGTTGTAGCATGGACTCCAAGAAATATGGTGTCAGATGGAAGTCGTGCTGGTGGCGTGTGCCGTACTCCTGGACGTGAATGCTTGTTCTGGCCCATGCCACCCTACTATATATCGAGGATTCGAGGTGCTGGTTACGTACAGCGAACACATTAACATATGGCCCACCTCACACTATGGCCAAATTTCCTGGAGTCTGTGCTGGCTAAAAAGTGTTCTTTGTGAGGTTGGATGGCTGGTCTCAAGTTTAAAACTTGTTGTATTACGTATACGTAGACGTAGAGATAGTGCAACCGTTTTGAAAGTTTGAACTCAAACATTAGATTGCAATTTCTACAGTTGATTGGACTCATCCGACGACCTAGGATGATGGGATTCACAGCTACAGTAAAAACACCCGCCCGACACGTGAAGCTAATAATATAACTAGTAGTACTATTGTTGATTGGACTCATCCGATAACCTGTTGCAATGCACGTACAATTATGTATTCGGGATTTTTTTTGCCTCGTCGCCGCACCCACTCTGAGAAGCGACTCGAAAGCCATTCATAAATTTAGTAAGTTTATCATAGGCATATCATTTAGCATTACATACAACAGGTCATCAATGCACAACGACAATGATGATACATTACAAATACTAAAGTTTTTCTCACACAACAAATAACAAAGCGATAAAATAAACTTTAGGACAACCAATCCTTGGCGTTGGAAATGCTTGCTTTGAACCATAAGTGATTCTTTGGGCAGGGCCATCTATTGTCAATCTCGAGACCAACACAAGACTCAACATCCAGGCTGAAGCGGCCTATATCAGGATGCATATTGTGATAGACAGGGTTGGGAACCATAGCAATGTCTGAGGTATAGATACAGTTGCTTCTCATAAATGGTAGTAATGTTGTGCCAACAATAGCTGGATCGCCTTTCACCATGAGTGGGTAGTTTAGTCCAAGGAAGAGCGAGTTTTCTCCAAGACAATCAATACTGAACCAGGCAGAAGGTGCTGGCGCTAGCACACTAGTATCCATCCCGAATACCCTGCAATGAATGTTGGAATAGGTCCAGAGAGTGCGACCATGGGAGACAACACTTGCTTCCTTAGTAACATCAGCAGTGCCCTGTATACAGACAAGAAGAGGTGATCCATCGGAATAAGTTGCTAGGCGCCACTGAGTATGTAGGTCCCGCTCATCTTCATGCTCATGATCATCACCATCGTCATCTCCCCCTTGGTTAGAAGATTTTCCAAGTATCGGTGGGGGAATGTTGACAGGACCTTGGAAACAAAGAAGGTAACAGAGAAGGTAAATTAGTACGGGGATACTAACTCACATGCATGGTGAGTGTAACAATTATAATTACAGTGGAAGACAAACATACCGAAACAATAAGGATCCCATGTGAAAACAATGCCAGAAGTGGTGGCAGCAAACACAAGACCCTCGTATTGAATTGCATCATAGTACACATCCATGTACATAAGCTGATTTTTGAGCAATATCCATCGAGTCGAAGGACTAAGGACGACAACAAGATTGTTGAAGATAGCGACAACACAAGCATTCCTGTAGTCCCAAGAGTGACTGGGAACTCGACAAATTGCTATCTTCTGTATACGACAGTCACCATGATCGTATTTGAACATACGTAGATCATCGGTGTGCTCAACCTCGGGGCAGTCTGAGATTTTTGGAAGTGGAACCCGGTGACGAGTGTACACATTCACAAGTTCTCACTCGCAGTTGTACTCAATATAAACAACCCAATCTCCATTTGCACCTGCCCAGGCCTTACCCTTAAGCGATGGCATCTTAACATCACACGTATCATTATCAAGCGGCATCAACTTGCACAAGGCGAGGCTTCCATCGTCCCCACGCTAGTGAGCAGGGTCATGGCGAAGAAGATATGGGAGATCAAAACCGCTCCTGAACCCTTGGGTTCTTTGTAAAGATGTTATTTGTTGAGTCGAGAATGGTCTTGAACAAACCTACCATGCTAGCCGTGGTGATGACATCACACAGATCAGTGAGTTCCTCCACCACGTCATCTTTCAGATCGGGGCAAGAATAACGGGGTCGTTTCCTGCCTATTCCCTCCATCCAGAAGACGAACAATGGAAGAAGGAAGAGTCAAGGCAAATGGAGGGAGGAAGAGCGTGCGACAGTATTTCCAAATCGAGAGGGAAAGGTGAAGAGGCGGTGGACGGTTGCCACGGTACAGGAAGAGGCTAGTGGGGAGCGGACGGTCGCCACGGTATAGAAAGAGGCGCCCCGGACTACATAGACGTCCGTTCGGAAATTATACAAAAGGACTCGTCGTCGTCTCACTGACATGTTGGAATGGGACCACATGTCAACGAAACATGGTGTGTCATTTCTTGTGCAAAATGCGATCTGGCCGCGTTGGCCCGAGGTGCCGCATTATTTCTCGACTTTATTTTTTTAATGGAGTGCCGTTCAGTTTTGAAGCACAACTAATAGGTACTGTATGCAGAGAAAATATAAACTACTCTACCACTACTCTACCTCTAGTACTAGTATATAGGTTGGAGCTTCGGCGCTTGCTTGCTAAGGGCTGCCCACTTGCTTCTCACACTATCACCCTCTCTCCAGATCTAAAAAAGATGGCGGTGGCCCCTCTCTCTCCCTCCTCACCGGTGGTCACAGATCCGCCAGGATCCCGTCCACCGAGGAAGAAAAGCACGTGCAACATTGACGCACTCGTCGTCGGCGAGCGAGGTCACACATTGACGATAAGTCCATTCTCTCAGACCTAGCGCAGGCACGAGATGGCCTCCATCCCCAATCTCACTGCCATAGTGTGTGCGGAGGACAATGACCACGAGCGAAGCCACTTCCCGCCGACCCTCGGGTATGCTACCTCTTTTCGAACCATACCCTTGTTCTATTGCCCCATCTGCCACGTCACTGCTTGTGGATCTTTTTCCACTCCCCCATCTCCCTAATTTACTATCCTCTGCTCTGCTGGTCATGCGGACGAAAACCTTAATCTGCACTATTAAAGGAAACCCTACTTGTCTAGTTTGAATAAGGAAAGAAAGGGAGAAAGTATTGTCGAAGAGACTAGGTATCGAACCTACATCTTAGTTGAAAAGGGAAAAATCAGTAGCTAAGGAACGAGTCTCTTGTCTCTTGGTTGAAAAAGGGTAGAAAAGCATGACAACACAATAGAGAATGACCAGGTCGATCGGTTTGTTATCCTCGCATAGGAAAAAGATGGCTAAAGAGAACAAAAATGGGATGTAATCCACATATGCTGCATGGATATGTGTTGCTCTGGGCAACCATCCCTCCCTCACAACTCTAAGCATCCGTGGAGGTACATCGTACTGGTGCGCCCACTGTCCGAATGCCCCCAATGCTCTTATTGCCACTTTTTTGCTGTTAGTATAACGCCACTGGTAAAATCAAGCAATGCTACTGCTAAAGTGATGCCACATTTAACTAATGTCGTAGTTAGTCTAATGCCACCAATAAATTTAAGCAATGCCATTTAATGTCACTCGATTATTTCAGGGTTAGTTGTTGATTGTGGATGTATTCAAGATTTTTGAGCTAAGGCATTCTAATGTTGTTGTACAGCCAGTATACCAACGATGAAACTTGTTACTACCCTCAGATTTTTGCACTGTTAATGCTTATAGATTACATACCTCACTTCATGATGTTATGATAAGTCAATTTTTTTTGTACAGTGTCACAAAAATGCTAAGGCGGTGATGGCATTTTATTTTAGTTAAACTGCACAAAAAACTATGAAGAGAAGAGGAAAGGTCAGGAGTGGGCACCTCCTCCTCTTGCTGTTTTCTTGTTTCGTTTGATCAAGTTTTTATGTTTGATCGATTGTCAAGATTGGGATAGCAATTTTTTAGGTCCCCTCGAGTTCGAAATGATATTTACCTTCAAGGTACATGGTTTCCAATTTTTTATACTGTCATTAGTTAATAATGCTAGTTACCTTCAAACTTTTGTATTTGGTCTAATGCTGTTGCCTAGCCAGTATACCAATGCTGAAACTTGTTACCTTTAGATTTTGTATAGTTAATGCTTATAGAAATCTTCCAGTGCTAGCTTATGGAAATATGTTCAGTAAAACCATTGTACTGTACCCCGTAATAAAAAAACGACTCTACTGTTGCACTAGCCACTGGATTAGTCTATATTTCTACTATTCGAATGGTGTTGTATTAGCGTATGGACATATATAAGGTGTGGCAAGCTTTCCCAGATATGTGCTCAAGAAAACTAAAACCTGTTTTTCTAAATACTAAACATTTGGGTACTTTAAATTGAACTGCGAAAACATCTTATATTAAGGAAAATAGGGTGTAGAGTTCATTCAAATTATGCCGGCAAAGCTAGTCACACCTTTGTTAAAATTAATGTTCATTATGTTATCGGAGGAGGTCTGCATGTTTCTCTCTATTGCCTGTCGATTACATACCTGACATCATGATGCAATGGTAAGTCCTTTTTTTTGTACAGTGTCACCGAATTGTCAAGGCGGTGATGGCATTTTATTTTAGTTGAACTGCACAAAAAATGCTTGAAAGAAGAGGAAAGGTCAGGAATGGTTCAATCTTTCAGAAAATACTATGTATGCCTTCCTGACATCGGCCGCTATTGCCTTATTTATTCCTTCAAACAGGTGGTTAGAAACAGTCTTGCTACCGTTTCCCATTAAGAAATTGGAATGCTTATATTTGTGAGTCTATGCTTCAACTAGTGCCACTTTTATAGTAATCACACTTTCAATATCTGTGCAAACAGGGATGCTCGATTTTAGTGGAACTGCACAAAAAGTCCAAATGGTTCAACATTATGAGCATTTTTTTCTTCCAAACAGTTATATCCAACTGGTAGCACTATGAGCTGTTCATTACCAAGGTAGGTTTGCTACAATCTTGCTACTATTTTTGTACTATCATTAGATAGTAATATTAGTGGTTTGCATGTAAATTTATTGGCAGGGTGGACCTACGTTGGTGGTGCAGGACATGATTCAATGATTGGATACTCAATTTCGGTTGTATCGATTTCACCTCTTCCATCACTGCAAACAAAGTGACCTAATTTGTTGTGGATCTGCACAAGAGAATAGTATAATCACTGCATGCAGTGCCATATGAAAATAGACACAGAAAGATTGGATAGTCACTTCATGTACTGCACAAAAGTAGTACGTACTATACTATTTATTGGCCAACACTAGGTGCTTCATTGCTTTGGTCTGATTATCCAATGGGTATCAGTTTGCCGAAGTTAAAGTTGTATTTCGAAAATAGTCTCGCCGTATGATCGACAGATGACCAATTCATATTTCAGTGGATGTTCCTCCATCATGTGTGGTTCATTCTCATGGTTCCATCTGTTGGTGAAACCACTTACGTTTGCAATAGGAAATGTAGACTTCACAATTTTTTTTGCCTTTCACTATGTACTGAATGTTAGCCCAGAGAAGCATCCATGTTAGTAGCAAGAACATATGTTTTTTCTTGATCTTTGCTTTAGGAGCTACATATTGTATATGATCTGTGAATCATTGAGATGCATTAACATGTTGATCTTATGTATGGTAATCGTACTAGTTGGTTGTGAATTTCGGCTACTAATGTGAACATATTACAATGCCAGGCCTGTGAGTCTCATGTGAACATTTCGAACGGATTGGCTCTTACTACTATGCACATCATGATCCTTATTTCTTTGTGCTCATTGTTTACAATTTACTAGCAGCTCCTTATTTTCTCTTCGCTCAGTGTTTACAAGTTACTGATCGATCACTAGCTAGCCTACTAATGCACTCCTGCCAGTTTTAGTTGCGATGCAAGATCCAAAGGTGGTAGTTTTTTTATATAAAAATGCGTACCTTTGAAGAAACTGACATGTTGTTCTGAAGAAAATGCCATGTGAATCTAAAGAAACTGCCAGCAAAAACGTTCGCAAATGCCTTATCTCCCAGCAAACGTTCAACAGCTATTGCGATCCTACACATAAACTATTCGACTGACTCGATCCTACGCGAATAACCAGCTAATCATGCACGTACATCATCTGGATGAATCGAGTGCACTCGTTTGACCGTCATGCCGATGTGCGACCCAGCACGGACAAGACGCACCACTGACCGAACGGGACAGTCATAATTTCAATTTTTCTAGTTTTCCACGGCAAGCTGGCGCGCTAAGCCATGCCTGCTTATGCATTGAATTTCGATGACCATGATGACCATCGCGTTTCCCACGACACATTGGTTGACCTACCTTCCGCCTATAATTACTGGTTCTCGGCGTTCTCCGTTGGCACAATCACCCAACTCGCCCTATCCTCATAAGCCCCCACCGGCCTGACATCGCTTGCCACTTGCCCTCGCTCTCGCCACACCCGTCATGCCCCGCCCGTCTGCAATAGGCGACGCCAGAGGCGCTCATCGCCGAAACTAGTGTTCGGTTTTTTATCGGAAGGCGGATGGAGGGAGGAGGCATTCTATCAGTCTTTAGATGGCAATGCGGAGTATGAGGACTTGTTGGAGCGTGACCGCTTGTTGGAAGAGCAGCGTATCGCCAATTTGTGCCGCCAGCGGGGCATGGAGCAGCAGCGCACCGACGCTCTGAGTCGCGAGCATAGCGCTCACAACTGGGCCGACTACATGGAGGCCGGCGCCCGGCAAATAGCCCTAGAGGCGGTCGGGCACGCACGCGTTTGCGACGCCAAATTTTACTACTAGCTCGTCAAGTGGGTTTCTCACTTAGAAGCCGAAGCTTCGGTGGACCACGCTGGCATGGAAAGGGCCAACGCGCGTGAGCAACGCGCCCTATTGCACCTCTGGCAAGTCCGAGGCGAGGAGGAATACGTCGGTGCCGTCGTTTAGCGTGTTCCGCAGATGGTGGCCGGCATCATCTAGTTAGCTAAGAGTAAGTTAGTACTTCTACACTAGAGTATTAGTGGGAGTAGATAGTTAAGTTGGCTATGATGGTTGTCAACGTGGAAGTTCAGTACTCTATCTCTGGATCAGACCTGTTACTTTGCTCTAAATGTTGAACTTTCCGTGTGAACATGTGGAATGGCCTGTATTTGTCCGCCACGGAATTAGAGGTTGACTTGTGGACCTACTAGGTTGACGCGTATACAATCAGGAGATGATTGTACGTGGAGAGGATGACAGCAGGGGCCCACCAGGGTCATGGCAGTACGCAAGCAAGTGCCTCCTTATTTCAAGCCAAAAAAACTGGTTCCTCCTAATGGATTCCTGACATCTGGGTCCCGTGCCATTGTCAACGTAGCCAATAAACGAGAGAATTGCACAACGAGCGGCTGACACCAGGGACCCAGCAGCTCGCCCAGTTCTTTTTGTTTTTCAGATGGTGCACCGTCAGTTTCTGACAGCAAGGCTAAATCTTCCAAAGTCAAGCCCAGAATTGTCCCTACTGCTGCTGCCCATGCAAGTCAAGCTATTCCTGACTCTCTGAACGAGGACAAGATCCCTCCACCTACTCCTGTTCAGGTACTGCAGCACATTGGGATCGTCAAGTGTGCCATTCCGCCAGAAGAAGTTACTTCTGATGCTCTGATGGCTGAAGCTGAAGACGGCCCCTCCGACGCTTAAGCTATCTCCACGCTTTATTTCAGTTGTTTTTTACTTTACTCTATTTTATCATGGCACTTTTATCAAGCTGGAATATTTTGTGCTGGAATGTAAGAGGCTTAAACTCTGAACCTAAGCTTTTGGCGCTCTCGAATGCTATATCCTCCAGTGGCTGTGCAGTCATCTGTCTGCAAGAAACAAAAAAAATCTATCATTGATAATTTGTTCTGAAGTCTTGTTGCCCAAGAAGATTTGATAAATTTGCGTACATCCCATCCCAGGGTGCTTCAGGAGGCATTGTCACCATTTGGAACAGTGCCATTTTCACTGGAACAGTTCTCATGGAGGAAGAGTTTGCTCTTGTCATCAAATTCCGTTCCACACAATCGGCCCAAGAGTGGACCCTGGTGAACGTTTATGGCCCGTGTCAGGGTGATCCGAGAGTGATTTACACAGAATGGCTTCATACTCTAAGTATCCCCTCCAATGAAGATTGGTTGCTGCTAGGAGACTTTAATTATATTCACTGCCCTGATAATAGAAATAAACCTAGAGGTAATCCTAATGACATGATTGCTTTTAATGACATCATCCGCTCTCAGCAATTAATTAAACTACCAATTAAGGGACGTGCTTACACTTGGAGTAACATGCAGACAGAACCCCTACTTGAACAATTAGACTGGTTTCTCACGTCTAATAATTGGACTTCATCTTACCCTAACACTCTAGTTATGCCACTTGGGAAACCAGTTTCTGATCATATTCCGTGTGTTGTCAAAATTGAAACGTCCATCCCTCGCAGCAAAATCTTTTGATTTGAGTCTTATTGGACGGAGCACCCAGGCTTTATGGATTTGATTCATTCCATGTGGACAAGACCTTTAAAACATGCCAATATAAATGCGGCCACTTTACTATGCAGAAAGTTCAAAACGCTCAGATATGAGTTGAAAAAGTGGAGCAAAAGTATTTCTAAACTTAAGGTGGCGATTGAAAACTCTAATCTAGCCCTGGCCAATCTAGACGCCCTCGAAAATCTCAGAAGACTCTCTACTTCAGAAAACAATTTCAGGAAAATTCTGAAGAGGCACATCATACGCCTCTTGAACTACCAACGAGAATATTGGCAAAAAAGATGCACCATTCGATGGGTGAAATTGGGTGACGAAGACCCCAAATTCTTAAAAGCAATGGCCTCCAAAAGATACAGACGCAACACTATTCCAACACTGAAACTATCAGACGGCACAATGGTAGAAGATCATGCTAGTAAAGAGACGATCATATACCAAGCGGTCAAAGAAAGACTTGGAAAATCTGGTGAGTTTCAAATGAGATTCAACCTGCAAGGCATCATCAAGAAAGTTGAGGGTCTGGAACAATTGACTGTCCCTTTCACCAAGGAGGAAATCAATGCTATCATCAAGGAAATGCCGGCTGACAGAGCACCTGGTCCGGATGGATTCACGGGTTTATTTTTGAAAAAATGTTGGCACATAATTAAAGAGGATTTTTATGAGCCATGCAATCAATTCTACGAGGGTGGACTTAATCTTGAGAGCATTAATGAGGGATTTATCACACTCAGACCCAAAGTTCGCTCACCCGAGACAGTATCTGATTTCAGACCAATTACCTTGCTCAACTACTGCCTCAAGGTTATCACTAAACTGCTCGCAAACCGGCTCCAAAAGCTCATACTCAAAATTGTTCATCGCAATCAATATGGATTCATCAAAGGAAGATCAATACAAGACTGCTTGGCCTGGGCTTTCGAGTACATCCATCAGTGTCAAACCTCAAAACAAAAGATTGTCCTGTTAAAACTAGATTTTGCAAAAGCATTCGACACAATCGAGCATGATGCCATGATTACTATTATGGAGCACATGGGGTTTGATGCAAAATGGATTGATTGGATCAAATGTATCTTCTCCTCGGGAAAATCCTCGGTCCTCTTAAATGGTGTACCAGGATGGCAATTCATTTGCAAATGTGGTGTTCATCAAGGTGATCCTTTATCACCCCTCATTTTTGTGCTCGCAACCGACCTTCTCCAAGCGGCCATTAATGACGCTTTCCGACAAGGCAAAATACAGCTTCCATTCCAAAGACAAAACCAGCGTGATTATCTAGTGATCCAATATGCCGACGATACGATCATTATACTACCTGCTTGTCCTGACCAAGCTCGGACTATCAAGGATATCCTCTCAGACTACGCTGCTTCCATTGGATTAAAGATAAACTTCCACAAGTCTACTTTAATTCCAATTAATTGTGATGCCGAGTGTTACAACGACATTGCTTCTATCTTTGGCTGTAAGGTAGGATCTATGCCCTTCACTTACTTGGGCCTGCCTCTCGGAATAACCAAGCCTACGGTCTAGGATCTTATGCCTCTTGTTTGCACGATGGAACGAAGAATGACCAGCACTTTAGCCTTGATGTCATACGGTGCAAAACTGTCACTCCTCAACACGATGATTACATCTCTCACTATCTTCGCTCTCTGCACTCTCAAATTTCCACCGAAGATTTTAGAGCTACTTGATAAAATAAGAAGAAAGTGCCTTTGGACAAAAAAGACTGAGCAAGGGGATAAATGTAACTCTTTGGCAGCTTGGGACATGGTTTGTCAACCAAAGCAAAGTGGTGGACTCGGCATAATTAATCTCCGTATCCAAAGTGAGGCCCTCCTTCTTAAATATCTGCATAAATTTTACAACCACCATGACCTGCCCTAGGTGGATTTGATCTGGACAACATACTACACGCACAAGATTCCGCACGCGTCGGAGCCATGCGGATCATTCTGGTGGAAGGATGTGCTAAAACTCACCCCAATCTACAGAGGGATTTCTAAAGCAAATGTGCACGTTGGTGACATGGTACTTATGTGGAAGGATTTATGGTTGGACACTACACTGGCGGAATCATACCCGCGGGCCTTCTCCTTCACAATAAATGAGGATATTTCAGTCAGAGATTTCTTGGGATCTGCTTCACTACATGAAACGTTCCACCTACCCCTTTCGGTGCAAGCACATGAAGAAGTTCGAGATCTACAACAAAAGGTGCTTCACATCGGCAACCATGAAGACTTGCATACCCACGACACATGTGAGTATTGCTGGGGATCAAGAGATTTTAAGGCCAACAGATACTACAAGTTCTATTTTAGGGATGTCAAAGCCCACAAATCATATCAAGGGCTCTGGAAATCGAAGGTCACGCTGAAAATCAAGATGTTTGGGTGGTTGCTGCTCTCTGATCGACTAAACACTCGCAACATGCTCAAGAGGAGACACTATAACATTGGGGATGACTTTAACTACTTGCTATGTAATCAACACATAGAAGAGGATGTGGAACACATGATCTTCCAATGCCCTTTCAGTAAAAACTACTGGTCCAAACTAGGGATTACATGGGAAGACACCGGTTCCAGATTACAATGGATAAGTCAGGCATCCAGCAAATGGGACAAACCCATGTTCATGGAAATCTTCCTACAGGCAGCTTGGAGCATATGGAAAGAGAGGAATAACAAGCACTTCAGAAGCATCCCTCCTACTTACCACTCTTGGCTCGATAGATTCAGGCAGGAATTCACCCTCCTACAGCACAGAACTAGAGAAGACTTGAGAGACTTTATTCTCTCTTTTGTAAACACTCTTTCACCCCATTAGCTTTCCCGTGACTTGATCTGATTTCACTCACTCCCAAAGTGGAGGTTGAGTTCCTTGTAAATATGAGGTGTACATTGTACTATATATTTTGAGTAATACAAACACAGTGGGAGCCTCTCCCACTGTATAAATTCTCAAAAAAAAAAACTGGGCTATGCGGGGCACTCTTGCCAGTCTAGCTAGCCTTTTATTTTATGTTTATCACAAGACCAGCCCAGTTGTTTTTTTCTTTCTGAAAATGGCTAGCCCAGTTTTTTTTGCAGAATACCCAACCAATGCTTACTTGCTTTTGTCGGCCCTGCTGGGCTGCAAGGGATGCATTCGGCTTGCCCAGAAAATGGGGTATCAGTAATGAGAAATGGGCTGTACATTTTTAAGACACGGCAAACCGGCAATTAGTACCAATTTTTTTTTGCATTTCTACATTTTATATTTCATTGATTTTTATGCGGGGGAAATTATTTGGATTTTATATTGATATAAATTTATATTCCAAATTAGTTTGAATGTGACTCAAAATTTCATGATTAAAAACAGTTCAGACTGCACCGAAATATGCAAAATTTCCTTGAGTTTTTTAACCGTGGCCACAATATGGGCTGTAATGCTAACAAAACGAATATGGGCTACAAAAAAATCCTTAAGAATTAGCAAATGGGCTATAGATTATTAGAAATAATGGCAGATGGGCTGTATGCTGTTTTCCACAGATTTGAGGCTGGCTTGTGGGCCTACTAGGTTGATGTGTACGCTTTCCTAAAAAAAAGGTTGACGTGTACGCAAGGCTCTGTCAACTTAGTCAACACACAAGAGCAGTGACTGTTGGATGTCCATCCAACGACCGTCGTGCTTCTTCAATGTCTGATCCTCCTGCTCCAGCCGCCCAAACCAGTGCCAGCGGGACAGCTTGCTCCTTCCTCCCATGGCCGGGTGTGCTGCCGCGTAGGCCTCACCGGCCCACCCTACTCCCACCGCTAGCCAGGCCATCCCTCTACCCAGCCGCACCTCCTGTTATTTTCTGGCGATGCCAGCCTCACCCTGCAGCCGAATTAGTCACAGCCCTCGTACTCCCCTCAGCATGGGCATCCACTGTTGTGGCTTCGCCGGCTCTGGGCCGTTCCCTTCCTGGGCCTCGCCGTTGTCCACCGCATTGATGCTCTTGGCGCGGCGTGGTCAATGTGGTCAACAAACGACAGCCATCAGAAGAGGGATGTAAGTGGAGTGGCTGACAATAGGGACCCGCATGGTCCATGGCCTCAGGCAAGAAAGTGCCTCCTTATTACGCAAACTAAAATGATTGCTCCTCCTGACAGTTGGGACCCACCAGCTACATCTTCGCAGGCAAGGAAGTGCCTCCTTATTACCCAGAAATTCGTTTTCCTCCACCTGACAGCTGAGACCCACTAGCTACATCTTCATACGCAAGGAAGTGCCTCTTTATTACGCACAAGAAAAATGATTCCTCCCGCTGCTAGCTGGGTCCCACCAGGTAAGGTGGCTGACTTGTGGCCCTACTAAGGTGACTCGTACGCACGGCTTTGTCAACTTAGTCAACAAACAATTCTAGCAGCACTGACCATTGGATGTTAATCCAACGGCCAGGCTGCTTCTTCAACCTCTCATCTTCTTGCTCCAGCCGCCCAAACCAGCGCCAGCTGTACCGCCTGCTCCTGCCTCCGGTGGACGGCTATGCTGCCGCGCAGGCCTCACCGCCCCACCCTACTCCCACCGCTGTCCAGGCCTTCCCTCTACTCACCCACACCCCCTGTTATTCTCCGGCGACGGCAGCCTTACACCGCAGCCGAACCAGTGAATCCTCGTACTCCCTTCCGCGTGGGCATCCACCTGCCTCGTCTTCCCTGGCTCCGCGTCGTTCCCTTACTAGGCCTCGCCGTCGTCCACCGCCTTGATGCTCTCGGCACGGCGTGGTCAACGAGGTCAACGAATGACAATCATCGGAAGAGGACTTTAGTCGTTGAGGCTGACAGCTGGACCCACCAGCTACATCTTCGAACACAAGGAAGTGCCTCCTTATTACTCGCGAAATAAAAATGATTCCTCCCCTGACAGCTGGCACCCAGCAGCTATATCTTCGCACAGAAGGAAGTGCGTCCTTATCCTCCCTGACACCTGGGACCCATCCGGTCGAAGCGTACTTAGCGTTGTCTTTCTGGTCGTGAACATGTATGTACGTATTGGTCGATCGGTCTCTCTGCAAATATGAACCGTGGCCGAGTAAGTAACAACACGTGTCATAGTAGAGCACCCGACGTAGCAGTTCATGCAGTCCCGTCTAAATCCTATACACGTACATACAGCCACAGGGCAAAAAATATGGCCACGTACGTACATACGGGCGGGGTCTCGAACACGTACTCACGCATACGGATGGCGAGGGCTCGTGTACATGGAAAGGCAACGGACGACAGCAACGGCGTCATGTTCATCGACCAGCCAACCAGCTGGGTCGGAACGGAGAAACAACGACCTGTTTATCGGGAGGCAACAGACTGGGTCGGAATGCGTCCTGTTCAACGGGAGCCAACCGGCTTGGACGAAACGGCCGAAATAGGGTCTGGCGCACCGCAGAACGGAGGAAAGGCCTTCTGTTCGACTGTCCATGATCGAAACGGGATCCTGTTCATCGGGAGAGATCTGGCGTACCGCAAAACGGAGGAAACAGACTTGTGTTGGAGCGCCTAGGGTCGAAACGGGGGCCTGTTCATCGGGAGGGGTGTGGCATACCGCAAAACGGGACTCCACGGGCTATTGTTCATCCACCGTCATCCTCCACACTCCACCGACTACTGTTCATAGAGCCTCCACGTGGTACTGTTCATCCACCCCTGATGCGTCTCCAACGTATCTATAATTTATGAAGTATTCATGCTGTTATATTATCATTCTTGGATGTTTTACAATCATTTTATAGCAACTTTACATCATTTTTTGGGACTAACCTATTGACATAGTGCCCAGTGCCAGTTGCTGTTTTTGCTTGTTTTTTTTACTTCGTAGGAAATCGATATCAAACGGAGTCCAAACGCAGCAAAAAATTTTGGAGAATTTTTTTGGACCAGAAGACCCAGGATGGGCTAAAAAATTACCATAGGGGAGGCTCAAGGTGGGCACAACCCACCTGGGCGCGCCCAGGGGGGTTGTGCCCCCCTTGGTGACCTCCCGCACCGCCTCTTCGCCCTATAAATTGCCAAATATTCCAAAAACCATCGGGGTAACCCTATATCAGAAGTTCCGCCGCCGCAAGCCTCTGTAGCCACGAAAAACCAATCTAGACCCCGTTCCGGCACCCTGCCCAAGGGAGAAATCATCACCGGTGGCCATCTTCATCATCCCGGCAGCCACCATGATGAGGAGGGAGTAGTGCACCCTCGGGGCTGAGGGTTTGTACCAGTAGCTATGTGTTTAATCTCTCTCTCTCTCTCGTGTTCTTGAGATGTCACGATCTTGATGTATTGCGGGCTTTGTTAATATAGTTGGATCATATGGTGTTTTCCCCTCTCTATCTTGTTGTGAATTGAGTTTTCCCTTTGAGATTTCGTTTTATCGGATTGAATACTTTTATGGATTTGAGAACACTTGATGTATGTCTTGCTATGAACACCCATGGTGACAATGGGGTATCATATTGATTCACTTGATATGTGTTTTGGCACTCAACTCGCGGATTCCCGAGGTGACAATGGGGTAATCTATGCATAGGGGTTGATGCGTGTTCTCATCTTTATTTCTCCTATAGAAATCTTGGGGCACTCTTTGAGGTTCATTGTGTTGGATTGAGTATTATGAATCTGAAATTGTTTGATGCATATCGTATAATCAACTCACGGATACTCGCGGGGACATTGGAGTATCTAGGTGACATTAGAGTTGGTTGATTTGTATCATATGGTGTTATTTTAGTACGAACTCTTGGATAGATCGATCGGAAAGAATAGCTTGATGTTATTTTAGTACGAACTCTTGGATAGATTGATTGGAAAGAATAGCTTTGAGCTGGTTTCGTACCCTACAAACAATTTCTTATTATGTTCTCCGCTAGATAAGAACTTTGGAGTGATTCTTCATTGCACATTGAGGGATGGTTATATGATCCAATTATATTAGCATTGTTGAGAGATTGCACTAGTGAAAGTACGGACCCTAGGCCTCATTTTCAAGCATTGCAATACCTTCTGTGCTCACTTTTGTTACTTGCTACCTTGCTGTTTTTTATTGTTACTATTACAAAAATCAATACCTACTATCATTACTATGCTTGTATCACCATCTCTTCGCCGAACTAGTGCACCTATACAAATTACCATTGTATTTGGTGTGTTGGGGACACAAGAGACTTTTTGTTATTTGGTTGCAGGGTTGTTTGAGAGAGTCCATATTCATCCTACGCCTCCCACGGATTGATAAACGTTAGGTCATCCACTTGGGGGAAATTTGCTACTGTCCTACAAAACTCTGTGCTTGGAGGTCCAACACGAGTCTACAAGAACAAGTTGTATAGTAGACACCAAGCTCTTTTCTGGCGTCGTTTCCGTGGAGGTGAGTGCGCGAAGGTATATCTTTAGATCTTGCAATTGAATCTTTTAGTTTCTTGTTTATCACTAGTTTGGTTTATAAAAGAAAACTACAAAAAAATGGAATTGAGATTGCATCATATTATTCATCTTTATAATGTCTTTCGTGAAAATGATGGAAAGGAAAATTGTGCTCAAATGATAGAAGAAGAATTCTATAAAATGTTTGACAAAAAATCTTTAAATGATGATCATGATTGCAATGTTGTTAGTGTGAATTCTTTGAATATCCCTAATGATATGCAAAGCCATAAGCTTGGGGATGCTATATTTGATGAAGATGATATTTTTAGTCCCCCAAGTTTTGATGAGAATATTTACTATGATGAAAGCATGCCTCCTATTTATGATGATTATATTGATGAAAGTGGATTTGGAGAGGTCATGAATTTATTTAGTGATGAATCCACTAAATTGGAAGAGGTTTCAATTGACTATGATAACAAAGTTTCTATCTATGATGATTATGGTGATGACATGTATGCTATATTGAATAATGATAACCATGAAACTTGTCATCATGATTTTAATTTCCAATCACCTGATAGTTATTTTGTTGAGTTTGCTCCCACCACTATTCATGAGAATAAATTTGCTTATGTGGAGAGTAAGAAAATTTCTATGCTTGTGGATCATGAAAATAATGATTTATGTGATAGTTATATTGTTGAATTCATTCATGATGCTACTGAAAATTATTATGAGAGAGGAATATATGCTTCTACATATTTCAATAATATCAAGTTTCCTCTCTTTATGTTGAAAGTTTTGAAGGTGCACCTGTTTTGCCTTCCTATGCTAGTTGATTCTTGTTCCCATAACTTGTTTGCTCACAAAATCCCTATGCATAGGAAATGGGTTAGGCTTAAATGTTCTTGTCATGTGATTCATGATGCTCCCGTTATGTTTCAATTCTTATCTTTTATGCGAGCATCATTGAAATCTTCATGCCTAGCTAAAATGCATTAAAGAAAAGCGCTTGTTGGGAGACAACCCGACATTTACCCCTACTGTTTTTGTGTGTTCACATGATTAGGATACTTTAGTAATCATGTTTTATTGCTTTTGTTTCAATAAAGTGCCAAGTAAAGCCTTTGGGATAGTGTGGATGATAGTTGACTTGATTCTGTACAAAAACTGAAACTTTTGCTTCCAGTAACAGAATTGTTTAAATTCACTAGAGTGTTGAAAAACTCTGAGTTTTTTATAGATGATTGATATACAAATTTCCTATGTTTTCCTAAATTTTAAAAAAAATTGGTGTGACAGAAGTATGACCTTAATTCAGATCTTTATGTACTGTTCTATTTTTGACAGATTCTGTTTTCAATTCATAGTTTGCTTGTTTTATGGTTTCTATGGCTTATATTGCTTAATATAAATTGTGGAAATTGTAGAGTACAGTAGAAATTGTGTGAGAACAATTATGAATCTTGTCTTTGACAGTACCAAAGTGAATGATTTGTCTTTATCATACTAACCCATCTCACGAAGTTCTGTTAAGTTTTGTGTGATTGAAGTTTTGGAGTTTTGGGTGAGATATCGATATGAGGAGAATAAGGAGTGACAAGACCCTAAGCTTGTTGATGCCCAAGGCACCCCCAAGGTAATATTCAATGAAGATCCAAGCAACTAAGCTTGAGGATGCCCCGGAAGGCATCCCCTGTTTCGTCTCCGACATTATCGGTAACCTCACTTGGAGCTATAATTTTATTCGTCACATGATATGTGTTTTGCTTGGAGCGTCATTTTATTTTATTTGTATTTTCTTAGATCTATTTATAATACTGCTTTGCATCTTTCATTTCAACAAAAATGTCAAGGATATCCTTTACCATGCTTATTTTGCAAGTTTACATGTTGCTGTTTCAAAACAGGAAGTTTAGCGCTCTTGTAAAAATTCCCGAGAAAAGTTAGAATGTGATAAAATGTTAAATGTTTTTGCACAATAAACTATGGTAAATTTTCTACAGTGTGGCAAATTTTCAGAATTGTTGGAGTTAGGTAAATATGAGGATAATTGCACTCTTAACAGACTGTCTTGTTTAGACAGATTGCTGTTATGTTCTCATTGTTTGCATATGTTTGCTTGTTTAATGATTCTATTTGAGGATAGGAGTATTAAATATGCAGAGGAATTTATTATGCAATGTTGAATAATAATTTTAGTGATTTGCTACAGTAGAGAATGATAAGGTTTTTGCATTGATTTATACTAACTTATCTCACGAGTTCTTTTTGAGTTTTGTGTGGATGAAGTTTTTAAGATTTAGGGAAACCGTGATATAAAAGGAATTAACGAGACACAAAAGCTCAAGCTTGGGGATGCCCAAGGCATCCCAAGTTAATAATCCAAGAAGTCTCAAGCATCTAAGCATGAGGATGCCCCGGTAGGCATCCCACCTTTCTTCATGAACAACTATCGGTTAGTATCGGTTGAGCCTAAGTTTTTGCTTCTTCACATGAGTTGTGCTTTTCTTAGAATGTCATTTTATTTTGTTTTGCTTGCTGTTTTAATAAAATAATTAGATCTGGAGATTTTAAATAAGAGAGTCCTCAATTAGCTACCCATTTACTTAACTACTAGTTTGATCTTCACTTATATATTTTTGGAGTAGTTTGTCATTTACTCTTGTGCTTCACTTATATCCTATGAGTAAATTGTTGAATGTCATGAAGTTGAAATTATATGTTCATATCATGCCTAGTAGTAGCTTCACATTGGGTTTAGAAAGTGAAATCTTTTGAAGCTTGACAATCACAATATTGGTCATACAAGCAATTCATGAATGATTAGTATAAGGAAGAGAACTTTCACATGCAAATATATTATCTTGGACATCTTCTATGATTGTGAATACCCATTAATTATTTTCAAACTTGAGCAAATTAGTTGAAGTTGGACAAGGAAGACAACGTAATGAGTTATGTTTGGGTATATTTGCATAGAAGTTATATTGTCATGGATCCTCCAACATGTGGTGTTTGCCTAGGATCTTTTGCTAGCCAAAAATTCGTACTAAGTAGAGATACTACTTGTGCTTCCAAAAACCCTTAAACCCAGTTTCTTGCCATGAGTGTCCACCATACCTACCTATGGATTGAATAAGATCCTTCAAGTAAGTTGTCATCGGTGCATAAAGCAATAAAAATTGCTCCTAAATATGTTTGATCTTTTATTGTAAGGGAAAATTGAGCGTTGTACGAACTTGTGATGGCAAAGTAATAAAAGCGACGGACTGCATAATAAAGGTTGCTATCATAAGGGGCAATATAATGTGACGTTCCTTTGCATTAAGAGCTTGGGCATCCAAATAAAAAGCGCATGACAACCTCTGCTTCCCTCTGCAAAGGGCCTATCTTTTACTTTTCAGTATTTACTTTTATGCAAGAGTCAATAGAATGCATTCTCATTTCAACCTCAATTATTCTCTAGTTGGCAAGCATCATGTGGTGGGGAAAGATATAGGCACATATGACCAGTCAAATATATTTGATCATGATTTATTATTGTTGACAATTATCTCTGATAAATGAGTTGGGAGGCGAAATATTAAGCCCCTATCTTTCTCTGTGTTTGGTGGATGCCATTTGTTCTAAGAATATGCTTTGAGTACTAGCAATCATAGAAGACTATAGTATGATTGAGTATGTGGAGCTCTTACTTAGAGTTTGTTGAATAAGTTGAATTGTAATTATTTGGTGACTAAGAATATAGTTGTTGAGTTTCAAGAGAATTCATTGTTTGAACCTTAACATCTGAATTGGTTGCTACTTTAACATGAGAAGTTTTATGAGAAAGAATTGCTGTTATGATGCTAGGAAAAGTGATCGAAATTATCATTGATCAAACTTATGTACTTTGCTAGCATTCACACTTCATAAATTATTTCTTTTATCATTTACCTACTCGAGGACGAGTAGGAATTAAGCTTGGGGATGCTGATACGACTCCAACGTATTTATAATTTATGAAGTATTCATGCTGTTATATTATCATTCTTGGATGTTTTACAATCATTTTATAGCAACTTTATATCATTTTTTTGGGACTAACCTATTGACATAGTGCCCAGTGCCAGTTGCTGTCTTTGCTTGTTTTCTACTTCGCAGGAAATCGATATCAAACGGAGTCCAAACACAGCGAAAATTTTTGGAGAATTTTTTTGGACCAGAAGACCCAGGATGGGCTAAAAAAGTACCAGAGGGGAGGCCCGAGGTGGGCACAACCCACCTGGGCACGCCCCGGAGCCCAGGCGTGCCCAGGGGGGTTGTGCCCCCCTCGGTGACCTCCCGCACCGCCTCTTCGCCCTATAAATTGCCAAATATTCCAAAAACCCTCGGGGTAACTCTAGATCAGAAGTTCTGCCGCCGCAAGCCGATGTAGCCATGAAAAACCAATCTAGACCCCATTCCGGCACCTTGCCGAAGGGGGAAATCATCACCGGTGGCCATCTTCATCATCCCGGCGGCCACCATGATGAGGAGGGAGTAGTCCACCCTCGGGGCTGAGGGTTTGTACCAGTAGCTATGTGTTTAATCTCTCTCTCTCTCTCTCTCATGTTCTTGAGATGTCACGATCTTGATGTATCGCGGGCTTTGTTAATATAGTTGGATCATATGGTGTTTTCCCCTCTCTATCTTGTTGTGAATTGAGTTTTCCCTTTGAGATTTCATTTTATTGGATTGAATACTTTAATGGATTTGAGAACACTTGATGTATGTCTTGCTATGAATACCCGTGGTGACAATGGGGTATCATATTGATACACTTGATATGTGTTTTGTCACTCAACTCGCGGATTCCCGAGGTGATAATGGGGTAATCTATGCATAGGGGTTGATGCACGTTCTCGTCTTTGTTTCTCCGGTAGAAATCTTGGGCCACTCTTTGAGGTTCTTTGTGTTGGATTGAGTATTATGAATCTGAAATGGTTTGATGCATATCGTATAATCAACTCACGGATACTTGCGGTGACATTGGAGTATCTAGGTGACATTAGAGTTGGTTGATGTGTATCATATGGTGTTATTTTAGTATGAACTCTTGGATAGATCGATCCGAAAGAATAGCTTGATGTTATTTTAGCATGAACTCTAGGATAGATTGATCGGAAAGAATAGCTTTGAGGTGGTTTCGTACCCTACAAACAATTTCTTCTTATGTTCTCCGCTAGATAAGAACTTTGGAGTGATTCTTCATCGCACGTTGAGGGATGGTTATATGATCCAATTATATTAGCATTGTTGAAAGATTGCACTAGTGAAAGTACGGACCCTAGGCCTCATTTTCAAGCATTGCAATACCGTTTGTGCTCACTTTTGTTACTTGCTACCTTGCTGTTTTTTATTATTACTATTACAAAAATCAATATGTACTATCATTACTACGCTTGTATCACCATCTCTTCGCCGAACTAGTGCACCTATAAAAATTACCATTGTATTTGGTGTGTTGGGGACACAAGAGACTTTTTGTGATTTGGTTGCAGGGTTGTTCGAGAGAGACCATCTTCATCCTACGCCTCCCATGGATTGATAAACCTTAGGTCATCCACTTGTGGGAAATTTGCTACTGTCCTACAAAACTCTGCGCTTGGAGGCCCAACACGAGTCTACAAGAACAAGCTGTGCAGTAGACATCAACCCCCAACCGGCTAGGGAATGCCGGCCTCCTCGGGGGTCCTGTTCATCTAGCGGCAACCGCCTACTACCACGGGGTCCTGTTCATCCAGCGGCAACTGCCTACATGCACATGACCGGGGTCCTGTTCATATCCAAACCCCACCAGGAACTGTTCATCCACAGCTAACCAACCGGCTAGGCTGACTCACCACGTCTCGACTAGTTCTACGTATCGAGCACGCGGCAGCAACGGGTTCTGTACATCCAGAGGCAATCCAACACACAGGGTGGCTACGTCTCACACGGGGTCTCGATCGGCTTCAGTAATCACTCGGGTTCAGTTAGCAGCACCATGCAACTAAGAAATCGCTCGAGTTTAGTTAGCAGCGAAGGGATCGATCGATCGGCTTCAGTACATAGCTATATAGCTAGTGGGATCGATCGATCGCTCGGGTTCAGTAAGCGAACGCCTCGCCCGGGTTCAGTTATAAGCGAACATGGCTCGCACACCACGCGCGCGTATGAGAGAGAAATGCGCAAACAACACTGCATCGCTCGGCCTAACCACGCACCGTAACCGGGAACTCCGCGAAAATTTCCTCGCCCTCACTTCTACCATGATTTTTTATGTCATGGACAGCCCAAAGAATGTCATGCAGGTGCGTCCCCGGCCCGCCCAGGACGAAAAGCCCATTTTCTGTCATGATTTTTTTTTCATAGAAGTAGGAGCCCACCACATCTATGATGATACTTGGTTTTGTCACAATTATCGTCATAGAACTGTCATAAGCATGACAGAAAAACTTTTCGTTCAGGCCAAAATGTCACGGATGTGTCTTTTTTTGTAGTGATCATCCTTAAGATTCTTCATTGTGATCAGCAGATATAAATCCCAAGTGACTCAACAAATAGAGCTATGGTCCTCGGCAATGGCGCCAGAAAAAGGTCTTGATAACCCACAAGTATAGGGGATCGCAACAGTTTTCAAGGGTAGAGTATTCAACCCAAATTTATTGATTTGACACAAGGGGAGCCAAAGAATATTTGCAAGTATTAGCAGTTGAGTTGTCAATTCAACAACACCTGGAGAACTAAATATCTGTAGCAGAGTGATCAGTAGCACAGTAATATGATAGTTTGGTAGTAGTAGCAACGATAGCAGTGGTAATGATAACAGTTGCAGTAGCAGTTTTATAGCAATTGTGATAGTAGCAGAAACAACAGTAGTAACTTAGCAAAACAAGCAAACTATGCAACGAAAACAAAATATGTCATGGCCAACCTCCTTGAGGGAGTCCTGGATTAGGGGGTCCTCGGGTGTCCGGTCTATTCGATATGGGCCGGATTGATGGGCCATGAAGATAAAGCAGAAGACTATCCCCCGTGTCCGGGTGGGACTCCTGTATGCGTGGTTGGCAAGTTTGGTGTCGGGATGTACTCTTTCCTTCCTCTGTAAACCGCCTTTGTACGACACTGGGCCCCTCCGGTGTGTATATAAACCGGAGGGTTTAGTCCGTAGAGGCCATCAGAATAATCATAGGCTAGAAAACTAGGGTTTAGCCATTACGATCTCGAGGTAGATCAGCTCTTGTAACCCCCATACTCATCGAATACAATCAAGCAGGACGTAGGGTTTTACCTCCATTAAGAGGGCCCGAACCTGGGTAAACATCGTGTCCCCATTGTCCATTGTTACCATCGATCCTTAGACACACAGCTTGGGCCCCCCTACCCGAGATGTGCCGGTTTTGACACCGACATTGGTGCTTTCATTGAGAGCTCCGCTGTGTAGTCGCGAGAAGCGATCTATGGCTCGCCTTGTCATCAACGACGATATCACCTCTGGAAGGAGCCTAACTTCAGGATTGGTCCTCCAGCTTGGGAGTTTTACCGTGGGTGCTGGCATGGCCATCAAGCCGACAGCGCCCCCCGTGATCGCCAAACATCACCCCCGCATCGGTCTCGAATACTCCCAAAAGATGGATCCGGCTGACGTCTCGTCCTTAAATGAGCTACTAGATCGCATCACCACCCTGGGGCTTTCAACGGATTATGATCGGATCGGGCTCAAACCCGACCAGAGGGAATTTAATTCCCCGCCGATCACCCACCTGGTAGCGGTCGTCTAGGAACGAGCCGAAAACAATTCTTCCCCTAAACTAAAGACCAGCTATGTTTGGGTCTCCGAACCTCTTGGATCGGACACCCTCCCTTTGGATGAGATTTCGCGTCCCCCGAACTCAGGGTCGGACATTGGGTCCGGGGAGCACTTGGATCTCCCTGGACCCGAACTAGTGACTTCGGAGATTTTACAGGCTCCGGATGCAATCTTGGGTCGGGATTCGAGTTTTTGCCCACCCACCCACCACAATCAATACTCTCCAAGTAATTCGGGCCCTCCAGACATATGTGACCTAATGTATGTATGGCAGCAACCTCGGGAAACGGTCCATCACTTCTGGGCCAGATTCCTACTTGTCAAAAACAAGATTAAAGATTGCTGCGATGACGACGCAGTCTCGGTCTTTCATCGCAATTGTACCGACGAGGGAATTCAGGATGCCCTCAACCGCCGTCGCATATAGAGTTTCACGGAGCTATCGCACATAGTACGGAAGTATTGCGCGATGGAAAGCACTTGGAAAGCACAGACAACCCAATTGGAACCTGCCGCCTTTAAGCAGTGCACTGCCTGGGCAAAACGGATACACCCTTACGAGGCATCCGACCATAAGCCCATCGGCAAGAAAAAACCCTCGACGGGATACAGGTCCGTTCTTGACGAACTCCTCGACAAGCCCTGTCTGGTACATACAACGCCGAGCACTGACTTAACCCACAGCCTTCGAGCATGTTGGGTACTCCGGCAGGTAGCTAAACGTGGCAAGGCCATCCTCACCACCACCACTCCAGAGAAGCATTCTCCGGAGGATGACGATTTTAACGTCCTTACGATCTTCGAGACTTTCTCCTCAAATAATCAGCGTAAGAGGGCACTCCACGACCTCGCTGAAGTCCACCAAGTAACCGCAGTAAGCCCATGGAATGACACGGCAATAACCTTCTCCGCTGACGACGAACCAAGGGCCCGATCAGTCCGAGCACCTGCCGCTTTAGTCCTAAACCCAATTGTGGACGGCTTTCGACTTACCAAAGTGCTCATGGACGGCGGCAGCGGGCTTAACCTCATCTACGAGGACACGCTCGACAAAATGTAGATCGATAGAACACGCATCAAGCAAAGCAGTACCACCTTTCGAGGTATCATCCCCAGTCGAGGAGCACGATGCTAGGAGAGAATTAAACTCAACGTAGTATTCGGCACGCCCGAAAATTACAGGTCGGAGGAGCTGCTCTTTCACATCACTCCCTTCAATAGCGGCTACCACGCCCTTCTAGGGCGGGGCGCTTTTTTACGCTTCCAAGCCATACCCCATTATGGGTACATGAAGCTTAAAATGCCGGGGCCCAATGGAATAATCACAGTTACAAGTGATCCGGATACAACACTCTGCGCCGAAAACAAAACCGCATCCTTGGCCCTTGAGGCACTCTCCAAAGCCCTTGCGGCCGAAGAGTTAACCACCCTACGGTCCACGGTGGACAGGGATGATGTGATTCTCGATAAGAGACCTAAATCCACCTCTTTCAAGCCAGCAGATGAAATAGTTAAATTTCAAGTGCACCCGACGGATCCTAACAAAACATCGTCCATTGGAGCACAGCTGGATTCGACGGTAGATGCCACCTTACGCGCTTTCCTATGTGAAAATTTGGATATCTTCGCCTGGCATCCTTCGAACATGCCCGGTATCCCACGTAGACGGGCCAAACACAGCCTCAACATAATTAAGGGGTTCAAACCAGTCAAGCAAATGCTACGGTGATTTTCCGAACCCAAACGACAAGCTATGGGGGAGGAGCTAGCCAAACTACTCGAAGCCAGGTTCATCAGAGAAATCAAACACCCGGATTGGCTAGCCAACTTGTGTCGATTTCAAAGACCTCAATAATGCTTGCCCTAAAGATCCTTTCCCATTGCCCCACATTGACTAGATTATTGACGCGACCGCAGGACATGACTCAATGTGTTTCCTCGATGCTTACTCCGGATACCATCAGATTAAAATGAAGGAGTCCGACCAGGCCGCAACGGCATTCATCACCCCGTATGGGCCTTTCTGTTTCAACACTATTCCTTTTGGGCTAAAAAACGCTGGTGCTACTTACCAATGCATGATTCAAACATGCTTGGAAAAACAAATTGGCAAGACAGTAGAAGCATATGTGGACGACGTGGTCATCAAGACCAAGCACGTCGAATCATTGGTGGACGATCTCCGCCTCACATTTGACAACCTTCGAGCATACGACATACGGCTCAATCCGAAAAAATGCGTCTTCAGTGTTCTAGCCGGAAAGCTATTAGGGTTCATTGTCTCCCATAGAGGAATTGAGGCAAACCCAGCCAAAGTCCGAGCCTTGTCGCAATTGGCTACGCCAACAGACCTAAAACAGGTCCAAAAGCTAGCAGGGTGCGTAGCGGCCTTGAGCCGCTTTATCTCCAGATTAGGAGAAAAAGCATTACCACTTTACAGACTGCTTAGACACACCGACAACTTTGAATGGGCGGAAGCGGCCACAGCCAGATTGGAAGAAATAAAAACCATATTAGCAGGCAATCCAGTCCTAGCCACCCCAAGTGTTGGCGAGCCTATGCTGCTTTATATCTCCGCAACTCACCAGGTAGTGAGCGCCGTACTCGTCGTCGAGCGAGGGGAAGAGGGACATAAATTCCCCATCCTAAAGCCATTATATTACGTATCGAAGGTCCTTACACCCTGCAAATCCCGATACCCTCACTACCAAAAGATAGCTTACGCGGTCTTTATGGCATCCCGAAAACTCCGACACTATTTTCAAGAGTGTTCGATCACGGTGGCATCCGAAGTACCACTTAACGACATTATAAATAATAGGGACGCCACTAGCCACATAGCTAAATGGGCCATTGAGCTCATGCTGTTTGAAATGACATACATGCCACGCCGAGCTATTAAATCTCAGGTGCTGGCCGACTTCATCGCAGAGTGGACGAAAGCCGAGCTCCCCAAAGAGTACAGTTCCTACTCCAACTGGATCATGTACTTTGACGGTTCTAAAATGTTAGCCGGACTAGGGGCTGGCGTCATCTTGACATCCCCTACGGGGGACACAGTCCGCTACGTGTTGCAAATCATGTATACAGACTCCAATAACGCAGCCGAATACGAGGCACTTCTACATGCTCTCCGCATGGCTGTCTCCATGGGCATACAACGCCTAGAGGTGAGCGGCAATTTGAACCTTGCAATATCCCAGGTAAATGGAGAGTTTGATGCAAAAGATCCAAAAATGGCGGCATATCGAAACGTCGTATTAAAAATATCAGCTTGGTTCGAGGGTCTTGAATTTCATCACGTCGCTAGAGACAGTAACCAGGCAGCGGATATACTTGCTCGCATGGGCGCCAAGCGCGACCCCGTCCCGCCTAATACCTTTGTGGAAAGGCTCTTCAAGCCATTCATGGTATGTCAGGATGAGTGCGGAGACGCAAGTACGGACCTGATTACACCCCCATCAGCCGAACATGATACAGGTATCATCGGGGGTTCGGATACCGAAATAACCCCCTCTGCTCATGAGATCATGGCCGTTATTGCTCCATGGACTGAACCGTTCCTAGCCTACCTTAATAGGTAGGAGCTTCCTGATGATCAAAATGAGGCCCGTCGCATAGTTCGGTGTTCTAAAGCCTACAAAGTTCACGAAGGTGAACTGTACAAGAAAAGCACTACCGGAGTCCTGCAAAGGTGTATCTTCGAAGAGGAGGGACGGCAACTCCTGGCTGAAATACATGCTGGTATGGGTGGCCATCACGCCGCAGCTCGGGCCCTTGTAAGCAAAGCTTTCCGGACAGGTTTTTTCTGGCCAACGGCCCGAGCAAACATACAATCCCTTGTCCAGCGTTGTGTGGGATGTCAGCTTTTCGCCAATCAAAGTCATATGCCTCCCACTGCCTTAAGAACAATCCCCATTACTTGGCCCTTTGCAGTCTGGGGGCTCGATATGGTCGGGCCCCTTAAAGGGGGAAGCCATAAAAAGAAATATTTACTGGTTATGGTGGATAAATTCACTAAGTGGATAGAGGCCAAACCAGTAAAAATGGCTGAAGCAGGACCAGTGATTGACTTTATATCCGGCGTGGTACACCGTTATGGTGTCCCGCATAGTATCATCACTGACAATGGCTCCAATTTTACAGCTGATGAGGTGAAAAACTGGTGTGCTAATTTGGGCATCAAACTCGACTATGCATCCGTCTACCACCCTCAAACAAACGGTCAGGTTGAACGGACCAATGGCCAGATAATGAGCGGCATCAAACCCCGACTGGTGCGCTCCCTACAGGAGTCAGATAAACACTGGGTTGAGGAACTCGATTCCGTGCTCTGGGGGCTGCGGACTACACCTAATCGGACAACCGGATACACACCTTTCTTCATGGTGTACGGCGCGGAAGCTGTTCTGCCCTGCGACATTATTCATGACTCACCTCGATTGCGCATGTACGAAGAGCGAGAAGCCGAGCTCGATCGGCAGGACGACCTAGACGGTCTCGAAGAGGAGCATGACATTGCACAAGCCCGTTCTGCACTTTATCAACAACAGGCTAGGCGATACCAAAGCAGAGAAGTGCGGGCCAAGACTTATAACGTTGTTGAACTCGTCTTGCGTCTCCCGGAGAAGAAGAAGGATAAGCTCAAACCAAGATGGGAGGGCCCCTTCATCATCGATGAAGTTCTCACAGGAGGAGCCTATCGCCTTCATAACGCATCGGATAATCTCCTTGAGCCAAATCTTTGGAACGCTGCTCGGCTCCGACGATTCTACGGATAGTTCGGTCGCATCCTTTTTTTTCCTTCTTTGATTAGGTTCCTTTTTTTTCTCCTCTTCTTTTTTATTCCTTTTATCCCAGGGTATGTTTGGATCTACCAAACTGTTAGGGTTACACATCTTTAAATGTATACACCCCACTATAACTGGGGGCTTCTTTAACGAAGCTTATTACTGAAAGCTGGTTGCTTATATTGTTTACGTCATTTGTTCTATACATTTTTTTTGCCATTAGATGCACCACTATGACTTAAGTTTTTGCCAAGCTGGGTTGCCTCGCTCCTGTGTTTATACCCTATGTTCCCGATTGTTCGGCTAGGGTGTAAAGGGAGCACCTCTGCGATTGTTACAACCGGGTACTCCGGATCTGTACCTCAGACGGGTGAAGCCGAAAGCTAGCGTTCTTAAGGGAAGAAATGGTCGGCAAGCAACGACATATTATTTACAT
Organism: Thinopyrum elongatum; assembly: GCA_011799875.1. Lineage (NCBI taxonomy): Eukaryota > Viridiplantae > Streptophyta > Magnoliopsida > Poales > Poaceae > Thinopyrum > Thinopyrum elongatum. Next base: position 496,106,989 of record CM022300.1, read on the forward strand.
TTGTGTATTTCTTCTAACAAATACGGGATAGGCTGCCCGTAACTCGGATCAAAGCCTAGGCATGCATACTTAAGCATGCCAACCCAAGGAAAGGAACCCTTAACGGAACTATTTTCCCTAGAAGATGTTTCTTATGTTAAAAAGTAATATAACATAACTCCCCGAACAAATTTGTCTGTTCGAGCAACATGACCGGATTGCCTGGTTTCCAGACATAGTGAATGTTTATTACATTCTAACATGGTATCCGGAAACACTCCAACTTCTTGGTATGGAGGTTGAAGCCGAAGGCCTGCGATGACAAATTTTAACAAGTTCGGTTGGAGATAAGTTCGATGATAAAGTACATTGATACATTGAATCGAACGCCTACTCTTTATCTATGTCATCTATAAGACTGCTTAAGCTACAGTCTTCTTGTGAATATTTCACAGCTATCATCACTTGGTCATATACCAAGTTCACGGGAATTTCTTTTCCGTCCGGTCCCTGCGGTCCAACTTGGGCCATATGATTCGGATCAAGCCCGGTGTAGCGAGTCTTCACCATTGCCCATGCCTCTCGTGCACCTTCCCGGCATGCTGACGTCTTCCATAGCTCAAAACGGCGCCGGGCACCTTTGAATAGGTTTACCAACCCCTCCATACTTTCTGGAGGAGCATCGGATGGCCACAAGGCCTTGGCCATACTTCTCATGGCTTTCCGGGCTCACTCATGCACTACGGACAGATCTTTTAAAGCGTCATCTCGGAATCCGGATACTTATTCTTCATGACGCCCGGTTAATAGACCTGCACGAGCAACATTATAAAACTCCGAATCACGAGATAATATGAACAACTTGGATGGTTCAAAGGTCATACTGAATATGCCGCTTTTTAACTTTTTATTCTCTTTTTTGAGCGTCTGATAATTGAGCCTTTAAGCTCTTTATCTCTTCGGCTTGCTTATCATTTTCCTCCTCCAGTTTGTTCTTTTGATCGCCGGTCATCGTGACCTTCTTCAGTTCTTCTAGCTCCGTGTTGGCGGCGTCTAGCTTTGTCCGGCTCGCTTCAAGCTCCTGGGCCAGTGCGTTGTTCTTCTCTTTGAGGACCTGCGGTCGTAACGATCCTTAAATCGGTTGGCCTAAACCGCTTCAAGTCTCGGGGGCTACTGGCATATATCTATTAAATTTACACAAACCATTACCTGCATATCTTTTGAAAACAGGTGGGCAACTCCAGCAAGTCCGTCCCGGGCGGCCCGGATATATGCATCCACGGTGCTGAGGGCATTAAATTCTTGCTCCGTAAAAGCTGGAGTGCGCATGGTCTCTTTCAGTTGTCGATGATTCATCACGCTCTCTACTTCAGAATTTGTGATGGATACGTCATCTGAATCTTCATGAGGCGGATGAGTTGGCGCTGCGTCCGTATTGGCTCTTGTCCTAGTTGATGAGCCCGGCACCGGATTAGTTGATGATCGGCTAAAAGGGATTTTGGACACGGTTCGCCATGTGCTCCTCCTGGAGTAAGATGGGAGGAGAAATATGACAATCTGGTTTTATGCCTAGGCATATATTAAAGGTTATACCTCTTTGATGAAGGAGGGGGGTCGACGGTGCTCCCGGCTTCCTTTCGTTTTAAAGGCTCACCCTGCACAGATGCTACCTTCCTAGGGGCCGCCCTCGATGGAGTACGGCTTGCCGAGTGCTGATCCTATAAAGCACGATTCAGTGTGATGGGTGAGGTGCAAGTGGGGACTCCTCTTTCTGAGGATGATTTCCAAATACTTACCTTAGAGAAAGGGAGAAGACTGGGGTAGTCGGCTATAATGGCCACTTCCGAACCATCATGGCTTGCTTGATAAAAGACTCCATCATCAAACTCTATAAATATATCCGCATCCTCGCAGAGGCCGGGATCTTCGTGGCGAGCATAGTCCTCTGGTTGTGGAGAGAGGCAGTGCACATTTTCGACGACCTTCCTCCATGTCTGTTTAAAGACGACCAGAACAATTCAATTAGTATGCCTCGATAATGAGGTAGGACAATGCTGATAATAAAAAAACTCACCCATTCAATGGGGTTATACATGGAGAAACCTTCCCGACAATTTAAACAGAGGAATTCTTCTTTCTCCCCTTATAAAGATCTGCCAGAATGGCGGCCAGAGTGGCAGGGGTATCTAGGCCCTCAGGCCTATAGCGAGATGCGTCGTCCTCCCAGTTGTAACACCATAAAGGGGTCACTCTAGACTGAAGGGGCTGGATGCATCGCTTTATTGCGATAGCCATGACTTCGATTATCGAGAGTCCGGAATGGGCAAGTAACCTGACCTTGCTGACCAACCTCTTTACTTCCACACTGTCTTCTTCTTTGGGGCTCCGGGGGCGCCAGTTGAGGCGTTTCTTTAAAGGAGCACTGGAGAATTCGGGGAGTCCACGTCGAACTGGGTCTGGAAGGGGAACATCCTCGATATAAAACCATTCCGAAGCCCATTCTTCGGATGCCTTCTTGGGAGTTCCGACGAGGTAACCTAATCCGGCTATGCGCGATACTTCGGCACCGCCCACTTCAAATATAGAACCCCCTTTATGACGGGGGACGAGGCAAAAGAACTTTCTCCATAGTTCGAAATGAGCCTCACAAACTAAGAATAGTTCGCAGAGAGCGACAAAACCAGAAATGTGCAGAATAGAACCTGGTGTGAGGTTGTGCAGCTGGATCCCATAGAATTCCAATAGACCTCTGAGGAAGGGGTGGATTGGGAATCCTAAGCCCCTCAGAAGAAACGATACGAAGCACACCCTCTCCTCCTTGTTGGGATTGGGGAAGTTCTTTGCTAGCACGTTATGGCCAATCGAGGCCAATCCTGCCCGCACGGAGACTAGATCTGCGGGAGGGAGATATCCCTTCGTCTGAAGTTGATTCAGCTGAGGGTAAGACACTGAGCAGCTTCGCCAATCACCCATTTGAGGGCGCGAGGAAGAGCCAGGAGCGCTCGCCATGTTTTGATTTTTCGTGGTTTGCTTTGATGCTCTTTGCGCGATATGGGTTGACATTAGGAGATCTAACCTCCTTATATAGATACCGACCTTGCATGATAAGGGGCTTATTTGTAAAAAATTATGGACTGTTCACATTCGCCCGATGCGTGGAAATCGAGGCGACGACAGGGAGGAATCATAAAGGCAGGACATGGAGGTCAAAGCCGGACTGTCGTCAATCCGGAGTATGATGAAGAACCCGCCTTGCAAAGCCGAAGACATAAGCCGGATACTATATCGTCATTGAAGGCAAGTTCGGGGGCTACTGAGGGAGTCCTGGATTAGGGGGTCCTCGGTTGTCCGGTCTATTCGATATGGGCCGGACTGATGCGCCGTCAAGATAAAGAAGAAGACTATCCCCCGTGTCCGGGTGGGACTCCTGTATGCGTGGATGGCAAGTTTGGTGTCCGGATGTACTCTTTCCTTCCTCTGTAAACCGCCTTTGTACGACCCTTGGCCCCTCCGGTGTGTATATAAACTGGAGGGTTTAGTCCGTAGAGGCCATCAGAATAATCATAGGCTAGACAGCTAGGGTTTAGCCATTACGATCTCGAGGTAGATCAACTCTTGTAACCCCTATACTCATCGAATACAATCAAGCAGGACGTAGGGTTTTACCTCCATTAAGAGGGCCCGAACCTGGGTAAACATCGTGTCCCCATTGTCCATTGTTACCATCGATCCTTAGACACACAGCTTGGGCCCCCCTACCCGAGATCTGTCGGTTTTGACACCGACACTCCTACATTGGGATCTTAACCTTGGCCTCAAGTTGGCCAACCTGGTTCATTCAAAATTTGGATCTTCGGTGCATTTCTCCCCTTCGTCTGGATCCAAGGAGTTTTTCTTGGTGGTTTCATTCTCGTCTGCCTCCTTCCCTCTCTCGGCGGAAGAGCTAGGACAGTTCTTGGCATTCTAATGATGAATTTTGTGATATTTCTGCCCATACACCTATTGCCATCAAGTCGGATCTGGGGTTTTTGAGAAAAAGTGCGGCACATGATCATTCAGCTGATAAGGAACTAGCAAAATTTGGCATGATTCTCATGGTCTGGTCCTTTTGCCAATCGTACTGATGAATATATTGTCAATGGTTCTTCGGATGATTCTTCCTAGACTTACCAAGTTAGTCATAATTCGGTACAGTCTGATCCTATTTTGCATGCGGATAATAAAAAAAATGTGTTTTTGTTTGGCAGTTTCATTCTCCCAGCCCAACTGTTAGTGGAATTTTGGCATTCTTTCAAATTTGAATAGCCCAGATTTAGGTGGAATTACTGGAAAACTGATACGTCTCCAACGTATCTATAATTTTTGATTGTTCCACGCTGTTATATTATCATTCTTGGATGTTTTATATTCATTTACTAGCAACTTATATCATTTTTTGAGACTAACCTATTGACATAGTGCCCAGTGCCAGTTGCTGTTTTTTGCTTTTTTTATTTCGCAGAATATCAATACCAAACGGAGTCCAAATGCCACGAAAATTTTTGGAGAATTTTTTCTGCCCAGAAGACACCCGAGACCCCCAAGATTGCACCATAGATGGCCTGTGGGGCCCACTAGGCACCAGGGCGCGCCAGAGGCCCCTGGCGCGCCCTGGTGGGTAGTGGAGCCCACAGGCATTCCATCCACCGCCTATCAGCTCTATAAATACTCTAAAATCCCAAAAACCCTAGGGGAGTCAAGTGAAAACAGTTTCCGCCGTCGCAAGTTCTAGAACCGCGAGATCCAATCTAGAGGCCTTTTTCGTCTCTCTGCGGGGGGGGGGGGGGGGGGGGGGCAACGATCACAGAGGGGTTCTTCATCAACACCCTTGCTCCTCCGATGATGTGTGAGTAGTTTACTATAGACCTACGGGTCTGTAGGTAGTATGTAGATGACTTCTTCTCTCCTTTTGATCTTCAATACAATGTTCTCCTCGATGTTCTTAGACATCTATTTGATGTAATGACTTTTTATGGTGTGTTTGTTGGGATCCGACGAATTATGCATGATTGTTATAGCCTCGTATTTCTTCTCCAAAACTTTGGTTTGGTTTGGCCAACTAGATTGATTTTTCTTGATATGGGAAGATGTGCTTTGTGATGGGTTCGATCTTGCGGTGCTCAGTGACAGAAGGAGACATGACATGGATGTATTGTTGCCATTAAGGATAAAAAGATGGGGTCAATTCCTACATGAATAGATCTTCTGTAAATCATGTCATCGTTCTTAATGCATTACTCCGTTTCTTCATGAACTTAATACACTAGATGCATGATGGATAGTGATCGATGTGTGGAGTAATAGTAGTAGATACTGGCAGGAGTCGGTCTACTAATCTTGGACGTGATGCCTATATACACGATCATTGCCTTGGATATCGTCATAATTATTCAATTTTCTATCAATTGCCCAACAGTAATTTGTTTACCCACCGTATGCTATTTTCTCGAGAGAAGCCTCTAGTGAAATATACGGCCCCCCGGTCTATTTTCCTATCATATTAAACCAAAAATACCTTGATGCAATTTTTATTTATTTATTTTATTTTGTGTTCTTGTTAGATCTATTCATCAAATCTCATACAATTTAATCTATCTCAATACTGAGGAGGGATTGACAACCCCTCTTACGTGTTGGGTTGCAAGTATCTGTTATTTATGTGCAGGTGTTGTTTACATAGTGTGGGTGGATCCTCCTACTGGATTGATAATCTTGGTTTCATAACTAAGGGAAATACTTACCATTGTTGTGCTGCATCATCCTCTCCTCTTCGGGGAAATACCAACGCGGATACAAGCAATCTGGAAGAGTTTTTGGCGTCGTTGCCCGGGAGGATCAAGTTTCCGTTCACATGTCAATCTCTAGCACCGAAGAGATGCCATCAACATCTATCAAGTACCTAATCACAAATCTCATCTCCTTGCAATTTACTTTATTTGATATTTGCCTCTCGTTTTCATCTCCCCCACTTTTAAAACATTTTTGCAAAAATCCAAAAATATTTGCCTTTTTCTTGTTTGATCTTTTGTTTGCTTGCAATCTTGTTTGCGTAGTCACGATGTCTCAAGAAAATACCAAATTGTGTGACTTTTCCAGAACTAATAATGATGATTTTATTAGTACTCCGATTGCACATCTTTCCGCTAGCGCGTAGTCTTATGATATTAATGTCGCTTTGTTGAATCTTGTTATGAAAGAGCAATTTTCCGGTAGTCCTAATGAGGATGTCGCGTCCCATCTAAACACTTTCGTAGAATTGTGTGATTTATAAAAGAAAAAAGATGTGGACAGTGATATTGTGAAGTTGAAATTATTTCCCTTCTCTTTGCGTGATCGTGCAAAAATTTGGTTTTAATCTTTGCCTCGCAATAGTATTGATTCGTGGGATAAGTGCAAAGATTATTTTATCACTAAGTATTTTCCGCCCGCAAAAATTATTTCCCTTAGAAATCAGATCATGAATTTTAAGCAACTTGAGCATGAACATGCTGCGCAATCTTTGGATGATTATACAATTTTTTTATGCGGGATTGAATTTTGGTTCTAGAAATCTTTTAGATTCCGCCACAGGTGGCACTTTTATGGAAATTACTTTGGGTGAAGCTACTAAATTGCTTGATAATATTATGGCAAATTATTTACAATGGCACACCAAAAGAGCACCTACTAGTAAAAAAGTTAATTCGGTTGAAGAAATTGGTACTTTGAGTGAAAAAGTTGATGCACTTATGAAATTGGATGCTAGTAAAATGCTCCTATTGATCTTAGTGATGTGCCTTTGTCTACTTTGATTGAGCAAAATAGTGAACCCGTAGATGTGAATTTTGTCTCTCAAAACAATTTTAATAACAATGCTTATAGAGGTAATTTTAATCCTAGGCCTTTCCCTGGAAATTCCTCTAATAATTTTGGAAATTCCTATGGTAATTCTTCTTATAATAATAATAGGATGCCCTCTGATCTTTAGAATAATATTAAATAATTTATCAATGCGCAAAAAGTTTTCAACACTACTATAGAAGAAAAAATGAATAAGATTGATGATATGTCTAGAAGCTTGATAGAATTACTCATGATGTAGAAAATCTCAAGATTAAAATTTTTCCACCCAAGGTTGATAGTAATGAATCAATTAAAGCTTTATATGTTTCAATGGATGAAAGTAAGAAAATAACCGCTATGCTTAGAGCTAAAAGAGAATTTCTAGAAAGAGTGCTCGATTGCTTTCACCATAATGATGAAGATGTTAAGATGATAGGTGTTTCTTCTATTGATTCCATTTTTAGGAATATTAAAATTGATGATGAGGGGATTGAAGAAGAGTCAACTTTAGCTAGAAGGCGTCCCCATAATTCGGAGGGTGAAAATCTTGTTGAAAAAATTGATAAAAGTGGGTTTGAAGAGGTCAAAACTTTAATTAGTGATGTGCCCACTCTTTTGGATTATAAAGACTTTAATTATGATGGTTGTTCTTTGATTGAGTGTATTTCTTTGTTGCAATCCATGATAAATTCACCCAATTCCTATTAACAAAACAAAGCTTTTACTAAACATATTGTAGAAGCGATGATGAAAGCTTTAGAAGAAAAGCTAGAACTAGAGATTTCTATTCCTAGAAAATTATATGATGAATGGGAACCCACTATTAAAGTCAAGATCAAAAATTATTAATGCAATGCTTTGTGTGATTTGGGTGTTAGTGTTTCCATAATTCCGATATCTCTATGTGATGTGCTTGGTTTTGCCATTATTGAAGAATGTTCTCTTAATTTGCACTTGGCGGATTCTACTATTAAAAAGCCTTTGGGAAGAATTAATGATGTTCTTATTATTGTAAATAAGAATTATGTGCCCGTAGACTTTATTGTCCTCGATATTGATTGCAATCCGTCTTGTCCCATAATACTTGGTAGACCGTTTTTACGAAGTATAGGTGCCGTGATTGATATGAAAGAAGGGAATATTAAATTTCAGTTTCCATTAAGAAAGGTTATGGAACAATTCCCTAGAACATGAATTAAGCCACCATATGAATCAATCATGAGGGCAACCTATGGATCAAAAACTAAAGATGACAATACTTGAATCTATGCTTTATGCCTAGCTAGGGGCGTAAAACAATAGCGCTTGTTGGGAGGCAACCCAATATTTATCCTCTAAATTTTTGTTTTCTTTCTGTTTTTCAATAAATACAGAATTATGCCTCTGTTATGATTGTGCTTTTTATGTTTTAATTAGTGTTTGTGCCAAGTAATGCCTTTAGGATGGCTTGGGTGATAGTTGATTTGATCTTATTAAAAATCACCGGAGAAACAAAAAACTCTGATTTTTTTACACAAGATTGAAACACGAATTGCCTCTGTTTTCCTAGTGTTTCTGAATTTTTGGAGTTATATAAGTATGAGGAAAATTTGAGTCTTTACAGACTGTTCTGTTTTTGACAGACTCTGCTTTTGTTGCATTGTTTGCTTATTTTGATGAATCTATGGACTATACCGGGGTGGGTATTAGCCATGGTAAACTTAGAATACAGTAGGTATAATGCAATAAAAAATATGAATGGGTTTGTGACAGTACTTAAAGTAAAGATTGGTTTTCTTATACTAACGGATCTCACGAAGGTTTTTGTTAAGTTTTGTGTGATTGAAGTTTTCAAATTTTGGGTGAGATCTCGATGGATGAAGGAATAAGGAGTGAAAATAGCCTAAGCTTGGGGATGCCCATGACACCTCAAGGTAATATTCAAGGAGAACGAAGCAACTAAACTTGCGGATGCCCGGGAAGGCATCCCCTCTTTCTTCTAACAACCATCGGTAATTTTACTTTGAGCTATATATTTATTCGTCACATATCATGAGTTTTGCTTGGAGCATCTTGTATTATATGAGTATTTGCTTGTTTTGCCTTTTATTTTGCCACAATCATCCTTGCTGGACACACCTATTTGAGAGAGCCATAATTATGCTATGATTTGTTAGAATTGCTCTATGTGCTTCACTTAAATTTTTTAAGCTTTGGAATTGCTCTAGTACTTCATTTATATCTTTTTGAGCACGGTGGTGATCTAATTTTTGAAGAAATACTCTCATGCTTCACTTAGATTATTTTGAGAGTTAGTAAAATTTTAAAGAAATATCCTCTCAATGCTTCACTTATATTATTTTGAGAGCTTTGTTAGTAGCAATGGTAAAATATGAAATTCATCCCGAAGTGATAGATATTCAAGAGGGATATAATGAAAACTTCCATGAAGATCATTGGATATTATAAACTTAATTCCTTGTAATAGTTTTGAGATATGGAGATAGTAATATGTGAGTCATGTTGGTGAGTAATTATGCTTTAGTAGGAATATTGGTGTTAAGGTTTGCGATTCCCTATGCAAGCACGAAAGTCAATAGTTGTGCAATGAAATTACATCCTACGTGTGGTGCATTATTTGGTGTTAGTTATGTTTAATGCTCATTTATGCTCGCTTTTTTTATTGGTTGCTTCTCAATCTATTTGCTAGCCTCCATTTGTACTAAGTGGGAATACTACTTTTGCATCCAAACTCCTTAAACCAAGTTGTGCCAAATGAGTCCACCATACCGACCTATATGCGGTATTTCCTTGCTGTTCCAAGTAAATTTGTATGTGCCAACTCTAATTTTCAAAATGAATTTCCTTTTTGTGTGCCCGTACGGCTCATGAAGCGGCAGGGAATGTCCAATATTTTCCATGCTAGATATTTTATTCTCAAGATGAGTGTTTATTCACTTGTCATTGCACGAGAGTGTGGCAAGGTAATAGGGATGCCCAGTCCCGAAATGAAAACATAATAATATTTATGTTGTCAAATATTAAATTCCTTGGAAATTGTTGGTATGGAAGGCACCCGTGGATACGGCTAGCCATGGATTGTGAAAGAATGGTGGAAAAAGGAATAAACTTTATTTTATGTTTGGGAACCGCTTATGATCTATCTAGCATGGAAAGTATTGGGAATTCTCGGTCGTTTTCATTGACGGGAAAAACATGCCTCCCAACACAATTTTATCTCTCAATTTAAAATTTGAGCTCTGGCACCTCTACAAATATCTGCTTCCCTCTGCGAAGGGCCTATCTATTTACTTTTATGCAATTTTTATTTTTATTGAGTCTCTGCCTTCTCTTATAAAGCACCAACTAGGAAACACTATTATCATACTTGTGCATTGGGCATAGTTAATATTTGAGTGTGTTTCATGAATGAATCAATGATTGAGCATAATGGGCTAGGGATAGCTTTCTTTAGTGTTGATATTTTGAAAGACATGGTTGCTTGTTGATATGCTTGAGTATTGATGTCCTCATGTCAAATATAGACTATTGCTTTGAATCATCTCAAAGTCCAAATGTCCATGCTACAAAAGAAAAGAATATGTGATAAACATGTTAGGCAGCATTCCACATCAAATATTCTGTTTTTATCATTTACCTACCCAAGGATGAGCAGGAATTAAGCTTGGGGATGCTGATACGTCTCCAACGTACCTATAGTTTTGGATTGTTCCATGCTGTTATATTATCATTCTTGGATGTTTTATATTCATTTACTAGCAACTTTATATCATTTTTTGGGACTAACCTATTGACATAGTGCCTAGTGCCAGTTGCAGTTTTTTTCTTGTTTTTTTACTTCGCGGAATATCAATACCAAACGGAGTCCAAATGCCACAAAACCTTTTGGAGAATTTTTTCTGCCCAGAATACACCCGAGAGGCCCAAGAAGTGCACCAGAGGGGGCCTTTGGGGCCCACTAGGCAACAGGGCACGCCCTGGTGTGTAGTGGAGCCCACAGGCATCCCCTCCACTGCCTATCATCTCTATAAATACTCTAGAATCCCAAAAACCCTAGGGGAGTCGAGAGAAAATAGTTTCCGCCGCCGCAAGTTCCAGAACCACGAGATCCAATCTAGAGGCCTTTTCCAACACTCTGTCAGAGGGGTCAACAATCACGGAGGGGTTCTTCATCAACACCCTTGCCCCTCCGATGATGCGTGAGTAGTTTACTATAGACCGATGGGTCCGTAGGTAGTAGCTAGATGGCTTCTTCTCTCTTTTTGATCTTCAATACAATGTCTTCTCGATGTTCTTAGACATCTATTTGATGTAATGACTTTTTGCGGAGTGTTTGTTGGGATCCGATGAATTGTGAGTTTATGATCAGTTCTATCCATGAATATTATTTGAGTCTTTGTTGAACTCTTTTATGCATGATTGTTATAGCCTCGTATTTCTTCTCCGGAACTTTGGTTTGGTTTGGCCAACTAGATTGATTTTTCTTGCCATGGGAAGAGGTGCTTTGTGATGGGTTCGATCTTGCGGTGCTCAATCTCAGTATAAAAAGGATACATGACACACATGTATCGTTGCCATAAAGGATAAAAAGATGGGGTCTATTCCTACATGAATAGATCTTGTCTACATCATGTCATCGTTCTTCTTGCATTACTCTGTTTCTTCATGAACTTAATACACTAGATGCATTCTGGATAGCAGTCAATGTGTGGAGTAATAGTAGTAGATGTAGGCAGGAGTCGGTCTACTAATCTTGGACGTAATGCCTATATACATGATCATTGCCTTGGATATCATCATAATTATTCGCTTTTCTATCAATTGTCCAACAGTAATTTGTTTACCCACCGTATGCTAATTTCTCGAGAGAAGCCTCTAGTGAAATCTACGGCCCCCGGGTCTATTTTCCTATCATATTAAACCAAAAATACCTTGCTACAATTTTTCTTTATTTATTATATGTTGTGTTTTTGTTAGATCTATTTATCAAATCTCAATATAATCTATCTCAATACTGAGGAGGGATTGACAACCCCTCTTACGCGCTGGGTTGCAAGTATTTGGTATTTGTGTGCAGGTGCTGTTTACATAGTGTGGGTGGATCCTCCTACTGGATTGATAACCTTGGTTTCATAACTTAGAAAAATACTTACCGTTGCTGTGATGCATCATCCTCTCCTCTTCGGGGAAATACCAACGCAGATACAAGTTATCAAAAACATTATCGGAAACTACCCTGGATAGTATCTTGGACCTCCGTCAAAGAGGATATTCTGTTGAAGAAATTAAGGCATCTTTAAATCTTATGTCGGTGCCACCATCTATGGAGATATATGATCTTCTTAATCGTTACAGTGCATGCTACCTTCCGGGACACCATGCAACATCTTGCCTAGGTACTATATGCCAAGTCTGCATTTCTATTGGGCATGTTTGTGAGAAATGTTATAAGGGAACATAAAATTTTATCTCCCCATATATGGTCAGTACTACCAAGCAGGTATGGGTCCCAAAGAAAAAACAAAAAAATTGCATGTTCTGCCTCAGGTTGGGCCATCTAAAGACCTCATGCACAGATGGCCCACGCTGCAAACTCTGTGATCTCCTTGGCCATCTTAGCTTCTCATGCCCTAATAAATTTAAGAAGAAAGGCTATTGGATTGTCAAAAAGAAAAATAGTGCGGCAAAGCCAATGCCCAATATATATACGCATACTAAAGCCACATCTCTTTGGGTAGCTAAGGAAAACCCGGGGCAAAATCAGGAAAATCACGGTATCATCGGGCAACAAATCCCTATTCCACTACCTATTTCGGACCCCTGGAATGCCCATGTACTGGACATGGAGCAAGCTGCTGATGCCATCACTGAGGGTGGTAATGTGAATCCGTTTGTGTTTCTGCATGCTGGAGGACCAAACCGTGCGATGGCATGTCTGTCTTTCATGAAGTATTGCATCTACAAGGAAAATCCTCTTGCTCTGACTGACACCCACATGGACTCTGCAAAAACACAAACTGAAGTCTCGCTGACTGTGAGTACCCAACTGAATGCTTTCTTCATGTCAAGTGTTTCGTACTCTGCTTGGCCTACTTTTTGGTCAAACTGCCCTGGGATCGTTAACACCAACAGAAGCTGGGCAGAGGCATTTGACAGGGCGGCTGCAACAATCTTCTCTATACTAGAAACTTCGGGGCCACCACCTAGCAAGCGTGCAAGACTGACACTTGATCTAAACCAGCCCGCTTTCCCAAAACATGCCGAACACATCACTGGCAAGCCCAAACGCAAGTACAGCAGGCCGATCCGGCTCGTTCCAGTCAAGGACGCCAACCTGCGACGAAACAAGCGCAACAAAAAAATATGACGGTTTCAAGGTGACTAATTTCTCAGAACGTCGCACTGTCAAATCCAAAGTCGCCCCATGTGTTATACCCAGTATTGTTACCGTTAAACAGAAAGCTAATGATGTGGAGAAGAAGGACATCCCAGAGCCTACTACCATCAGCACCATCCAGCAGTTCGGGGTGCACATGTGTGGCATCAATGCGTCGGAGCTCTTGATTGCCATCCTTCAATCTGAGGGGCCTGGAGGAGCTATAGAAGGCAACTAAGTCTTTCTGAATGAATGCCAAAAACTGGAATTTTTTGTCGTGGAATGTTCATGGCATCAACTCCGATGAAAATTGCTAGCTATTCATAGTTGTATCGAGCCCAGTGGCTGTGATGTCATCTGGTTGCAAGAGACCAAACGAGCAGCTTTTGATCTTACTTTTATTAAGACCTTCTGCCCTAAAAAAGTTGATCGATATGCCTTTATCCCGTCACGTGGGGCCTTTGGTGGCCTTATTACAATTTGGAATAGCTCAATCTTCACTGGCACTGTTGTTTCCTCAGAATTCTTTGATCATATTATTAACTTCAAGTCAAATCAATTCAGGGATTCTTGGAATTTGGTTAATATTTACGGGCCATGTGAGGGTGATGACCGTGCTGTTTGTACTGATTGGTTATTCGATCTGAATATTCAAGATGATGAAGACTGGTTACTTCTCGGCGATTTTAATTACATACAATCCCCTGATGATCGCAATAAACCTTGAGGAGACCACAACGACATGCTAAAATCCAAAGAACTCATCCGAGAACAATGCCTACTTGAACTTCCGATCAATGGGAGATTGTACACCTAGAGCAATATGCAAACTGATCCATTATTGGAAAAACTTGATTGGTTCCTCACCTCAAACCATTGGACGACCTCGTTCCCCAATACCATGGTTACAGCACTTGCAAAAACGATTTCTGACCACAGCCCTTGCTCGATCTCTATTCAAACTTCAATCCCAGCGAGTAGGATATTTCGGTTTTAATCATATTGGACTCACCACCATGGTTTTCAAGAGGTGGTTAAACAATGCTGGGACAAACCCAGCCACCAGCCCAACAGTGCTTCTCGAATCTGCCAGAAATTAAAGAGACTTAGATACAACTAAAAAAATGGAGCAAAGGCCTTTCCAGACTAAAAATATTATTGCAAAACTCCTAAAGATCTATCTACGAACTGGATGAAATTGAAAACATTAGACCACTAACGGTGCTCGAGAACAACTTCAAGAAAATCTTGAAAAAACACACTCTGAAGCTTCTTGATTTTCAGAACCAATACTAGAGGAAGAGGTGCACCATCCAGTTTTCAGAACAAATACACGTCAAGTTTGGCAATGAAAACACAAAATTTATTCACAGTATGGCCACAGAGAGATATCGTAACAATTCCATTGCCTGTTTAAAAACATCGGATGGGTCTGAAGTGGTTGATCATGCAGGTAAAGCGGTTGTTCTCTTTACTGCTTACAAAGAAAGACATGGGGCACTCCTCACCTCCTAACCAGAAGTTTGACCTTCCATCGATTATCAACAAATCTCGTGAGCTTGATGATTGATACGTCTCCAACGTATCTATAATTTTTGATTGTGACATGATGTTATATTATCAATCTTGGATGTTTTATATCATTTATTAGCAACTTTATATCATTTTTTGGGACTAACCTATTGACATAGTGCCCAGTGCCAGTTGCTGTTTTTTGCTTTTTTTACTTTGCAAAATATCAATACCAAATGAGGTCCAAATGCCACGAAACTTTTTGGAGATTTTTTTCTGCCCAGAAGACACCCAGGGAGCCAAAGGAGCACACGGGAGGAGGCCCGTGGGGCCCACTAGTCACCAGGGCGCGCCAGGGGGCCCAGGCGCCCTAGTGGGTAGTGGAGCCCACGGGAACCTTCTCCATCGACTTCCACCTTTATAAATACTCTATAATCCCAGAAACCCTAGGGGAGTCGACGAAACACTTTTTCTGCCGCCGCAAATTCCAGAACCACGAGATCCAATCTAGAGGCCTTTTTCGACACTCTGCCGGAGGGGGCAACGATCACGGAGGGGTTCTTCATCATCCTTGTTGCCCCTCCACTACTGCAGGATGCTGCTAATGTGACACTACGATCAGAGACCCTTTGACGAAATTGTGTGCGATGCATTAATCGCAAACGGTGATGTAAAAAAACCATCAAAAAAGATGCAAAACATTTGCGATGGTGGAGCCATCAAACACGGTTCTGATTTTAGTTGCGTGTGCGATGCAGGGCATACGGTTCAGTTCAATTAACTGTTTGCGATGAGGAAGAAGAACAGAAATGGGCAGCCAGATGAAGGCGTGTGCGATATACGGCATACAGTTCACTCGGATGAACTGTTTGTGAGGAGGCGGAACATCAGAAACGGGCAGCCAGATGAAGGTGTGTGTGATATACGGCATACAGTTCACTCGGATGAACTGTTTGTGATTAGGCAACACAAAAGAAATGGTCAGCCAGATCAAGGTGTGTGCGATATACGGCATATGGTTCATTGCGATAAACTGTTTGTGTTGAGCCAAGAGAACAGAAACGTTTCACATAAACAAGATGTGTGTAATACGCGGCAAACATCCAATTACATAGGTGGCTAGTACACACTTGACATTTCCACACACCAAAGTAAACTACTACATGCATAATTAACTAGGATAAACGATCATCTGATCATCATCTACTTCTTGTGCTAGCTCGATGTTCCTTCTATGCTAAGTTTCCATTAATTGATGGCGTTTTATGAACACGTCACCGTTTCCCGCCATTTCCTCACCTGTTTCCCGCCACCCAGCGATATTGCGCATAAACCTAGGCGGAGCGCGACGCACGGAGGCAACAAGCGCATCCTGTAGCACATCCACCTTTTCCAAGCATGCCAACCCACCAAAGCGCCGCCTCTGCCATGAACCTCGTCGACGAGGAAACCGAGAAGGCGCCACGGCCCGCCGAGTCCGAGGCGCTCCTCGGCAACGCGATGGACGACATCGTGATGCGTGTCATTGCCAGGGTTAAGCACACCCTTGGCGCATGGCGCTTCAGCGCCGTGGATCAAGATAGGCATGTCAGCGCCGAGAGGCTGCAGCTCGCCCCACAACATGATCGATGGCGCGCCGCAGAGCAAGCTAGGTGCATCCACGCCGATAGGCTATGGCTCGCCGCACGGTGAGACCGTTGGAGCGCCGCAGAGCGAGAGGCACGGCACGCCGCACAGCAAGAGCGGATCCATTGGCGCTTGCCTACTGTCGACAGGGCGTCGCAGCTGGGTACACGTCCCGTCAATTCCCCCATTCCTCACCAGGAGTGGGCAGAGGCCCTCTACGCCGTACTTGCACCAGACGTCGGCCGCGCCGTACTTGCACCGGACGCCCGCCGCGCCGTTCGCATGGGTCGCGACGTTCGCCTTGTCCACGGCCTGCTCGATGCCAACGCGCTGGTCGGTAGGCTCGACCGCCTCCTTGGCCCAGGTCTCCACCTGGGCGCAGTAGAGGAAAATGGCCGTCGCATCCTCGAGCTGGTGATCTCCGATGAAATAGCCAAGTTGGAGCTCGAGATTGCGCTTCAGATGTACTGCGAGCGTGTCGACCGCTTGGATGAACGCCTGCAAGAGTTCAGGCAGAGCCAAGAGCTACCGTAGGCAAGGGCTGTTGGTCATGGTCTCATGGACGCGTTTTATTTTGTTGAGTCGTTTCGACGTGGATAGCTATGTATTCACAGCAATCATAATATTGCTCTGTTTATTGCTCTGTTTCAATGTGTGTACTCTGTTTTCCGTTCTTATATGTTCTGTTTCAATGTGTGTATATACGCTTTCCATTCTGTATATGTGGATGATAACAGCTAGATACAAATTAGTATACAAAAACAGATAGAAAATGGAATTCATAATATATATATTAATTGTTCATTAGTTCATCATAGAATATATATATAATATCATCACATATACGTGATGATACTTAACTACTAGGTACAATGCATAAAATTGTAAACGAACAATACTAAAACTAATAATCCCTCCTGGGGCAGTATTCGGGCAGCCCCTTGCCAGCAACTCCCTGGTGCGCGGCGTCTTCCCAGCGCGAAGGCAGTACTCCGCCTCGTCCGCGTCGCAGCGCTTGACGTACCGACCTGCCTCTTGCTGGCGGATGAGCGAACGATCTTGCCATTTCATTGGGCGCCCACCGGAGCTCCCTGTCGGTGGCACGCTGGAGCTTATCGGCCCACCTCCACGCAGCGATGAGGCGCCTAGCGCCTTCGACCTTCCTCGCAAAGTACCCGTCTTCATACACCTCCTTCGCACGACGACGCGCCCGCCCCCAAAGCTCCACCGCCTCCTTTTCCAGGCGGCATCACGGGCTTCACAGACCTCCTGGTACCTGGATTCCTCCTCCGCCATCTCCTTCTTGAACGCCACTTGCCTAGCTTTCTCAGCCGGCGGCAGCGACTTCCACAGACAAAGATTGTACTGGCTCCAAAACCAATCCAAAGTTGGGGGGTCCGGCGCAATCTCGTCCGGCGGCGCGTAGGGGTCCTCCTCGTCGCTGCTCTTCGACTGAGCGTCCTCGGGGGGCGGCGAATCCTCATTGGTGCGTGGGCAGACCGGCGGCGCCATGCAGAGATTTGAGAGAGAGAGAGAGAGAGGGCGAGCGAGGGGAGGATGTAGATGAGAATGCAGGCGGGACAACATGAGCAAGGTAGTATTTATTGGCGGACGGAATCTAAATCAACGGGAATAGTACACACGCCGGTCGCCGGAATTTACGAGTACTGTAGTTTGAATTACACACGATTCCCGCAGCAAAATCCGTGTGTGAACTTAATAGCTGACGGTTTCCAATACAGAACCATGTCTGATTAATAACCCTCGCCACTCACCTTCCAAACCTCGAGGCGCAAAATAGAGTGCCAATCATGTGGGGGCCGGTTGCTTGCCAGATCTTTACATTTTCTTTTTTGAACACCAGATATTTACATCATCTGATAATTTTTTAACTAGCACAAAAGTACACAAAAATATGATTTTTCAAACCGTTATGGTTAGCTGTTGCATGAAGATGTAGTTCAAATTTGAATTACGGTCATTAAATGGCTAGAAAATCACTTAAATGTCTTTAAAAGTTCAAATGACCCCTAGAATTCTCTAATTTTTCACATGACAGTTGTATTAGTACACGTTAAATGTAAAAAAAAATTTGAAGGCCGTAAGAGGAAGCTATCTCCCGTTCGTCATCAAACATGCATTGTTCCCTCTCGGAACCACGAGCCTTCTAGTGAGTTGCTCCGGTTTGTGATGCCATGGCACTCCATGCATGTGTCCATGCCGTGAGACCAATATGTTTGAAAATTCCTTCTAATTTAATGCACATGGAATTAACTCGCACACAAGTACACAAATATGATTTTTCAAACCGTTATGGTTAGCCGTTGCATGTAGATGTAGTTCAAATTTGAATTACAGTCATTAAATGGCTAGAAAATCACTTAAATGTCTTAAAAGGTCAAATGATCCCTGAAATTTTCCAAAATTTGACATGACAGTTGTATTAGTACTACAAATTTTCTCATACATTTAAAACACCATTCGTTGCCACTTTACTCCAAATTCGTCTTTCACAGCTAATAAAAAATATCAACAACATCACACACAGTTTTTTGTAGGAACGGTTTGCGATGAAAATTTCTGGGTATATTGAAGTCTTCCTCCTTAAGCTTCGCTGGCTCATCTGCTCCGGTGCCGGCAACCCCCAAATCCCGATCCCCATTCCCGCACCCCCTTCTTGCAAAGATGGCGCCATGGAAACGCTTCGTGAAGGCCCGTACGATGGCCGCGTCCTCCCCAAGCGCCGCCGACTGCGCCGAGAGCGCGGCCGCCTACGCCGAGAGTGCCGCCGCATCCGCATTGAGTGTGGCCGCATCCGCCGAGAGGGCGCCTGCGGCAGCCGACAGGGCAGCTGCAGCAGCCAAGATGGCTGCAGCTGCTGCTGCGACAGCGGCTGCAAACGCCGAGAGTGCTCGAGCTGCCGTTCATGCCGCCGATGTCGCCCTGGCCCGGGTCGAGGCCAGTCACGTCAAGATCGAGGACGCACACGCAAAGATATTCCAGGCCACCTCAGAATCCAACATGCAACCCACGTCCGAAAAGGCGGCGGTGGCCATGGAGCACCTGCTTCCTCATTAGATCGCTGAGTGGGAGCTAGAGATGCAGGAGGCGGTGGAGATCGAGGAGCACCGGGAAGAGGAGTTGCGCGTGGCCGAGGTCGAGGTAGAGAAGAGTCTGTCCGTCGAGGAATCGGCGGTGGAGTACCAACGCGAGCTCTGGCGCAGCCACTACTACGAGTACTACAACCTTGAGGGCGGCGCCGAGGACGAGGACGAGGATGAGGATGCGGTCGACTTCAACAGGGGAACGCGGAGTCCACCAACAGTGGCATGTCGCCAGGACAAGTCATCGACGTCTCATCTCACACCGGCAATGCATAGGTTGGCGCGGCAACGGATTTGTTAAAATTATGCGTACTTAGGCTTTGTTTTTAATGCTGGTCTTTTGTTAGAGCAATGTTTAGGTCAACTGGCTCTATTTAATTACTAAAATTGCTCGATTCAGTAAGTGTGGTCTGTGTGCTGTACACTCTTTTGTGTGCCCAAATTAGCAAGCGAAGTTAAATTATGCAATGACGTACCCGGGGAAATTTCCACCAAAATTTGAATTATCAAACTCATCCCATGCGCGTAAAGCAGAAGAATTGTTTGCGATGGACAAAATCATTCAAAGTGAATGGTGTCCGGCGGCACCGCGCGCAAAGTTTCCCTCCACATTTCGAAAATTTTGGCCTACCGCCGAAATATCTACCCCCACCCCCCTTCCCCACCCCCTTTTCTCCCCGACCACAAGTCACATTTCCCCTACTTCCTCTTTCCTTTCTTCCTTCCTAAGCTATAGCCGCTTCCTTGCTTGCTTCCTCGGTCTCGCTGTCTCGCATCCTAGCGCCGGGGTCGCCATGGTCTTCTTCAATGACCTCTCCAGCGGTTCCTCCTCCGACGATGACTCCTTCACCACCCGGGTATGCCTCTCTTCTCTCTCTCTCGAGCTATGACTTGGAATGAAGGATTTTAACCCGGCGGTCGATTTGAGTCATTTCTTCCTCTTGTAGCTCCCTAGGACCATCAGTTGCAACGAATGGAGCGGGGTGGCTGAAGATCTGTCTGCTCGTTGTCACCATCAATCTCCATGCATGAAGCTAGTTGCGTTTGAATCTGTGGATAGTGGGAGGAAGTTTCTGCCATGTGCAGAAAAGGTTAGACCCTCTTTCGTTGTTACAAATCATTTGTTAGATGTGATTTAGACACTGTCACGGTCCCAACCCATTCATACCACACCTTCAACCAAACACATCCTAAGACAGTGTCACAGTTTGTACCTAGTATCTAAAAATATTGCCATCTCATCAGCGGTGCCATTAGAAAATTATTTGGCACCGCTTCAGCAGTTTGTGCAGCCAACTTTGGTCCACACATCCGAGCAGCCAAGCAGTAAAATACTAAATCTTTATGGCACGAAGGAACTAGGCATCAGAGCAACTAGGTGCTCCGGAGTCTGGGTCCCTGATTTTTTCCCGTTGCATCGGCTCGCCAGTGCAGGGCACCGGTTCGAGATGTAGCAACAGTTGTCTTTACACCGGTTTTGGCATACATAGTGGACAGCCTTAGTGCTATTAGTTCTATGTTACTAAATTTGTGCATGTACACACCTGTTAGTATCAATTTGCTGTCATCCAAACACTGTCGCTATGCTATTGCAGTTATATTTACCTTCCTCATAAAATGTTCAATTTTTTATTTATAGTACATGAGTAAGAACATGTAGCGTTGTTGTAGTTAAGTATAGCTTCTGATGTTTCAGAATTTGGTTGTTGTCTCAGTAGCAATTAATTCATTTGCACATTGATCTTTTTGAGAAGATATGTCATAATTAACCTGTTTCTTCAGTTTTTCAAAATAAGTATTGGTGATTTTCTATGTTGCTATAAACCCATTTCCCCTACAATTGTTATTGATCTAGTTTTAAATATTATAGGATGAACGGAAGTGTTCTTACCTGGAGTGGGTTGATCAAGAGTGGCCACAGTCTTTGAAGATGAGCCTAGCAAAGCTCTGGAGAGAACAGAGGTAGGCTTAGAGAAAGTGTTGTCAACGCTGAAGAATATTTGAAGATGCGGGATAAGAAGAGGAAGGTGGAGAATGAGCTTAGATTTTTTAAATCAGACTTTGCTAAGATGGTGCTGGCGAAGGAGGAGGCACTTTCCCAGTTGGCCAGTGCAAAACAGGTTCTTACTGAACTGAAAGCAGAGGTGGATTAGACGAGCCTGGATGATCTCGATTAGCGAAATGAATATATTGTTCTAATATTGTTCTTATGAAGCTGAACTAGCTATATGCTGTACTATGCTATTTTCAGGTAGCTATCGTACTATGATGTTAAAATATATTTATGTGCTTGATATGAAATTGGCAAACAGCTGTTTGATATGAAATGTGAATTTGCATAATACTAGAATTATTAATTGTAAACTAATAAACCTGCTAAATGGGTCATGGAACTTTGCAAACGGTTCTAGCAGTAAAAGCGCTTGTGATGGATAGCCCAATGCCACACAGTTTTCTTCATCAAATCGTGAGTGATGTAGTTGATAAAAGCAAACGGTTAACCAAGGCAGAGCATGTGTGATAGTTACACCTATCACACACGAGCCTATACATAAAACTATGTGGGATGTACATATGAATGGAAACGTTTTCCCTGGATTGACTGTGTGGGATGTACATACGAACGGAAACGTTTTCCCTGGATTGACTGTGTGGGATGTACATAAGAACGGAAACGTATTCCCTAGATTGACTGTGTGTGATATACATATGAACGGAAATGTTTTTCTGGGATTCACCGTGTGGGATGTACATACAAACAGAAACGATTGGGTTTTGATGCCTCGCCCGATCGCACACGAGCTCATTTTGCCCCAGCCTATGTACAAAGAGGGCCTATCCCCGACGGTTTTTGGGTCGTGTGGGAAGGGACCCCCCTATCGCCCACACTCACTTGGCAACGGTTCCAAATGCCGTTGCGGAAAGGGGTTAAAAATCGTGTGTATAGCACCTCGCTGTACCAGTGCTCCGATGATGCATGAGTAGTTTACCACAGACCTACGGGTCCGTAGTTAGTAGCTAGATGGATTCTTCTCTCTTTTTGATCTTCAATACAATGTTCTCCTTGATGTTCTTGGAGATCTATTAGATGTAACTGCTTTTTGTGGTGTGTTTGTTGGGATTAGATGAATTGTGAGATTATGACCAGTTCTATCCATGAATATTATTTGAGTCTTTGGATAATCTTATATGCATGATTGTTATAGCCTCGTATTTCTTCCCCGAAATTTTGGTTTGGTTTGGCCAACTAAATTGATTTTTCTTGCCATGGGAAGAGGTGCTTTGTGATGGGTTCGATCTTGCGGTGCTCAATATCAGTGACAGAAAGAGACATGACATGCATGTATCATTGCTCTTAAGGGTAACAAGATGGGATTTATTCATACGTGGGTTTATCTTGTCTACATCATGTCATCGTTCTTATTGCATTACTCCATTTTTTCATGAACTTAATACACTAGATGCATGTTGGATAGCGGTCGATGTGTGGAGTAATAGTAGTAGATGCAGAATTGTTTCGATCTACTAATCTTGGATGTGATGCCTATATACATGATCATTGCCTTGGATATTGTCATGATTATTCGCTTTTCTATCAATTGCCCAACAGTAATTTGTTTACCCACCGTATACTATTTTCTTGAGAGAAGCCTCTAGTGAAACCTACGGCCCCGGGTCTATTTTCTATCATTTTAAAACCAAAAATACCTTCCTACAATTTTTCTTTCTTTATTTTATTTTGTGTTTTAGTCAGATCTATTTATCAAAACCTATACAATTTAATCTATCTCAATACCGTGGAGGGATTGACAACCCCTCTTACGTGTTGGGTTGCAAGTATTTGTTATTTGTGTGCAGGTGTTGTTTACATAGTGTTGTTTGGTTCTCCTACTGGATTGATGCCTTGGTTTCATAACTGAGGGAAATACTTACCTTTGCTGTGATGCATCATCCTCTCCTCTTCGTTGAAATACCAACGCAGATACAAGCAATCAATGATTTGACACTGCCCTTCACTAATGAGGAGATCGAAAATGTTATAAAACATATGCTGACCGATAGAGCACCAGGGCTTGATGGATTCTCCGGCCACTTTATTAAGTCATGCTAGCACATCATAAAAGATGATATCTACCAACTGTGTAATGATTTCTATATGGGTGAACTGGATATTGAGAGCATCAACTATGGCTACATCACATTGATTCCCAAAATAACTTCTCCAGAGTCCCCAAATGATTACCGACCCATTACTTTGCTCAATTGCTGTCTTAAAATCATCACAAAAATATTGGCAAACAGGCTGCAAAAATTAATACTCAAGATTATTCAGAAAAACCAGTATGGATTCCTGAGGGGGAGGACCATCCAAGACTGCCTAGCGTGGTCTTTCGAGTACATCCATAAATGCCAAGCGTCGGGGGTGAAATCGTTTATTCTGAAACTTGATTTTTCCAAGGCCTTAGATACAATAGAACACTCTGCGATGATTGACATATTGCAGGCCATGGGCTTCAATGATAGATGGATTTCATGGATTAAATGTATCTTTCAATCAGGAAAATCATCGGTGCTTCTCAACGGGACCCCCGGTCGCCAATTTCATTGCCAGAAAGGAGTGCATCAAGGAGATCCTCTATCGCCGCTTATATACGTCTTGGCTGCAGACCTACTACAAGCCACGATAAATGAAGCCATGCAGAAGCGGAAAATCGGTTGCCCGATTCCTCCCGTTGGTAATCAGCAGTTCCCGGTGATACAATACGCGGATGACACGATCATCATCATGAAAGTGCGTCGACAATAAGCTCTGTGCATGAAACAAATCCTCCTTGACTATGCAGATTCGGTTGGCCTCAAAATGAAATTTCAGAAATCTAGTCTTGTCCCGATTAATCTCAGCCAAGTGGAAGCACAATAAATGGCAGATATCTTTCAGTGCACGGTGGGAACGATGCCATTCAATTACCTTGGCCTACCGATGGGCACCACCAAGCCAATAGTGTCTAATTCAGTGCCGCTCGTGGGAAGAGTTGAACATAAACTGTCATCCACCCTCTGTATGGCTTCCTATGGGGCTAGATTGGCATTGGTAGACTCGGTTCTGACCTCCATTGCAGCTTACACCATGTGCTCGATCAGGATCTCTCCTAAAAGTTTGGCTCATCTAGACAAACTGAGGAGATTGTGTCTCTAGAGAAAGTAAACTAAACAAGGGACATCGTCCAATTCCCTGGAAGCTTGGACCATGGTTTTCAAACCAAAATTAAAAGGGGGCCAGGGTATCATTGACACCAAAACGCTTAATACTGCCTTGTTGATGAAATTCTTGGACAAGTTTTATAACCACCATGATGTCCCATGGGTAGAGCTAATCTGGAACACTTACTACAATAATGACATCTCCCATGCAGCAGGACCTTGTGGCTCCTTCTGGTGGCGAGAGCTGATTCAACTAATGCTAGCATACCGAGGGATCGCCTCTGTCAATGTTGGAAGTGGAAAGTCGACATTATTTTGGAAGGACTTGTGGTGTGGCCAAATCTTCGCAGAAAAATACCCAAGGGCTTTCTCCTTCGCCACTAATGAAGATGTTTCTGTCCGCAAATTTCTTCTGATCAGCTCTTTGAACAATGTCTTCTACTTACCACTGTCTGCCCAAGCCCATCAGGAAGTGGCCCAGCTCCAGGCTGTCACAGCGGATAGCTACATCAACACGGCGACTGGTGATGCATGGTCCTATAGGTGGGGCAACAAGTACATTTCCACCAAGTTTTACCAGTTCTGCTTCAGAGAAGTGGTGGTGCATGATTCTTACAAGTGGATCTGGAAATCGAGTTGTATGATGAAACTAAAGATGTTTCCATGGTTGTTACTCTCGGATCGGCTCAACACTAGAAACATGCTTCGCCACAGACACTTTGTGGTGGGCGATGGGGGGCTACGCTTTGACAATTGCATCTTGTGCCGCACCCAGGAGGAAGAAACACTTGACCACCTGTTCTTCATATGCCCCTTCGCAGCTCATTGTTGGAGTACTCTACAACTCTCCTGGGGCACGGGGGATAACCGGTTTGAATGGCTCGCTGACGCTAAAGCGACATGGTCCAGGCCCATGTTCATGGAGATTTTTTTGGTTTCAGCTTGGTCAATTTGGCAGGAAATAAATAGTCTCATATTCAAAAAAAATACCATTCTCCCATGGATCTTGGCTGAGAAGGTTCATAGCCGACCTTGTTGGGGGCCTACCCTAGTCGCTAGTTGCTCTCTCAATAAGACTCTTGCTAATTAACATTGCTTTCTCATCTCCTCTTATAATGAGACACTAAGTAGCTTGTGATGATAGCTATGTAAATACAATGTAACTTTGTACACCTGATCCTTGATTAATATAACAACAATGCTGTAGGAAACTCTCCTACAGTCATTCACAGTTCAAAAGGAAGTAGTAACTTAGCAAGATCAATATGTGAAAAGCTCGTAGGCATTGGATTGGTGATGTATAATTATGTTGGATAACATTCATCATGTAATAGTTATAACCTAGGGCAACACAGAACTAGCTCCAATTCATTAATGTAATGTAGGCATGTATTCCATATATAGTCATACGTGCTTGCGATAAGAACTTGCATGGCATATTTTGTCCTATCCTCCCGTGGTAGTGGGGTCCATAAGGTAACTAAGGGATATTAAGGCCTCCTTTTAATAGAGAAACGGAAAAAAGCATTAACACATAGTGAATACATGAACTCCTCAAACTACGGTAATCACCGGAAAGAATCTCAAATATTGTCACCTTGGGGTATGCGGATCATAACACGTAGTAGGTGCGTATAACTTGCAAGATAGGATCAAGAACACAAATATATTTGTAAAAACATAAAGGGTTCAGATATGAAATCATGGCACTCGGGCCCTGTGACAAGCATTAAGCATAGCGAAGTCATAGCAACATCAATCTCAGAACATAGTGGATACTAGGGATCAAGTCCTAACAAAACTAACTCGATTACAGGATAAATCTCATCCAACCCATCATCGTCCAGCAAGCCTAAGAAAGAATTACTCACTCCCGACGATGAGCATCATGAAATGATGATGAGGAAGGATTGGTGATGACGATGGCGATGAATCGCCCTCTCCAAAGCCCCGAACGGACTCCAGATCTCGCCTCCTGATGAAGAACAGGAGGTGGTGGTGGCTCCGTATCGTAAAACGCCATGAAACTTCCTCTCTTATTTTTTCTTGGGAATTATAAATTTATAGTGCTGTGATTAGGGTTAGTGGAGCCTCATGGGCCCCACAAGCCACCAGGGCGCGCCCAGGGGGTGGGCGTGCCATGGTGCCTCGAGGGTAACAGGTGCCCCCCTCTAGTGGGTCTTTGCTCCAGTATTTTTTATATTCCATAAAAAATCTCCAAAAAGTTTTGTCCAATTCCAAGAACTTATATTTCTGCACAAAAAAACAACACGGTGGTAGTTCTACTGAAAACAGCGTCAGTCCGGGTTAATTTACATCAAATCATGCAAATTAGAGTCCAAAACAAGAGCAAAAGTGATTGGAAAAGTAGATACGATGGAGACGTATAATGGCCCCCTCCGGTGGATCTTCGCTCCAGTATTTTATATATATTCCATACAAAATCTCCAAAAAGTTTTGTCCACTTCTGAGAACTTTTATTTCTGCACAAAAACAACACCATGGTAGTTCTGCTGAAAACAACGTCTGTACGGGTTAGTTTCATTCAAATCATGCAAATTAGAGTCCAAAATGAGAGCAAAAGTGTTTCAAAAAGTAGATACAACAGAGACGGATCAACTTCCTCAAGCTTAACTTATTGCTTGTCCTCAAGCAATCTAGTTGACAAACTGGAAGTGATAAACAAAAACTTATATGAACTCTTTTGTTCTTGTATCCGTATATAAGCATAAATAGCACCCAAGTTTTCAGCAAAGATCATGAACTAACCATGTATGTAACAATACTTAGAAATCACATTTACTCATATCAATGGCATAATCAACTAGCGAGCAATAATAACATATCTCAAATGCCAATAATTTGTCAAAACAATCATGATATAATATGATAACATGGTATCTCGCTAGCCCTTGCTGAGACCGTAAAACATAAATGTAGAGCACCTCCAAAGTTCAAACATTATAATTCATGGTAGAAGAGATCCAATCATGATGCACGCAATATGAACTATACTCAATGCATAAGAATGACAATAGTGCTCTCAGGACTGGTGCTTTAATTGAGAAGGTGATGACTCCACAATAAAAGTAAATAATATAAAAGTAAATAGATAGGCCCTTCGTAGAGGGAAGCAAGGATTTGCAGAGGTGCCAGAGTTCGAAGCTTAAATCAGAGATAAATATAATTTTGAGAGGTATGCCTTTCCTGTCAACAACGCGACCGAGGATTTTCAATATCTTCCATGTAAACACATTATTGGTGGTTCCCAAATGGAAAGGTAAAGTTTACTCCCCCTCCACCATACAAACACAAGCTATGGCTAGCCGAATCCACGGGTGCCCTCCATACCAACAACTTTCTGGGGGAGTTTGTTTTCATTTCGATTATAGGACTGGGCATCCCACTTACCAGCCTGTCTCTTAAAATGACAAGCGAATAAACACTCATCGTGAGAATAAGCCGCTTAACATGGAAGATACTGACCGCCCCCTGTCACTCGATGAGCGGTACGGGCACACAAAATAGATGCTTATTTGAATGATTAGAGGTAACACATGCAAAATTACTTGGAACGACAGAGTAATACCGCATATAGGTAGATATAGTGGACTCATCTGGAACAACTTTGGTTTAAGGATTTGGATGCACAAGCAGTATTCCCGCTTAGTACATGTGAAGGCTAGCAAATAGATTGAGAAGCGACCAACTAGAGAGAGACAACGGTCATAATCATGCATTGCGAATAATTAACATTGAATACTAGCATGAGCAGGATATAGACACCATGAACATAAATGTCGTGGAGGCTATGGTGGTTTTGAATCAACTACATGTGTGAACATGTGCCAAGTCAAGCCACTTGAAACATTCAGAGGAAGATACCATACTATCATAAAACATCATAACCATTTTAATGCATTTTGACACTCAAGATAAATCATTATCCACTCCTAGCTACTTAAGCATGGCGTGAGCAACTGTAATCTCTAATAGTCATCACAAACATGTTTACTCATAATATGTTGAATCATGGATACTGAGTTAAACATATTTACAAAAAAAAAGTAGAGTTCATGCCAGCTTTTCCTTGCCACAGTCACTTAATCAAATTATCGTCATTATTGCCTTTCACTTGCACGACCGAATGATGTGCAAATAATTATAGTTGAAGAGTGTTGTGGACTAAGCTGGAATCTGCAAACATTTTATTCAAGGGAGAAGACAAGGTAATGTGGGCTCTTCGTTAGTTCAACAACAAAGCATATGATAGCCACTCAACAATTTCATCGTGGTCTTCTCTCTATGATGACTCAAAGGAAAAGAAAAGAATTTCAGAGAAACACACTAAAATATTTTTGGAGTTTTAGTTTCTTTAAAGAAAGCAAATTAACAAAGGAGAAAAATGAAAATGAGAAAAAAAATTACACGAGAAAGCTCCCAACAAGTAAAAGAAGAAATGAGAAATCTTTTTGGGTTTTCTTTTAATACTAAGAACTAATGAAACAAGAAAGAAAAACCGAACGAAGCGAGAAATATATTTTTTGGATTTTCAAAGTTTTTCAAACACACAAGAAAAAAAATAAAACTAACATGAATTATACAACAAACAAGGATGAACTCGGACAACTGAAATGAATGTGTGAACATGAATGTAATGTCGGTGAGAAATACGTCCTCCCCCAGGCTTAGGCTTTTGGCCTAGCTTGGTAATCACCATCCGTAGTATCCAACAGGCCCAATAGCAAAGTGGGTGGGTTGCGGCACTCGAGCGTCCCAAGCATGGGCCTCATTCTCAGCCGCGGCCAATTCGTTCCGGTACGCACTAATATCCGGTGGCATGATGATGTATCCGTTCCTGGCATGAGAATAAAAAAAGAAGGTGCAGGAAACGGAATAATATCACGAGTATCATCACTGAATACCACATTATAACGAATGTGGTGAGGAGGCTTAGGGTTATCAATAAAATGGTGATCTATCATAGCCTGATGATCTAAGTAAATAGTAGGCAGCCAATAATCATTGTGGCATATATCAACATGGAAATGCTTCGCTAAGAGAGTAGCATAAATACCACCATGAACCTTACCCCTAGTTCTGTTAGTTTGCAAGCGTTATGCGATGATAGCTCCAATGCTATAAGTGTTGTCACTGAAAAGTGCATGGCGTAAAAGGGCGTGGTAAGGGGCACTGAGCGTACCACCTTCCTCCCTAGCAGTCAAACATTTCCCTATGAATAAACAAAAGTAGCACACAACAGGAAAATGCAAACTAGTGGCTCGGGCTTTCGACACGCCCCTATACTCTCCAACAGTTAAAGTACGGAGGAAGCCCTCAAACTTATCCGGTCGAGGCTCTCTCAAGTCCCCATCAGAGGAATCAAACATATCTCACAAAACACTGCAAGCGTTATCTCATGAGGTTCAGCATATAAATCAAAATGCACCAGGAGGCTCGAGCCTTTGCAAGAAATGGAAATATTTCACAAAGGAATTTGTAAGGATGTGGTACTGGCCAGGAAGTCGGTCAACCAGGCATTTGTAATGAATTGCACGAACTCTTGGTGAAAACCAGCTTCGTTCACGAAAGCATTAATATTGTGTGGCCATTCGCACAGCCGGACCTCCGTCCTATGCGGAATGTTAAGGTCACGGTCAGGGCATACCCAATGATCCCCTTGGCACTCTGGCTCAAAGAACCTCTCCAAAATAAGTTCATTTTCCTAAGGACAAATTTCTAAAAAAACAATTTGGACCACATAATGATGTTAATAAAACTTCACAAGATTGATAGCAACTACTCATATGGATGTCTAGAGGCTATATCAAGCATTCAAACTACTTGGAACTCAAAGAATTCAACATGCAAGCTCATTTTCAGTAGCACCAAGAGCAGCTAATTATGCAAAATATAATCCACTAAAGCAAAAACTAATTGGAGCAATGGAGGAGTCACATACCAAGGAGCAATCCCCCAAAACAGAGCACGAGGTAGAGAACACGAGGTTTAGGAGCAAGAACACGAGGTAGAGAGCAACCAGGATTTTTTCTGGAGGTAGCAGATGAAGTGGGCTGAATGTGTAAGTGATTGGGGGTCCTATAGACCCAACAAGGCATCTTAGCATGCCCTGAGGGGTGGTCGCGCCCTGTTGCCTTGTGAGCAACAGGGGCACCCCCTGGGATGTATTCAGTGACAAAAATTCTTAAATATTCCAGAAAAAATCATGTTAAAATTTTACGACATTCTAAGAACTTTTATTTTTGGGCCATTTTTATTGCATGGATAATTTAGAAAATAGGATAATCATGGCATTTTGATTTATTAAACTACAAATAATAGAGAGAAGACAGTAGGTATAGAAAGTTGTGCTTACTCAATTCATCGACCACATGCCCCTAAAAAAGAATCCGTTAATAAGGTTGATCAAGTCTTATTAACAAACTATTTCCGACTAACATGAAATTGAAGAATCTTCATACAACACTAGGTTACTTCAACGGGAATATGCATCTGCCCTACAATAGAAGTTTCATATTTCTTTTTGACATTAGGAAGAGGGAATTTGAACCATCCAATAGTGATTGTAGAAACCTTTTCAATAATATTGATACCATTCACCGAGCTTTGTTTCTTCGGAAAATAAACTGTATGTTAATTACCATTGACATGAAAAGTGACTTTGCTTTTGTTGCAATCAATAGTAGCTCCTGCAGTATTCAAAAAGGGTCTACCAAGGATAATCGACATGTTGTCGTCCTCGGGCATATCAAGTATAACAAAGTCTGTTAAGATACTAACATTTGCAATAACAACGGGCACATCCTCGCAAATTCCAATAGGTATAGCAGTAGATTTATCAGCCATTTACAAAGATATTTCAGTAGGTGTGAGTTTATTCAAATTAAGTTTTCTATATAAAGAGAAAGGCATAACACTAACACCGGCTCCTAAATCACATAAAGCAGTTTTGACATAACTTCTTTTAACGGAGCATGGTATAGTATGTATTCCTCGGTCTCCTAGCTTCTTATGTACTCCACCCTTAAAAGAATAATTTGCAAGCATGGTGGAAATTTCAACTTCAGGTATCTTTCTTTTATTAGTGACAATAACTTTCATATACTTAGCATAATGGGCCATCTTCAAAATATCAGTCAAACGAATACGCAAAAAGATTGGCCTAAGCATTTAAACAAATAGTTCAAATTCTTCCTCTTCCTTATTTTTAGGTCGTTTAGTAGGAAAAGGCATGGGTTTTTGAACCCATGGTTCTCTTTACTTACCATGTTTTCTAGCAATGAAATCTCTTTATCATATCTGTTATTTTTAGGAGGTGGGTTATCAAGATCAACAATAGATTCTATTTCCATATCATTATCAGGTTCTTTATTATTATCTGGCTGAGCATCAACATGAACATCATCATTACCATTATCACTAGGTGGATGTTCATTACCAGATTGTGTCTCAGCATCGGAAATAGAAACATCATTACCCTTCTCGGAAGGTTTTTGTATCTCAGGTTCACTAGAAGCATGCAAGGTCCTATCATTTTTATTTTTATTTTTCTTCTTAGATGAATTAGGCGCATCAACAATACTTCTTTAAGAATCTTGCTCAATTCTCTTAGGATGACCTTCAGGATATAGTGGCTCCTGAGTCGTTTTACCTCCTCTAGTCATTACTCTAACAACATGATCATTCATTTTATTATTCATCCCATTAAGCAAATCAATTTGTGACT
This sequence comes from Thinopyrum elongatum, assembly GCA_011799875.1. Taxonomy (NCBI): domain Eukaryota; kingdom Viridiplantae; phylum Streptophyta; class Magnoliopsida; order Poales; family Poaceae; genus Thinopyrum; species Thinopyrum elongatum. The sequence continues at coordinate 496,139,396 of CM022300.1, forward strand.
TAGCAACTTGTTCTAGCTTAGTATGAACATGGATGCATTTTTACCTAGACCCTTAACATCATTAGCAATTCTAAACATCAAGTCACTCAAACGATCAATCATGAAAGCATTACGTTTCAATTGCTAGCTAACATACTTCCTTTTCATACATGGGTCCTATCTCGGATTTCATGGCCTCAAACCATTTGTCAGAATCTGGGCTCATCATTGCGTCTTCATACACTAGTGCAGAAAATCCTAGCTATGGCGTGCCAAAAACAGTCTTGCTGGCGTGGGATCCCCACGCCACCAATATGGCGCCAGTGTTACAAAATAGTGGTGGCGCTGGAGCCTGCGCCAGCACTATTCTGTATACCTATGGCGTTGGATTTAACCACACAACGGCATTATCAAAAATAGCTATGGCGTGCGACATAGTGTAACGACAGTAATAAGATAAATCTTCTCTGGCGTCGCGCATTGTCCGACGCCAGTACTAGGTTTTTGAAAGCTATAAAAAAATGCTGCCAGGGCAGCAGAAAATCGCTGCCACGGCAGCGTCATTTATTACAAATTTATATAAACATGTTTTTGTCCCACATTGATTTCGACAAGATATTTGCATTAATATATGCACACACATTGTTTATTCACATGCGTACATATATTAACCACACACTATAGCTAGTTCTATAGATCATGATCACTAATTAAACATTTGCTAAAGTAAACCATGCGTGCATATTACATCTTGTTCATTCAACCATCGCTACTACTAACACGGTACTCCTCTCCATTAGGATTTTTTTAAGAATAGGAAATCCTTGCATGTCCATGGTGTAGGACAGAGATCCACACCGATCTCCAATCTTGAACTCGTAGCCTCTCAGTAGTTGGCTCCATTCATTAATTTCGAGCCGTGCATCTCGTCGTGGTAGTCATCCATCACGTGAGGCACAACACATCTAGGGAGCTTCTGTTCTTGAACTTGATAGTAGCATAGTAAGCAATATATAGTAACACATACATACTATGAGTTGAAAGAAGAATGTGTATATGAAAGCGATCAAAATCATACTATGCATTTTCTAGAAATGTTGTTCTTGTTCAATGTGTGCACTAGTGGCAAGTATATATGGTGCATCATTTGGACCAGCTCTGTAAGTGCTCTTAAGCATCTCAATATGGAGGAAAAACTTGTCTTGGACAAAAGGTCTTGCATGGCAAGGGACACACTAGTCAAAATGTAAAAAAAAAGAAATTACACTCTGAAGCACAGATTATTACCGTATAATATTTGTAATCACTTTGAAGTGTGAGGGAGAAGCCATTATTGTTGTCAAGGTGAGGATCGTCGCACATTCCCCTAGTGTGGCAACAGTAGGGGCACTCTTCAATTTTGTGTTGCGTTCATATAATTAAAATCAGCATGAGCTTTGCTAAAAACTTGACATATATATTGAGTGCCAGAAATTTGATGAAACGGAACTAAATCTATGTTTCACCAGAACATTGGCAACTCTGTAGACATTCCCTGCAAAAATGAAACATAGCGCGAGACACTTCTCAAGAGCAACGTGTAATATCACATATATGTAAAACAAGCACACACCAAAAAAGTCGGTCAATTCACAATTATCAGATATATATAAATATACATTAAACGCATTTGCACACATGTAATACATTTCATCAATTCACAGGTACACATAATGTGTGCATTTCATCACAATAATATGAACACTAGAACAAATCTACATGAAAATAAATTGGTAGAGGGAGGTCTTATACCGTCCGGACCGAGAGGGATGCCGGCGGAGGAGGCCAGACACGATGAGTTGTGGAGCGGAACGGCGGGGTAGTGGGGGGTGGCGGTGGGACAGCGTTGGCACGGCGGGGGGAAAGGCGGGGTGGGGGCGGCCGGGGCGACAGGGGAAGGTAGGGCAGGGTGGGGAGAATGGCGGCCGGTGGCAAGGCGGGGGCGACGGCGGAGGGTAGGGCGGGGGCGAGGGCGGCGGCGCAAGATGGGGGGTGAAAGTGAAAACTAGTTCATTTTCACTCTCAGGGGGTAATTAAGCCTAGTTGCTCATTGTTAGTGCTGGCGCAGGTGACGTGGCAGACGCCAGCAGTAGATTTTTAAAATAGGGTCGGCCACATATTCGTGGATGGCGTTTTGAGCAACGACATGCATAATACAGATATTTACAATGACACAAATTCTTCTCGTGGTTCAGAGTACATAAATATGGTATGGTTAATTTAGGGTACGCGTACATGGTACACACAGAAAATAAGTACACAAATGAATCATGCAGTACGACGTCGTTTGACAACCCTCTCAACGACGGCTTGGGTCTTCTTAATCTTGCTTGAGTACTTCCGGCCAGCACTATGACTCTTTCTCATGAGGGGACGTCATGTCGCAGGCAAGGTAGTTCTACTCCTTCTAGTGGTGTAGTCTTGCTCTTTATACATCTCCTCTTCTATTGGGTCCATGCCAAATTGATCATAGTCATCCTCGTTGGCAACTCTGTCCATCCCGACGATGCTCCTTTTGCCTCTCTGGACGACAACACGACTCGGCTTTGAACGGTCAGTTAAATAGAAGTATTGTGCCACGTCCTTAGCGAATACCCAAGGCTCATATTTGGCAGTGATTCCTTTCACTCTTTTTGCACCAGCAGGTTGTGCTTCGGGCAGAGACATGGTAATGAAACCACGTTCTTCATGCTTGATGTTCTTCGCCCATCTGACCCTAAACAATGGCACCGTGTAATCTTTGCCGTACTCAAGTTCCCATATCTCTTTGATCCTGTTGTAGTATCTATTACTCTCATTCTCGGTCAACTTCAGCATCATTACACCTGAGTTCTGGTAACCATAGTTTGTGTCCTTTTCCTCAGTATAGAATGCGTATCCATTTATATCATATGATTGGTATGTGGCGATAGTGCAAGCGGGGCCTACCGCTAATGCATAGATGAGATTTGCATTGGCTATACCGGTCGGCAGTGGTTTGTCCTGAGTTTGCCCTTTGAACCAGGAAGTAGATTTGGAGTTGTGCTCTCTAATGATCTCACAATAAACAAGATCCAGATACAATGTTCATGATTAGCGCAGGCACCAAATAACAATTATTTAAGTTCATAACTAATCCCGAAGGTAAACATAGAGGGAGCATACCGACGGCGATCACATCAACCTTGGAGACATCTTCAACGCGCATCGTCACCTCATCCTTAGCTAGTCTCCGTTTATTCCGTAGCTCCAGTTTTGAGTTACAAATATTAGCAACCGAACCAATATCAAAAACCCAGGCACTAGTACGAGCACTAGTAAGGAACACATCAATAACATGTATATCAAATATACCTTTGTTGACGTTGCCAGCCTTCTTATCTGCCAAGTACTTGGGGTAGTTCTGCTTCCAGTGACCATTCCCCTTGCAATAGAAGCACTCAGTCTCAGGTTTGGGTCCAGCTTTGGGTTTCTTCACGGGAGCGGCAACTGGCTTGCCATTCTTCCTGAAGTTCCCTTTCTTTCCCTTGCCTTTCTTGAAACTAGTGGTCTTTTTTACCATCAACACTTGATGCTCTTTCTTGATTTCTACATCCACGGCCTTAAGCATCACAAAGAGCTCAGGGTTTGTTTTCTCCATCCCTTGCATATTATACTTCATCACAAAGCCCTTGTAGCTTGGTGGCAGTGACTGGAGAACTCTGTCAATCGCTACTTCATCAGGAAGATCAACTCCCAACTGATTCACGTGGTTGTAGTACTGATACGTCACCAACGCATCTATAATTTTTGATTGTTCCATGCTATTATAGTATCAATTTTGTATGTTTTATATGTCATTAGATGCAATTATATATCATTTTTTGGGACTAACCTATTAACTCAGTGATCAGTGCCCAGTGCCAGTTGCTATTTTTTTGCATGTTTTTGGCTTTTCAGAAAATCAATATCAAACGAAGACCAAACAGAGAAAAAACTTTAGATTAATTTTTCTGGACCAGAAGAGACCCTAGAAGGTTCAGGAGGAGGCCAGAGGAGCCACGAGAGAGAAAAAACTTTGGATTAATTTTTGCATGATTGTTATAGCTTGGTATTTCTTCTCTGATCTATTGATTTGGTTTGGCCAACTAGATTAATTTATCTTGCCATGGGAAGAGGTGCTTTGTAATGGGTTCAATCTTAAAGTGCTCAATACCAGTGACAGAAGGGGACATGACACGTATGTATCGTTGCTATTAAGGGTAAAAAGATAAGATTTATTTCATACGTGAGTTTATCTTGTCTACATCATGTCATCTTGCTTAAGGCATTACTTCGTTTTCCCATGAACTTAATACACTAGATGCATGCTGGATATCGGTCGATGTGTGGAGTAATAGTAGTAGATGCAGACTCGTTTCGGCCTACTTTTCTTGCACGTGATGCCTATATATGATCATTACCTTGGATATCGTCATAATTATTTGCTTTTCTATCAATTGCCCAACAATAATTTGTTTACCCACCGTATGCTATTTCCTTGAGAGAAGCCTCCAGTGAAAACTATGGGCCCTCGGGTCTATCTTTTATCATATATTAAAACTAAAAATACCTTGCTGCAATTTTCTTTTACTTATTTTATTTTGTATTTTTGTTCAATCTATCTATCAAAAACTATACAATTTAATCTTGCTCATAACCGTTGAGGAATTGACAATCCATGTACACGTTGGGTTGCAAGTATTTGTTGTTTGTGTGCAGGTGCTGTTTACATAGTGTTGCTTGGTTCTCCTACTGGATAGATAACCTTGGTTTCATAACTGAGGGAAATACTTATCTCTACTGTATTGCATCATCCTCTCCTCTTCGAGGAAATCCCAACGCAGCTCACAAGTAGCAGGAAGAATTTCTGGCGCCATTGCCAAGGAGACATCATCAACAACTATCAAGCACCTACGCATAAACTTTCAACTGCTTGCATTTACATTATTTGCCATTTGCCTCTTGTTGTCATCTCCCCCACTTCTAAAATGTTTTTACAAAAATATTTTCCGTTTGCCTTTTTCTAGTTTGCTTGCTTGTTATGTTGTTTGCATAGTTACGATGTCTCAAGAAAATACAAAATTGTGTGATTTTTCCAATACTAATAATAATGATTTTATTGGTACTTCGATTGCTCCTCCCGCCACTAGTGCAGAATCTTGTGATATTAATGTCACTTTGTTGAATCTTGTGATGAAAAAATAATTTTTCGGTAGTCCTAATAAGGATGTCGCATCCCATCTAAACACTTCCATTGAATTGTGTGACATGCAAAATAAAAAAGATGTGGAAAATGATATTGTGAAATTAAAATTATTTCCTTTCTCACTACGAGACCGCGCTAAAACTTGGTTTTCATCTTTGCAGCGAAATAGTATTGATTCTTGGGATATCTGTAAAGATGCTTTTATTGCCAAGTATTTTCCTCGCACGAAAATTATTTCCCTTAGAAATCAAATTATGAATTTGAAGCAACTTGAGCATGAACATGTTGCCTAATCTTGGGAAAGGATAAAACTAATGATAAGAAATTGCCCTACTTATGCCTTAAGTTTGTGGATGATTATACAAAAAAATTATGCGGGATTGAATTTGTTTCTAGAATTTTTTTTAGATTATGCCGCCAGTGGTACTTTTATGGAGATAACATTGGGTGAATCTACTAAATTGCTTGATAATATTATGACAAATTATTCATAATGGCATACTGAAAAAGCTCCTACTAGTGAAAAGGTGAATTCCGTTGAAGAAATTAGTACTTTGAGTGATAAAGTTGGTGCACTTATGAAATTGGTTGCTAGTAAAAATGCTCCTATTGATACTAATGATGTGCCTTTGTCCACTTTGATTAAGCAAAATAATGATCCCGTAGATGTGAATTTTGTCTCGCAAAACAATTTTAATAGTAATGCTTATAGAGGTAATTTTAAACCTAGGCCGTTTCCTGGAAATTCCTCTAGTAATTATGGCAATTCCTATGGTAATTCTTATAATAATAATAGGATGCCCTCTGATCTTCAAAGTAATATTAAAGAATTTATTAATGCTCAAAAGGTTTTCAACACTACAATAGAAGAAAGATTGAATCAACTTGATGATATGTCTAGGAGCATTGATAGAATTATTCATGATATGGAAAATCTTAAAGCCAAAATTTTGCCACCCAAGATTGATATTAAGGAATCAATTAAAGCTTTATATGTCTCAATTGATGAAAGCAAAGAAAGAACTTCTAAGTTGAGGGCTAAGCGAGAATTCTTAGAAAAAGCGTTTTCGCCCGGTTTCTTTCGTAGTAACGATGAAGATACTAAAATGATTGGTGTTTCTTCAATTGATTCTTTGTTTAGTTATATTAAACAAAGATGATAAGGGGACTGAAGAAGAGGTAATTTTAGTTAGCAGGCATCCCCATGATTCGGAGGATGAAAATCTTGATGATTTTTTTTACTAAAAGTGGGTTTGGAGAGGTAAAAACTTTAGCTAGTGATGTGCCCGCTCTTTTGGATTACAAAGACTTTAATTATGATAGTTGTTCTTTGATTGAGTGCATTTCTTTGTTGCAATCCATGCTCAATTCACCCAATGCCTATGAACAAAATAAAGCTTTTACTAAACATATTGTTGAAGAGACGATGAAAGCTTTGGAAGAGAAGTTAGAATTAGATATTTCAATTCCTAGAAAACTATATGATGAATGGGAACCCACCATTAAAATCAAGATTAAAAATTATGAATGCAATGCTTTATGTGATTTGGGTGCTAGTGCTTCCACAATTCTGAAATCTCTATGTGATGTGCTAGGTTTTACCAATATGGATGAATGTTCTCTTAATTTGCACTTGGAGGATTCTACTATTAAAAACCTTTGGGTAGAATTAATGATGTTCTTATTCTTGCAAATAGGAACTATGTGCTCGTTGATTTTATTGTACTTGACATTGATTGCAATCCGTCTTGCCCCATAATACTTGGTAGACCGTTTTTACGAACTATAGGTGCCGTTATTGACATGAAAGAAGGGAATATTAAATTTTAGTTTGCATTGAAAAAGGGTACGGAACACTTCCCTAGAACTAGAATTAAGCCACCATATGAGTAAATCATGAGGGCCACCTATGGAACCAAAACCAAAGATGACAGCACTTGAAACTATGCATTATGCCTAGCTAGGGGCGTAAAACAATAGCGCTAGTTGGGAGCTGCTACTTCTTGAGCTTGCGTTGGTTTTTCAATTGAAGAGGAAAGGGTGATGCAGCAAAGTAGAGATAAGTATTTCCCTCAGTTTGAGAACCAAGGTATCAATCTAGTAGGAGGTACACGCAAGTCTCCAATCTATGCACCTGCACAAATAATCAAACACTTGCACCCAATGCGATAAAGGGGTTGTCAATCCCTTCACGGTCACTTGCAAGGATGAGATCTAATAGAGATAGATATAAAAGATTACTAAAACGTAAAACAAAAGAAAAGTAAATAAATTGCAGCAAGGTATTTTTGGTTTTTTTTTGGTTTATAGATCTAAAAATATATGATGGAAAATAGACCCGGGGGCCATAGGTTTCACTAGAGGCTTCACTCTTGAAAGAAAATAATACGGTGGGTGAAAAATTACTGTTGAGCAATTGATAGAAAAGTGCAAAGTTATGACGATATCCAAGGCAAATATTATGAATATAGGCATCACATCCGTGTCAAGTAGACTGACTCCTGCCTGCATCTACTACTATTACTCCACACAACAACCGCTATCCAGCATGCATCTAGAGTATTAAGTTCATAAGAACGGAGTAACACCTTAAGTAAGATGACATGATGTAGAGGGATAAACTCAAGCGATATGATGAAAACCCCATCTTTTTACCCTTGATGGCAACAATACAATATGTGCCTCGCTGCCCCTACTTTGTCACTGGGTGAGGACACCGCAAGATTGACCCCAAAACTAAGCACCTCTCCCATTGCAAGAAGAACCAATCTAGTTGGCCAAACCAAACCGATAATTCGAAGAGAAAAACAAAGATAACAAATCATGCATATAAGAATTCAGAGAAGATTCATATAATATTCATAGATAATCTGATCATAAATCCACAATTCATCGGATCTCGACAAACACACCGCAAAAGAATATTACATCAGATAGAACTCCAAGAACATCGAGGAAAACTTTGTATTGAAGATCAAAGAGAGAGAAGAAGCCATCTAGCTACTAGCTATGGACCCGTAAGTCTGTGGTAAACTACTCACGCTTCATCAGAAGGGAAATAGAGTTGATGTGGAAGCCCTCCGTGATCGAATCCCCCTCCGGCACGGTGCCGGAAAAGGCCCCAAAATGGGATCTCACGGGTACAGAAGGTTACGGCAGTGGAAAAGTATTTTGGTGGACGCTTCTGGTCGTTTGGGAATATTTGGGAATTTATGGCGAAAGAATTAGGGTTGGAGGAGTCCCGTGGGACCCACTAGCCAGGGGCGCCCCCCCTAGGGCACGCCCTGAGGGCTTGTGGAGCCCTCGGGACTCTTCTGGCCCCCTCTCCAACACTACAAGAAATATGCTATCTTGTGACCTCCACTATTGGTCACTGAAATGGTCACTGGTTTCTGTTTGTGACCTTTTTGTGACCAAAAACTGATTATCAAAAGCTGACCGTCTTTAATTGAAATTAACGACCTTCCTTCTGGAAAGGTCATAGATGTTTATGACCAAAAACAAAGGTCATAGGCTCTATGACCTTTATTTTTGGTCACTAGCAGTCCACCCATGCCACGCCGAATCCACTGTGGCAAGCTGACGTGGCAGCATTACGACCAAATAAGAAGGTCATAAATTAGAATCAGCCCGGTCCATTTCGACCGTCTACATGGGCCAAGCCCAATAATTCTGCCCATTTTACTTTTTTTTTCCTCTTTATTTTTCTTAGCTTCATGGGCCTGGCCCAATAATTTGGCCTTTTATTTTCTGGGATGTAGCCTTTTGCAGTCCACTATTTTTTTCCTAGTCAACTTTTCTTTTTGTGCCACAGCCTTTTTAGTCTAGTTCTTGTTTGGGCCTTGGCCTTTTATTTTCTGGGATGCAGCCCTTTACAGACTGGCCCAAGCCATTATAGTCTAATTCTTGTTTGGGCCTCGGCCTTTTTGCTGTCCAACTAAGGTTAGAGCCCAATTCAATAATTATCCTGTGAACCAGGTGATCAGCTGTGAACCAGGTGCTCAGCTTCACAAAATGGTACAAACAAAACTCAAATAATTCACACAAAATGCATAACTTCACAGTTTCACGAAATGCATAACTTCACAGGTTCACAAACTCCATAACTTGACAGGTTCAGCATCACCAAAATGAGCCATCTATCTAAAACAGGTCCTACGACAGGTTCAACTTCACAGGTCCTACGACAGGTTCAACCTCACAGGTTCACCAAAATGAGCATAGAGCTTCGACGATGCTTCAGCCATCATAATGCTTTAGTTCCAAAGAGAGCCATCAAGTGGGCTAACTTCTCATCCTGTTCTTTAGCCTTCTTGCGCAGCAGCTCAAGTTCCTTGTCGCGTGCAGCTTCAGCTTCTTCCGCCTTCATCTTGATTGCCGCCACTTCATCTTTCATCAATTCAGCTTGAAGCTCTGACCTCTCCAGCTTCTGCTCAAGATCACGAACATGAGCAGCCACAGCAGCACTTGCTTTGCCCGATTTGTTCGTAGATGGCTGGAGCCCAACATTCGTGAGGAATGTGCTTTGCTTTACTTCGGTCTTGAGCACTTCGTCAACAATTTCAACAGTAGACTTTGGCTCTTCACCTTCTGGTACCGGCGCGTCCTTCATGTTTTCCATCTCAAGCTAGCATATGGAGGAAAATGATAGACATTAGTGGCAGATCTATTTCACATTTTGCAAACCAAACCAAGCAAGAGAAACCAAACAAGAATGCCACCAAACCAGCACACAAAATGAATTATTTGAAGTAACCAAACCAGCACACAAAATCTATACGTAGATATTTTACCATATCATAAAAAATGCAACAAATAGCTACAGCAAATTCTGTTATCTTTGTTTAGAACTATACAACAAATTCTGATATCTTTGTTGAGATACCAAACCTATCTTAGGCTGTAGCAAACAGCATCAAAGTTTGTGTTCTTGCTGGCTGTGACTCAAACAGTACATGACAGAAGTTTAAACTGGCTGGACAAACCAGTAAAACAGCATCAAACCTATCTTAGGATCTAGAAGTTTGAACTGGCTGGACAAACCAGTAAAATAGCATCAAACCTATCTTAGGCTCTATAAGTTTGAATTGGCTGGACAAACCAGTCAAACAGCATCAAACAAGGCATGACAGAAGTTTGAATTGGCTGTGAATCAAAACAGGGCATGACAGAAGTGTGAATCAAACAGCATCAAACCTATCTTCGGCTCTAGCAAACAGCATCAAAGCATACCAAATCTAGACAAAAGTTTGAACTGGCTGGACAAAGCATGGAGTGACTTACTATAGCTTTCTTTACTAGCTCCGAAAACCCGTGCTTCTTGCTGTTCTGGGTGGCCTTGAACATGTCAATCGCAGACAGCTCCTCACCCTTCCGCTCTTCTTTCTGAAATGATTTTCAACAAAAATCAAAATGTTATTCGGCAAGAATCAAAAATGTTATTCAACGAGGATCAAACGGTCAGGTCTCTAGACAAAAGTTCTCACAGTGGCAAAAATGTGTGCTGTGTAATGCCTGGAACCAGTTCTCTGTTGGTACACAACTTTTTCTCGATTCATCTTGTTCAACAGACAGGTATTCTATAAAAAAGCATTCTGTCAGCATGATCTAGCACTAGCATATCATGTGCAGAACATAAAGCAGCTAACAAAGCAGAGACAAACCTTGTGTCTTGTGGTAGACCACATCTCCACCAGAGCTTGCCATTCACCGTCTGTCAGATCCGGCACCGAAGACTTGATGCTGACTTTGTTTGCTGCTACGGAATCAAAATACTTCTTCATGATCAGATGGCGTCTGTTCTTTGAATTTTTCTACAGAATATCTTTGCAAGCGGTCTTGATGGTCTCCGAGTCGGTGTTCATCTCAAAATTTGCCTACCAAGACAGCAAACAAGCTAGGAACAATATTAGTGATCATACATAGGTGTAACAGAAAAAAGACAGCACATTAACTACGAAACAAGTAGCTTACAGCAACTTTCCCAATGTAGTTCTCCAATAGATTAGCCTTTTTTTGTATTCCTTGAAGTGAGGAAGAACCGGCAGATGGGTTCTTGCAATGAGTCCACACTCAGAAGCAAGCTTTGCTGCCTGCAGGGGCTTCTCTGGACGCTTCATCCCTTCGGCAATTTGGATAGGCACCTTGCTACCAAGCGACTTGGTGATTCTCTCTAGCCCTTTGCCCTTTCTCTGTCTAAGCTTGGTAGTCAGTGCATCTGAAAATGAAATTGAACTCATAAATTTGAAGAGAAATCGACAAATGCAGGAATGGTTCTGCTAAACAGGTAACCATACATGATCACTTCCATTTGGAAAATGCACTAGTAAAAGAGAGCATTGCAAAGGTGAACTTGCCTGATTGAAGCACAAGCTGTTGTTCTTCTTCACTGATGACAGCATTCCTGTCAATAGAAGGTGCAACAGGGCTGAGGTCTTTGTGGACAGTGCCTGCTTCATCCATGCAGATAGCTCCTCCTTCATCTGGGCAGACAGTGCCTCTTTCATCCATGCAGACAGTGGTTTCATCATCCATGGGCGGAAGCACATCACCCATTTGCACCGAGCTCTCAGTGTCCATGCGCAGCGGACTTTCCTGATGGTCCGTCGCAGCCGGCATGTTTGCTTTCTGCCTTGTGACTCTAGCAGGGGGCGGTTCATCAGGTTCCAGGATCCTCTTTGCTTGTCCTGGAGGTGGGGCCATCACCCTTCCTGGAGGCATTGCAGCAAAAGTATCTGAGCTCTTCCTCTTCTTGTTAACTGTCTTCTTAACACCAGGCCTCTTCTTCAGAGACTTCAGTGCCTCGTATAAATAGCACGGAAAAAAGCATTAGATCACGAGACAAATATGTGAGCACAAGGAAACACAGAGCATACAAGAACCCCAACCCTCCAAGCAAGACAGAGTTTGTACCTTAACAGTCTTCTGCACTACAACATCGTCCACTTCCTCCCCATCAATAACTTCATCCTCTTTAGGATTGTACTCTGGGTCATCATTGATAACTCCACTACCTTCTTGAACCTCTTCAGTTCTACCCTCTTGTACATCATTCGATTTCCTAATCATCGACGCTATTGCACCGATGCCAAGAGACTGGAACATCCGATTGTTCCTCATGATATTTCTAGCCCTAACCTTCTCGTACTCGGTGAGAGGATCCTCTTTGCATGATAAAGGAAACATAATTATTAGGTGAATGGTTGGAATGCATGGACAGACAGCCAAACATGTCTTATAAGATTTTATTATCATTTAATCCTAGTTATTCGGGTATGGAAGACTAACATCAAACATTTAAGACAGCTTATTCACAATTAAGACAGCTTATTCAGATTATTCACAATTAAGACAGCAAACATTTAATCCTAGTTGCACAATTAAGACAGCTTATTTAGATTGCAGCAATACATTTCACTTATCATATTAAGACACATATTTTATAAAACTGACAGTATAACCACAAGGAGGAAGCTGCATACCAACGGTTGGCCGATTATTTGACCTTGTCATCCTTGCCATGGATGATCTTCAGGTGGTGCTTGCAAAAAAGAATAAACAACAATCAGATACAACAGGGATAAAGTAAAATGATGCACTTGTATCAATAAAGGAAAGCATTTGGACCAGCATGCACATACATGGAATACATGTGAAGCAAACTTGATGGATCAACAATGTAGTGATGTAGTGTTATTAATTAAGCAAACATGTAAGTGCACTAAACAAGCATGCATGTACACTGGAAAGATATGAAGCATCTCTTAATATCTTCACTACATCAACATGGCAATTTAGATGCAACATTTAATTATGATGACGAACTCAAACAAGGAAACAAATGACATGGAATGATAGTAGATAACATTGACTACAAAACAGGCTTACTGAACTATTTCTAAAACTTCTTATATCATTAGGAAAACAGCATGGATAACTAACAAGTGATACAGATTTCCAGACTTAGTGAAAAACACAGTTCATGGCAGAAAACATATTCATGATGCAATGTTTAGAGCTAGCAAACTACATGCAACAGGAGTTGTTCATGGCAAATATGTTCATGGCAGATATGATGATAGCATCAATGCAAAATGACAAGTTATGCTGACAGTTTCAGACTTTGTAAAATAACAAGGCAAAACAGGGCATGCCTTGTTATGCACATTCTATCTACAATGGACCATATCAGCATGAGCAGCCACAACATGATATGTGCCTAACAGATTTGAGTAGATAGAGCAACTGCTGTGCCAATTCAGCCCAATTTGCTACTACTCTATCTACAACATGAGCAGCCACAACAACTTCTTGTAGTAAGATAACAAGGCATTAACAGATTTGAGTAGGCAATAACAACATGAGCAGCCACAACAACTTCTACTCCATCTACAACCTGAGCAGCAACAACATGAGCAGCAACAACATGAACCCTAACCCATGGCGTGCAACAAGAACCCTAACCCCATCAATAGTTTAGCCATGAGCAGCAACAACAAGAACCCTAACCCTAACCCCATGAACCATGAATCACCATCAATCCTTCCCTATGAACCCCATGAACCAGAGAGCAACGTGTACCAGATGAACCCTAACCCTAACCCCATGGATCTACCGAACCATCCCTATCCCCATCGATCCATCCCCATGAACCCTAGAAGAACCCATGACGGGGATCTACCGAACCCTAGAAAATCTACCCTAACCCTAGAAGATCGAGGGGAGATGGAGCGAGGGGAGAAGTACCTAGTAGATGATGCAGCGGTAGATGTGGCCGCCGTCGTCGATGACGCAGCGGTGGTCGTCGTCGATGTGGCCGCCGTCGTCGATGTGGCCGCCGTCGTCGTGGCCTAGGGTTACGAGGCGGGCGATGTCGTCGATGGTGCCATCGTCGGGGAGTAGGGAGGAGTGGCGGTGCGGCGAGGATTAGGGGAGGGACGGGGCGGTGCGGAGTGGCAGTGCGGCGAGGAGCGGCGCGGTCGTGGGAAGGAGGGGAGGGGAGCGGAATGGGGAAATTTTGGGAGGGAGGGGAGGGGATCCTGCGGGTTAGTGGGAGAGGGGGTGGTGGGTCCCGCCTGTTAGTGGGAGAGGGGTTGGAGGGAAATTTTGGGAGAGGGAGGGAAATTTTGGGAGAGTGGAGGGAAAATTTTGGGGTGGGAGGGAAATTCTTTTGGGTTTTGAGGCAGAAAATTTTAGGGGTTTTTTTGTAAACTTTGTACAAATAATGGTTAAAATCATACCGAATAGCTCAAGAAAACATCGGTATTCCAAGTTTAATATTTTTACTAGTTGGTAGGCCACATTTTATGATGTGACGTGGAGGTCTCCCATTTTTTTGAATTTTTTTGAATTTTTTACGGTGTTTTCAAAAACCGGTCTAACTTGTCGCATCGGCCGTCCATGGCTAGGGGTTTGATCATGCATATCTGTTGGTGATTCTATGAAGAAATGCCTACCTGTGAAGCTAAAAATGATTTTTAGCAAAAATAACGGGCAAGCTATGGAGACCCGCAGTTCAAATTCCAACCGGTTCCAGCTGAATTGGCCGATGGTTGTCTGAATGGCCGGGAGTAACTATGAGGGTCGGAAATGCATGATTTTTGGCGACCGTCCGTAGAATAGGGTCTACTTTGAGATAAACATGGAATGGCGCCGTTTGGAATGTCCCTCTTTGTAGCCGCTTCATGAAAAACACGTGTTTTTGGCATTCAAAAAATGAAAAATGTTTTTTTTGTGAAACAAGTTGGAACCTCTCTTTGGCAACATTGTTTGCCATCATAAGATGGAGGCATGTGCCAAATTTGGGCATATTATCACAAACTATTCAACGAATGTGGCCATATCATTGCTTGTTTGGCTTGAAAGCCATGAATCTTCGTTCATGGTAGGTCGTTTTTGAGAACACTTTTTCAAGAAAACATCGGTATTCCAAGTTTAATATTTTTACTAGTTGGTAGGCCACATTTGATGATGTGACGCGGAGGTCTCCCATTTTTTTGAATTTTTTTGAATTTTTTATTGTGTTTTCAAAAACCGGTCTAACTTGTCGCGTCGGCCGTCCGTGGCTAGGGGTTTGATCATGCATATCTGTTGGTGATTCTATGACGAAATGCCTACCTGTGAAGCTAAAAATGATTTTTGGCAAAAATAACGGGCAAGCTATGGAGGACCCGCAGTTCAAATTCCAACCGGTTCCAGCTGAATCGGCCGATGGTTGTCTGAATGGCCGGGAGTAGCTACGAGGGTCGGAAATGCATGATTTTTGGCGACCGTCCGTAGAATAGGGTCTACTTTGAGATAAACATGGAATGGCGCCATTTGGAATGTCCCTCTTTGTAGCCGCTTCACGAAAAACACGTGTTTTTGGCATTCAAAAAATGAAAAATGTTTTTGGCGGCGGGGATGAGGTGGGGGAAAATGACTGAGGGGGGAAAATGACTGCGGTGGGGGAAAATGACTGAGGGGGGAAAATGACTGCGGTGGGGCCAACTTGTCAGCGAAACCGGAAGCATCGTCTCACACTGACAAGTGCGACCCACTGGCAGCATCGTCTCACACTGATGAGTGGGGGAAAAGAGTCGAGTGGCGGCACTGATGAGTGAGCGAAAATTACCCCCCTCTCGAGCCAACACTTGGCAAAAATTTCCCCCCTCTCGTTTCTGAAATGGTCTAGCGTAGGCGGCGGCGGCGGAAGCAACCGGCGGGGGTGGCAGGGCCGGGGCCGGCAGCGGAAGCAACCGGCGGGGTGGCCGTGGGCCGGGGCACGCGCCTCGCCCACGACGGCGGAAGCAACTGGCAGGGGCGGCGGAAGCAACTCGCCTCGCCCACAACTCGCCGCTTGGCTCGACAGGAGTGGCTCGCCGAGCATGGGGGACTCTCCGCCGCCGCCACCGCCGCCGCAAGCAGGCCTCCCGGTATGCTCTCCCCCCTTTCCTCTCCCCCTCTCTTCTGATCCCTAGAACCCTAGATGCGCACTGTTAGGAGTTGAACCCTAGATGCGCACTGTTAGGAGTTAGGAGCTAGATGTGTGATGAACACTAGCTAGTAGTCAAGTGTAGCTTAATTTGAGTGTGAATCCATCAGCTGCAGCTGGATGCTACTCTGTTTTTTAGTGCAGCTGGAGCTGGATCTCCTCTGTTTTTTAGTGCAGCTGGAGATGGATGCAGCTGAAGATCTATTTTAGGTTTTACATGCTTTTGTTAGCTTTTCTTTTCTCCCATGTGAAATCTGTATTTCCTGTGAACTGCTTTTTATTGCTCCCATGTGAAATCAGTAAACCATGTGAACTAGACTAAAGTAGTGAGAAATTGGAAATAGCTGAATGTTGTGGTTAGGCAGTTAGCATATAAAGTTGGGTGCCTACCTTATTTTCTGGATTTTTAGCTGCCATTACTGCCATCCATTTTCATTAATTAATGTTGATGCACATAGATTGGTTGCTAATTTGCAACAATTTGTTGTCTTTGGCAGATGGACAGAAGCTGGATTACAAAAGGAGTTAGAAGGTTTTCCAAAGAACATATGAAGGGAGTTAATGAATTCATGCAATTTGTTCGGGAAAATTTTGCCAAGGATGCTGCCATTCTTTGCCCATGCTGCGAATGCCTCAACCGTTCAAGAATAGCTCAAGGAAGAGTGGAAGATCATCTGCTTCTTAATGGGATGGCCAGCACATATGATAGATGGATATATCATGGAGAACCTTTAGATGGACAACCTCAACATTTTGAAGATGATACACAGGCCCCTCATATGATGGGTGGTGGTGATGCTGGCATTGATTTTATGGAAAAGGTTTTGCGAGAGAATGCTGGTTTGGAGGAAGAGGATGGGCATGAAGATGATAGGATTCCTGACCTGTTGAAGGATCTCTACAACTCTGAAGGCCTTGCTGATGGACAGAAGTCGATGTTTGCTGAGGTGTTAGAGGAGGCGAAGCGCGCAGCTCATGAAGGGGGTAAATTTTCAAGATTTACCTTCATCGTGAAGTTACTCCACATCAAGTCTTTCTACCGGATTAGCAATGCTGCATTCAACGCAATACTCCACCTTTTGACCTTGCAATTCCCTGATAGCTGCATTCCCAAGTCTTACGATGAAGCATTGAGCATAATCCGCAGGCTGGGGCTAGGTTATGTTTCAATACATGTGTGCCCAAATAACTGTGTCTTGTTTCGGAAGGATTTAGCGAAGCATGACAATTGTCCAAAATGCAATGCCTCTAGGTGGAAAGATGCTAATGGGAAGAAGTCAATACCGGAGAAGGTACTGAGGCACTTTCCGTTGATACCAAGGCTGCAGCGCATGTTTATCTCAAAGAAATCATCGCTGGAGGTACAATGGCACAAGCTGAAGCGGCAACCTGTGGACAATGAGCTGAGCCATCCAGCGGACGGAGATGCATGGAAAGAATTTGACAGTATACATGTGGATTTTGCTGCAGATCCAAGGAACATAAGACTCGGCATTGCCACAGATGGCTTTAATCCATTTGGGAACATGAGCACGTCTTATAGCATGTGGCCTGTTTTTGTTGTGCCGTACAACCTGCCACCATGGGCGTGCATGGATCAGTCCAACTTCATGATGTCGTTGCTTATCCCGGGCCCAGAGTCTCCAGGAAAGGATTTTGATGTCTTTATGGAGCCCCTCATAGAAGAACTGCTCCAACTCTGGATTGGTGTACCTACATATGATGCCAATAGTCTGAAAGAAAAGTTCAATCTACGTGCTACAATCATATGGTCCATCCATGATTTCCCGGCGATGCACACTCTGTCTGGGAGGATCACAGCGGGTTACCAGGCCTGTGTCCATTGTGACAAAGATCCTTGCTCAAAGAGAATAAGGAACAAGATCTGCTATATTGGGCACTGCCGCTTTCTTCCCCGAAACCATCGCTGGCGAAGAAGCAAAGATTTTAATGGTGAGAATGAAACCCGTGACAAGCCAGCTGAATTCACTATAGAAGAGCTGCTGCAGCAACTTGAAAAGGTGAAAGATGTGAGACCAGGAAAGCTTTCCAAGAAAAGAAAGCGTGAGGAAGGTCAATGTTGGGACCGGAGGTCTTGTTTGTGGGACCTGCCATACTGGGCTGATCTGAAGTTAAGGCATAATCTCGATGTAATGCACATTGAGAAAAACATATGCGAGAATCTGCTAGGGACATTTCTGAAAATTGAAGGGAAGACAAAGGACACGGTTAGTTCTAGGCTTGATTTGGAGGACATGGGCATAAGATCAGATTTGCATCTACAGCATGATGATGATGAAGATTCATTTGAAATGCCACGAGCATGGTATACAATGAGTAAAGAACAAAAGCTTGCATTCTATGAATTCATAAGAGCGGTGAGATTTCCAGATGGTTATGCTGCTAACCAAGCAAAGTGTGTTTCTTCTGATGGATTCAAGCTTTCAGTACTGAAAACCCATGATTGTCACATCCTCCTCCAAAGGATTTTACCGGTGGGCCTCCGAGGAATCATGGACAAGGATATATATGAAGCGGTTGCTGAGGTGGGAAATTTCTTTAGAGAACTGTGCTGCAAAACACTCAAGGTAACTGTTCTGCAAAGACTTGAAAAAGAAATCCCAATTATTCTTTGCAAGCTCGAGAAGATTTTCCCTCCAGCTTTCTTCACCGTGATGGTCCATTTGGCGGTGCACTTACCAAAAGAGGCAATGCTTAGAGGCCCTGTGCAATACGGTTGGATGTACCCAATCGAAAGAAGGCTGCTTACTTGTAAGCGTTATGTGCGAAACACGGCAAGACCTGAAGGTTCGATTGCTGAAGCATATGTCGTTGACGAGTGCTTGACATTTTGCTCTAGATACTTTGAAGATGTGGAAACGAGATGGAACCGGCCGGCCAGAAATATAGAGCAGTCTGATTTGCAAAGTGGTGATGTCTCGGTTTTCAACCATGGTGTGAAACTTCTTGGAGCCTCAAAATACTTGGAGGCTGGTGATGAGTATGACAAGATGGTTTGGTTTGTGCTCAGCAATTGCGCTGAGGTTCTACCATATATCGAGTACGTTATATCTTGTGCACTTGTTATATTTTTTTGCTTGGGTTGGCACCAGCCTAATGTTTTAATTCACATGTTTTGTTGGCATTGCAGGAAATGCAAGGAAGAGTTAAATCAGGAAGAAAGCCAGATTCATGTTGATAAAAGGGTTGCCAAGGGATTTGCTAAATGGTTTAAGAATCATGTGAGATCTTTAGCCACATGTTTTATGTTTTCTGTGTTATTCACCAACTGTTAAATGCCATTGTTGCTAAATGGTTTATTTGTGCAGATTGGAAAGTTGCATGAGGAGAAGAAGGTCAGTGATGATCTATTTGCTTTGGCATGCTTACCGGATAAGCGAGTGAGAGTGTATTCAGCATGCATTGCTGACGGTGTCCGGTACCACACCGTTGACCGCAAGGAAAGAAGGAAGACACGGAATAGTGGAATCGTCACCGAGGGGACACATGATGGTGAGAACATTGACTTCTATGGTCAGCTGAGAAGCATCGTAGAGTTGCAGTACAACTCTAGTGGAGGCATCCATCGCTCGATTGTCTTATTTCGCTGTGACTGGTTTGATCTTGGTGGCAAGAAGAAGAGAGACTCTTTTGTCAAATATGATGGCCACTTCAAAAGCATCAACACTGGAAGGTGCTGGTATAAGAATGATCCCTTTATTCTATCAGCACAAGCAACAATGGTGTTTTATCTGCCAGACACTCTTTTGCACGGAAAATGGCCAGTTGTGCAAACCTTTCAGCACAGACACTTGTGGAGTGTGACTGAAACTGAAATGGAAAAGGGCCCCGATGGTAGTGGACTAACATACCAGGATGATGACTCTACGGAAGTTCCGATGCAAGCTGATTATGACTCTATGGAAGTTCCGGTGCAAAGCAGAGTGCGAAGGGACCGGGAACGTGTGCTCGTTGATGCTGCAACAGTTGAAGGCATTAAGAAAAGAAGAAAGGTGGTAGCGGATGGGCATGAGAGCGAGGATGAGGATAACAGGACTGATCATACCATGCTGCAATATTGTAGTGACGATGAGGAAAACAGGAGTGGGCATAGAGTTCCTTTTTTTGGTATCGACGACGATGAGTAGCGAATGGACATGAAGGTAAATTTTGTCTCCTTGGTGACCTAATACTATTACTGCATGTTCCTTGTTTTGATTGGTGATCAACCTTCTCTGTAGTTTTTGTTGATGTGATCCTGATGTAGTTTTTCTACTACAATTCTCTCCAGGTAGCAAAATGCATGAGACTTTGGTGATGAAGAGGCAGATGGTGAAGATACAATGCAAAATCATGTAGTTTTGGTGCCATTTTGGCTGATGGTGAAGATGGCTGTAGTGACTCTGGTGCCATTTTGGCTGATACTTTGGTGCCATTTTGGTGGCATTTTTTGCTGTAATGTTGTTTGGTGCTGTTTTGGTGCCATTTTGGATGGCTGCAGTGACTGTTTTGGTGTTGTTTTAATGCTTGAAGATTGAGCAAAATATGGCTGCAGTGATCATTAATTTTAGAGCAAAATATGGCTGTTTTTTTTGTTTTGTTTCAGAAACAGGAGAAGGCCGGGGTTTGGACACTTGCGAGAAACCAAAGGGCCGGGGACGTTTGAGTTTTCGAGGCAACCGCGCGCCCCACGTCTCCCCTTCACTAGCAACTCCCCACGACACAGAGGGAGTTTGGGTTTTCTTCCAGTCCAGGTAACTCCCCTCCTATTCCATTGCTGCTCCATCTTCCTCCCTCTGCCTCCCTCTGCCTCCCTCCTCATTCCATTGCCGCTCCATCTGCCTCCCTCTGCCTCCACCATCAAGCAACTCCCCTCTGCTCTATCTCAAGCCCGCCATCGCTGGCCAGGAGGGCAATGGCGGAGGAATCGTGGAGCAACTCCCCTCCGTCTGCCAAGCGAATGGCGGAGGCATCGTGGAGCAACTCCCCTCCGTCTGCCAAGCATCACTGTGGTGAGGCGTCTGGCAAGGAGTCGCTGGTGGTCGACGACGATGTTCCGGTCCCGGGGCAGAAGCTGGACTACACCGTGCCACTCAAGGTTGATACCCACCTGAAGGAGCCGCTGGATGTCATATGCACCAGCAATCCAGACAAAGCCGACAAGAGGATCCGCGAGATCAGGAAGAGGCTCGGCGGCATGCTTCCTCGGTCGATCGGCATTGATGTCGAGTATACCAGCGAAGACGAACCTCCGCAAATGGCTGCAGTTCTGCAGTTATGCGTGGAGGATCTCTGCCTAGTATACCACATCACCGCGGCAACCAAATGGTAAAAACATCCAGTTCTGAAGTTTCTGAAGTTCTAAAGTTTCTGTCTAATTAGTAGTTTCTGAAGTTTCTGTAGTTCTGAAGTTTCTGAAGTTTCTGAAGTAGATGCAATAGTTCTGAAGTAGATGCAATACTAGTTCTGAAGTTCTGAAGTTTCTGAACTGGCTGTACTAGTGTAGTTTCTGAAGTAGATGAATTTGATGCACCAGATTAATTTCTGAACTTGATGTAGGCCCAAGGAACTCCGCCCTCTCCTGCAGGAGAAGGAGCTGTACACCTTTGTTGGCTTCTGCATTGGAGGTGACAAGGAGAAGCTGAAGTTGTCTGGTTTGGAGATCAACCCCAACAAGTTCGTCAACATGCAGCGCCAATGGAGAGTTCCAAACAATGGAAAGAGGTGGCAGTCTTTGGCTGAGTTTGCAGCCAGCCTCATCCACCCATCCTACAAGAAAATGAAGCAGAAGATCAACAATGAAGAGGACCACAAACTATGGGGGATCAGCCCACTGCCAAAGTACCTCATCGAGTACGTAGCGAAAGATGCGTACGTCACCTACGAGGCATGGAAGAAAATCGAAACCACCAGAGATGGTTTCAAGCAATGGCGAGAGGCGGAGGAGCATTGGGATGACCCCTACTACTGGGGACAATGAGTTGCTTGTGCTTGTGCTATTATGTGTCTCAGTTTGTAGTTATGTGGTTGAACAAGTTTGCTTTTGTTATGTTGAACAAGTTTGTAGTTATGTGTCTCAGTGATCATTTTGAAGATGCTTTTTTGAACAGGATTTTGATGGAGCTGTTGTTTCAGAGCTGTTTTTGTCAGTGAGCATTTTGATCTTGTTTTCATCAATTTTGATGTTAAAAAAAATCATCAAACCAGTCAAGTATCAAACACACAACTCGCTGACAAGTTGGCCCCACACTGTCAAATAGGTCCCACCTGTAAGTGAATTGGTCCCACTTGTCAATGAGTTAAGACAGCTACTGGATATATAATTTTTTTCCAGAAACTGTTACTGGATATATAATAGATACAATACTACTGGTACTTGAGCAACAGAGCTTCTCTAGCCTAGTGGCTGGAACGCAGCCCCTCTACCGCGGGTCGCGGGTTCGAGTCCCCGCCGCGCTTCTTTTTTAACCAGCGAATAAACGATAAGGCGTCTGTCAAATGGGTCCCGCCTGTCAGAGTGTGATCCTGTCAGCAAAAATGACACGTAAACATTGACACATAAGCGAGATTGGAGAGGTGGCTGCCTAATCATCCTAATGCATTCGAACTCTAGTGTAATGACCTTTTATATTGATCATGATCAGTTACAAATAAGGCACCGGACCAGTGCCATCTGGTTTATGACCTTTTGGTGCAATGAAATTATGACCTTACTGGCCCTAATGGTCATTATGGTTTAGGGTTTGGAGCCCCCCGAACAACTTACAACCAAATGGTCTGAAATGGTCATAGATTTACGACCATTCCTTACAGGGTCACTGACAAAAGGTCACAAGATAGCATATTTCTTGTAGTGCAAGTCTGCTAGGTGTCTTCTGGTCCAAGAAAAATCATCGTGAAAGTTTTATTCTGTTTGGACTCAGTTTGATATTACTTTTTCTGTAAAACTCAAAAACAAGGAAAAAACAGAAACTGTCACTGGGCTCTAGGTTAATAAGTTAGTCCCAAAAATAATATAAAATAGCATATTAATGCATATAAAATATCCAAAACAAATAATATAATAGCATGGAACAATCAAAAATTATAGATACGTTGGAGACGTATCAGGAGCCAACCCAATAGTTACCTTTTAAATTTTTTTCTTTTCTGTTTTTCAATAAATACACAATTATGCTACTGTTATGATTGTGCTTTTTATGATTTAATTAGTGTTTGTGCCAAGTAAAGCCTTTAGGATGGTTTGGGCGACAGTTGATTTGATTCTGTTGAAAAACAAAAACTTTTGCACCTTGTTTTGGAATTTTGTAAATTCATAGAAATGTGATTTTGCTCCGAGTTTTTTACACATAATTTATATACAATTTTCCTATTTTTGGAGTTACAGAAGTATGGTCAATATTCAGATTACTACAGACTGTTCTATTTTTGACAAATTTTGTTTTCGTTGCGTTATGTGCTTATTTTGATGAATCTATGGATTGTATCGGGGGGGTATAAGTCATGGTAAAGTTAGAATACTATAGGTATAATGCAATAATAAAATACGAATGGGTTTGCAACAGTATTTAAAGTGGTGATCTGCATTATTATGCTAACGGATCTTACGAAGGTTTCGTTAAGTTTTGTGTGATTGAAGTTTTCAAGTTTTGGGTGAGATCACGATGGATGAAGGAATAAGGAGTGGCAAGAGCCTAAGGTTGGGGATGCCCAAGGCACCCAAGGTAATATTCAAGGACTCTCGAGAAACTAAGCTTGGGGATGCCCGAAAGGCCCCTCTTTCTTCTAATGACCATCAGTAATTTTACTTGGAGCTATATTTTTATTCGTCACATATCATGAGTTTTTCTTGGAGTGTCTTGTATTATATGAGTCTTTTCTTGTTTTACTTTTTAGTTTGTCACAATAATCCTTTCTTAACACACTTGTTTGAGAGAGCCACACGCTTATCATGATTTGTTAGAATACTCTATGTGCTTCACTTAATTTTTTTGAGCTACGCAGTTGCTCTCGTACTTCACTTATACCTTTTTTAGCATAGCGGTGATTATATTTTAAAGAAATACACTCTCATGCTTCACATATATTATTTTGAGAGTTGAATTTTGATTTGAAGAAATATACTTTCATGCTTCACTTATATCTTTTCGAGAGTTAATGAATTTTTAAAGAAATATTTGCACTCTCATACTTCACTTATATCTTTTTGAGAGTTGATAATAGCAAAGGTAATTTGCACAATATATGAATTTGGTCCCAATATGATGAATATCCAAGAGGGGTATAATAAAAACTTTCATGTAGATCATTGGATGTGATAAGCTTGATTCCTTGTAATAGTTTTGCGATATGAAGATGATAATATGTGAGTTATGCTAGTGAGTAATTGTGCTTTAGTAAGAATATTAGTGTTAAGGTTTGGGATTCCCTATGCATGCACGCAAAGTCAATAATTATGCAACGAAGTTACATCCTACTTGTGGTGCATTATTCAGTGTTAATTATGTTCAATGCGCGTTTATGACCTTTTTTGTTTTTTGGTTGGTCGCTTCTCAATCTATTTGCTAGCCTCCACTTGTACTAAGCGAAAATACTGCTTGTGCATCCAAATCCTTAAACCCAAAGTTGTGCCAAATGAGTCCACCATACCTACCTATATGTGGTACTTCCATGCCGTTCTAAGTAAATTAGCATGTGCCAACTCTAATTTTTCAAAATGAATTTCTGTTTTGTGTGCCCGTACCGCTCATGAAGCGGTAGGGGGTGGCCAATATTTTCCATGCTAGGTATTTTATTCTCATGACGAGTGTTCATTCACTTGTCATTGCACGAGAGTGTGGCAGGTAATAGGGATGCCCAGTCCTAAAATAAAAAAATAATATGATGATAATAATAAATTCCTTGTAAAGTGTTGGTATGGAAGGCACCCGTGGATACGGCGAGCCATGGATTGTGAAAGAATGGTGGAAAGAAAATAAACTTTATTTTATGTTTGGGAACCACCTATGATTTGTCTAGCATGAAAGAAATTGGTAATTCTCGGTCGTTTTCGTTGACAGGAAAAGCATGCCTCTCAAAATAATTTTATCTCTAAATTTAAGCTTTGAGCTCTGGCACCTCTGCAAATATCTGCTTCCCTCTGTGAAGGGCCTATCTATTTACTTTTATGCAATTTTATTTTTATTTGAGTCTCCATCTTGTCTTACAAAGCACCAACTAGGGAACACTATTGTCATACTTGTGTATTGGATGTAGCTAATATTTGAGTGTCTTTCATGAATGGATCAATGACTGAGCATAAAGGGCTAGGGATAACTTTGTTTAGTGTTGATATTTTGAAATATATAGTTGCTTGTTGGTATGATTGAGTATTGATGTTTTCATGTCTAATTATAGACTATTGCCTTCAATCACTCAAGTATAAACATCCATGATACAAAAGAAAAGAATATATGATGAATATGTTAGGTAGCATTCCACATCAAAAATTCTATTTTTATCATTTACCTACTCGAGGACGAGCAGGAATTAAGCTTGGGGATGCTTGATACGTCTCCAACGTATCTATAATTTTTTATTGTTCCATGCTATTATAGTATCAATTTTGGATGTTTTATATGTCATTAGATGTAATTATATATCATTTTTTGGGACTAACCTGTTAACTCAGTGCCCAGTGCCAATTGCTATTTTTTTGGCATGTTTTTGGCTTTTTAGAAAATCAATATCAAACGAAGTCTAAATAGATAAAAAAAATTGGATTAATTTTTTCTGGACCAGAAGAGACCCTAGAAGGATCGGGAGGATGCCAGAGGAGCCACGAGGGAGCGACAAGCCCTAGGGGCGCGCCCCCTAGGCTTGTGGGCCCCTCATGGCACATCAAACCCTAATTCCACCTCTATAAATACTCAAATATTCCCCTGACATCAGAGAAACACCCGAAATACTTTTTCTGCCGCCGCAAATTCCAGAACCATGAGAGCCCATCTGGAGGCCTTCTCGGGTACTCTGCCGGGGAGGGAATCAATCACGGAGGGGCTCTACATCAACCTTGCTACCCTTTCGATGATGTGTGAGTGGTTTACCAAAGACCTATGGGTCCAGAGTTAGTAGCTATATGGCTTCTTCTCTCTTTTTGATCTTCATACAATGTTCTCCTCGATGTTCTTGGAGATCTATTTGATGTAATGAATTTTTGCGATGTGTTTGTTGGGATTCGATGAATTGTGAGTTTATGATCAGATCTATCCATGAATATTATTTGAGTTTTCTCTGAACACTTTTATGCATGATTACTATAGCCTCGTATTTCTTCTCCGATTTATTAGTTTGGTTTGGCCAACTAGATTGATTTATCTTGCCATGGGAAGAGGTGCTTTGTAATGGGTTCGATCTTTCGGTGCTCAATCCCAGTGACAGAAAGGGACATGACATGTATGTATCGTTGCTATTAAGGGTAAAAAGATGGGGTTTATTCATACATGAGTTTATCTTGTCTACATCATGTCATCTTGCTTAAGGCGTTACTCCATTTTTTCCATGAACATAATACACTAGATCCATGCTGGATAGCGGTCGATGTGTGGAGTAATAGTAGTAGATGTAGAATCGTTTTGGTCTACTTGTCTTGGATGTGATTCCTATATATGATCATTGCCTTGGATGTCGTCATAATTATTTGCTTTTCTATCAATTGCCAAATAGTAATTTGTTTACCCACCATATGCTATTTCCTTGAGAGAAGCCTCTAGTCAAAACTATGGGCCCTGGGTCTATCTTTTATCATATATTAAAACTAAAAATACCTTGCTGCATTTTTTTTATTTATTTAGTATTTTTGTTCAATCTATCTATCAAAAACTATACAATTTAATCTTGCTCGTAACCGTTGAGGGATTGACAACCCCTCTATGCGTTGGGTTGAAAGTATTTGTTGTTTGTGTGCAGGTGTTGTTTACATACTGTTGCTTGGTTCTCCTACTAGATAGATAACCTTGGTTTCATAACTAAGGGAAATACTTATCTTTGTTGTATTGCATCATCCTCTCTTCTTCGAGGAAATTCCAATGCAGCTCACAAGTAGCAAGTACCCAGACATTTTGAGTATGTGCTCACTAACGGAGTTGTTCTCCTCCATCTTGCAGCTAAAGAATTTGTCAGAGGTATTGATACATCTCCAACGTATCTATAATTTTTGATTGTTCCATGCTATTATATTATCCATCTTGTATGTTTTATATGCATTACTATGCTATTTTATATCATTTTTTGGGACTAACCTATTAACCTAGTGTCAAGTGCTAGTTGTTGGATTTTTCCTTGTTTTTGTCTTTTACAGAAAATCAATACCAAACGGAGTCCAAACGGAACGAAACTTTTTGAGGATTTTTCTTGAACCAGAAGACACCCAGGAACCTTCGGGAGGAGGTTAGAGGGGCCACCAGTTGGCGACAAGCTCAGAGGTAGCGCCCTAGGGGGCCCAGGCTTGTGGGCCCCCTGATGCTCCTCTAACCCTAATCTTTGCTCTATAAATACCCAATATTCCCCATATACCAGAGGGCACACCAAAAATACTTTTCTGCTGACGCAAGTTTATGTCCTCGTGAGATCCCATCTGGAGACCTTTTTCGGTACTCCGCCGGAGGGGGGTTCGATAATGGAGGGCCTCTACATCAACCTTGCTGCCCTTCCGATGATGTGTGAGTAGTTTACCACAGACCTACGGGTCCATAGCTAGTAGCTAGATGGCTTCTTCTCTCCCTTTGATCTTCAATACAATGTTCTCCTTGATGTTCTTGGAGATCTATTTGATGTAATCTTCTTTTGTGGTGCGTATGTTGAGATCCGATGAATTGTGGATTTATGATAAGATTATGTATGAACATCATTTGAGTCTTTTCTGAACTCTTTTATGCATGATTAAGATACACTACTCCAGGATGCTGCTAATGCGACACTACAATAAGAGACCCTTCGACGAAACTGTGTGCGATGCATTAATTGCAAATGAAGATGTAATACACCCATTAAAATGATACAAAACGTTTGCGATGGCGGAGACATCAAACACGGTTCAGATTATAGTTGTGTGTGTGATGCGTGGCATACGGTTCACTCGAATGAACTGTTTGTGATGAGCATAACAGCAGAAATGGTCAGGCAGATGAAGGTGTGCGCAATATACGGCATACAGTTCACTCGAATGAACTGTTTGTGATTGGGAAACACAACAAAGACAGTCAGCCAGATCAAGGTGTGTGCGCTATATGGCATACAGTTCACTCGGATGAATTGTTTGCGATTAGCCAACATAACAAAAACGGTTCAACTTAACAAGATGTTTGTGATACGCGGGAAATAGGCCAGTACTCAGAAATGTGTGGGAAGACCGATAACAACACAGACGATTCCTGTTAACAAGATGTGTGTGTTGTGAGCAAACGATTGCTGGTATAAAATTGTGAGTGATTGATGAAATCATCACCGACGGGTTCCATTGTTTAGTCCGTGTGTGATGTGATTTGCTCTGTCCTCACAACATCTATGCTCTCTCTACAGAGCATCAACATATATAGTTAAAAAATAGCATTGCATAACGAAATTAAGCATACAATTACTTAAGTGACTACACACATAACATTTCCACACACCAAAGCAATCACATGCATACTAAACTAGGAGAAACGAGCATCTAATCATCTACATGTTGTTGTGATGACGGTTGCCATTGCTCTGCTTCCGGCTGGATCCCTGGCCGTTTTGGGGAAGGAGGCACTTCCTCATGTCAATGATCCGCCTGTAAATCTCGTAGCTCGTGTACGCCTCCTTGGCCGCATACACGACGTGAGCTTTGTCGAGTTTCACCATCCAGGCCGAGTGCCAGGCACGCTTGTCCTTGTTGCAAGAATCCTTCATCTCTCTATAGTAGGGGTCAATGATGGCCTCGGCGAGGTTAACTAGTGAGTCCTCATGCTCCTTCCTGCCCAAGATCTTGTATTGGCCCTAGATGTCGACAAGATTCTGGCAGTCGATGCCCGAATTCTTGAGCACCTATACATCATTGGTGATGGCCACCATAGCGAACATGTAGTGGGGGCTGTTGACAAACCCAGTGAAACACTCGCAAGGCCTTGTGGCTAGGCAGTAGTGGTAGACGAGGACGTGATTGCGCACGCACATCTGGGCGACAGCGACCTTGGGACGAGACCCGGCACGAGTGCGGGTGTAGTCCAGGTCGAACCCGACCACCTTGTACTTCTCCTCAGCAAGCAACAGCTCCATGATGTGGATGGAGTGCTCCACCCAGACTGAGTTGTTGGTGTACACCACCGAGAGCTCCGTGAACCTTCTGTGGGTGTCCACCACGGCATGCATGGTGAACTGCTGCTCGTCATCGGCAGCCGCTCGGAGCGCCATTGGAGCCGCGTAGGATACCCTCTAAGAATTTGTCGTGGTGGGTGTGCTTCTTGCAATACTAGGGCACGATCGAAAGGTTGAAGAGACACAAGGGTTAAATGGCTGCTGTAATAAATGGGGGCCGGCCGGCCTATAATCGTCACGTCTTGTCACCACGTTCATAGCGGAGGATTCCAGTGCAAGCTTGAGCACCCCACACGCGTTTCGTTTGACCATGCGTGGGCTCGAAGAGGCGCCAAATGTATCGTTGGTGAGCATGTTCCCGCGCAACTGTGCAAGCTTCCGGCCCGCCTAGTTTGACTACGCGTCGGCTAGAAGAGTGGCAAATCGTGGGCGTTTATTGGCAAAAAGCTTTGCAAAAACGAAGTGTGTGGAATGACTTTGATCATAAGTTTACCCGTGGGTGATGAGGTCAAAGTTACACAGAAGGGTGATGATTCTAGTGCGATAATTAATTCTGCCCTCTACAGGGCACACGGTTGAAGAAACCAACTGTGTGCAATAATGTCGAAGATCGCAGTCGAGTTAGCTATACAAATCGTTTGCTATGAGATCGACAAGGGAAACACATTCGAGAATGGTTAATAAAATCTAAGTCCATTGCATATTAAGGTCAAAATAGTACTACCAATATACGAGTCTCATACGATGCTATTTCAACGATTGTACCACAAAAGCCCAAAATATTACAAGGTGCAAATTCCAGAGTTATATGGCTCAAATTCGAAGATTACAAGGTTCAAACTGGTATTAGAAATGAAATTCAGCTCATTCAGCTACAAACACCCGCGCTGATTAGCTGAACATGGATATAAGAGAGGTTCAAACTAATATTACCACTTGTAAGGCTTGTTTCGAAACCTCATCATTTCTGCAAAGGGATCAGCCACTGACAAGTCATGTATGGGGTTGACACGATGACTTCCGATTACTCTGTCATCTGAAGTTCAGCTTTTTCGGAGCCTTTTCCATTCTGCCGCAGCCGCCGGCACTGATCAACAAACCATTCATATTTGCGAAATAAATGTAGGGCAAACCTCATTACCTTTAGCACCCTTGCTCTGACAACAAAGAACCTGGTGAATATAATCTTTGGTAAGGTCCCTTGGTAGGAGTTCAAAGTAATTTCTGAGAGATGCAGATCTAGGCATTCTATGTGATTGTTATATTGTATCACATTATCCACCACCGGGCCTAATCTTATCTGCAAAAGAAGAAAATGTGTTAGTGCCTACATGCAGTTTTGAACACTACTACAGACCTATTTGGTTTGCAGGATTTGTAAAATGCACTAACGTGCCATCTTCGATCCAACATGATTAACATGGGCATTTGATTACAATCTAGAAAAAATGTAGCCTTCTTCACAAGAGGTTGGAGTGGATGAAAAATTCCCTAAGAAAACTAGTACACATGAATCCAAAGGAGAGATGCTTATGGATTGTAACCATATGAATCAAGCAACCAATATGGGGGGGGGACATGTATCTACTGAAATCCTCCAAAATTCCTTCAGAAATGATAGTACATTGTCATTGTAAACTTGGGAAAAGGTGTTAAAATTGAACTCCCTTATGGTTAACATTTAACAGGAAAGGAACATCACCTCGATATATAACTTCTCCAGGCACGGAAAACATCTCAGGAAACTGACAACTTGGTCCAGGTTGGGGCCGATAGATTCTAGTGCCAAGACCTTCATGTAGGGTAACGCAGTAGAAAACAAAAAAATTCTGACCTACGCACCAGCCCAGGACCACTATGGAGACTGCATACAAGGTTTGATCATTTTCGTTACCGACTCGTAGCGCAGTGGAAGTAGAGTCGATGACGATCGGCGGTGCAGATCCCCGCAGCTAGGATTTACAACCTCCCAACCGCGAGGATGTACTCCCTCATCTGCCCCTCAGACAGCCCTCCGGGAGGCGGTCGAACAGTCCCCGGACGGTGTCACGGACAGCCCTTCGGGAGGACCCACAGAACTCGGACCATCACTTGGACAGCCCTTCGGGAGGCACTCTCAAACAGCCCCTCGGGCACTAAGATCGAAACTACGACCTCTCTACAGAGTTGCACACATACGGTGTCATCTATCCGGCAGGGCTTCGCCGTCCAGAACTAGTTCCCACCGGAACCCAGACAGCCTTTCGGCTCTACGAAACTCTTTTCGTGGGAGGGAGAGAGAAGCCAGATCATTGCATGGCATGAGTATGAGAGCAAGGGATGAGTGTGGAGGGCTGCCCCTCCACCTCTATTTATAGGAAATCCCAAGGGGTAGGGTGGTTTTACAATAAAACCCAAAAGTACATGAATGAAGTCCTTCCACCAAGGGCATAGAAGTGAAACCAAGGAACAAGAGGGGCTCCATGGTGGAGCCCCAAGTGTGGCTGGCCACACCCCTTGGGGGGCCCCCAAGAGGGCCTCCCAATCCATCCATGTCATCCCTAGATCTTTTGGGATAAAGCCCAAACAAGTGGCTTTCCAAAAAGTAACCCAAAAAGCACTTTCACTATTCACGACAACATTTTTCAGCGTCCATTCGAACTGAAAATATTTATGTGGGCTTAGAACATTTCCAGTACCCACCAAAATAATTTTCAACGCGTTCTGGAACAATTCCAGTTTAGTGATTTCATCTGCGAAAAGCATCTGAAGCGGTTCCGGCAGCTCCGGAACATTTCTGGTTTTCATCTCGGAAAATTCCCAGAAGTTTCCAGAATGATTCTGGCACCCTACAAGAATTATTAGGCATGTGCCAAAACCAATTTGACTTAATGGAATACCCCGAAACAACTTTTCAGTTTCACCGGAACTCATCCGGTGACCTCTCTCTGCGGAACTTTTTCGCTGTCCGAAACTTTTTCGGTGTCCAAAACTTTTTCTGTGATTTTCTCTCAGACTCCCTGTCTAGTATTCAGCAGATAGATGACCCTTAAGCGTGTGACCCTATAGGTTCGGTGAAGTATAGACATGACACGGAACCATTTCCGATCAATGATCAACATCGGAGCCGTGGACACCCATATTGACCCCTATACCCACATGAATGAATATTCGAGTGAACCTCCAGTTGCCGTGTGCTATTCCTGTTGCTTCGCGATATGTTACAAATACCCGAGGTGAGACATGATGGCATCCCCGTGGGTCAACAACTTGTCCACTATGCCAGTTACCTCGTTACCGGTATTTGTTCTCTTTTCTCGTTACCGTGTTCCGGCATCCCCGTGATCAAATCACAAAGTGTCTGGCCAGACGATGATGGATACCGTAACACCGAGAGGGCCCAGAGATATCTCTCCAACGTCGGAGGAGCAAATCCCAATCTTGATCTATCAAGTTACTTGACATACTTTTCCATGAACCCGTAAGCCGCCGTAATAGCCACCCATTTACGGATGACGTTTAACAAACCCCAAAGTTCATGAAGCAAGCATGAAGAAACTCGATACTCTCATGGTCTAAGGAATCATGCAAATATTAACCATCTCTGTGTTATTAACCATTAACTTGTGACGAATGTATCTCATAGCATAACATCAATTCGGGTCAATTGAACACAAATGTTCTTCTAACATTGTGCCCTCAAAGTTGCTGGCATAGACATGCCCATGATCAGGAAAACAGAACCATCATGCAACACTTGAGCTAGTGTTAGAGGCCAGACTAGGAATACATTTTACCGTTTATTATTCCACACATGCATATGAGTCTTCCTTCGAGCCTCGTTTTATTTGTAGACTCGAGAACCATAGCAGTTATAGCATGGAACATAAACCTAATTATGAACAGGGAGATAAATAATAACATTTATTATTGCCTCTAGGGCATATCTCCTACAGACTCCCACTTGCACTAGAGTCAATAATCTAGTTAATGCTAATGCACTTCACACCTGTGGCACACCGGTGTAAATATGCTTCGCTTGTGGTATAGCCTGATGTCCAACGGATCTGATGACTTCAGCTCCGTGTGTATCTTTGCATATCCTCGTATTTTCATGCTTTCACAAAATTCATATTTTGTGTGGACTTGGCTTTGTACGTATGTGAATCACAGGTCAAACCTGGATTCCTCAGACTGAGTTATGGAGCAACTACCTGTAGTAGTGTCCCATTGACAAAAGCCATCTTAGAACCATACTAAGTTCATGAATGAACTATATGATTCAACATCTTCTTTGTCGCTTTTAAAAGCAGCAACATACTTCGCCTCTGTTATAGAATTCGCCACAGTAACTTGTTTGGAACAATTTCCAACTACCGTGCCACCATATTGTGTATTTCACAAAACCCTTAACTTAAATCGAAAATCGCTTGGAGCATGGATGAAGACTGTGTCGATGTAAGCTTTTACAACGAACTCTTCATGATCTCCGCTTGCGAGAAAACATGTCATCAGTGCTACTATAGTACTCAATGACCCTTTTTCACTGTTGTCCCATGATCAGTACTTTTGATCACTTTGGTATCTATACTCGCAACAACTTTGGGAGTATTGGACATATCTGGTTGTGTTACATCCCATGGAATACATGATTAATCCAAACACAAGAGTGTGTGGAATCTCCATCATGTATTTTGCTCATCAGTGTTTTGGGACACCAAGTCTTGCAAAAACTCTTTCCATGTGACTTCGGCAAGAATCACTCCTTGACGTTTTTAATGCTAAAAGGTTTTAGCACCTTGTCAATATGTATCTTTGCTCAGCCCCATTAGGTAAATCTATCTCCATAGATCATCATGCCTAATATAAAGGCTATTTAGCCCAAGCACTTCATCGAAAACCTATTTTCAAATGAAGTCCTAATTCGTGTCAAGAAATTTATTTCCAATTAACAATGTGTCAAGCACACAATGTTTTTTAGAAATTTTATTATGCTCCCACTTACTTTCTTGAATCATAAGCATCTTCGTTACCCATTGATGAAGTCAAACCCCTTTGACTATTTCATCAAAACACGAAGATTCCAACTCCATTTCGCTCTCTTCTGTCCATTGCTGGAACTCTGAAGTTTGCATACTTACTAGCATCCTCTGGACTGACAAAATACCTTGGACTATAACACATGCAAGTCCTTGGTTTCATTTCCATCAGATGGAAATCCTATTGTCATCCATGTTTCATATCTCATGATTGAAATATGTATTAATTGCTAGTTCAACCCGAACCGACTTTAAGCATCGCTACGATGAAACAACCTCATCGTAGTCAACTCCTTGAACTTGTTATTGCAACAAGTCGAGCTTTATGGATAAAACATTTTTATCCGTATTAGTTTTTAAGTTCCATAAATATTCGTTAGACTCTAAGTCTTCCGAAAGGTGTATCAAGGTTTTAATCTTGAATCACTTATATGGTAACTAACTTGGGTTGTATTGCCATTTAGCCAATTCCGGAGTCAGGGCCCATCAATGCTTCCTTGTGTATCGTAGGAATATTGTTGTCTAACAACAATATCTCGTTTGCGCACCTGAGAGGTTTGCACGAGCTTTGCCTACGTGGTTCAGCTGCAAGTTCGACCGAAGTCCATACATTTTATTGTAGAGACTTCCGTATCAGTCGCAGTAGGAAACTCCGGAATCACTTCCAAGGTTCCTTTCCTTCGACCTGATGACGAAGATACTGTTTATCTTGTCGAGTTGCATTATTCTCCCACTCACCTTTTTGAAAGAACCATTTTCTTCAAAAAGCATACCGTTCTTTGTGGCAAACCTTTTGCCTTGGCATAGTGAGGGAGGAATACCCAACATTTTGGGATAAGCTACAAAGTAGCACTTGTCTGATTTGGAATAGGTTTGTAACCTTTTACACAATCCCCATATTCCAAATGTTAAGAAAAGATATAACATGGTTGGGCGTACCATACCATGGTGTCATTTCAACAGACCCGATAGAGCTCTTTTCAGTGTAAAAGCCGCAGTCTCTAAAGCATCACCTTTTAAAAGGGATAATGGCAAATTTATTTATGTCATCTTTGATCTTACCATGTCATAAATGGTTCGATTACATCTTCACGGACTTTCCACTTGCAGTGGTGTTCCGGGAGGTGCAAGTTATGAAACCCCTTTCACAACTCATCAGACATTTGCTAAACTTGTAACTCAGATATTCCTTTCTGCAATCGAAATGTAGAAACATAATTTTCTTGTTACAATAACTTCTACTTCATATTTGAAAACCTTTTGAATGAATTCAAAAGATCCAGACTTACGTCTCATCAAGTAAATATCCACATATCTACTTGAGTCATTTCTGAAGATAGATAAATCGACTACTTGCAACAACATTTATTGAACTACATACATCAAAATGTATGATCACCAATAAGTTCTTTGCTCATTCCTTATGGCCTGTGAACGAAATTTCAGCCACTTCACTTATTGGAGGAAAGTTGCAAGTGTCAGATGATTCAAAATCAAACGACTTCAAAATCCATCATAATGGAATTTATCCATGCGGGTTTCTCCAATGTGACCAAATGCAGTGCCACACTTGTGTGATATTCTCTTAGTCTTATGACATTTAGCGTCAGTGTTATGGATGTATCATATTACTATCAATATTCATAACATACATCCCATCTGGATGGAAGCATGGCCCTTCATGTTATTCATAATACTGAACAACAATTGTTCTTTTATGAACAACCCTTTTGCAACAACATTGTGCAAGGGGCTAGAGTGTAAAACTCTAAAATGAATTATGAAAGTAAATCCAGAGATAATATATTATTTATCATTATTCATAACATATATCTCATTCTCAATGAAAGTATGGCCCTTATGTTATTCATAACATCAAACATAAAAAGTTCTCTTATGAACAACCTTCTTGCAAGATATCTTATGCAATGGGCTAGAGTTTGTGAAACTCTAAATGAATTATGAAAATAAATACAGACGGTAATACACTGATGGAAGGTATAGTAACATTTACTATGTTCCCTGTGTATACCTAAACCTTATTCCTGGCTAGTCTTTCAGGCCATAGTAGTTCTTACATCGAGTTGCAACAGAATGCAATCGAGCGGGTATCTTTGTGATTAACTCACAATACCCAAGAATTAGTGATTAACATGTTTAACCATAATTCCCAAGAACTATATCTTTGACCAGCTTTCTATACATCAAAAACTTGTATGACATTCATACATGAGCTAGATATTCCAGTCTTTTTTCTTTCTGCCTTTATACTTCTAACAGTTTAACTTTTAGTATTTCTCCTACTCTCAGAAGAAGCATCCAACTCAAGAGTGGCGTTAGCCCCGGACTTCCTAGGCGTGAAAGTTTCACTAACACCCTTCGGACACTTCCTTTCTCTTTAAGTTGTTTGTTTTATTCACCTTTCATCATATGACAGGCGTTCTTCTGGATCCCTCTCTTATCAGTCTAATGCATAGTAAACTCCTTTACTAATAGTTTGCAAACAAACATTGCTTTGGATATCTCATATTTTTTAGCCTTTGTCTGTCTCTGAAAATGATTTTCGGATTCCATGAATATCACATAACTATCGAAACTTTCGAAGTTCGAGTCTCATGGAAGCAAACATTTTGCAATTTGACCGTAACGGAATTCTAGCTTTTGGATCGAAGGACGAGAGTCACATGATCCATAGCATTAGCGAGAGAATACCGAAAGTATGCGATAGGACAAAGTCCTTCTCAACACTCTTGAGGACAATCCTCACATTATGTTACCAACCGTAAAGTTTTAACCAGATATTTAACAGATATTCAATTTTAATAGGGAAGGTGGAAACGCGAGCCATTATTCTACAACTATTTTGCAAATCACACTTTAGACAGTGTTCAAAATTAATTGCATAGAGAATTAAACAAGTTAATTCTAAAGTGCGCTCCCACTCAAATCAATATCTCTCATAATTGATTGTGAATGATTCAAGACCCAAGTTTTGATTGTTTGCCATGATGGTAGCATCACAGATGACAAAAATCTCAACCGGTAGGCCAACTTGCCAATCACATCTCTATGTGACTCTTGTTCATCTTTCGATGCGTGTGTTCCAAGATCATGACTTTCATGCCTGAACGTCAAGACAACCAAGTGATCCCGCTGCGAGGTCTCAACTCACCCGCCTCACACATCCCTAATTGTTCGTACCCATGGTAGCATGTGATACCCCGAAAAGTTAGGTGCCGTGACGGTGCTACACTTGGGAGAACACTAACTACTTGATATTTTTGTGAGAGATCACCCTAATAAAAAATGACTACCGCACAATCAAAAAGGGTGCATCATAAGGGATAAACATCTCAGGCAATTCATAATAGCATGATATGGTATAGCCCCTTCTGACGGAGAAGTCTTGTATTTCTTCGTTTTCAGCATTCGCGTCGGTGTTCACCTTTACGAAGATTGCCACCACCTTGTCGATGCACCAGATAATATTGCTATCTCTATAGCTAATAAAATAAGTGCATTACAAAAGGTTGACACGCAGGTCATTTAAAGTGACAATCATATGGCTCCAGCCATCATGCCGAATCATGACACGCAGGTCATGTTAATCAATTTACATCATATAGTCATCTCATACATAATCAAATTATTATGAGCACTGCTATACCACATCATATGCACATGCAAACCCTCCTGCAAAACCAAGTTAGACGTATCTAATCGGTTCATGCAAAAACTTGTTTTTCGTGGCTTCTAAGGTTTCGAAACAAACCGAAGCTACCAACGTCCATCATCAAGCATGATTATCCAAGTCGCTAGATTAACATTCCGGGGTGTATGAAACACGAGATAATAAAATCTCGAGCCCCATACTGAACTTCGTCATACGCATGACCCCCGTGCAGATCATATCTGCATTGCCCTTTCATTTGCGAAATTTCATCTTTCTTTTTAACTACGGTGGAATTCAATGAACTATTAGCACTTCGTTGATCAATCAGGATCGCGGATTGCTAGAACATTGGAACTCCACCATGTTGTTATCAAGATCAGAAATTTGCAAATTCTAGGGAAGCAACAAGAACATCGGGTAACAGATTTCATCTGCTACCCACACAAATAATTTTCAGTAATAGATCTCATCTACTACCTAATAATATTGTGCAATACATCTCCATGTATTCTAGATCGCAACCTACATCTATGCATAGCACGGCTCATGATGCCACTATAGGGTAACGCAGCAGAAAACAAAAAAATTCCGACCTACGCACCAGCCCTGGACCACTATGGAGACTGCATACAAGGTTTGATCATTTTCGTTACCAACTCATAGTGCAGCGGAAGTAGAGTCGATGACGATCGGTGGTGCAGATCCCCGCAGCTAGGATTTACAACCTCCCAACCGCGAGGATGTACTCCCTCATCTGCCCCTCGGACAGCCCTCCGGGAGGCGGTCGAACAGTCCCCGGACGGTGTCGCGGACAGCCCTTCGGGAGGACCCACAAAACTGTTGGGGAACGTAGTAATAATTCAAAATTTTCCTACGTGTCACCAAGATCAATCTAGGAGATGCTAGCAACAAGTGAGAGGGAGTGCATCTTCATACCCTTGAAGATCGCTAAGCGGAAGCGTTACAAGAACACGGTTGATGGAGTCGTACTCGCGGCGATTCAAATTGCGGAAGATCCGATTTAAGCGCCGAACGGACGGTGCCTCCGTGTTCAACACACATACAGCCCGGGACGTATCCTCCTTCTTGATCCAGCAAGGGGAGAGGAGAAGTTGAGGGAGAGCTTCGGCAGCACGACGGCGTGGTGGTGGAGCTTGCGGTTCTCCGGCAGGGCTTCGCCAAGCACTACGGAGGAGGAGGAGGAGTTGGAGGGGGGAAGGGCTGCGCCAGGGGAAGGGTTGCAGCTCCCATGCACCTCCCCACTATATATAGGGGTGGAGGGGGCTGGTTTCTTGCCCTCCAAGTCCATTGGGGCGTTGGCAAAGGTGGGAGGAAAGAAATCCCATCCTTTCCCTTCCCCACCGATTGTTATCCCCCCTTTTTAGGGATCTTGATCTTATCCCTTCGGGATATGATCTTATTCCTTCTAAGGGGGATCTTGGTGCGCCTTGACCAGGGGTGTGGGGCCTTGCCCCCACTACCCACGTTCATGTGGGTCCCCCCATGCAGGTGGGCCCCACTCCGGAACCTTCTAGAACCTTCTCGGTACAATACCGAAAAATCCCGAACATTTCTGGTGGCCAAAATAGGACTTCCCATATATAAATCTTTACCTCTGGACCATTCTGGAACTCGTCGTGATGTCCGGGATCTCATCCGAGACTCCGAACAACTTTCGGTAACCACATACAATTTCCCATAACAACTCTAGCGTCACGGAACCTTAAGTGTGTAGACCCTACGGGTTCGGGAACCATGCAGACATGACAGAGACACCTCTCCGGCCAATAACCAATAGCGGGATCTGGATACCCATATTGGTTCCCACATGTTCCACGATGATCTCATCAGATGAGCCACGATGTCGGGGATTCAATCAATCCCGTATACAATTCCCTTTGTCCATCGGTATGTTACTTGCCCGAGATTCGATCGTCGGTATCCCTATACCTTGTTCAATCTCGTTACCGGCAAGTCTCTTTACTCGTTGCGTAACGCATGATCCCGTGGCTAACTCCTTAGTCACATTGAGCTCGTTATGATGATGCATTACCGAGTGGGCCCAGAGATACCTCTCCGTCATACGGAGTGACAAATCCCAGTCTCGATTTGTGCCAACCCAACAGACACTTTCGGAGATACATGTAGTGCACCTTTATGGTCACCCAGTTATGTTGTGACGTTTGATACACCCAAAGCATTCCTACGGTATTCGGGAGTTGCACAATCTCATGGTCTTAGGAAATGATACTTGACATTAGAAAAGCTCTAGCAAACGAACTACACGATCTTGTGCTATGCTTAGGATTGGGTCTTGTCCATCACATCATTCTCCAAATGATGTGATCCCATTATCAACGACATCCAATGTCCATGGTCAGGAAACCACAACCATCTATTGATCAACGAGCTAGTCAACTAGAGGCTCACTAGGGACATGCTGTGGTCTATGTATTCACACATGTATTACGGTTTCCGGTGAATACAATTTTAGCACGAACAATAGACAATTATCATGAACAAGGAAATATAATAATAACCATTTTATTATTGCCTCTAGGGCATATTTCCAACAGTCTCCCACTTGCACTAGAGTCAATAATCTAGTTCACATCACCATGTGATTTACATTGTTATGAATCTAACACCCAGTGAGTTCTGGGGTTCGATCATGCTTTGCATGTGAGAGAAGTATTTAGTTAACGGGTCTGCGACATTCAGATCCGTGTGTACTTTGCAAATCTCTATGTCATACTGTAGACACTGCTACCACACTCCACTTGGAGCTATTCCAAATGGCTGCTCCACTATACATATCCGGATTGCTACTCAGAGTCATCCGGATTGGTGTTAAAGCTTGCATCGACGTAACTCTTTACGACGAACTCTTTATCACATCTATAACCAAGAAATATTTCCTTAGTCCTCTAGTTACTAAGGATAATCTTGACCGCTGTCCAGTGATCCATTCCTGGATCACTCTCGTACCCCTTGACATACTCATGGCATATTATACAGAGCCTATGGATAAAGCATAGGGGACGACCTTCGTCCTATCTCTTTGATCCACCGCGGTCGAGCTTTGAGTCTCACTCAACTCCACACCTTACAAATCAGGTAAGAACTCCTTCTTTGACTGATCAATTTTGAACTCTTTCAAAATCTTGTCTAGGTATGTACTCATTGAAAGTCTCATCAAGCATCTTGATCTATCTCTATAGATCTTGATGCCCAACAATTAGGTAGCTTTATCCAGGTCTTCCTTTGAAACACTCTTTTCAAACAACTGTTTATGCTTTCCAGAAATTCTACATCATTTCCGATCAACAATATGTCATCCACATATACTCATCAGAAATTCTATAGTGCTCCCACTCACTTTCTTGTAAATACGAGTTTCTCATAAACTTTGTATAAACTCAAAAATTTGATCACCTCATCAAAGCGTATATTCCAACTCCGAGATGCTTGCTCCTGTCCATCGAAGGATTGCTGGAGCTTGCATACTTTTTAGCATCCTTAGGATCGACAAAACCTTCTGGTTGTATCACATACAACCTTTCCTCAAGGGAAAGATGTTTTGAAATCCATCTGCCAGATTTCATAATCAAAAAATGCAGCAACTGCTAACATAATTCCAACAGACTTTAGCATCGCTACGGGTGAGAAAG
This sequence comes from Thinopyrum elongatum, assembly GCA_011799875.1. NCBI lineage: Eukaryota > Viridiplantae > Streptophyta > Magnoliopsida > Poales > Poaceae > Thinopyrum > Thinopyrum elongatum. The sequence goes on from CM022300.1 coordinate 496,181,274, forward strand.
TCTCATTGTAGTCAACTCCTTGAACTTGTCAGAAACTTGTTTGCGACAAGTCGAGCTTTATAAATGGTAACATTTACCATCAGTGTCTGTCTTCTTCTTAAAGGTCCATTTGTACTCAACGACCTGCCATTCAACGGGCAAGTCTACCAAAGTCCATACTTGGTTTTCATACATGGATCCTTTCTCGGATTTCATGGCCTCTAACCATTTGTTGGAATCCGGGCCCATCATCGCTTCTCCATAGTTTGTAGGTTCATTGTTGTCCAACAACATGACCTCCAAGACAGGGTTGCCGTACCACTCAGGAGCAGTATGCGTCTTTGTCGACCTACAAAGTTCGATAGTAACTTGATCCGAAGCTTCATGATCATCACCATTAACTTCCTCTTCAACTGACGTAGGCTCCACAGAAACATCTTTCTGTGATGCGTTACTCTTTAGTTGAAACAAAGGTTCAACAACCTCATCAAGTTCTATCTTCCTCCCACTCAATTCTTTCGAGAGAAACCTTTTCTCGAGAAAGGACCCATTTTTAGCAACAAATACTTTGCCCTCGGATCTGAGATAGAAGGCATACCCAAATGTTTCCTTAGGGTATTCTATGAAGATGCATATTTCCGCTTTGGGTTCGAGCTTATCAGACATAAGTGTCGTATTCCCAAACTCTGAGAAATGACAGCTTAGGTTTCTGCCAAACCATACGGTGTCATCTCAACGGAATTAGATGGTGCCCTATTTAAAGTGAATGTAGTTGTCTCTAATGCTTAACCCCAAAACGATAGTGGCAAATCGATAAGAGACATCATAGTATGCACCATATTCAATAGAGTATGACTACGACGTTCGGACACACCATCACACTATGGTGTTCCAGGTGGCGTGAGTTGTGAAACAACTTTCACATTGTCTTAAGTTGTATACAAAACTTGTAACTCAGATATTCACCTCCATGATCATATCGTAGACATTTTTATCTTCTTGTCACGATGATCTTAGACTTCACTCTGAATTTGTTTGAACTTTTCAAATGTTTTAGACTTGTGTTTCATTAAGTAAATATAATCATATCCACTCAAATCATCAGTGAAGGTGAGAAAATAACGATATCCACTGCATGCTACAACACTCATTGGACCGCATACATCAACATGTATTATCTCCAATAAGTTACTAGCCCGCTCCATCATACCGGAAACGGGGTCTCAGTCATCTTGCCTAAGAGGCGTGGTACGCATGTCGCAACCAATTCGAAATCGAGTGAGTCCAAAGATCCATCAGCATGGAGTTTCTTCATGCGCTTTACACCAATATGACCTTTAGCGGCAGTGCCACAAGTATGTGGTACTATCATTATTAATTTTGCATCTTTTATGAACATGTGTATTACTACGATCGAGGTTCAATAAACCATTCACATTGGGTGCATGACCATTGAAGGTATTATTCATGTAAACAGAATAACCATTATTCTCTAACTTAAATGAATAACCGTATTGCAATAAACACGATCTAATCATGTTCATGCTCAACACAAACACCAAATAACATTTATTTAGGTTCATCCCTAATCCCGAGAGAGTGTGCGATGGTGATCACATCAACCTTGGAAACACTTCCAACACACATCGTCACCTCACCCTTAGCTAGCCTCCGTTTATTCCATAGCTTTTATTTCGAGTTACTAACATTCAGCAACCGAACCGGTATCCAATACCCAGGTGCTACTAGGAGTACTAGCAAGGTACACATCAATAACACGTATATCAAATATACTTCTGTCGACGTTGCCAGCTTTCTTATCTACCAAGTATCTAGGGTTGTTCCACTTCAGCGACCGTTCTCCTCATAACAGAAGCACCTAGTCTCAGGTTTGGGTTCAACCTTGGGTTTCTTCACTGGAGCAACAACTGACTTGCCATCCATGAAGTTTCCCTTCTTGCCCTTGCCCTTTGTGAAACTAGTGGTTTTACTAACCATCAACACTTGATGCTCCTTCTTGATTTCTACCTTCGCGGTGTTAAACATCGCGAACAGCTCAGGGATCATCTTATCCATCCCTGGCATGTTATAGTTCATCACGAAGCTCTAGTAGCTAGGTGGCAGTGAATTGGAGAACTATATTAATCACTATCTTATCTGGAAGATTAACTCCCACTCGATTCAAGTGATCGTAGTACCCAGACAATCTGAGCACATGCTCACTGATTGAGCTATTCTCCTTCATCTTGCAGGCAAAGAATCTTGTTGGAGGTCTCACACTCTCAACGCGGGCATGAGCCTGAAATCCCAATTTCAGCTCTTAGAACATCTCATATGTTCCGTGACGTTCAAAACATTTTGGAGCCTCCATTCTAAGCCGTAATGCATGACGCACTGAACTATCAAGTAGTCATCAGAACGTGCTTGTCAGATGTTCAAAACATCTACAGACGACGCTTGAGGGGGTGGCGCATCGAGCGGTGCATTAAGGACATAAGCCTTCTATGCAGTAATGAGTACAATCCTCAGATCACGGACCCAGTCCGCATTATTGCTACCATCATCTTTCAACTTACTTTTCTCTAGGAACGTATCAATAAAACAGGGGAGCTACAGCGCGAGCTATCAACAACATAATTTGCAAAGACACTTTGACTATGTTCATGATAATGAAGTTCATCTGATGAACTCCCACTCAGATAGACATCCCTCTAGTTATCTAAGTGATACATGATCCGAATCGACTAGGCCGTGTCCGATCATCACGTGAGACGGACTAGTCATCAACGGTAAACATCTCCATGTTGATCGCATCTACTATACGACTCATGTTCGACCTTTCGGTCTCTCGTGTTCCGAGGCCATGTCTGTACATGCTAGGCTCATCAAGTCAACCTAAGTGTTTCGCATGTGTAAATCTGGCTTACACCCGTTGTATGCGAACGTTAGAATCTATCACACCAGATCATCATGTGGTGCTTCGAAACAACGAACCTTCGTAACGGTGCATAGTTAGGAGGAACACATTTCTTGAAATTTTAGTGAGGGATCATCTTATTTATGCTATCGTTGTTCTAAGCAAATAAGATGTAAACATGATAAACATCACATGCAAATCATAAAGTGACATGATATGGCCAATATCATCTTGCGCTTTTGATCTCCATCTTCGAGGCGCGGCATGGTCACCATCGTCACCGGCATGACACCATGATCTCCATCATCGTGTCTTCATGAAGTTGTCTCGCCAACTATTACTTCTACTACTATGGCTAACGGTTAGCAATAAAGTAAAGTAATTACATGGCCTTTTACATTGACTCGCAGGTCATACAATAAATTCAGACAACTCCTATGGCTCCTGCCGGTTGTCATATTCATCGACATGCAAGTCGTGATTCCTATTACAAGAACATGATCAATCTCATACATCACATATATAATTCATCACATCCTTTTTGGCCATATCACATCACATAGCATACCCTGCAAAAACAAGTTAGACGTCCTCTAATTGTTGTTGCATGTTTTACGTGGCTGCTATGGGTTTCTAGCAAGAACGTTTCTTACCTACGCAAAAGCCACAACGGTGATATGCCAATTGCTATTTACCCTTCATAAGGACCCTCTTCATCGAATCTGATCCGACTAAAGTGGGAGAGACAGACACCCGCTAGTCACCTTATGCAACAAGTGCATGTCAGTCGGTGGAACCTGTCTCACGTAAGCGTACGTGTAAGGTCAGTCCGGGCCGCTTCATGCCACAATGCCGCCGAATCAAGATAGGACTAGTAACGGTAAGCAAATTGAACAAATCATCGCCCACAACTACTTGGGTTCTACTCGTGCATAGAATCTACGCATAGACCTAGCTTCTGATGCCACTGTTGGGGAACGTAGTAATAATTCAAAATTTTCCTACGTGTCACCAAGATCAATCTAGGAGATGCTAGCAACAAGTGAGAGGGAGTGCATCTTCATACCCTTGAAGATCGCTAAGCGGAAGCGTTACAAGAACACGGTTGATGGAGTCGTACTCGCGGCGATTCAAATTGCGGAAGATCCGATTTAAGCACCGAACGGACGGCGCCTCCGCGTTCAACACACGTACAGCCCGGGGACGTCTCCTCCTTCTTGATCCAGCAAGGGGAGAGGAGAAGTTGAGGGAGAGCTTCGGCAGCACGACGGCGTGGTGGTGGAGCTTGCGGTTCTCCGGCAGGGCTTCGCCAAGCACTACGGAGGAGGAGGAGGAGTTGGAGGGGGGAAGGGCTGCGCCAGGGGAAGGGTTGCAGCTCCCATGCACCTCCCCACTATATATAGGGGTGGAGGGGGCTGGTTTCTTGCCCTCCAAGTCCATTGGGGCGTTGGCAAAGGTGGGAGGAAAGAAATCCCATCCTTTCCCTTCCCCACCGATTGTTATCCCCCCTTTTTAGGGATCTTGATCTTATCCCTTCGGGATATGATCTTATTCCTTCTAAGGGGGATCTTGGTGCGCCTTGACCAGGGGTGTGGGGCCTTGCCCCCACTACCCACGTTCATGTGGGTCCCCCCATGCAGGTGGGCCCCACTCCGGAACCTTCTAGAACCTTCTCGGTACAATATCGAAAAATTCCGAACATTTTCCGGTGGCCAAAATAGGACTTCCCATATATAAATCTTTACCTCCGAACCATTCCGGAACTCCTCGTGACATCCGGGATCTCATCCAAGACTCCGAACAACTTTCGGTAACCACATACAATTTCCCATAACAACTCTAGCGTCACCGAACCTTAAGTGTGTAGACCCTACGGGTTCGGGAACCATGCAGACATGACCGAGACACCTCTCCGGCCAAAAAACCAATAGCGGGATCTGGATACCCATATTGGCTCCCACATGTTCCACGATGATCTCATCGGATGAACCACGATGTCGGGGATTCAATCAATCCCGTATACAATTCCCTTTGTCCATCGGTATGTTACTTGCCCGAGATTCGATCGTCGGTATCCCTATACCTTGTTCAATCTCGTTACCGGCAAGTCTCTTTACTCGTTGCGTAACGCATGATCCCGTGGCTAACTCCTTAGTCACATTGAGCTCGTTATGATGATGCATTACCGAGTGGGCCCAGAGATACCTCTCCGTCATACGGAGTGACAAATCCCAGTCTCGATTTGTGCCAACCCAACAGACACTTTCGGAGATACCTGTAGTGCACCTTTATGGTCACCCAGTTACGTTGTGACGTTTGATACACCCAAAGCATTCCTACGGTATCCGGGAGTTGCACAATCTCATGGTCTTAGGAAATGATACTTGACATTAGAAAAGCTCTAGCAAATGAACTACACGATCTTGTGCTATGCTTAGGATTGGGTCTTGTCCATCACATCATTCTCCTAATGATGTGATCCCGTTATCAACGACATCCAATGTCCATGGTCAGGAAACCACAACCATCTATTGATCAACGAGCTAGTCAACTAGAGGCTCACTAGGGACATGCTGTGGTCTATGTATTCACACATGTATTACGGTTTCCGGTTAATACAATTTTAGCATGAACAATAGACAATTATCATGAACAAGGAAATATAATAATAACCATTTTATTATTGCCTCTAGGGCATATTTCCAACAAGAACTCGGACCATCACTTGGACAGCCCTTCGGGAGGCACTCTCGAACAGCCCCTCGGGCACTAAGATCGAAACTACAACCTCTCTATAGAGTTGCACACATACGGTGTCATCTATCCGGCAGGGCTTCGCCGTCCAGAACTAGTTCCCACCGGAACCCAAACAGCCTTTCGGCTCTACGAAACTCTTTTCATGGGAGGGAGAGAGAAGCCAGATCATTGCATGGCATGAGTATGAGAGCAAGGGATGAGTGTGGAGGGCTGCCCCTCCACCTCTATTTATTGGAAATCCCAAGGGGTAGGGTGGTTTTACAATAAAACCCAAAAGTACATGAATGAAGTCCTTCGACCAAGGGCATAGAAGTGAAACCAAGGAACAAGAGGGGCTCCATGGTGGAGCCCCAAGTGTGGCCGGCCACACCCCTTGGGGGGCCCCCAAGAGGGCCTCCCAATCCATCCATGTCATCCCTAGATCTTTTGGGATAAAGCCCAAACAAGTGGCTTTCCAAAAAGTAACCCAAAAAGCACTTTCACTATTCACGACGACATTTTTCAGCGTCCGTTCGAACTGAAAATATTTATGTGGGCTTAGAACATTTCCAGTACCCACCATAATAATTTTCAACGCGTTCTGGAACAATTCCAGTTTAGTGATTTCATCTGCAAAAAGCATCTGAAGCGGTTCCGGCAACTCCGGAACATTTCCGGTTTTCATCTCGAAAAATTCCCAGAAGTTTCCAGAATGATTCTGGCACCCTCCAAGAATTATCAGGCATGTGCCGAAACCAATTTGACTTAATGGAATACCCCGAAACAACTTTTCAGTTTCACCGGAACTCATCCGGTGACCTCTCTCTGCGGAACTTTTCCGCTGTCCGAAACTTTTTTGGTGTCCGAAACTTTTTTGGTGATTTTCTCTCAGACTCCCTGTCTAGTATTCAGCAGATAGATGACCCTTAAGCGTGTGACCCTATAGGTTCGGTGAAGTATAGACATGACACGGAACCCTTTCCGATCAATGATCAACATCGGAGCCGTGGACACCCATATTGACCCCTATACCCACACGAATGAATATTCGAGTGAACCTCCAGTTGCCATGTGCTATTCCTGTTGCTTCGCGATATGTTACAAATACCCGAGGTGAGACATGATGGCATCCCCGTGGGTCAACAACTTGTCCACTATGCCAGTTACCTCGTTACCAGTATTTGTTCTCTTTTCTCGTTACCGTGTTCCGGCATCCCCGTGATCAAATCACAAAGTGTCTGGCCAGACGATGATGGATACCGTAACACTGAGAGGGCCCAGAGATATCTCTCCAATGTCGGAGGAGCAAATCCCAATCTTGAGCTATCAAGTTACTTGACATACTTTTCCATGAACCCGTAAGCCGCCGTAATAGCCACCCATTTACGGATGACGTTTAACAAACCCCAAAGTTCATGAAGCAAGCATGAAGAAACTCGATACTCTCATGGTCTAAGGAATCATGCAAACATTAACCATCTCTGTGTTATTAACCATTAACTTGTGATGAATGTATCTCATAGCATAACATCAATTCGGGTCGATTCAACACAAATGTTCTTCTAACATTGTGCCCTCAAAGTTGCTGGCATAGACATGCCCATGATCAGGAAAACAGAACCATCATGCAACACTTGAGCTAGTGTTAGAGGCCAGACTAGGAATACATTTTACCGTTTATTATTCCACACATGCATATGAGTCTTCCTCCGAGCCTCGTTTTATTTGTAGACTCGAGAACCATAGCAGTTATAGCATGGAACATAAACCTAATTATGAACAGGGAGATAAATAATAACATTTATTATTGCCTCTAGGGCATATCTCCTACACTTCACTGTGCGTAGATTCGGGGTCAAGCTTGTGGGAATCATTTTCTAGATGACAAACGAACATACATCTTCAAAATTAGAAATAATGTTAATTTCAAGAAGGAGAGGTATAAGGCGACTATTTTACCTGAATGGGTATGGATCCAATAACAAGTATGGAGTATTTGTCAGACGAGTAGCCCAGCACTGTCAATTTCGGCGCAGAAATGACATTGATTCTTGTTGGACCTTCTTGATCAACTACAAGTAATCTCTCAAGTGAATGTGTGTCCTCAATGACCATACTGTGGTACACCTTTTGTGATGTCTTGTTGTAGCACCAGCAACACACATAAATAGTCCAGAGAGTCATGGAGGTGATGTGGAAGCTACTAAACCCATTGATCACCTGAAGACGAAGGTACTTGAGTGCAGTACAGCTGTGAAGCAAGCGCTCCATGTCACCCTTTGGGATGCAGACGGTGACGAGCTCGAGGTGCTCCAGTCGTGGTAGAAAAAGAGCGGGCGCGTCATTAGGGGGGATGGCAGTTCATGAACTTGGCGAGGCGTAGCGTGGGTGCGAGGCGGAGGGCAGATGTTGGCAACGAGCGCATATGCCCATCATTAAAACTGAGCTCCTCGAGCTGATCTAGGGCGGGGGATCGGAACCACTCGTTAAGCTTGGCTTGGTCCTTGCCGTTAGAACGCAACTTGCCCATGCTAAGGCCTCTGATTGGGCGATGGTGACTGCTGAGGATCTGGGACAACGCATCCAAGCTTTTGCGATAGCCATGGCAGAGCTCGTGGGCATCGATGAGGTGGAGAGGAGTGGAGTGCCATAGGGGGCGCCAACGCCGAGAAAGGACGGTTGTCCGCGCAGCATATTTGATTGGGAGGAGGGAGATGATGACTATCAACATATCATTGGGGAGGCTGTTGATGAAGTCTAGGCCTGCTAGAGCCGCTTGCGGTTCTTGCTCGACCCGCCTCCGCTTTTTGGCAGCCTTGTTCTCCACCTCCGGGGTCTCCTCGTCAGCGGCGCTTTCTGATAGAAGTGCGAGTACAGGGAATATTTAGTTAAAACAGGGCAAAAGAAAAGTGTATTGGTAACTAGAAGTTAGTAGGTAGGAATAGAGTAAGAAAATGGAATAACAATTGGTTGCTTAAATACTACACAATTCCTTTGATATTGCTGGGTAAGTCAACATGTAGATACTTGAAAAGAACACTTACTTCAAACAAAGTCTGGACGGATGATATCATCGGGGAAGTTAGCATATATCTCGTGACCAGGCTCTTTTATGTGCAGTGCAATTTTAGTGCCAGCTTTCAGTACATAAAACTTAGAAATTTCTGTCCAAAGGCCCGTGCCAAAATAGGAGTGACCACGTTCATCGTCTTACAGAAGCAGCGATTGTAAATCCATGGTTTGTGTTCAGTATGACATCCCTGCAGTCTTGAGTTATGTAAAGGGCAAGATTGTGTACTACAGATGCTGTTGCATAGCAAGGGATGTGCTGCAAGAAATGGTAGGATTGTTAAAGAATATGGTAACAAGCAAATATGGGCGAAATTGAAAGAACAGTACATCAGTTGAAATCAAAGGACAAAAATCTATAATTAAACAGATAGCGTAACCATGATGTCATGGAAATATGAGAGTAATCGAAAGAACAATACATCATTAATTTGCCTAATATAGAAAGAAGAGGAAAAAATCCCCATTGACGTATATGCTGCATGTGGCGCCTTTTATCCAAATGTAGCAATATATAGTATATGTTTAGGAAAGTAGGCCATGCCAACCGATGTAGGGTGAGATTGAACATACCGTGCGCATCCGGAAGTCATTTAGTACGGTGAGCTGGAACTCCGCGGATGTCTGGCCGAGGCCGCAAAGTCCTGATGTGTCCGCGCACTGTACACTCTATGAATGAAAGAAAACCCTCAAATCAGCTCGAATAAAAATGAATTCACGGCGATTTCGGCCGGGCGATTAAAGGAGGCAGATGAACTGGGATAAGAGATCAGAGAATATCTCAGTAAATTAGTTACCTTGTTGTCCATGAGAAAAAACCCTCAATATTGCAGATTCCGCAATCGGGCGGAGCTGGGTTGACGGTGAGCAGCGTCGAGAAAGTCGATGGCGATAGGCGGCGGCAAGCGGAAGTGGCGAAATGCAGTGGGGTTTGCCGGCAGCCTGGCAGCGGCGACAGGCGTCAAGCTAAATGGTTGCCGCAGCGATAGGCGGTGCCATGCAGAGTCGCGGAGGAGCTTGTGTAGGTGTGAATGGGGACCGGAGGGGGTGGCATGCGGGGTGAGGGTTTTTGTGACGTGGGGATGGTGAGGGTTTTCTTTTTTCCCTTTTGAATTAGGTGGTGAGGGTTTTCTTTTTTCCTTTTTGAATTGGGTGGTGAGGGTTTTCTGTCCCACAAAGAGTTTCGGAGGCAACGGTTTGCTAGAGCCAACTGTGTGTGATTGACGTAACTAGGAAAATGAAAGTCATTGCACATGGTTCCAATTTGGGAAAATAAGCATGTTTCAGGATGGTTCCACTTTTCCTTCGTCGGTTGAATCTGAAATTTCTACCCACGCTAAATATTCACCTAATATGCATAAAATTCCATCAACCGAATTGATTGCATCCATATCCCAAATTTAGACATAAGTAAAAATAGATTAAACATACTCAGGCATAGATAATAAGCGTACAAAAGCATAGTTCAACCGTCATTAAGCATACTCAAGCACATTTATAATTAAGACACTACATAGCCATACATAGTTCAATCCCACATCTCACCTCATCTGCTGGCATGATCGTGAAGCTTCTCCAGGTACTCAGCGTACCCAACATGCGCCGCCCTGCGAGAATACTTCCACCTAAAGGAGTCAACGGCTCATCCTCTTGCATGCGCCAGAACACTTTCATACACGTCATGAAGTTTTTGGTTGCAAAATGGGCATCGAAAGCCCTAGTTCCAGGTCCTAATACGCTTGTTACACATTCCCGCATAAAGCTCCCTGAGGATTTGCCTCTTGTACCTCCTCTGGCCATCTTCATCCTCGCCATCAACATCGTCAGATAGCACATATACATATAGTAAAAAAATGTGGTGTCAAATTTGGAATACAAACTAATCTCTAGCAAACATTTGGCAGTTGCCAAAATTTGGCATCAAATCAATTTTTACATGCCGTAAAGTAGGATTAGGAATTTATGGCTATTTTTTAGACATATCCAAAGATTATGGTTCAATTTTTAAGCGCAATCGTCTATGTACAGACCAATCTTGAAAAAAAAATTGGCACAAACATATATGTAGGTCACTCAAAATCAATTGTCAAGACCATGCTAGGAATTATTAACACAAACACTAACCCTAGTCGGATTATTAGCAGAAATCATTTGCACAGATGAAACAACTAATAACTTATCATTAGTACCATTCAAACAATCAATACACTACATAGATCTAATGAAACTTACTCAGATTTCATGGATTGAGAGAACATAACCATAGGATTTCTATTCCAAAACGGGGGAGGTAGGAGTAACCAGAGAAACCCTAGGATGTATTTAACACATAAATGGGTATAGATGACTAACCGGTTGTCCGACGTCGGCGGAGTCGTCGCCGGAGTGGTCGTTGGAGTCGTCGCCGGAGTCATTGCCCGAGTCGTCACCGGAGTTGGTGTGGACCTCCGGCTCCGGCTGTGGAAGCACGGCGTCGTCGACGACATCAAGGTTCAGCGATACCTCTTCGGCGGCGACGGCAACCTTTGTCTCCATCTTCACACTGTGCTCCAGTGCTTCAGCAGCCCCGGCGTTGCCACTCCCTCCAATGGGGCGCTTCGGCGGCATCCTCATACACTAATGGCTTTGAGGACTGAGAGCGGTGTCGAGGATGCAGGCGGAGAGAGAGGATTGTGTGTGTGGCGAGGATGGGGGGTGCGGCCGCTCAGGCACGCCATTAATATGGAGTAGTGGGAGAGAGGCGGGCGACGGTCAAACCGCTGGCTCGCATCCCGGTGAGCTTGCGCAGAGGACTGCTGGCATGCCTACCGTCATTTCACACAGCTACTCGCACGCCTTCCAATGACACTGTGCAGCGAGCATGCCTCCCTTCAATTCACACACATGCACGCATGCCTCCCGGTCTGCCTGCGCGGCGGACTGCTCGCATGCGTCCTGTCAACTCACGCCTGCTCGCACGGCACACGGGACGCCTAGCGGCACGTATATTGTTTTTCCATTTTGATGATTAATGCTGCCGCTTTATTGCTTAACCAAAGCATGGCACGTATCCATTGTTGGTCTAACGCCCACGGTTCGAATAAATAATCCGTTTGCGATATTGGTTCCCAATTATTAATAATCTCCCGTTTGTAAGAAGATAAAAATTACATCAAAACTTGTCTCAAATTTGAACCAAAAAAAGTACAGTACCACTGTGTATTGGTGTCGATATGACAACACGATAAGTTTCATGAATTTCAACTAAGTTTTGGATGTACTACTAGATTTTATAAATCAAGATTATCAATGTTTGAAATTTCTTGCATGGGGAGTAAACATGCACCCAGTGACACACATGTGTTTTTCCAATCCATTTAGGTGCACTGTCACGTGTGCATGTAGCTCAAATTTGATTTTTGCACATTATAACCCTATAAAATCAATCAATGTACCAAAACGTCTTAATGATCTCTGTTTTTTTTTTCAAATTAAAACGTCCCTCCTTTGGTAACAAATGTTCACCATGGAAAATTTTAACATGCATCGTAGTTGTCTGTGTGCGTCTGGGGGGCGTCTGGTAGTATACTATGAGTTGTGAGCCACCGTGTGGGATTGGCCGTTTTGTGAGGCATGTGCCACATCAAAGTTGTGAATTAATTATTTAAAACATTACACAACCCTTTCATACATACATGTTTGGGCCACATGCAATCGGTGGTTGTCCTACACGACACTCACTCGCGTGTGACGCTTTCTGTGGGCCCGTGAGGTCGTCGTCCATCACTTCGACCTATAGCCTGCAGAGAGGTTAATTTGACCTGCAAGGTTGATTCTTTTTTGCTTGTGTTACGGTGGGAGTATATAGTACACGTCAAAGAGGTGGGAGGAGACCAGCATATATATACTACGTACGCGTCCATGAACACACCTCACTCAGTGTGGGGACTTTTCGATTTCTGAGGCACGTGCCACATCAAAGTTGTGCATTGGCTATTTAAACATCACACAGCACCTCTTTGGGCCACATGCATGTGCAGGAGGTGGTTATCCTAGGACAATCACGTGTGACGCTTCCATCTATGGGCCCGCGAGGTCATCGTCCATATGCATGCATCACTTTAACCTGCATCGATCGGGAGAGGTTAATTAATTTCACCATCAAGTAGGGTTCTTTTTGGTTTGTATTACTGTAGGAGCATATAGTATGCGTCGAAGAGGGGGGAGGGGACCAGCATATATACTACGCTTCATGAACATCACTCTGTCTGGGGACTTTATGGTTTTCGAGGCATGTGCCACATCAAAGTTGTGCATTTTGGGTATTCAAACATCACAACCACACACACCTCCATACATATGTTTGGCCCACATGCAAAGCGATGGCGTTTGTCCTCTGGCACCCATTCACGCAGTTACCAGCGATATCGATGCTTTCCATCTGTGGGCCCGCTTGGTCCATCACTACTTTGATCGACAGCGCGAGAGGTTAATTTGACTTAGGAGGGGATTATTTTTTGGTTTATATTACGGTATATAGGTCATGCTCTGGGATGACATGATATAGTTTGAGCACATATGCATGTGTACGCATGAATCCCTCCCACCGAGTCAAAGTGGGCAGCAGGGGGAGGGGCAGCGCACCACGACACGTCATGATCCGATCTCGCTCTTTGTGGGGACTATACGATTTTTGATGCAACGCGCCACATCAATGTTGTGCATGGTATTCAAATAGCATGCACGCATCACCTGCATACATACATATTCATGCAGTGGCAGTCTTCAAACGGTATTGTCCCTCACGTGGCTATCGGCGGCAAGCCTATATAATCGTGGGCCCGCAAGGACATCCATGATCACTTTGACCGACAACAAGATAGGTTATCATGCATGGTGGATTCTTCTTCTTTGGTTCGTGTTATCGTAGTAGGTCATGGTGAGATTCTAGACCTAAGTTTGAGCGCATACGTACATATGCATGCATATGAATCCCCGTCATCGGCTCGAAGTGTGGTGTGACATACATATATACAACGCGTCGTCAACTAACCCTCACTCCATGTGGGGATTTCTGGTTCCAAAGCATGGTGCCCATCAAAGTTTTGTTCCATTGGGTATTCAAACATCAACACTGATCCATACATATGTTTGCGCCACATGCAGGCAGTGGTTGTCTTCGGGGACTAGCTACTTGCGTGATTATTGGCGAGCTAGCCCATCTCTGGGGTCACATGGACGTCCATCACTTTGACCAACAACAAGAGAGAGGTTGTACGGCCAAGGTGGATTCTTCTTGGTCTGTTTTACGATACATCTTGGTGAGATGCCCTCTCCCACCGACTGAAAGTGTGTGTGTGTGTGTGTGTGTGTGTGTGTGTGTGTGTGTGTGTGTTTGAAGGGGGGGACTGCTACTTCGCACTTTGATAGGTAAACCTCCATGGGGTCGGGGATGTCCGGTTAATTTGCGAGGCATGTGCCGCATCAAAGTTGTGAATTGGGTATTTAAATATCACACCACCTTTTTCATACATATAGTTGGGCTACCCGCAGGTGGTTCGTATGTGGTCTCACCCCATCTCGCGCCAGAAGCACACATTTCTGGGCCCGCACACGATCCACCTTTCACTGGAAACGAAAGGGGGGCGTGGTTTGACCATGATGGACTCACATAGGTTTAGTGTACGGTAGGGTGATATGTTAGACCTAGCAATTTGGGGGCATGCGTTCATAGCTAGGATTCCCCTCCTGCTGACACAAGGGGGGGCAAGCAATATTGTGCGCTTTGTGAGACAGGTGCCACATCGAAGTTGTGCATTTGGTATTTGAACATCAAACCACCATTTTAATTCATATTTTTGGTCCACATGCAAGTGTGTTCGTGTTCTGACCCTTTCCCGCGTTCTTTTCGCCAAATTTATAAACATTAGACAAGTCGAATGACGCAATAGACATGGTTCACTCACACTACCCGTGTGCCACGCCGGTGCCCCTGTCACTCACATCAGCACAGTAAATTGGGCTCCACGAGGCTTCCCTCGCAATCTCAAAAATGTCTACCTGCCTGCAGGGTTTTTCTGTTTGATAAGACACGGTTATTATGTTTCGACCGTGTGTGATGTTTGTTGTTCCCGCTCCCGCCTGCATCCCTCAAAAATATATGCCCGACTGGAGGGTTTTTCTGTTTGATAATACACGGTTGTTATCTCGGGACAGTGTGCGATGCATCATCCAAATTTTCAATAGCCCCGGCATTTTACTCCCGCGTAGTAAAATTTTCACTAGCCGCGTCATTTCCTCAAACACCCCTCCCCCCCCCCCCCCCCCCCAAAAAAACTCCTCGTGCATGTGCACACACACACACCCCACCACAACCCCTCCCTCGCTCAAAACCCTAGCAAGGTCGCCGCCGCCACTGCCAGAAGGCCCCCATTGTCAACATCTGCCGCTTTGCCTGTGCAGCTTACCCACCAATCTCCATACCCTAGCTACCATGCGTTTCTTAGATGACGCCTGCCAAACGCCCCTTTCCCAAAGATCCCCGTCCCCATCCCCAATTCCAGAGCGTCGCAGCCTAAGCCCGGCTATGCTTTCCGTGGAGCTCGAGGAGCGACTGGCCCAAAAGAGGTGTATCGCAGCCTCTTCGCTCGACGTCGCCGAGGTGGCCGCCGCGGAAGCTGACGACCATTACTGGCCGCAGGCTCTCAATCAGCGGGCTAGAGTATGCGGGTATGTCGCGGACGCCAGCTACGACGTCGAGGTCATCGACAGCGATGGCCTGACGTGGGCTATGTCACAGGTTAAGTGGCCCACCCCCAACCCCTCGGGTTCAACCGTCGTCGATCTCATCCATGGCCCCGCCGCCGATCTCCTCTGGCTCGCTGTCCAGAATTCGCCATCCTACATCGCCATCGAGCCCCTTTTGTCATTTCCGAAGGACACATTATGCGACGCTGGCTTGGGATCCACAGCTGCCAAGTTAGACCTCATCAACGGCGACCACGAGGAGGGCACCCTCTCCGGCTCTTCCAAGGGGAAAGAGCCCATCTGCGACATCAGGGAGGGCACCCTATAGCCGTGCTCTTCCAAAGGGAAGAAGCCCATCTGCAACAACATGGAGCGCACCCAGGGTCCATGCTCTTCCCACGGGAACGAGCCCATCTGTGACAAGTGAGGAAACCCATGATTTGTCTTGTCATGCCTCTTCACATGGGGGGAACCCATGATTTGTTTTGTCGAGTCCCTTTTGTAGTGTAGTGAGAATATGTCCAGTTTTAATTGCTATATTTGGTTGTTTGCACTATGCCTTGTTTATTTCAGTTGGTCACAATGTGATGCTCTATATGTGCAACTATTTATTGTGTAGTACATTTTCATCAATATCAGTTTCAAACATACCGATAGGAATGCATATATTTGCTTGTTGTTAAGCCTGTTATAGCTAGCATATGCCTCTTTTAAAGTTTTTTGGTTGTTCGGTTGTTTGTAGTTTGCATATGTCTAGTTTCAAATGCTATCTTTGGTTGTTCGTAGTATGCCTTGTTTATTCCAGTTATTCACAACGTGATGTTCTATATGTGCAAGTATGAATTGTGCAGTTCAATTTCATCAGCACCAGTTTCAACAATACCACTATGAATGACCACATTTGGTTGTTGTTAAGCATGTTGTAGTTAACATGCCTTTCCATTTTTATTTAACAATAACCAGTGTACTTAGACCGGCACAATACCAGTTTGAATGACTATATTTGCTTGTTGTTAAATGTTAGGCCTGTTGCAGTTAACACACCTTTCCACTTCTTGTTTTGCTTAACTAGCGTGCTTAAACCTGCACACTGAAGCTATCATTTGGAGATTATTCTGTCTGCCATGGATATATTCGGTTGATGTTTAGCCTGTTGTGCTTAACATGCCTCTCGATGTACTTACATAGGACAATTTTGGGAACGACTCCTGTTTTTCATCGAGGTTAGTTTCATCCCATGGCTTATGTATACTCACTGTTCAGGATATCGGTAGCTGGTACCATATAGGTCGGGGGCTGATAAGGGACTAATCGATGAATCAAACTTTTAACTGAATATATCTGTAACCCATTTATCGGTAGGTTAACTAGGGCCATATCTAATATATCTGAGGCTACATAGCAACATGCACTGTACTGAATGTTTAAATATGCAATCCTAGGCTACATAGCAACAAGGAAGAGTGTTACCTTAATGTTCTGATGATGTCTAGATATACGTAGAAGAGCAGCAACAACAACACAACATCAGTTAATCAGTCGATAATTTGTAAAAATGCAATAAACTCCCTTCGGCCCATAATATAAGATGTTAATTCATCCAATATGTGAGTATATTGGATGTTATAAGATATTATATAATGGGACAGAGGGAGTGTTGTACTACAACATTGTGCAATTGTTGTTTAGCTTCTAATATTAACTTGGTGCTTTTAGGTACATATGTCATTGGTAAAGATCCGCGCTTCGACCCTTTCTGCGTATGGGGCAATGAGATATTGATGAACCAGCATCAACTGAGGAAGCTAATAAAGATTGTTAGTAAAATGGGTCAAAATATGGCAATTAAACTATTTGTTTACACTTTATCCAAGACAACAGCGAACTGCAGGATGGTAAGTAAGAACTCTGCAGCCTTCTTTTTACTGCCCATAATGAGTTGTGTTAGGTGACAATGTCTGAATATTTTTCCTTTGCATTGGTTCCAATGCCGCTTACTCAAGATTACCTCTCAAACTACATGATTAGTGGGCATGCAAAGGTTAAAGTATTTCTACCAGAACACGATGACTATCTAGATGTGTTCATGAAGACAGTGAAGGATGGGCGGTCAGCCATCACAAGGGGTTGGACTAGAGTCGTGCGTGGCTTCTGCATGGAGGAGGGCACAATATGGGCATTCCGCTTCACCTTGTTCAGCAACCAGAATGTATTTCGCCTCTTTCTTTACCGTCTTTAATAGTACAAGTATACAACTGTGGTTCATCATTCTTTATTTGGTGCTTATGTAATTCGTGAACATATGTATCTGTGAATCGAATAATGCATTGGTTGTTTGAACCTGATGGATATGAATAAAGCTGTAGCATACTTTCAAATTCAAATTCGGTACAATTTTAAATAGCAGCAATTAAATTAGGGTGAAATTACACTCTGCATGTCGTTACGGCGCACACGGTTGGTAAAACACAAACGTGTGTGATATACACCATGATCTGACACGGTTCACAGAGAGGAAATATGTGCGAGCATGCACAAAGTTGCCGTTTGCAAAGCTTGTGTGATGTTAGACAATATCACAAACGGTGCTTGCAAACTAACTGTTTGTGATAGTTGCCTTATCATACACGATTTACAATCATGAACTGTTTCTAATGTGGTACGCATCATAAACGTTGCACCACAGAATAGCGTGTGTGATAGTTATCATGTATGACACTGTTACGATAGTCCGACGTTTCATAATCCTATCCGACACTCATACGTTGATTAGCTAATCTTCTTAATTAGTTATCGCATACGGTTCAGCAAAAGTGAATGTGTGTGATTGTCTGCTTATCATACACATTTTATAATCGTGAACTGTTTGTGATGAGCCGCGCATCATAAACGTAGCACCACAGAATACTGACTGCGATGGTAATGCCAGCACACACGAGTAGCAAGGATGGAGCGTTTGGGATATTAGATATATTCCAAACAGTTGTGTGAAGAATCGCGTTTGTGATAGGTGCGGGCATCGCATACGCTTTGTTCTGGAAAACGTATGCATTACTACTCCCTATCCCCGATGGTTTCTGGGTCGTGTGGGAAGGACCCCCTATCACCCACACTCGCTAGGCGACAGTTTAAAATGCCGTCGCGGAAAGGGGTTAAAAACTGTTTGTATCGCACCTTGTTGTACTAGTGTCCCCCCGGCGGAATCGCTCCGCCTGAGGGTAAAAGTGCTCCTGCCCAAGTTCCGCCTCGAGACGGCGGCGAACCTTCCTGAAATTCCTCTCCTTATTTTTTCTAGGTTAAAAGACCTTATGTACCAGAAGATGGGCACCGAAGGTGGGCCAGGTAGCCCACTACCCACCAAGGCGCGCCTGGAGGGGGTGGCGCACCCTGGTGCCTAGTGGGCACCTGGGTGGCCCCTCCGGTAGTTCTTTTCTCTAGTATTTTTTATATATTCCAAAATAATTCTCCGTAAAATTTTAGCTCATTTGGAGATGTGCAGAATAGGTATCTCTGACATAGCTTTTTCAGGTCCAGAATTCCAGCTGTCGGTATTCTCCCTCTTTGTGTAAACCTTGCATATTATGAAGGAAAAGGCATTAGAATTACTCCACAAAGTATTATAATGAAAAAAAACACTATAAATAACAGTAGGAAAACATGGTGCAAAATGGACGTATCAACTCACCCAAGCTTAGACCTCGCTTGTCCTCAAGCGAAAACCGATATCGAAAATCATGTCCACATCTTTAGAGAGAGAGGTGTTGATAAAAACAAAATATGAAGCATAAACTTTATCATAAAACTTCATATGAGCAAGTAAAAATTCATCACAACATCGAAGTATGAAGCATAAACTTTCTTGAAAACTAACAAACTATGTTCTCAGTCAACTTTGCAATTACAATTCATCATATTTTCAGGAAGGGTCTCGTATCGGAGACTTTTGGCAAGCCCACATACTCAACCATCATTTAGTCTTCTATGATTGCTAACACTCAAAACATATATATGAGCAAAAAGTTTCAACCAGACACATAGAAAGATAGGGGCTTATAGTTTCGCCTCCCAAATTATTCACCTCAAGGGTGATGTCAATAATAATAATTCATGATCACTCACATCCAACTGGATATATGTGCCTAGATCTTTTCCCACCACATGGTGCTTGCAAAAGAGAAAATAAAAAGGAATAGAGGGGAATACTTTGACTCTTCCATAAAAAGTAAATACATAAAAGTAAAAGATAGGCCCTTCGCAGAGGGAAACAGAGGTTGTCATGCGCTTTTTGGTTTTGTATGCACAATCTCTTAATGCAAAAGAACGTCATGTTATATTGCCCCTTATGATAGCAACCATTATTGTGCAGTCTGTCGCTTTTATTACTTTGCCATCACAAGTTCGTACAATGCTTATTTTCCTTTACACCAAAAGATTAAACACATTTAGAAGCAATTTTTATTGCCTTATGCACCGATGACAACTTACTTGAAGGATCTTACTCAATCCATAGGTAGGTATGGTGGACTCTCAAAACATGAATTTGGGTTTAAGGTTTTTGGATGCACAAGTAGTATCTCTACTTAAAGCGGATTTTTTGCTAGCAAAAATATTGGGCAAGTACCACATGTTAGAGGATCTATGACAATATAACTTCTATGTGAATATGAACAAACATAAATCATTGCGTTGTCTTCCTTGTCCAACATCAACAATTTGGCATAAAATATTTAATGGGGGCTCACAATCATAAAAGATGTCCAACATGATATATTTGTATGTGAATCTTCTCTTCCCTTATTAATTCTTTCATGAATTGCATCATTGACCAATGCTATGTTTGTCAACTTTCAATAAATTTTACCACTTATACTTTCCCTTATGTGATGTCATTAATTACCATAAGATTAGCATATGATCTTTCTCATTATTTACTTTATTTTGATTGAAACAAGAAAGTAAAGAAGCAAAAAACTCAAACTAATCTTTATTATATAACTCTCACTCGATTACACAGATAGATAGATCATGAAACTAGCACTTGAAAATAGATCATACTAAACTTTTATTCAACTAAACCACGGAATAACTAAGGATCAGACTAAAAACTGGTGAAGATAATAAAAGTGATGGGGATATGATACCAGGGCATCTCCCCCAAGCTTGGCACAAGCCAAGGGGAGTGCCCATACCCGTGTACTCAAGTCTCCTTCTTTAACGATGGTGGTGGTGTTGAGGTACTATCATTCTTCATCTCCAACTTACGCTTGAGGACAAAAATTTTCTCCCTCAAGTCATTGTTTTCTTGCTCAAGCTTCAATATCCTTTTGCATCATGTCGCCTTGATTTCCTGCAGAAAATGGGATGGGATAAATTGAACCTTAGATTTGTTTCCTCTGTTAGGGAGGCTTTACTTCTTGAATTCCACATGCATATCTCCAGGTTGAGGTAGTGGATCTTCATCTTCATTAGAGCTATCATCCCTTGTTTCTTCCATGTCGACGTCTTCCTCCTCATCCGTGGTCCAACCATAATGATCCACATCCCCATAAACCATTGGGTTTGCAATATATTAAGAGTTTTTATCTTGGAAAACAAGTAGACGATAGGAAAACGGAGTCGGGAAGGTGCTCGAGGGGCCCACTACCCACCAGAGCGCGCTAGGTGGGGCAGGCGCGCCCTGGTGCCTAATGGGGACCTGGGTTGCCTTCCAGGTTGTTTTATATTTATTTTTCTAATATTCCAAAACTGACAGAAAATATTTTTGCGGAATTTTTGGAGTCGGTTTACTTCCCGTATCACGTACCTCTTCCTTTTTAGGGTTCTAGAGTGTTCTCAAAGGTCTCTTTTATGTATTCCTCCGGGGTCGTGTTTGAATAAAATTAGTTTCAACATTAATAGGTGTACCTGAGATATAGTGCTTAATTCTTTGCCCATTGACCACCTTCGGGTTAGTGCCTTCGGCATTATTGATCTTAATAGCTCCAGAACGATAAACTTCTTCGATGATATATGGTCCTTCCCATTTGGAAAGGAGTTTTCTTGCAAAAAATATAAAACGAGAATTGTACAATAGAACATATTCACAAAATTTGAATTCCCTCTTTTGGATTCTTTTTTCATGCCATCTTTTGACTTTTCTTTAAACAGTTTGGCATTTTCATAGGCTTGGGTTCTCCATTCATCTAGTGAGCTAATATCAAATAACCACTTTTCACTGGCAAGTTTAAAGTCATAGTTGAGTTCTTTAATTACACAATATGATTTATGTTCTAACTCAAGAGGCAAGTGACAAGCTTTTCCATAAACCATTTTGTATGGAGACATACCCATAGGATTTTTATAAGCTGTTCTATAGGCCCAAAGTGTGCCATCAAGTTTCTTAGACCAATTCTCTAGGGACATATTGACAGTTTTTTGTAATATCAACTTTATTTCTCTGTTGCTAAGTTCAACTTGACCACTAGATTGAGGATGATAGGGTGATGCAATTCTATGGTTGAAATCATATTTAGCAAGTAATTTATATAAAGCACCATGAATAAAATGTGAACCACCATCAGTCATTAAGTATCTAGGGACTCCAGACCTCGGGAAAACAACTTCTTTAAGCATTTTAATGGAGGTGTTATGATCAGCACTACTAGTTGGAATAGCTTCTACCCACTTAGTGACATAATCAACAGCAACCAAAATATGTGTATACCCATTAGAGGAAGGAAAGGGTCCCATGTAATCAAAACCCAAACATCAAATGGTTCAACAACAAGTGAATAATTCATAGGCATTTCCTGACGTCTACCAATATTTCCAATTCTTTGACATTCATCACAAGATAAAACAAACTTACGAGCATCCTTGAAAAGAGTAGGCCAATAAAAACCATATTGTAATACCTTGTGTGCAGTTCTATCTCCCGCATGATGCCCTCCATAAGCTTCGGAGTGACATTTCCGTAGGATTTGTTCCTGTTCATGCTCAGGTACACAATGTCTAATAATGCCATCTACTCCTTCTTTATAAAGATGTGGGTCATCCCAAAAGTAATGTCTTAAGTCATAGAAGAATTTTTTCTTTTGTTGGTAGGTGAAACTAGGTGGTATAAATTTAGCAACAATATAATTAGCATAGTCAGCATACCAAGGAGTATTATGAGAAGCATTTATGACAGCTAGTTGTTCATCAGGGAAGCTATCATCTATAGGTAGTGGGTCATCAAGAATATTTTCTAACCTATACAAGTTATCATCAACGGGATTCTCAGCTCCCTTCCTATCAGTGATGTGCAAGTCAAATTCTTGTAGCAAAAGAACCCACCTAATAATTCTAGGTTTAGCATCTTTCTTTTCCATAAGATATTTAATAGCAGCATGATCGGTGTGAACAATTACTTTAGAATCAACAATGTAATGTCTGAATTTATCACAAGCAAACACAACTGCTAGAAATTCTTTTTCAGTAGTAGCATAATTTCTTTGGGCACTGTCTAGTGTTTTACTAGCATAATGGATATAACATTTAATTTTTTAGCAACTCTTTGTCCTAGAACAGCACCAATAGCATAATCACTAGCATCACACATCATTTGAAAAGGCAAGTTCCAATCACATGGTTGAACAATAGGTGCAGAAGTTAAGGCTTTCTTAAGTGTTTCAAAGGCTTCTACACAATCATCATCAAAAACAAATGGAACATCCTTTTGCAAAATATTAGTAAGAGGCCTAGAAATTTTAGAGAAGTCTTTAATAAACCTCCTATAGAAACCAGCATGACCAAGGAAACTACGAATACCTTTAATATCTTTAGGCTAGCAAATAGATTGAGAAGCGACCAACCAAGAAACAAAAACGATCATAAACGA
Organism: Thinopyrum elongatum; assembly: GCA_011799875.1. Lineage (NCBI taxonomy): Eukaryota > Viridiplantae > Streptophyta > Magnoliopsida > Poales > Poaceae > Thinopyrum > Thinopyrum elongatum. Next base: position 496,204,559 of record CM022300.1, read on the forward strand.
GTATTGAACATAACTAACACCGAATAATGCACCACAAGTAGGATGTAACCTCATTGCATAACTATTGACTTTCGTGATTGCATAGGGAATCACAAACCTTAACACCAATATTCTTACTAAAGCATAATTGCTCACCAACGTGACTCACATATTACTATCTTCATATCTCAAAACTATTACAAGGAATCAAGTTTATAATATCCAATGATCTTCATGAAAGTTTTTATTATATCCCCCTTGAATATCTATCACTTTGGGACTAATTTAATATATTACCATTGCTACTAACAAGCTCTCAAATAAATTTAAGTGAAGCATGAGAGCACGTATTTCTTCAAAAAATTAAAACACCACCGTGCTCAAAAATATATAAGTGAAGTACTAGAGCAATTCCATAGCTCAAAAAATTTAAGTGAAGCACACAGAGCAATTCTAACAAATCATAGCATCACAATGGCTCTCTCAAATAGGTGTGTCTAGTAAGGATGATTGTGACAAACTAAAAGGAAAACAAGAAAAGACTCATATAATACAAGATGCTCCAAGCAAAACTCATGATATGTGACGAATAAAAATATAGCTCCAAGTAAAATTACCGATTGTCGTTAGAAGAAAGAGGGGCTTGATACGTCTCCAATGTATCAATAATTTATGAAGTATCCATGCCATGTTTACAACAATTTTATATGGTTTTGGTATGATTTGATTAGAACTAACCCAGTCTGACGTTGTTTTCAACAGAACTACCGTGGTGTCATTTTTTTGTGCAGAAATAAAAGTTCTCGGAATGGGCTGAAAATTTACGGTGATTTTTAATGGACCAAAAGAGACCCCCGAAGCACCAGAGCTGGGCCAGGAAGTGACCGAGGTGGCCACAAGCCACCAGGGCGCGCCCTGGGGGGTAGGGCGCGCCCCTACGGCTTGTGGGCACCTCGGGCACCCCCTTGACGTGAGACCAACGCCAAAAATTCTTATAAATACCCAAACCTCCGAAAAGAACCCTAGATAGGAAGTTCCACCACCGCAAGCCTCTGTAGCCACAAAAAATCAATCTAGGCCCTCTCCGGCACCCTACCGGAGGGGGCCATCATCACCGGAGGCCATGGAGGAGGAAGCCGGAGGGGGCCATCATCATCATGGAGACCAAGGACCAGAGGGATAACCTCTCCCCATCTAGGGGGGGCATGGAGGATGAAGCACAAGGGGTAGACTCTCTCCCCCTCTCTCTCGGTGGCGCCGGAGTGCCGCCGGGGGAACCATCGCCGCGGTGATCATCTTCATCAACATCACGATCTTCATCTCCTTCCTCATCTCTTTTAAGCGGTCCACTCTCCCGCACCCCGCTGTAATCCCCTACTTGAACATGGTGCTTTATGCCACATATTATGATCCAATGATGTGTTGCCATCCTATGATGTTTTGAGTAGATTTCTTTTGTCTTTTGGGTTGATTGATGATCTAGATTGGTTAGAGTTGTATGTTTTATTTTGGTGCTGTCCTATGGTGCCTTCCGTACCGCACACACGTGAAGGATTCCCGCTGTAGGGTGTTGCAATACATTCATGATTCGCTTATAGTGGGTTGCTAGAGTGACAGAAGCTTAAACCCGAGTAAGTGGGTTGTTGCGTATGGGATAAAGGGGACTTGATACTTTAATGCTATGGTTGGGTTTACCTTAATGATCTTTAGTAGTTGTGGATGCTTGCTAGAGTTCCAATCATAAGTGCATATGATCCAAGTAGAGAAAGTATGTTAGCTTATGCTTCTCCCTCATAAAAAATTGCAATAATGATTACCGATCTTGTTAACAATTGCCTAGGATAATTCCGCACACCGATCCATCATTATTACACACTCGCTATTTATAATATATAGTAATATATTCTAACTTTATGACAACAGCACCTATTTTTATATTTTAGTTCTCCGATATCATGCAAAGTTATCCTCTTCATATCCACAACGTAGTTTTATTTCTCGTTTCTAGATGGAAGCAAATGTTCGGTGTACGTAGAGTCGTATCAGTGGTAGATATGACTTGAGAGAATATTGATCTTACCTTTAGCTCCTTGTGGGTTCAACACTCCATACTTATCACTTCCACTATGGAAATTGCTACGATGATTCCTTGCACTTGGGGATTATCAAGCTCTTTTCTAGCGCCGTTGCCGGGGAGCAATAGCATGGGGTTGATATTCTCGTGTGTGCTTGTTTGCTTCCTTCACTAAGTAGATTTTGTTTTCCCTTTTATTTTATTTTCTTTAGTTGTGGGTGAAAAAAACAAAAAAAATAAAAAATGCAAAATGCAAAAAAAATTACTTGCCTCTTATGCCTAAAAACGTTTTCAAAAAGTGAAGTGATTGGAAGGTTATGCATTGGAGAAGTGAGGGTCGACCTTGAACACTTGTGTTCATGCTCATGGAAACAATGTTGAATTTTTCATGGAAGTTTCTCAAAAATAATTATCCCCTTGTATATATCCATTGTATTATAAAAATAATGTACCAAGTTTTGGCTTTAGGATGATTAGATTGCTTGTTTGCTTTGTGCAGTGCAACAACAGAAACTTTGTCTGTAGTGCGTGAATTTACGTTTTTTACTGGAACATCAAAAGTTTTTCAAATTTTTACACAGTACTGATATGCAAATTTTTTATTTTTTCCTATTTTTTCAGAATTTTTGGAGTTACATACGTATACGAAATTTTCAGATTGCTACAGACTGTCTTGTTTTTGACAGATTCTGTTTTCTATGTGTTGTTCACTTATTTTGATGAATCTATGGGTAGTATCGGGGGGTATGAACCATGGTGAAGTTGGAATACAGTATATATAATGCTAATATGAAATTGGAATGAGTTTAGAACAGTACCTAATGGTAGTGATTTGCTTTATTATACTAATGGATCTCACAAGGTTTTTTTTGTTAAGTTTTGTGTGGATGAAGTGTTCAAGCTTGGGGATGCCCAAGGCATCCCAAGTAAATATTTCAAGGATACTCAAGCATCTAAGCTTGGGGATGCCCCGGTTGGCGTCCCATCTTTCTTCTTCAACAATTATCGGTATACCTCGTTTTTGTTTTGTTCACATGATATGCGTCTTTTGTGTTTATTTTTCTTTTCTTTTCCTTTATGCACCATGATAGTATGAGATAGTCCTTCATTGATTTATATAATGCTTCATGTGCTTCACTTAAATCTTTTGAGTATGGCTTTATAGAATGCTCTTTGTGCTTCACTTAAATCTTTTGAGTATGGCTTTATAGAATGCTTCGTGTGCTTCACTTATATATTTTGAGCTTGGATATTGGTCAATCTATATTAAACTGTAGAATGCTCTATGAACTTCACTTATATCTTTTAGAGTATGAATAAAATTATCATCGAAATTTGGCTTGGAAGAGTATCATTAAAATATCATGCCTAGCTAAAAAGGCATTAAAGAAAAGCGCGTGTTGGGAGACAACCCAATATTTATCCTTACTGTTTTTGTGTGTTCACATGATTAAGCTACTGTATTAATCATGTTTTATAGCTTTTGTTTCAATAAAGTGCCAAGTAAAGCCTTTTGGGATAGTGTGGTTGATAGTTGACTTGATTCTATGCAAAAATAGAAACTTTTGCGTCCAGTAAAAGAATTGTTAAAATTCACTGGGACATGGAAAAACTCTAAAAAAATTACAGAGGATTTATATACAAATTTTCTATGTTTTCCTCACTTTTCAGAAGTTTGGAGTAACAGAAGTATGTGTATAATTCAGATCTTTACAGACTGTTTTGTTTTTGACAGATTCTGTTTTCGATGCATAGTTTGCTTGTTTTCTAGTTTCTATGGCTTATATTGCTTAATACAAATTGTGGAAATTATAGAGTACAGTAGGCATTATGTGGAAAAAATTATGAATCTTGTCTTGACAGTACCCAAGTGAATGATTTGTTTTATTATACTAACGGAGCTCACGAGTTTTCTGTTGAGTTTTGTGTGATTGAAGTTTTCAAGTTTTGGGTGAGATATCGATATGAGAAGAATGAAGATTGGCAAGAACCTAAGCTTGGGGATGCCCAAGGCACCCCAAGGTAATATTCAAGGAAGACTCAAGCGCCTAAGCTTGGGGATACCCCGGAAGGCATCCCCTCTTTCGTCTTCAAAACTATCGATATACCTTACTTGGAGCTATATTTTTATTCGTCACATGATATGTGTTTTGCTTGGAGCGTATTTTCATTTTACTGGATGTTTGAATAAAATCATTGGATCTTAAATCTTTAATGAGAGAGAGTCCTCACATGGATATTTAACTACTTGACTACTCATAGTTCTTCACTTATATCTTTTTGGAGTAGTTTGTCATTTACTCTCGTGCTTCACTTATATCCTATGAGTAAATGGTTGAATGAATTGAATATCATAAATCTGAAATTATATATGTTTCATATGCTTATCCCATGGGGAGTAATGACTTCACATATAAGAAGTATAGGTGGTAAAATTTATTGAAAGGTAGCAAACACAACATTGGTCACTTGAACAATTCATGAAAGAATATTAAAGGAAGAGAGATTTCACAAATAAATATACTATCTTGGACATCTTCTATGATTGTGAGCCCCATTAATTATTTTCAAACTTGAGCAAATTAGTTGAAGTTGGACAAGAAAGACATCGTAATGAGTTATGTTTGGGTATATTTGTATAGAAGTTATATTGTTATGGATCCTCCAACATGTGGTGCTTGCTTAGGACCTTTTGCTAGCCAAAATTTTGTACTAAGTAGAGATACTACTTGTGCATCCAAAAACCCTTGAACCCCATTTCTTGCCATGAGTGTCCACCATATCTACCTATGGATTGAATAAGATCCTTCAAGTAAGTTGTCATCGGTGCATAAAGCAATAAAAATTGCTCCTAAATATGTTTGATCCTTTAATGTAAAGGAAAATAAGTGTTGTATGAACTTGTGATGGTAAAGAAATAAAAGCAACGGACTGCATAATAAAGGTTGCTATCACAAAGGGCAATACAATGTGACGTTCCTTTGCATTAAGGGTTTGCACATCCAAAATTAAAAAGCACATGACAACCTCTGCTTCCCTCTGCGAAGGGCCTATCTTTTACTTTCATGTATTTACTTTTATGCAAGAATCAATAGTATTCCTTCTTATTTCAACCTCAATTATTCTTTAGTTGGCAAGCATCATATGGTGGGGAAAGATCCAAGCATATATGGCCATTCAAATATATTTGATCTTGAATTATTATTGTTGACAATTATCTATATGGTAAATAAGTTGGGAGGCGAAACTTTAAGCCCCTATCTTTCTCTGTGTTCGATGGATGCTATTTGTTCTAAAAATATGCTTTGAGTGTTAGCAATCATGGAAGACTATATGATAGTTGAGTATGTGGAATTTGCTAAATCAAAGCTCTTACATAGACCCTTCTTGAAAATAAGATGAATTGCAATTGTTTGGTGACCGAGAACATAGTTTATTAGTTTTCAAGAAACTTTATGATCTATACTTTAACATGTGAATAGCTTGTCACTTGATCATGAGAAGTTTTATGAGATGAGCCACTGTTTATGATATATAATGATGCTAGAAAAAGTGATTAAAATTATTATTGATCAAACTTATGCACTATGCTAGCATTCACACTTCATAAATTATTTCTTTTATCATTTACCTACTCGAGGACGAGCAGGAATTAAGCTTGGGGATGCTGATACGTCTCCAATGTATCTATAATTTATGAAGTATTCATGCCATGTTTACAACAATTTTATATGGTTTTGGTATGATTTGATTAGAACTAACCCGGACTGACGCTGTTTTCAGCAGAACTACTATGGTGTCGTTATTTTGTGCAGAAATAAAAGTTCTCGGAATGGGCTGAAAATTTACGGTGATTTTTTATGGACCAAAAGAGACCCCCGAAGCACCAGAGCTGAGCCAGGAAGTGACCGAGGTGGCCACAAGCCGCCAGGGCGTGCCCTGGGGGGTAGGGCACGCCCCTACGGCTTGTGGGCACCTCGGGCACCCCCTTGACGTGAGACCAATGCCAAAAATTCTTATAAATACCCAAACCTCTGAAAGAACCCTAGATCGGAAGTTCCACCGCCGCAAGCCTCTGTAGCCACGAAAAATCAATCTAGGCCCTCTCCGGCACCCTGCCGGAGGGGGCCGTCATCACCGGAGGCCATGGAGGAGGAAGCCGGAGGGGGCCATTATCACCATGGAGGCCAAGGACTAGAGGGAGAACCTCTTCCCATCTAGGGGGGAGGCCATGGAGGATGAAGCACAAGGGGGAGACTCTCTCCCCCTCTCTCTCGGTGGCGCCATAGTGCCGCCGGGGGAACCATCGTCGCGGTGATCGTCTTCATCAACATCACCTTCCTCATATCTTTTAAGCGGTCCACTCTCCCGCACCCCGTTGTAATCCCCTACTTGAACATGGTGCTTTATGCCACATATTATGATCCAATGATGTGTTGCCATCCTATGATGTTTTGAGTAGATTTCTTTTGTCTTTTGGGTTGATTGATGATCTAGATTGGTTTGAGTTGTATGTTTTATTTTGGTACTGTCCTATGGTGCCTTCCGTGCCATGCACACATGAAGGATTCCCGCTGTAGGGTGTTGCAATACGTTCATGATTCGCTTATAGTGGGTTGCTAGAGTGACAGAATCTTAAACCCGAGTAAGGGGGTTGTTGCGTATGGGATAAAGGGGACTTGATACTTTAATGCTATGGTTGGGTTTTACCTTAATGATCTTTAGTAGTTGTGGATGCTTGCTAGAGTTCCAATCATAAGTGCATATGATCCAAGTAGAGAAAGTATGTTAGCTTATGCCTCTCCCTCATATAAAATTGCAATAATGATTACCGATCTTGTTAACAATTGCCTAGGATAATTCTGCACACCGATCCATCATTATTCCACACTCGCTATTTATAATATGTAGTAATATATTCTAACTTTATGATAACAGCACCTATTTTTATATTTTAGTTCTCCGATATCATGCAAAGTTATCCTCTTCATACCCACAACGTAGTTTTATTTCTAGCTTCGAGATGGAAGTAAACGTTCGGTGTACGTAGAGTCGTATCAGTGGTAGATAGGACTTGAGAGAATATTTATCTTACCTTTAGCTCCTTGTGGGTTCGACACTCCATACTTATCACTTCCACCTTTGGAAATTGCTACGATGATTCCTTGCACTTGGGGATTATCAGGGATGCCTTCCGGGGAATCCCCAAGCTTAGTTGCTTGGTTCTCCTTGAATATTACCTTGGGGTGCCATGGGCATACCCAAGCTTAGGCTCTTTTCACTCCTTATTCCTTCATCCATGGTGATCTCACCCGAAACTTGAAAACTTCAATCACACAAAACTTAACAAAACCTTCGTGAGATCCATTAGTATAATAAAGCAAATCACCACTTTAAGTAATGTTGCAAAACCATTCGTATTTTATTATTGAATTATACCTACTGTATTCTAACTTTACCATGGCTTATACCCCCCAATACAATCCATGGATTCATCAAAACAAGCACACAATGCAACGACAACAGAATCTGTCAAAAACAGAATAGTCTGTAGTAATCTGTACTTTAACCATACTTCTATAAATCCAAAAAATCTGAAAACTTAGGAAAACGTAGGCAATTTGTATATCAATCTTGTGTAAAATAATCAGAATTTTTGTCACTTCTGTGATTTTTAAAAATTCTGCTACTGGACACAAAAGTTTCTGCTTTCCAACAAGATCAAATTAACTATCACCCAACATGATCCTAAAGGCTTTACTTGGCACAAAAACTAATTAAAACATAAAAAGACAATCATAACAGTAGCATAATTGTAACACACAAGAACCGAAATAAAAAGAGAAAAAATTATTTTATTCATTGGGTTGCCTCCCAACAAGTGCTATTGTTTTACGCCCCTAGCTAGGCATAATGCATAGATTCAAGTATTGTCTTGTTTGGTTTTTGCAATCTTTGTAAGGGTTTTCTCAAACCCGAGAGGCTCTTTACGCTTCCCATTACTCTCAGGAAAAGAAGACATTTTAAGATCTAAGATATCCACTGGCTTATTACATACAGTAATCAAAGTGTTCATGCGATTGAGATTTCCACTAATATTTTTAAGGGTTCGTTAGACTTTTGCGACTCAACCATATTTTTCTTCATATCACCTAATTTGTCTAATATTTGAATCCCTTCTTGAGTGAAAGCAAATCCATTTGGTGGTGGTGGAACTCCCAATATTCCCTCTATTATCTCATAAGCAGCATTGGCATCAATCTCAACAAAATTCCCTTTAGCGGCAAAATCCAAAAGTTGTCTATGATGCATGGTTAAACCTATATAAAAATATCGAAGCAGAATTTTTGCATCCCCTTTTATATTGCAAACATGGTAAGATTCCATTAATCTATACCAGGCATTTTTTAAATTTTCTCCTTGTTTCTGCTTGAAGTATAGAACTTGAAAATCCGGTGTCAAAGGAGGGGTAGTTATACTAGACAAGATGATGAGGCAAGCAAACAAGAAGGCAAGCAAGAAAAAGGCAAACGAAAAATACTTTTGTATTTTTGCAAAAACTTTTTATAAGTGGGGGAGATGAAAAGGAGAGGCAAATGGCAAATAAAGTAATTGCAAGGAGATGAGATGTGTGATTGGGTACTTGATAGATGTTGATGATGTCTCCCCAGCAACGGCGCCAAAAATTCTTACTGATTGCTTGTATCTGTGTTGGTATTTCCCCGAAGAGGAGAGGATGATGCAGCACAACGAAGGTAAGTATTTCCCTTAGTTATGAAATCAAGGTATCAATCCAGTAGGAGAACCAAGCAACACTATGTAAACCGCACCTGCACACAAATAACAAAAACTTGCAACCCAATGCGTAAGAGGGGTTGTCAATCCCTCCTCGGTATTGAGATAGATTAAAATGTATGACATTTGATAAATAGATCTAGCAAAAAAAAGAAAGAAAAAGTGCAGCAATGTATTTTTAGATTTAATATGATAGGAAATAGACCCGGGGGCCGTAGTTTTCACTAGAGGCTTCTCTCAAGAAAATAGTATACGGTGGGTAAACAAATTACTATTGGGCAATTGATAGAAAAGCGAATAATCATGATGATATCCAAGGCAATGATCATGTATATAGGCATCACGTCCAAGATTAGTAGACTGAAACGATTTTGCATCTACTACTATTACTCCACACATCGGCCGCTATCCAGCATGCATCTAGTGTATTGAGTTCATGGAAAAACGGAGTAATGCAATAAGAATGATGACATGATGTAGCCAAGATCTATTCATGTAGGAATAGACCCCATCTTTTTATCCTTAATAGCAATGATACATGCTTGTCATGTCTATTTCTGTCACTGAGATTGAGCACCGCAAGATCGAACCCATCACAAAGCACCTCTTCCCATGGCAAGAAAAACCAATCTAGTGGGCCAAACCAAACCAAAATTTCGGAGAAGAAATACGAGGCTATAACAATCATGCATAAAAGAGTTCAGCAAAGATTCAACTAATATTCATGGTTAGAACTGATCATACTCACAATTCATCAGATCCCAACAAACACACCGCAAAAAGGTATTACATCAAATAGATCTCCTAGAACATCAAGGAGAACATTGTATTGAAGATCAAAAAGAGAGAAGAAGCCATCTAGCTACTAGCTACGGACCCGTAGGTCTGTGGTAAACTACTCACGCATCATCGAAGGGGTAACAAGGATGATGAAGAACCCCTCCGTGATCGTTGCCCCCTCCGCCAGAGTGCTGGAAAAGGCCTCTAGATTGGATCTTGTGCTTCTGGAACTTGCGGCGGCGGAAAATGTATTCTCTCGACTCCCCTAGGGTTTTGGGGATTTTAGAGTATTTATAGAGGCAGAGGTCAGTGGAGAAGCTTCCCGTGGGCTCCACTACCCACCAGGGCACGCCTGGGCCCCCTGACGCGCCCTGGTGCCTAGTGGGCCCCACGGGCCTCCTCCCGTGTGCTCCTTTGGCTCCCTGGGTGTCTTCTGGCCAGAAAAAAATCTCCAAAAAGTTTCATGGCATATGGACTTCTTTTGGTATTGATATTATGCAAAGTAAAAAACAAGCAAAAAACAACAACTAGCACTAGGCACTATGTCAATAGGTTAGTCCCAAAAAAATGATATAAAGTTGCTAGTAAATGAATATAAAACATTCAAGATTGATAATATAACAGCATGAAACAATAAAAAATTATAGATATATTGGAGACGTATCACCTATATACATGATCATTGCCTTGGATATCGTCATGATTATTTGCTTTTCTACCAATTGCTCAACAGTAATTTGTTTACCCACCGTATGCTATTCTCAAGAGAGAAGCCTCTAGTGAAAACTATGGCCCCGGGTCTACTTTTATCATATATTAAAATCCAAAAATACCTTGCTGCAATTTTTCTTTACTTTATTTTATTTTGTGTTTTATTTATCTATCTATCACTACGAGATTTGATCCTTGCAATTAACCGTCAAGGGATTGACAACCCCTTGTTGCATTGGGTGCAAGTATTTATTATTTTGTGTGTAAGTGTTGTTAATGAGTTGTTGCGTGATTCTCCTACTGCATTGATAACCTTGGTTTCTAACTGAGGGAAATACTTATCTCTACTGTACTGCAACATCCCCTCCTCTTCAGGGAAATCCCAGGGGCAGCTCACAAGTAGCAGTCGTCAAGGCAGGTGATAACCCACAAGTATAGGGGATCACAACAGTTTTTGAGGGTAGAGTATTCAACCCAAATTTATTGATTCGACACAAGGGGAGCCAAAGAATATTCTCAAGTATTAGCAGCTGAGTTGTCAATTCAACCACACCTGAAAGACTTAATATCTGCAGCAAAGTATTTAGTAGCAAAGTAGTATGGAAGTAACAGTAACGGTGGCAAAAGTAACAGTAGCAGTTTTGTAGCAATCGTAATAGTGGCAACGGAAAATTAATGAAGCAAAGATCGATATGTGAAAAGCTCGTAGGCAATGGATCAATGATGGATAATTATGTCGGATGGCATTCATCATGCAACAGTTATAACCTAGGGTGACACAGAACTAGCTCCAATTCATCAATATAATGTAGGCATGTATTCCGTATATAGTCATACGTGCTTATGGAAAAGAACTTGCATGACATCTTTTATCCTACCCTCCCATGGTAGCGGGGTGAAAGGATCGAGAAGAGGTGTCTAGAGGGGGGTGATTAGACCCTCAACAAATAAAGGTGGCAAATTTTAATTTCTTCAAGTTAAGGTGGAGTTTTAGCACAAGTTTAAGCATTCACAATACATATCAAGCAAGCATGGCAAGAGTATATGAGCAGCGGAAAGTAAAGCATGCAACTTGCAAGAATGTAAAGGGGTGGGATTGGAGTGTGCAAATGCAATTGGAGACACGGAGATTTTTGGCGTGGTTCCGATAGGTGGTGCTATCGTACATCCACGTTGGTGGAGACTTCAACCTACGAAGGGTAACGGTTGCGCGAGTCCACGGAGGGCTCCACCCACGAAGGGTCCACGAAGAAGCAACCTTGTCTATCCCACCATGGCCATCGCCCATGAAGGACTTGCCTCACTAGGGTCGATCTTCACGAAGTAGGCGATCTCCTTGCCCGTACAAACTCCTTGGTTCAACTCCACAATCTTGACGTAGGCTCCCAAGTAACACCTAACCAATCTAGGAGACACCACTCTCCAAAAGGTAATAGATGGTGTGTTGATGATGAACTCCTTGCTCTTGTGCTTCAAATGATAGTCTCCCCAACACTCAACTCTCTCTCACAGATTTGGATTTGGTGGAAAGATGATTTGAGTGGAAAGCAACTTGGGGAAGGCTAGAGATCAAGATTCTTGTGGTTGGATTGGAATATCTTGGTCTCAACACATGAGTAGGTGGTTCTCTCTCAGAAAATGAATGCTGGAAGTGTAGGCACGTTCTGATGGCTCTCCTCATGAATGGAGGAAGGGTGGAGGGGTATATATAGCCTCCACACAAAATCTAACCGTTACACACAATTTACCAAACTCGGTGGGACCGAATAGTGAAACTCGGTCAGACCGATTTAGTTCAAAATGTGAACGTTAGGATTTTCGGTGGGACCGACATGATCAACTCGGTGGGACCGATGTGCTAGGGTTAGGGTAAAACCTCAACTCGGTTTGACCGATTACATAAACTCGGTGAGACCGATTTTGGTAATGAGCAGACAGAGAGTTGGTCAAACAAACTCGGTGGGACCGATTGCATATCTCGGCAAGACCGAAATGATTGCAACAAGCAACAGAGAGTTTGCAAGCCCATCTCGGTGAGACCGAGATCCCTTCGGTGAGACCGAACTGATTAGGGTTTCTGGCAGTGACTATGTCAAGTGAACTCGGTGGCGCCGGATAGTTCAAATCGGTGGGGCCAAGTTTGACTTTAGGTTTAGGACATATGTGGAAATGAGAAAGTGGTTGAGGGCTTTTGGAGCATATCACTAAGCACTTTGAGCAAGCAAGCCATTAAGCAACACCTCATCCCCTTTTAATAGTATTGGCTTTTCCTATGGACTCAATGTGATCTTGGATCACTAAAATGAAAAGAGTAGAGTCTTGAGCTTGAACCAATATGTGTCCTTAGCATTTTGAAGGGGTTCCACATTCTCTTGTCCTGCCACTCCACTGTTGAACTTATCTGAAATATACTAGATAAAAGTATTAGTCCAACAAGAGATATGTTGACATTAATTACCAAAATCACCCAGGGAGCACTTGTGCTTTCACGGGGTCCTAATGGAAACAAAGAGATATTAAGGCCTCCTTTTAATAGAGAACCAGACCAAAGCATTAGCACTTAGTGAATACATGAACTCCTCAAACTACGGTCATCACCGGAAAGAATCCCAATTATTGTCACCTTGGGGTATGCGGATCATAACGCGTAATAGATGTCTATAACTTGCAAGATAGGATCAAGAACACATATATATTCATGAAAACATAATAGGTTTAGTTCTGAAATCATGGCACTCGGACCCTAGTGATAAGCATTAGGCATAGCAAAGTCATAGCAACATCAATCTTAGAACATAGTGGATACTAGGGATCAAACCCTAACAAAACTAACTCGATTACATGATAAATCTCATCCAACCCATCACCATCCAGCAAGCCTACGATGGAATTACTCACGCACGACGGTGAGCATCATGAAATTGGTGATGGAGGATGGTTGATGATGATGATGGCGACGATTTCCCCTCTCTGGAGCCCTGAACGGACTCCAGATCTGCCCTCCCGAGGAAGAACAGGAGGTGGCGGTGGCTCCGTATCGTAAAACACGATGAATCCTTCTCTCTGATTTTTTTCTCCTCAAACATGAATATATGGAGTTGGAGTTGAGGTCGGTGGAGCTTCGTGGGACCCACAAGCCAGGGGGCACGCCCAGGGGGTAGGGCGCGCCCCCTACCCTTGTGGACAGGTGGTGGGTCCCCCTCGGTTGATTATTTCGCCAATATTTTTTATTTATTCCAAAAATATTCTCCGTGAAGTTTCAGGTCATTCCGAGAACTTTTATTTCTGCACAAAAATAACACCATGGTAATTCTGCTGAAAACAATGTCAGTCCGAGTTAGTTCCATTCAAATCATGCAAATTAGAGTCCAAAACAAGGGCAAAAGAGTTTGGAAAAGTAGATACGATGGAGACGTATCAACTCCCCCAAGCTTAACCCATTGCTTGTCCTCAAGCAATTCAGTTGACAATCTGAAAGTGAGAAAGAAAAACTTTTACAAACTCTGTTTGATCTTGTTGTTGCAAATATGTATAGCCAGCATTCAGGTTTTCAGCAAAGATTATGAACTAACCACATTCACAATAACATTTAGGTCTCACGTTTACTCATATCAATGGCACAATCAACTAGCGAGTAATAATAATAAATCTCGGATGACAACACTTTTCCAAAACAATCATGATATGATATAACAAGATGGTATCTCGCTAGCCCTTTCTGAGACCGCAAAACATAAATGCAGAGCACCCCTGAAGATCAAGGACTGACTAGACATTGTAATTCATGGTAAAAGAGATCCAGTCATAGTCATATTCAATATCAATTAATAGCAAAGCATACAAATGACAGTGGTGCCCTCTAACTGGTGCTTTTTATAAGAGAATGATGACTCAACATGAAAGTAAATAGATAGGCCCTTTGCAGAGGGAAGCAGGGATTTGCAGAGGTGCCAGAGCTCGAGCTTTTAAAATAGAGATGAATATAATTTTGAGCAGTATGCTTTCATTGTCAACATAACGACCAAGAGATCTCGATATCTTCCATGCTACATACATTATAGGCGGTTCCCAAACAGAATGGTAAAGTTTTTTACTCCCCCTCAACCAACAAGCACACTCCACGGCTGGTCGGAAACAACGGGTACTGTCCATACAAGCAACAATCCTGGGGGAGTTTTGTTTTAATTTATTTTGATTTGATCTGAGCATGGGACTGGGCATCCCGATTACCAGCCATTTTCTCGTGAATGATGAGCGGAGTCCACTCATCATGAGAATAACCCACCTAGCATGGCAGATACTGACAGCCCCCAGTCGCTACATGGGCGATTCGGGCATAAAAAAACAGATTATCATTTGAAGGTTCAGAGTTTGGCACATGCAAATTTACTTGGAAAGGCAGGTAAATACCGCATATAGGAAGGTATGGTGGACTCATATGGAATAACTTTGGGTTTATGGAACTGGATGCACAAGCAGTATTCCCGCTTAGTACAAGTGAAGGCTAGCAAAAGACTGGGAAGCGACCAACTAGAGAGCAACAACAGTCATAATCATGCATTGAGAGTAACCAACATTGAGTGCAAGCATGAGTAGGATATAAATCACCATGAACATAAATATCGTGGAGGCTATGTTGATTTTGTTTTCAACTACATGTGTGAACATGGGCCAAGTCAAGCCACTCGAATCATTCAAAGGAGGATACCATCCTATCATACTACATCACAACCATTTTAAAAGCATGTTGGCACGCAAGGTAAACCATTATAAACTCCTAGCTAATTAAGCATGGCATGAGTAACTATAATCTCTAATTGTCATTGCAAACATGTTTCACTCATAATAGGCTGAATCAGGAACGATGAACTAATCGTATTTACAAAAACAAGATAGGTCGAGTTCATACCAGCTTTTCTCCATCTCAATCATTTCATCATATATCGTCATTATTGCCTTTCACTTGCACGACCGAATGATGTGAATAATAATAATAGTGCTCGTGCATTGGACTAAGCTGGAATCTGCAAACATTTATTCAAAGGAGAAGACAAGGTAATATGGGCTCTTCGTTAGATGAACAATAATGCATATGTGAGCCACTCAACATTTCCATCATGGTCTTCTCCTCTTGACCCCCAAAGAAAAGAAAAAGAAATTCAAAGAAACAAACTGAAATGTTTTTGGAGTTTTCTTTTTCTGAAGAAATTAAAACAGGAACAAGAAAAACTATTTACACGGGAAAGCTCCCAACAAGCAAAAGAAGAACGAGAAATCTTTTTGGGTTTTCTTTAATACTACAACTAAACATGGTAGGGAAATAAACTACAACTAATTTTTTTTTTCTCAAAGTTTTTCAAACACACAAGAAGAAAGCAGGAAAAAGAAACTAAACTAACATGGATAATACAATGAAAAAGTATGAACACCGACAACGGGAATGAATGTGTGAACATGAATGTAATGTCGGTGAGAAATATGTACTCCCCCAAGCTTTGGCTTTTGGCCTAAGTTGGTGTACGCCCATGGATCAAAGTAGTTCTCTCCGGTGTACTGAGGAGGATCCTGGGGGTTCCACTGGTTGACGAGCTCCTGCGGCTCCCACTGATAAATAGACTCCTGATATGGATCAGGTGATGGCTCTGGCTCAGGAACTGGGGATCGCGTCCCTTCCCAGTATGCGTAAATGTCCGCAGGCAAGATGAAGTACCTGCCTGAATGAATATCGAACAAAGAAGGTGCAGGCAAGGTAATAATCTGACAAGTCTTCTCGCTAAATACCAGGTTATAAATGAGTCTCTTGTCATCGTCTTTCTTAATAAAATCGTGTGCTACCATACTGTCATAATCTAAGTATATAGTGGGCGGTAGCTTCTCCTCTACCTCATCGTGCCTAATGGGTATCTCGAAGCATTTAGCGAGGTGGGAGGCATAGATACCTCCAAAGATAGGACCCTTCGTACGGTTTAAACTCAACCGTCGAGCAACCATAGCACCCAAACTAAAAGTTTTATCACGAAGTAAAGCATGGCGCAAAATAGCAAGGTCAGGAGCACTAAGACCTCCACTCTCCCCATGACCAATTAAACATCTCCCAGCAAATAATGAGTAATAGCGTAAAACAGGAAAATGTAAACTAGACACTCTCGCTCCCGACACTTCTCTTCCTTCCCCAACGATAACTTCATCAATAAAACTTTCCACATCTCTAGGACGTGGCTCATCGACGCTGCCCTCATAAGGTAATTTACAAACCTCACAAAAGTCATAAAGCGTCATCTCCTTATGCTCATCATATAAATAAAATTCTACCGTGGGTGGTGATATCCTAGCATGAAAGTGAAAATTTTGCACGAAAGTATTAGTGAGTAAGAGGTACTGATCACACTTATCATGGAGTAAGTCGGTGATGCCTGCATTCCCAGCCAAATAATAGAAATCCTCATAAATTCCGGCTGCCTCCAAGAATGCATCACATGGCCATTCACACGGCCGAACTTCCACGGTGCGAGGAAGGTTGTACTTGGGTTTCTTCTTCTCTCCATTTTCCTTTTCTTCAGAACCCCGACTTGAAGAGCCTCTTAACAATCTCCTCATCATTTTCTCTGAAAATTTCTGAAATTTTTAGTGACTCAAAATAAAAGTGAACCAAACTCAACAAAATTGATAGCAACTACACCTATAAGTGTCTAGAGGCTATATCATGCATCAAAACTACTTTGGACCATATAAATTTGACATGCACGCTCAAGAACAGGGTCACCACAGTAGCAAAAATTTGCAATATATAAAGCACTAGAACAAAAACTAATTGGACCATTGGAGGAGTCACATACCAAAGAACAATCCCCCAAAACAGTTTTGCAAATGAAGCTTTACACAAGGAGATCGAGAATGGCAGCAAAATGAGCAAGAACACGGGTTTGAGCTACAGGATGATTTTTTCTGGAGGAAGACGAAGTGGATGGGTACTAGAATAAGTGGAGGGGACCCACTTGGGACCCACAAGGCAGGGGGGGCGCCCTCCACCCTTGTGGCCCACTGGTGCATCCCCCTGGTGCATGCTCAGTGCCAGAAATTCTAAAATATTCTATAAAAAATCATACTAAATTTTCAGGGCATTTGAAGAACTTTTATTTTCGGGACATTTTTTATTGCACGGATAATTCAGAAAACAGACAAAAAATACTATTTTTTCTTTATTTAATCTAAATAACAGAAAGTAAGAGGTGGGTACAGAAAGTTGTGCCTTCTAAATTCATCCATCTCATGCTTATCAAAAGGAATCCGTTAACAAGGTTGATCAAGTCTTATTAACAAACTTCTTTCGAATAACATGAAACCGGAGAATTTTCGAATAACACTAAGTTACCTCAATGGGGATATGCATGTCCCCAACAATAAGAATATCATATTTCTTTTTGACAGTAGGGAGAGGTAATTCAAAACCTCCAATAGTAATAGTTGAAATTTTTTCAATAGAATTGATACTATGAACTTAAGGTTTTTCTTCGGAAAGTGTACAGTATGCTCATTACCATTGACATGAAAAGTGACATTGCCTTTATTGCAATCAATAACAGCCCCTGCAGTATTCAAAAAGGGTCTACCAAGGATGATCGACATATTGTCGTCCTCGGGAATATCAAGAATAACAAAGTCCGTTAAGATAGTAACGTTTGCAACCACAACAGGCACATCTTCACAAATACCGATGGGTATAGCAGTTGATTTATCAGCCATTTGCAAAGAGATTTCGGTAGGTGTCAACTTATTCAATTCAAGTCTACGATATAAAGAGAAAGGCATAACACTAACACCGGCTCCAAGATCACATAAAGCAGTTTTAACATAGTTTCTTTTAATGGAGCATGGTATAGTTGGTACTCCTGGATCCCCAAGTTTCTTTGGTATTCCACCCTTAAAAGTGTAATTAGCAATCATGGTGGAAATTTCAGCTTCAGGTGTCTTTCTTTTATTTGTAACAATATCTTTCATATACTTAGCATAAGGAGGCATTTTAAGCATATCAGTTAAACGCATATGCAAAAAGATAGGTCTAATCATTTCAGCAAAGCGCTCAAAATCCTCATCATCCTTTTTCTTGGATGGCTTAGGAGGAAAGGGCATGGGTTTCTGAACCCATGGTTCTGTTTCTCTACCATGTTTTCTAGCAACAAAGTCTCTCTTATCATAACGTTTATTCTTTGATTGTGGGTTATCAAGATCAACAGCAGGTTCAATCTCTACATCATTATATTACTAGGTTGAGCATCAACATGAACGTCATCATTAACATTATCACTAGGTTCATGTTCATCAGCAGATTGTG
Source organism: Thinopyrum elongatum (assembly GCA_011799875.1). Lineage (NCBI taxonomy): Eukaryota > Viridiplantae > Streptophyta > Magnoliopsida > Poales > Poaceae > Thinopyrum > Thinopyrum elongatum. Next base: position 496,223,230 of record CM022300.1, read on the forward strand.
TCTCAGCATCAGAAATAGAAATATCATTGGAATTATCAGGTGTATCTATAACAGGTTCACTAGAAGCATGCAAAGTCCTATCAGTTTTCTTCTTTTTATTAGGACTAGGTCCATTAGTATTAATTCTCTCTTAGGATGACCCTCGGGATACAAAGGTTCCTGGGTCATTTTACCACCTCTAGTCATAACCCTAACAGCATTATCATTGTTCTTACTATTCAATTCATTAAGCAAATCATCATGTGCCTTAAGTACTTGTTCTACTTGAGTTGTAACCATGGAAGCATGTTTACTAATAAGCTTAAGATCATTAATAGTTCTACTCATATAATCACCCAAGTAATCAAGCATGTGAGCATTACGTTTCAATTGCCTACTAACATAAGCATTGAAATTTTCTTATTTAACAATAAAATTATCAAACTCATCCAAGCATTGACTAGCAGACTTATTCTGAGGAATATCACCTTCATCAAATCTATAAAGAGAATTTACCTCTACTACCTGTGTCGGGTTATCAAGACCATGTATTTCTTCAATAGGCGGTAAATTCTTAACATCTTCAGCTTTAATACCTTTTTCTTCCATAGATTTCTTTGCCTCTTGCATATCTTCAGGACTGAGAAATAGAATACCTCTTTTCTTCGGAGTTGGCTTAGGTGGTGGTTCGGGAAGAGTCCAATCATTATCATTACTCAATATATTATTCAATAGCAATTCAGCTTGTTCAACAGTTCGTTCCCTGAAAATACTACCAGCACAACTATCTAGGTGGTCCCTAGAAGCATCGGTTAGTCCATTATAAAAGATATCAAGTATTTCATTTTTCTTGAGAGGATGATCAGGCAAAGCATTAAGTAATTGGAGAAGCCTCCCCCAAGCTTGTGGGAGACTCTCTTCTTCAGATTGCACAAAGTTAAATATTTCCTGTAGGGCAGCTTGTTTCTTATGAGAAGGGAAATATTTTTGAGAGAAGTAATAAATCATATCCTGGGGACTACGCACACAACCAGGAGCAAGAGAATTAAACCATAACTTAGCATCACCCTTTAACGAGAAAGGAAACAATTTAAGAATATAATAGTAGCGGATTTTTTCCTCATGAGCAAATGGGGTGGCTATATCATTCAATTTAGTAAGATGTGCCACAACAGTTTCAGATTCATAACTATAGAAAGTTTCAGATTCAACCAAAGTATTTAACTCAGGATCGACAGAGAATTCATAATCCTTATCAGTAACAAAGATAGGTGAAGTAGCAAACTTAGGATCATATTGCATTCTAGCATTCAAAGACTTTTCTTTGAGCTTAGCTAACAGTTTCTTAAGATCCTCTCTATCATTGCAAGCAAGAAAGTCTCTAGCAGTTTCTTCATCCATAATATAACCCGCAGGTACAAAAGGTAATTCATATCTAGGGGGAGAATCATAATCTTCAGTTTCAATGATGTCATCAGTTTCAGTAATTCCATTTTCTCTAACCCTAGCAAGTTGTTCATCGAGAAATTCACCTAGTGGCACAGTATCATCAAGCAAAGCAGTAGTATCATCATAAGCATCATGCATAGCAGAAGTGGCATCATCAATTACTTGCGACATATCAGAATTACTAGCAGGTGTAGGTGTCGCAAGCTTACTCAAAACAGAAGGTGAATCAAGTGCAGAGCTAGATGGCAGTTCCTTACCTCCCCTCGTAGTAGAGGGAAATTTTTTGGTTCTAGTATCTTTCAAATTCCTCATAGTGATCAACAGATATAAATCCCAAGTGACTCAGAGAATAGAGCTATGCTCCCCGGCAACGGCGCCAGAAAAAGGTCTTGATAACCCACAAGTATAGGGGATCGCAACAGTTTTCGAGGGTAGAGTATTCAACCCAAATTTATTGATTCAACACAAGGGGAGCCAAAGAATATTCTCAAGTATTAGCAGCTGAGTTGTCAATTCAACCACACCTGAAAGGCTTAATATCTGCAGCAAAGTATTTAGTAGCAAAGTTGTCGGGGATATACCCCGCGGTGTAACCCGGCCGGATGTATGACCCGGCCGGACTTGGCGACTTACTGGTGACCTGTCCTGACCCGACGTTCTGACTGGTAACCCGCCCAGAGTTGGCGGTTCATTGGTAACCCGGCAGGCGGGTCAGAGGAGCGACAAGACCCGGAGGCCCAAGGCCCAGAGAGCGGCTCGTGGGAAGGCCGGCTCATATTATGGTGGGCCAGCTTAAGAGGAAAGGCATGAGGAATATTTTCCTTATGAGGAAGCAAGACCCGGACTTGTATCCGGCTTATAATAGAAGAGAGACTAGTCCTACTAGGACTCCACATGTAACCCGCCCCTCCAACTTATATAAGGAGGGACAGGGCACCCCAAGAGGGACAAGTTTTGACGAGTTGGACAAGTTAGGGTTAGACAGACAAGTCTATAGCTCCCGAGATAGAGCACCCTTGTAATCGTGAGCACCATGATCAATATTAATGAAGCAGGATGTAGGCTTTTACCTCCGCCGTGAGGGGCCGAACCTGGGTAAAAAACCTCGCGTCTCTCGTCCCACTCAACCCCTCTCAAGCTACCACATAGATGCGTTGGCCTCACAACTAAGTCCTGACACTAAGGACATCTGCCGTGACAAATCCACGACAGTTGCCGCCCACCGTGGGGCCGCGTACGGTGGTGTTGAGTTCTTGGAGGGGTCTCTCCCAGGGATCGAGGAATTTGCAATTTTCTGGATGAGCCGGTTTGGAAGGGGTCACAACTGGTATGTCGCCGTCGTCTCCCTGCCAAGAGCCGTCGAGGCCGCGTTGAGCCCCCTCTGATGTGTTGAGCCGCCCAGGCCATGTTGAGTCGCCGGTCTGCCAGAGCCGCCTCTGCTGCGTCGAGCCGCCCGGGCCATGTTGAGTCGCCCGGGCCATGTGGAGCCGTCCGGGCCATGTTGAGCCGCCTCTGCTGCGCTGAACGGATCATTTATCATCCGAACAAATCAGGTGATATCCATCTAAGTCTATTTTATTAGCGCATATTGTTTTTGTCAAAAAACAATCACTTTGGTCCGCAATATATTTTGTGCAGGACAATGATTCATTATAAAGGCGATGCCATGATATGCCTATGGAGTGTGTGTTAGCATCATCATGCGCTGGTGACCGCACCCGCTTGTGGTTGAACGGGTTTGTGCAAGCCGCCGCCCGTGCAGCTCAATCTACATCAACTTGTTGGGACCGCCTCCGCAATTGACTCGCCGTCCGCACGGCTTACCACGCCTGCGATTAACTCGCCCGTCCGTGCACCGATGGGGGTTAACTCGCATGTCCGCACCGGCTTATAATGTCGCAGCCGGCTCATTTGTCTGCTCCCGCGGCCGACTCGCCCGTGATTGATTTCAGCTTCACCGTCATGATCATCAACGCGGTGGATAATTTCTGGCCTAACGTATCAGGTGAAATCCATCCATTATATTTTTATATTACTCTGGTTTGCAATCTCTTTATCGCAGGACAATTGTCTACTGCAAAAGTGACTGTCATGTCACGGAGTTTGCTAAATGATTTATGCTGGAAATATACATTGAGTATTGCGAGGATTGTCAATTCGCCTCAAGCCTCTGGTTTACATCAAATTTCAGCATTCTGCTGCTCAAAATTATATGGCGGTTTATATCACGGCTGAGTATGAAGAATCTCAAGCCAAACTCCTCGAGTCGTCTTAAGACTCGGGGGCTACAATGACATGACTCGGCAGAATTGGCCGGTTTCAGTGAATTAAAGAACTCCGGGTCATAATTGATAACCCGGCCCCGGAGGCTACTACCCTATTGGTGAAAATTTAAAGGCCGTCAGAAAATTTCCGGCTTAGAATGAAGGATTCCGGTTTAAAATCCGGCTCAAGGGAAATTTGTCTCTCATAAAGCTTTGACGCTTTCAATATTCGGTTTGAAATTTTGGTTCATCTCTCGCAAGTTCGAGTTCTCAGAAAAGTTAAAGGTTGCCAAAGAGAACTTGCTGCCATGATGCGTGGTTCAAACATGGGTATCCTGCCTTATGGGCTTATCTTATTATGATCACTTGGGGGCTTCGTGCTCATTGAGCATAGCTATGACTACCCTACTGATCCGGCTTGTACGCCTTGATTGCAAATAATTTGGGGTTTTCTGCCCAAGTTGTATTGTTACCAAAGAGAACTTGCTATAATGTGCAGTTCAAACATACATAACCTGCCTTGATGGCTTGTTAAAAATTACCTGGGGGCTTCAGCTCATTGAGTATAGCTATGACTACCCTATTGGTCCGGCTAGTACGCCTGGAATGAAATATTACTTGGGGGCTCGTTGTTAATGGACAAGAGCTTTGTTGACCCTGGTAATAGGCTTGGACGCCAGGTGTATTCAACAAAAAATCCGGGTTATCCTGCCTTTGTAAGTCTGCCACTCCGCCCAGGTAATCCTGGAATGACTCGCCGTACTCTTGACAGTCAATCTTATAAAGACCCTGAACTCGTCAAAGTTAAAACGGCGATTGGTCATGTGAGGCCCGGCTTACAATGTTTGAATGAAGGTTTAACTCAGCGGCTGTGCGGCCCTTGAACAGCACTTGACTTTGAGGCTTGGCGGCCTATGAAAGCCTTGTTTTTTTATTTATATTTGATTTGAACATTTTTTGAAGTTCATCTCTTGTGACATGTTAATACATGATTGAAAACCGATGAGGGCTATGTTGCCTTATGGTTTATATGTGAACTTATCCGGAGTTTATTAACCCGGCCTAGCTTTGGACTTTAAGTCGCCAGTGTATAATAATTATCTGCTTGAGTGTTGTGCTCTAAGATTTGGGATGTTAACCCTTGCTGCGATGGCGTGATAAGCCAGCAGTATGAATAAATTGAACAGTGTTGTGCACTATCGCTGGGCTGTTACCCTTGCTGACATGATAAGCCGGCAATGTGCATAAATATCACAGGTATGATGTTTATTTTATGACTATATAAGGTGTTGATAAACCGGCCCTGATTATGGACTATTTAGTCATCAGTGGTTGCTTATAAAAAGGGTATTGTGACCCGCCCTGGGGTAAACCGCCAGGGTACTTGTGATCTGTTTGTGTGCAGGACAAATGATAAATCTGACCTGCATAATTGATGATATCATAAGCATAAGTGGCAGATCTTCAAATGGCGGTATGAGCCAGTTTCACAGCCGGCAGTATGAACCGATTTCATAGGCCATGTAGCCTTGATTATATGACCCATCATTGAGCATCTTTGGGTTTCATAACCCGCCCTGATGGCGGACTTTAAGTCGTCGGGATATGTTTTGCCTTAAGCAATCAAAATGATGATATTTCATGACTCCAGGTTGATACTGGCCCCGGATTATAGTTATCACGGCATCACCATGGTATTAATCTACAGGTATGTCTTTCAATAATGGTATGAATATTTTGGGTTTGGTAAACCGCCCTGGCTATGGACTTTAAGTCGCCAGATTATGCAATTGGGATTATGCACTTATGAATACTTGGGTTGTCACCCTCACTGGATGTGGCGATGTAAGCCAGCAATTTGAGCCAATCTTCCAGGTGTATTTTTAAATTGTTGGATGAATATGCGAGGTTTGATAACCCGCTCAGGCTTTGGACATTAAGTCGCCAGTATATTTTGAATTGCGCCATTGGAATCATGCGCTTATAAATCATTGGATTGTTACCTTCACTGGGTATGGCAATGTAATCCAGCAGTATAAATCAATCCTACAGGTATGTTTTCCTGGTTATATGAATATGCGAGGTCTGGTAACCCGCCCTAGCTTTTAACTTTAAGTTGCCAGTATGTTTAGGCTTGAATGGCCTTAATTCTAGTCTTTTCCATAATTGCATAAGACTATATTATGTGTGGGTTGTTACCCGCCCTGGCTTTTGACGTTAAGTAGCCAGGGCATATGTTGTTTAAACTCTTGAGTAGGATTTGCAGAGCTATGACTTACATAAATGATTAAGTTCAAGCCCATCATCAAAGATTGAAATTGGTGTTTCAAAAGGGTTATCAATTATTGATTTTCACAAAGGCTATAAGACGCCGGATTACAAAAATCCCGGATTACAATGAATGCACATTAAGTCGCCATCGGCCAAGAGCCACTGAGTATTTAACTCTAGATTTATTTGTCAATGAACAAGATCTTGTGATTGTTTTCACACCGGAGTATATTATTCCAATCTTAAATAGCCAATGTGGCTGGATTTTTATTATGGTTATCAATAACTAGTATTATGATTGAGGTTTTCAAAGTCGCTTCAAAGCAATGGCTATTATTTCTTTATCAATGGATATAATTTATTCTGCAATGGAAGGAATAGTCCCGAGTTGCTGCAGGCTTACGACCCGGCACTTGGGGGCTACATTATTCAGATTGATATTACATCAAATACGCAAGTCCCATGTCACTGCCAGCATGTACCATGGCACTTGGGGGCTAATGCAAGGTCATTTTTTATTTGCGTTATTGAAGACCCGACTCATCACGTCGTAATGAGCCGGCCCTTGGGGGCTATCAATTGCTCCTGTCAAAAATTCAAAGTACACAAGCCTTAATCCATTATATTGAAGGGTCCACTGCTCAGTTGGTAGAACACAAGGCGCTTAACCTTGTGGACGTGGGTTCGAGCCCCATGGTGGGGGTTACATCATATGATGTTATTTTCAATGAAGTATATATAAAGTCCCAGCTTAGTATTATCTTACTGAGCCGGCCCTTGGGGGCTACACGTTGCTGCTTAAGTCTACATGATCATATCTACAAAGTCCCTGCTCACTATTGCATAATGACCCGGCCCTTGGGGGCTACACTAGTTGAGATTTTTATGAGCATAAGGCAATTATAAGTCCCAGGTTGCTGCAAGCATGACAACCCGGCACTTGGGGGCTACATATGTGGAATATTCAGTTTATGACTAGTGACTGAGATGAACAACCCGGATTTCTTCAATGTTGTGACATTTATATTGAAGCAAGTCTTAAGCTGTTGCTACGCTCCCTTCTTAAGACTTGGGGGCTACAAGTGATATGCATATAAGGGAGGTATGTTTTCAAGCTTGATGTTAGCAACAAATTACATGACCCGGTGCCATCAATATGGACAAACCGGCAATTTTGACAATGATAAACCGGCAAGGACTACATCTTCAAGCCGGCTGAATATCACCAATGTCAGCAAATTGACTATGAAGCTGGTTTATTGACCCGGAATTTCCAGAAGGAGGAAATGACAAGGACTTAAGGATGATCAGGTGCCGGCTCAGAAATTTTTTAATCCAGAGCACAACCTGTCAAATTTGTTCTTGTGTTTATTTTGCAGGATGAGTTTAACATGGATAAATCCAAATTAAACTGGGGGCTAATGTCGGGGATATACCCCGCGGTGTAACCCGGTCGGATGTATGACCCGGCCGGACTTGGCGACTTACTGGTGACCTGTCCAGACCCGGCGTTCTGATTGGTAACCCGCCCAGAGTTGGCGGTTCATTGGTAACCCAGCAGGTGGGTCAGAGGAGCGACAAGACCCGGAGGCCCAAGGCCTAGAGAGCGGCTCGTGGGAAGGCCGGCTCATATTATGGTGGGCCGGCTTAAGAGGAAAGGCATGAGGAATATTTTCCTTATGAGGAAGCAAGACCCGGACTTGTATCCGGCTTATAATAGAAGAGAGACTAGTCCTACTAGGACTCCACATGTAACCTGCCCCTCCAACTTATATAAGGAGGGACAGGGCACCCCAAGAGGGACAAGTTTTGACGAGTTGGACAAGTTAGGGTTAGACAGACAAGTCTATAGCTCCCGAGATAGAGCACCCTTGTAATCGTGAGCACCATGATCAATATTAATGAAGCAGGATGTAGGATTTTACCTCCGCCGTGAGGGGCCGAACCTGGGTAATAAACCTTGCGTCTCTCGTCCCACTCAACCCCTCTCAAGCTACCACATAGATGCGTTGGCCTCACGACTAAGTCCTGACTCTAAGGACATCTGCCGTGACAAATCCACGACAAAAGTAGTATGGAAGTAACGGTAACAGTGGCAAAAGTAACAGTAGCAATCGTAACAGTGGCAACGGAAAAGTAACGAAGCAAAGATCACTATGTGAAAAGCTCGTAGGCAATGGATCAATGATGGATAATTATGTCAGATGGCATTCATCATGCAACAGTTATAACCTAGGGTGACACAGAACTAGCTCCAATTCATCAATATAATGTAGGCATGTATTCCGTATATAGTCATACGTGCTTATGGAAAAGAACTTGCATGACATCTTTTGTCCTACCCTCCCGTGGTAGCGGGGTCCTAATGGAAACTAAGGGATATTAAGGCCTCTTTTTAATAGAGAACTGGACCAAAGCATTAGCACTTAGTGAATACATGAACTCCTCAAACTACGGTCATCACCGGAAAGAACCCCAATTATTGTCACCTTGGGGTATGTGGATCATAATGCGTAATAGGTGTCTATAACTTGCAAGATAGGATCAAGAACACATATATATTCTTGAAAACATAATAGGTTCAGATCTGAAATCATGGCACTCGGGCCCTAGTGACAAGCATTAGGCATAGCAAAGTCATAGCAACATCAATCTTAGAACATAGTGGATACTAGGGATCAAACCCTATCAAAACTAACTCGATTACATGATAAATCTCATCCAACCCATCACCGTCCAGCAAGCCTACGATGGATTTACTCATGCACGGCGGTGAGCATCATGAAATTGGTGATGGAGGATGGTTGATGATGATGATGGCGATGATTTCCCCTCTCCGAAGCCCTGAACGGACTCTAGATCTTCCCTCCCGAGGAAGAATGTGAGGTGGCGGCGGCTCCGTATCGTAAAACGCGATGAATCCTTCTCACTGATTTTTTTCTCCCCGAACGTGAATATATGGAGTTGGAGTTGAGGTCGGTGGAGCTTCGTGGGACCCACAAGCCAGGGGGCGCGCCCAGGGGGGTAGGGCGCCCCCCCACCCTTGTGGACAGGCGGTGGGTCCCCCTCGGTTGATTCTTTCGCCAATATTTTTATTTATTCCAAAAATATTCTCCGTGAAGTTTTAGGTTATTCCGAGAACTTTTATTTCTGCACAAAAATAACACCATGGCAATTCTGCTGAAAACAGCGTCAGTCCGGGTTAGTTCCATTCAAATCATGCAAATTAGAGTCCAAAACAAGGGCAAAAGAGTTTGGAAAAGTAGATACGATGGAGACGTATCAGCAGGCGCCAGCCTGTGCGGCCAGGGCAGTTTCCCCTTCTATGCTAAGGGGGCAACTACGCCAGCCTGCACCCAAAGCAAGTCCCAAAGGTTTCCCCTTTGGTGAAAGAAGACCAAGACGGTGGCGTGGCAGGACGGAGGTTATCGTGGAGCCCCTGGTGCGTCATGGATAACACTTCAGCAGGCGAAGATCACCTTTTGTCAGGATAAGCACCAACGCCTGTCCCCTTTCTAATTCCCGCCATTTGAGAGCCCCTTCCCGCTCATATTTTCAGGGAAGAGGCCCAAGGCACCTATAAAAGGGGCAGAGCGGCCACCGTAGCAAACAATCGACCCCTGCTCAAAACCCTAGCGCCATTGCTACCACCGAAGAGCTCCGGTTCGCCTTGTAGCTCTAAGAGCACTGTCCACAAGCAATACAACCAAGCAGGAGTAGGGTTTTACACCGCACGGTGCCCCGAACCTATGTAGCTCGTTGTGTATTTGTCGTGCCTAGCTCATTGCCTCGTAGACGTAAACCAAGTCCCCAGAGCTCGAACTCATGTTTTGGAGGATTTCCCGTGGCTCAGAATCACTCCCCCGACAGCAGCAGTAGTCGTAACTTAGCAAAGCTCAATATATGAAAAGCGTAGGCATTGGATTAGTGATGGATAATTGTGTTGGATGACATTCACCATGTAATAGTCACAACCTAGAGTGATACACATAGCTCCAATTCACCAATATCATGTAGACATGCATTCCGTACATAGTCATATGTGCTTATACTAAGAACTTGCATAACATCTATTGTTCTACCCTCCCGTGGCAGTAGGGTCCTTAAGGAAACTAAGGGATATTAAGGCCTCCTTTTAATAGAGAACCGAAACAAAGCATTAACACATGGTGAATAATGAACTCCTCGAATTACAGTCATCCTCGGGGAGTATCCCAAACAATTGTCACTATGGGGTATACGGATCAGGATAATAACAAGTGCATATGACTAGCAGATAGGATCAATAACTCAAATATATTCATGAAAACATAGATGGTTCAGAACTGAAATCATGGCACTCGGGCCCTAGTGACAAGGATTAAGTATAGCAAAGTCATAGCAACATCAATCTCAGAACATAGTGGATACTAGGGATCAAGCCCTAACAAATTGACTTGATTACATAATAAATCTGATCCAACTCCATCACTGTCTAGCAAGCCTACGAAGGAATTACTCCCTTCTGGTAGTGAGCATCATGAAATTGGTGATGAAGAAGGCTTGGTGATGATGATGGCGACAAATCCCCTCTCTGGATCCCTGAACAGACTCCAGATCAGCCCTCCCGATGAAGAACAGGAGGTGATGGCGGCTTCGTATACTTCTTCTATTTTGTTCTCGGCGAAAAGTAATTTATAGGCTTGAGATTAGGGTCAGCGGAGCCACGTGGGCCGCATAAGTCATTAGGGTGCGCTCCATGCTATAATTGTATTGATTGGAAACTGATGTCTACTACACAACTTGTTCTTGTAGACTCGTGTTGGGCCTCCAAGCGCAGAGTTTTGTAGGAGAGTAGCAAATTTCCCTCAAGTGGATGACCTAAGGTTTATCAATCCATGGGAGGCGTAGGATGAAGATGGTCTCTCTCAAACAACCCTACAACCAAATAATAAAAAGTCTCTTGTGTCCCCAACACACCAAATACAATGGTAAATTGTATAGGTGCACTAGTTCGGCGAAGAGATGGTGATACAAGTGTAGTAATGATAGTAGATATTTCTTTTTGTAATAGGAACAATAAAAAACAGCAAGGTAGCAAGTAACAAAAGTGTTCACAAACGGTATTGCAATGCTTGAAAATGAGGCCTAGGGTCCGTACTTTCGCTAGTGCAATCTCTCAACAATGCTAATATAATTGGATCATATAACCATCCCTCAACGTGCGATGAAGAATCACTCCAAAGTTCCTATCTAGCGGATAACATAAGAACAAATTGTTTGTAGGGTACGAAACCACCTCACATTTATCCTTTTTGATCGATCTATCTAAGAGTTCGTACTAAAATAACATCAAGTTATCCTTTCCGATCAATCTATCTAAGAGTTCGTACTAAAATAACACAATATGATACACATCAACCAACTCTAATGTCACCTAGATACTCCAATGTCTCCACGAGTATCCGTGAGTTGATTATACGATATGCATCAAACAATTTCAGATTCATAATACTCAATCCAACACAAAGAACTTCAAAGGGTGCCCCAAGATTTCTACCAGAGAAACAAAGACAAGAACGTGCATCAACCCCTATGCATAGATTACCCCAATGTCACCTCGGGAATCCGCGAGTTGAGTGCCAAAACACATATCAAGTGAATCAATATGATACCCCATTGTCACCACGGGTATTCATAGCAAGACATACATCAAGTGTTCTCAAATCCATAAAAGTATTCAGTCTGATAAGAATGAAATCTCAAAGGGAAAACTCAATTCATCACAACAAGGTAGAGAGGGAAAAAACACCATATGATCCAACTATATTAACAAAGCCCGCAATACATCAAGATCGTGCCAAATCAAGAACACGAGAGAGAGAGAGAGAGAGAGAGATTAAACACATAGCTACTGGTACAAACCCTCAGCCCCGAGGCTGGACTACTCCCTCCTCATCATGGTGGCCGCCGGGATGATGAAGATGGCCACCGATGATGATTTCCCCCTCTGGCAGGGTGCCAGAACGGGGTCTAGATTGGTTTTTCATGGCTACAGAGGCTTGCGGAGGCGGAACTTCCGATCTAGGGTTATTTCTGCGGGTTTATGTATTTATAGGATTTTTTGGCGTCGGTTTCGCGCGAAGATGGGCCTCGAGGTGACCACAACCCACCTGCACATGGGCAAGGGCCCAGGCACGCCCAAGTAGGTTGTGCTCACCTCCTTCACCTTTTGGTCCTCCCACGAAGCTTCTAGTGCCTTTTGTTCAAAAAAATCGTCAAAAAGTTTCGTTGCATTTGGAGAACTTTTATTTCTGCACAAAAAACAACACCATGGTAGTTCTGCTGAAAACAACGTCAATCCGGGTTAGTTCCATTCAAATCATACCAAAACCATATAAAATTATTGTAAACATGGCATGAATACTTCAAAAATTATAGATACGTTGGAGACGTATCAGAAACTCAAATACATGTGTGGATACATAGACAACAACATGTCCCTAGTAAGCCTCTATCGGACTAGCTCGTTGATCAAAGATTCCTATGGTTTCCTGGCCATAGACATGAGTTGTCATTTGATAATGGGAGCACATCATTAGGAGAATGATGTGATGGACAAGACCCAAACTATAAACATAGCATATGATCGTATCAAGTTTATTGCTATCATTTTCTGCATGTCAAGTATCTATTCCTATGACCATGAGATCATGCAATTCACTGACACCGGAGGAGTACCTTGTCTGTATCAAATGTCGCAACGTAACTGGTTGACTATAAAGATGCGCTACAGGTATCTCCGAGGGTGTCTTATGAGTTGGCATGGATCAAGACTGGGATTTGTCACTCCGTATGACGGAGAGGTATCTCAGGGCCCACTCGGTAATACAGCATCACAATGAGCTTGCAAGCAATGTGACTAAAGAGTTAGCCACGTGATCTTGTATTACGGAACGAGTAAAGACACTTGCCGGTAACGAGATTGAACTAGGTATGGGGATACCAACGATCGAATCTCGGGCAAGTAACATACCGATAGACAAAGGGAACTGTATACGGGATTAGCTGAATCCTTGACATCGAGGTTCGGACGATAAAGATCTTCATAGAATATGTACAAACCAATATGGGCATCGAGGTCCCGCTATTGGTTATTGACCGTAGAGGTGTCTCGGTCATGTCTGCATAGTTCTCGAACCCGCAGGGTCTATACACTTAACGTTTGGTGACGATCTAAGTATAGTTCAGTTATTGTGTTGGTGACCGAAGGTTGTTCGGAGTCCCCGGACATCACGAGGAGCTCCGAAATGGTCCAGAGTTAAAGATTCATATATGGAAAGTTGTTATCGGGATTCCGGAAAAAGTTTGAGTTTTTTCGGTATTGTACCGGGAAGGTTCTAGAAGGTTCCAGAGTGGGGCCCACCTGCATGGGGGACCCACATGAACATGGGTAGTGGGGAAAGTCCCCACAACCCTGGTCTAGGTGCACCAAGATCCTCCCTTAAAAGGAATAGTATCATATCCCAAAGGGATAAGATCAGGATCCCTAAAAAAGGGGGATGGCGATCGGTGGGAAAGGAAAGAAGGGATTTCCTTCCTCTCCCTTTGGCCAACGACCCTAGGGCCTTGGAGGGCAAGTCACTAGCCCACTCCACGCCTATATAAAGGTGGGGAGGCATTGGGGGCAGCAACCCTTCAACCCTTGCCCGTCTCCAAACCGTTACACCTCCTCCACCTCGCGCAGACGCTTGGCGAAGCCCTGCTGAGATTGCTCCACCATCACTGCCACCACATCATCGTGCTGCCAGGAACTCGAGCTACTACTTCATCCTTGCTCGCTGGATCGAGGAGGTGAAGGCATCATCAAGCCGTACGTGTGTTGAACGCGGAGGTGACGTCCGTTCGGCACTTGATCGGGAGTTCGTGGGACGGATCGTGATTGGATCGCGAAGACGTTCGACTACATAAACCGTGTTTCTTAATGCTTCTGCTTAGCAATCTACAAGGGTATGTAGATCCAATCTCTCCTCTCGTAGATGGTCTTCTCCTAGATTGATCTTGGTGAGCGTAGGAAATTTTTTGTTTCCCATGCAATGTTCCCCAACAGTGGCATCATGAGCTAGGTCTATGCGTAGATGACATCACGAGTAGAACACAAAGGAGTTTGTGGGCGTTGATATTTAGATTGCTTAATTCATTGGTGTTTCCATGATTCAGCGGTATTGTGGGATGAAGCGGCCCAGACCAACTTTACATGTCCACGTACATGAGACCGGTTCCATCAACTGACATGCAACTTGTTGCATAAAGATGGCTGGCGGGTGTCCGTCTCTCCCACCTTAGTTGAATCGGATTCGACAATGGTGGTCCTTGAGAAGGTTAAATAGCAACTTGCATATCACCGTTGTGGCTTTGCGTAGGTAAGAACGGTTCTTGCTAGTTACCCATAGCAGCCACGTAAAACATGCAACAACAAAGTAGAGGACGTCTAACTTGTTTTTGCAGGGTATGTTGTGATATGATATGGCCAAAGACATGATGAGATATATTTGATGTATGAGATGATCATGTTTTGTATAGATTATCACGACTTGCATGTCGATGAATATGGCAACTGACAGGAGCCATAGGGTTGTCTTTAATTATTGTATGACTTGCGTGTCAATCATTAAGCGCTATGTAATGCTTTACTTTATCGCTAAGCGGTGGTAATAGTTGTAGAAGCATGGTTGGCGTGACAACCCCGATGGCGACACGATGATGGAGATCATGATTATGGAGATCATGGTGTCATGCTGGTGACGATGGAGATCATGCCGGTGCTTTCAAGATGGAGATCAAAAGCATAAGATGATGGCCATATCATGTCACTTATGATTTGCAATGTGATGTTAATCCTTTTATGCATCTTATTTTGCTTAGGATGACGGTAGCATTATAAGGTGATCCCTCACTAAAATTTCAAGATAAAATTGTGTTCTCCCCAAGTGTGCACCATTGCGAAAGTTCATCGTTTCGAAGCACCACGTGATGATCGGGTGTGATAGACTCTACATTCACATACAACGGGTGCAAGCTAGTTTTGCACATGCGGAACACTTGGGTTAAACTTGACGAGCCTAGCATGTATAGACATGGCCTCGGAACACAAGAGACCGAAAGGTCGAACATGAGTCATATAGTAGATATGATCAACATGGAGATGTTCACCATTGAAACCACCTCATCTCACGTGATGATCGGACTTGGGTTGGTGAATTTGGATCATGTTACACTCGGATGACCGGAGGGATGTCAATTTGAGTGGGAGTTCTTAGATAATATGATTAATTGAACTCACTATCTTGAACAATAGTCTAAGTTATCTTTGCAAATTATGTTGTAGATCAATGGCTCGCGCAGTAGCTCCCCTGAATTTCAATGCGTTCCTAGAGAAAGCTAAGCTGAAAGATGATGAAAGTAACTTTGTGGACTGGGCCCGTAATCTGAGGATTATCCTCACGGCTGCCCAAAAGTCTTATGTCCTTGATGCACCGCTTCGTGCGCCACCCCCTCCAGCGACTGTGGACGTTGTGAACGCCTGGCAGTCGCGTGTTGATGACTACTCAATAGTTCAGTGCGCCATGTTGTATGGCTTAGAACCAGGAATTCAAAGGCATTTTGAACGTCATGGAGCATATGAGATGTTCTAGGAGTTGAAGTTTATTTTTTCAGAAGAATGCCTGGATCGAGAGGTATGAGACCTCCGATAAGTTCTATGCCTGCAAAATGGAGGAGAACGGGTCTGTCAGTGAGCACATACTCAGAATGTCTGGGTATTACAACCGTCTGGCTAAGTTGGGAGTTGAGCTCCCGCCTGAGGCAGTCACTGATAGAGTTCTTCAATCGCTACCACCTAACTACAAGAGCTTTGTGTTGAACTATAACATGCAAGGAATGAACATGTCAGTCTCTGAGCTGTCCGCGAGGCTGAAAGTCGCTGAGTCAGACATCCAGAAGGAGCATCAAGTGTTGATGGTTAATAAAACCACTAGTTTCAAGAAGAGCAAGGGAAAGAAGGGAAACTTCAAGAAGGGTCGCAAAGCAGTTGCTCCTCCCGTGAAGAAACCCAAGGCTGGACCCAAGCCAGAAACTGAGTGCTTCTATTACAAGGGAACTGGCCACTGGAAGCGGAATTGCCCCAAGTATCTAGCTGACAAGAAGGGGGCCAACATCAACAAAGGTATATATGATATACATGTTATTGATGTGTACCTTACCAGCTCTCGTTGTAGTGCCTGGGTATTTGATACCGGTGCGATTGCTCACATTCGCAACTCTAAACAGGAACTACGGAATAGACGAAGGTTGGCAAAGGACGAAGTGATGATGCGTGTGGGAAATGGTTCCAAGGTTGATGTGATCGCCGTCGGCACGCTCGCTCTTCGATTACCATCGGGATTAGTGATAAACCTGAATAATTGTTATTTAGTGCCTGCGTTGAGCATGAACATTATATCTGGATCTTGTTTAATGCGAGACGGTTACTCATTTAAATCAGAGAATAATGGTTGTTCTATTTATATGGGTAATATCTCTTTATGGTCATGCACCCATTGTGAGGGGTTTATTCTTATTGAATCTCGATAGTGATGATACACATGTTCATAACATTGATGCCAAGAGATGTAGAGTTGATAATGATAGTACCACTTTCTTGTGGCACTGCTGCTACTTCTTGAGCTTGCGTTGGTTTTTCCCTTGAAGAGGAAAGGGTGATGCAGCAAAGTAGAGTAAGTATTTCCCTCAGTTTTGAGAACCAAGGAATCAATCCAGTAGGAGACAACACGCAAGTCACCGAATACCTGCACAAATAAACACCAAACTTGCACCCAATGCGATAAGGGGTTGTCAATCCCTTCTCGGTTACTCGCAAAAGTGAGATCTGATAGAGATAGATAAACGGTAAAGTAAATATATTTTTGGTATTTTTGTTTTATAGATTGGAAAGTAAAAGATTGCAAAATAGTAGATCGGAAACTCGTAGATTGGAAAGTAGAAGATTGTATGATGGAAAATAGACCCGGGGGCCATAGGTTTCACTAGTGGCTTCTCTCAAGATAGAAAATAATACGGTGGGTGAACAAATTACTGCCGAGCAATTGATAGAAAAGCGCAAAGTTAA
Organism: Thinopyrum elongatum; assembly: GCA_011799875.1. Classification (NCBI taxonomy): domain Eukaryota; kingdom Viridiplantae; phylum Streptophyta; class Magnoliopsida; order Poales; family Poaceae; genus Thinopyrum; species Thinopyrum elongatum. The sequence continues at coordinate 496,240,339 of CM022300.1, forward strand.
CGATATCTAAGGCAATGATCATGAATATAGGCATCATGTCTGTGTCAAGTAGACCGAAACGATTCTGCATCTAGTACTATTACTCCACACATCGACCGACTCCTGCCTGCATCTAGAGTATTAAGTTCATGATGTAGAGGAATTAACTCAAGCAATATGATGAAAACCCCATCTTTTTATCTTCGATGGCAACAATACAATACGTGCCTTGCTGCCCCTACTGTCACTGGGAAAGGACACCGCAAGATGGAACCCAAAGCTAAGCACTTCTCCCATTGCAAGAAAAACCATTCTAGTTGGCCAAACCAAATCGATAGTTTGAAGAGACTTGCAAAGATATCAAATCATGCATAAAAGAATTCAGAGAAGATTCAAATAATATTCATAGATAAGCTGATCATAAATCCACAATTCATCGGATCTCGGCAAACACACCGCAAAAAAGTATTACATCGAATAGATCTCCAAGAACATCGAGGAGAACGTGGTATTGAGAATCAAAGAGAGAGAAGAAGCCATCTAGCTACTAGCTATGGACCCGTAGGTCTGTGGTAAACTACTCACGCTTCATCGGAAGGGCAATGGTGTTGGTGTAGAAGGCCTCCGTGATCGAATCCCCCTCCGGCAGGACGCCGGAAAAGGCCCCTAGATGGGATCTCACGGGTACAGAAGGTTGCGGCGGTGGAAAAGTCTTTTCGTGGATGCCTCTGGTGGTTTGGGCATATAAGAGTATATATAGGCGAAAGAATTAGGTCAGGAGATGCACGAGGGGCCCACAAGGGTGGGGGCAAGCCCTACCCCCCTGGGTGCACCCTCCGTCCGTGTGGCCGCCTCGTGGCTTCTCTGACTTGCACTCCAAGTCCTCTGGTTTCCTTTTGGTCCAAGAAAGATCATCGCGAAAGTTTTATTCCGTTTGGACTCCGTTTGGTATTCCTTTTCTACGAAACTCAGAAACAGGGAAAAAACAGGAACTGGCACTGGGCTCTAGGTTAATAGGTTAGTCCCAAAAATAATATAAAATAGCATATTAATGCATATAAAACATCCAAAACAGATAATATAATAGCATGGAACAATCAAAAATTATAGATACGTTGGAGACGTATCAAGCATCCCCAAGCTTAATTCCTGCTCGTCCTCGAGTAGGTAAATATAAAAACAGAATTTTTGATGTGGAATGCTACCTAACATATTTATCCATGTAATTTCTTTATTGTGGCATGAATGTTCAGATCTGTACGATTCAAAACAAAAGTTTAATATTGACATAAAAACAATAATACTTCAAGCATACTAACAAGATAATTATGTCTTCTCAAAATAACATGGCCAAAGAAAGCTTATCCCTACAAAATCATATAGTCTGGCTATGCTCCATCTTCATCACACAAAATACTCAAATCATGCACAACCCCGGTTTTAGCCAAGCAATTGTTTCATACTTTAGTATTCTCAAACTTTTTCAACTTTCACGCAATACATGAGCGTGAGCCATGGACATGGCACTATAGGTGGAATAGAAGGTGGTTGTGGAGAAGACAAAAAGAGGGAGATAGTCTCACATCTACTAGGCATATCAACGGGCTATGGAGATGCCCATCAATAGATATCAATGTGAGTGAGTAGGGATTGCCATGCAACGGATGCACTAGAGCTATAAGTTTATGAAAGCTCAAAAAGAAAACTAAGTGGGTGTGCATCCAACTTGCTTGCTCATGAAGACCTAGGGCAATTTGAGGAAGCCCTTCGTTGGAATATACAAGCCAAGTTCTATAATGAAAAATTCCCACTAGTATATGAAAGTGACAACCTAGGAGACTCTCTATCATGAAGATCATGGTGCTACTTTATAGCACAAGTATGGAAAAAGGATAGTAACATTGCCCCTTCTCTCTTTTTTTTCTTTTTTTTCCTTTTTTTTTCTTTTTTTTCTTTCTTCTCTTTTTTTATTTCTTTCTTTCTTTTCTCTTTTTTTCCTCACATGGGACAATGCTCTAATAATGAAAATCATCATACTTCTATTTACTTACAACTCAAAAATTACAACTCGATACTAGAACAAAATATGACTCTATATGAATGCCTCCGGCGGTTACCGGGATGTGCAATGAATCAAGAGTGACATGTATGAAAGAATTATGAACGGTGGCTTTGCCACAAATACGATGTCAACTACATGATCATGCAAAGCAATATGACAATGATGATGCGTGTCATAATAAACGAAACGATGGAAAGTTGCATGGCAATATATCTCGGAATGACTATGGAAATGCCATAATAGGTAGGTATGGTGGCTGTTTTGAGGAAGGTATATGGTGGGTTTATGGTACCGGCAAAAATTGCGCGGCACTAGAGAGGCTAGCAAAGGTGGAAGGGTGAGAGTGCGTATAATCCATGGACTCAACATTAGTCATAAAGAACTCACATACTTATTGCAAAAATCTATTAGCCATCGAAACAAAGTACTAGATGCATGCTCCTAGGGGAAGGGTTGGTAGGAGTTAACCATCGCGCGATCCCGACCTCCACACAAAGGATGACAATCAAAAAAATATCTCATGCTCCAACTTCGTTACATAACGGTTCACCATACGTGCATGCTACGGGACTCACAAACCTTAACGCAAGTATTTCTCAAATTCACAACTACTCACTAGCATGACTCTAATATCACCATCTTCATATCTCAAAACAATCATCAGGAATCAAACTTCTCATAGTATTCAATGCACTTTATATGAAAGTTTTTATTATGTCCCTCTTGGATGCATATCATATTAGGACTAAATTTATAACCAAAGAAAATTACCATGATGTTTTAAAGACTCTCAAAAATAATATAAGTGAAGCATGAGAGTTCATCAATTTCTATAAAATAAAGCCACCGCCGTGCTCTAAAAAGATATAAGTGAAGCACTAGAGCAAAATTGCCTAGCTCAAAAGATATAAGTGAAGCACAAAGAGTATTCTAATAAATCACGATTCATGTGTGTCTCTCTCAAAAGGTGTGTACAGCAAGAATGATTGTGGCAAACTAAAAAGCAAAGACTCAAATCATACAAGACGCTCCAAGCAAAACACATATCATGTGGTGAACAAAAATATAGCCTCAAGTAAAGTTACCGATAGACGAAGACGAAAGAGGGGATGCCTTCTGGGGCATCCCCAAGCTTAGGCTCTTGGTTGTCCTTGAATATTACCTTGGGGTGCCTTGGGCATCCCCAATCTTAGGCTCTTGCCACTCCTTATTCCATAGTCCATCAAATCCTTACCCAAAACTTGAAAACTTGACAACACAAAACTCAACAAAAAATCTCACAAGCTCCGTTAGTATAAGAAAATAAATCACCACTTTTGGTACTGTTGTGAACTCATTCTTTATTTATATTGGTGTAATATCTACTGTATTCCAACTTTTCCATGGTTCATACCCCCCGATATTACCCATAGATTCATCAAAATAAGCAAACAACACATAGAAGACAGAATCTGTCAAAAACAGAACAGTCTGTAGCAATCTGGAAATCTCGAATACTTCTGTAACTCCAAAAATTCTGAAAAATTAGGAAGACCTAAGAAATTTGTTTATTAATCTTCTGAAAAAATAATCAACTCAAAAGCACTCTTCTGTGAATTATAAAAATCATTTTCCTGGGCGCAAAAGTTTCTGTTTTTCAGCAAGATCAAATCAACTATCACCGTAAGCTATCCCAAAGGTCTTACTTGGCACAAACACTAATTAAAACATAAAACCACATCTAACCAGATGCTAGATGAATTATTTATTGCAAAACAGAACCTAAAAAGCAAAAACAAAAATAAAATTGTGTTGCCTCTCAACAAGCGCTATTGTTTAACGCCCTTAGCTAGGCATAAAAACAAGAATAGATCTAAGTATTGCCATCTTTGGTATGCAACTCTTCAATTACACACTTATTATCCTTAGGAGGTTCTTTGGTTTTATAAATGGTCAAACTCCTAGGCAAGAAATCAATAAATTCATCCGTAGCAATTGGTTCCTTAATAATATTGAAAAAGTTGGGGTGAACACTTATAGATTTGAGATCTTCATTATCTTTACTAGAAGATTCACCATTATCCTTAGGAACATAAATAAACTTGGCAATTTTAGTAGGAGGAGGCTTTGGAGTAGTTTTGACGGAGGAAAAAGCGGAACCCAAGTTGGTAATAATATCTTCTAGTTTGCCAATTCTAGTAGAATCTTGATCTATCTTTTCGTTAACTATGGGTTCCTTTTCTCTTAGATTCTTTAAAGTAACTCCTACTTTAGATCCATATTGAGTAATCTGATTATGAATCTTTTTATCCAAATTTTCAATCAACTCAACGGTAGCAATCTTATTTTCAATAATATCAAGCCTTTGCATTACATGCTCCAAGGTTAAAATAGTTTCATCGACCAAAAGAGGTGGTGGGCCTAACAAATCTATCATGGCATTGTAAGAATCACAAGTATGGCTACCCAAGAAATTCCCTCCAGTTATGGTATCTAGAATATATCTATTCCAAGGAGTAACGCCCACATAAAAATTGCAAAGAAGAACGGGAATAGATTGCTTTTGAGTAGATCTATTTCGAGCATTGCAAATTCTATACCAAGCATCTTTTAAGTTTTCTCCCTCCCTTTGTTTAAAATTAAGAACTTCGTTATCGGGAGTGTTAACAATGACGGGAAGACTAGCCATAGGAGCGAGACAAGCGATCAAATGCACAAGCATACAAAAAGCACACGAAGAAGACGAACGGAAGAGGGGCGAAGAAAAGGCAAAGAGAGAGGCGAAGAAAAGGCAAACTTTTCGAAAATCATTTTAGAAGTGGGGGAGAGGAAAACGAGAGGCGAATGGCGAATAATGTAATGCGAGAGATGAGAGTTTATGATGGGTACTTGGTATGTCTTGACTTGGTGTAGATCTCCCCGGCAACGGCGCCAGAAATTCTTCCTACTACTTCTTGAGCTTGCGTTGGTTTTTCCCTTGAAGAGGAAAGGGTGATGCAGCAAAGTAGAGTAAGTATTTCCCTCAGTTTTGAGAACCAAGGTATCAATTCAGTAGGAGACAACACGCAAGTCACCGAATACCTACACAAACAAACACCAAACTTGCACCCAACGCGATAAGGGGTTGTCAATCCCTTCTTGGTTACTCGCAAAAGTGAGATCTGATAGAGATAGATAAACGGTAAAGTAAATATTTTTTTGGTATTTTTGTTTTATAGATTGGAAAGTAAAAGATTGCAAAATAGTAGATCGAAAACTCGTAGATTGGAAAGTAGAAGATTGTATGATGGAAAATAGACCCGGGGGCCATAGGTTTCACTAGAGGCTTCTCTCAAGATAGAAAATAATACGGTGGGTGAACAAATTACTACCGAGCAACTGATAGAAAAGCACAAAGTTATGACGATATCTAAGGCAATGATCATGAATATAGGCATCACGTCCGTGTCAAGTAGACCGAAACGATTCTGCATCTACTACTATTACTCCACACATCGACCCACTCCTGCCTGCATCTAGAGTATTAAGTTCATGAAGAACAGAGTAACGCATTAAGAAAGATGACATGATGTAGAGGAATTAACTCAAGCAATATAGTGAAAACCCCATCTTTTTATCCTCGATGGCCACAATACAATACGTGCCTTGCTGCCCCTACTGTCACTGGGAAAGGACACCGCAAGATGGAACCCAAAGCTAAGCACTTCTCCCATTGCAAGAAAAACCAATCTAGTTTGCCAAACCAAATCGATAGTTCGAAGAGACTTGCAAAGATATCAAATCATGCATAAAAGAATTCAGAGAAGATTCAAATAATATTCATAGATAAGCTGATCATAAATCCACAATTCATCGGATCTCGGCAAACACACCGCAAAAAAGTATTACATCGAATAGATCTCCAAGAACATCAAGGAGAACGTGGTATTGAGAATCAAAGAGAGAGAAGAAGCCGTCTAGCTACTAGCTATGGACCCGTAGGTCTGTGGTAAACTACTCACGCTTCATCGGAAGGGCAATGGTGTTGATGTAGAAGCCCTCCGTGATCGAATCCCCCTACAGCAGGACGCCGAAAAAGGCCCCTAGATGGGATCTCAGGGGTACAGAAGGTTGCGGTGGTGGAAAAGTCTTTTCGTGGATGCCTCTGGTGGTTTGGGCATATAAGAGTATATATAGGCGAAAGAATTAGGTCAGGAGACGCACGAGGGGCCCACAAGGGTGGGGGCGCACCCTACCCCCTGGGCGCACCCTCCGTCCTTGTGGCCGCTTCGTGGCTTCTCTGACTTGCACTCCAAGTCCTCTGGTTTCCTTTTGGTCCAAGAAAGATCACTGTGAAAGTTTTATTCCGTTTGGTATTCCTTTTCTGCGAAACTCAAAAACAGGGGAAAAACAGGAACTGGCACTGGGCTCTAGGTTAATAGGTTAGTCCCAAAAATAATATAAAATAGCATATTAATGCATATAAAACATCCAAAACAGATAATATAATAGCATGGAACAATCAAAAATTATAGATACGTTGGAGACGTATAAACTGCCGCTTAGGTCATATTGGTGTAAAGCGCATGAAGAAACTCCATGCTGATGGACTTTTGGGGTCACTTGATTTTGAATCACTTGACACATGTGAACCATGCCTCATGGGCAAGATGACCAAAACCCCGTTTTCCGGAACAATGGAACGGGCAAGTGACTTTTTGGAGATCATACATACTGATGTGTGCGGTCCGATGAGTGTTGACATGCGCGGTGATATCGTTACTTTCTCACCTTCACCGATGATTTGAGTAGATATGGGTCTATTTACTTAATGAAGCATACGTTTGAAACATTTGAAAAGTTCAAGAAATTTCAGAGTGAAGTTGAGAATCATCGTAACAAGAAGATTAAATTCCTACGATTTGATCGAGGGGGAGAGTATCTGAGTTATGAGTTTGGCAATCACTTAAGACAATGTGGAATTGTTTCACAACTGACGCCACCTGAAACACCACAACGTAATGGTGTGTCCGAACATCGTAATTATACCTTATTGGATATGGTGCGTTCTATGATTTCTCTTTCTGATCTACCACTATCGTTTCGGGGTTATGCATTAGAGATAGCCACATTCACTTTAAATAGGGCACCATCTAAGTCCATAGATACGACACCGTATGAACTATGGTTTGGCAAGAAACCTAAGCTCTCGTTTCTTAAGGTTTAGGGCTGCGATGCTTATGTCAAAAGGCTTCAGCCAGAAAAGCTCGAACCCAAAGCGGACAAATGCGTTTTCATAGGATACCCAAAGGAGACGGTTGGGTATACCTTCTATCTCAGATCCGAGGGCAAAGTGTTTGTCACTAAGAACGGGTCCTTTCTCGAGAAAGAGTTTCTCTCGAAAGAATTGAGTGGGAGGAAGATAGAACTTGATGAGGTTGTTGAACCTTTACTTCAACCAGAGAGTAGCGCAACGCTGAAAGATGTTTCTGTGGCACCTACGTCAGTTGAAGAGGAAGCTAATGATAGTGATCATGAAGTTTCGGATCAAGTTACTATTGAACCTCGTAGGTCGACAAGGATACGTACTGCTCCTGAGTGGTACGGTAACCCTGTCTTAGAGGTCATGTTGTTGGACAACGATGAACCTACAAGCTATGGAGAAGCGATGGTGGGCCCAGATTCCAACAAATGGTTAGAGGCCATGAAATCCGAGATGGGATCCATGTATGAAAACGAAGTGTGGACTTTGGAAGTATTACCTGAAGGGCGAAAGGCCATTCAGAATAAATGGATCTTTAGGAAGAAGACGGACGCGAACGGTAATGTCACCATCTATAAAGCTCAACTTGTGGCAAAGGGGTTTTCACAAGTTCAAGGAGTTGACTATGATGAGACTTTCTCACCTGTAGCGATGCTTAAGTCCGTCAGAATCACATTGGCAATAGCTAGGGCTGGATTAACGAGTTGCTCGGCTCGTTCGGCTCATTATCATTAAGCTCATTATCGTTAAGCTTGTTATCATTAAGCTCGTTAATATTAACAAGCTAAAACCTCTGTTCAGCTTGGTTTGTTATGGGTCGTTATGCTCGTGAGTGTTCACGAGTGCTTGTTAAGGTAAGAAACAACACAGAAAAATCCCATGATCCCATAAAAATTCAAAATAGAATAAATTAAACAAGGACGTTAAGGTAATAAACAACACAGAAGAATCCCATAACCCATCAAAAATTCATGATGGCATAAATTAAGACGTTTGGTTCCTGGTGGCTGGCTCCTGGTTGACTCTAGGGTCTCCTGGCGGCTAGCTCATAGGTCTAGAAAAAGTGCCGAAGTGGGCTGGGGTGCTATGTCCCCATGGGCTAATTAGCAACTCTTTTGTTAGTGGGCTGATTTGAACTAGGGGTCTCATGTCAAACTTTTGAAAATTAGCGAGCTAAACGAGTTAGCTCGTGAAACTCGTTTGCTTGCTTGTTAAGCTCGTTAGTCTTAACGAGCAAAAAACACTGTTCGGCTTGGTTCATTAACTAACGAGCACGAGTCGAAACGAGCCGAACTATCGAGCGCTCATTATGCTCGCGAGCTTCGAGCTTTTCGTCCAGCCCTAGCAATAGCTGCATTTTTCGAATATGAAATCTAGCAGATGGATGTCAAAACAGCGTTCCTTAACGGTTTTCTTAAGGAAGAGTTGTATATGATGCAATTGTCGATCCAGAGAATGCTGACAAGGTGTGCAAGCTCCAGCGATCCATTTATGGACTGGTGCAAGCATCTCGGAGTTGGAATCTTCGCCTTGATGAGGTGATCAAAGTGTTTGGGTTTATACAAGTTTACGGAGAAGCTTGTATTTACAAGAAAGTGAGTGGGAGCTCTATAGTGTTTCTGATATTATATGTGGATGACATATTGCTGATTGGAAACAATATAGAACTTTTGGAAAATGTGAAGGCATATTTGAACAAGAGTTTTTCAATGAAGGACCTAGGAGAAGCTGCTTTCATATTAGGCATCAAGATCAATAGAGATAGATCGAGACGCTTAATAGGACTTTCACAAAGCACATACCTCGATAAGATTTTGAAGAAGTTCATAATGGATCAGTCCAAGAAGGGGTTCTTGCCTGTTTTGCAAGGTGTGAAGTTGAGTAAGACTCAATGCCCAGTGACTGCAGAGGATAGAGAAAAGATGAGTGTCATCCCCTATGCTTCTGCCATAGGCTCTATCATGTATGCAATGTTGTGCACAAGACCATATGTCATCCTTGCCATAAGTATGGCCGAAAGGTTTCAAAGTGATCCAGGAGTGGAACACTGGATAGCGCTCAAGAATATCCTTAAGTACCTGAAAAGGACTAAGGAAATGTTTCTCGTTTATGGAGGTGATCAAGAGCTCATCGTAAAGGGCTACGTCGATGCAAGCTTTGACACTGATCCGGATGACTCTAAGTCTCAAACCGGATACGTATATATTCTGAATGGGGGAGAGGTAAGCTGGTGCAGTTCCAAGCAAAGCATGGTAGATGATTCTATATGCGAAACGGAGTACATAGCTGCCTCAGAGGCGGCGAAGGAAGGTGTCTGGATGAAGCAGTTCATGACAGATCTTGGAGTTGTGCCCAGTGCACTGGACCCAATGACTCTGTTCTGTGACAACACTGGTGCCATTGCTCTAGCCAAGGAACCAATGTTACACAAGAGGACCAGACACATAAAGCGACATTTCAATTCCATCTGCGATGCGATCAAGGAGGAGGACATAAACATTTGCAAAGTACATACGGATCTGAATGTTGCAGATCCGTTGACTAAACCTCTTCCATGGGCAAAAGATGATCAACACCAGAACTCTATGGGTGTTAGATACATTACCACGTAATACTAGATTATTGACTCTAGTGCAAGTGGGAGACTATTGGAAATATGCCCTAGAGGCAATAATAAAGTGGTTATTATTATATTTCCTTGTTCATGATAATCGTTTATTATCCATGCTATAATTGTATTGATTGGAAACTCAAATACATATGTGGATACATAGACAACAACATGTCCCTAGTGAGCCTCTACCGGACTAGCTCGTTGATCAAAGATGCCTATGGTTTCCTGGCCATAGACATGAGTTGTCATTTGATAACGGGATCACATCATTAGGAGAATGATGCGATGGACAAGACCCAAACTATAAACGTAGCATACGATTGTATCAAGTTTATTGCTATCGTTTTCTGCATGTCAAGTATCTATTCCTATGACCATGAGATCATGCAACTCATTGACACCGGAGGAGTACCTTGTGTGTATCAAACGTCGCAACGTAGCTGGGTGACTATAAAGATGCTCTACAGGTATCCCAGAGGGTGTTGATACGTCTCCAATGTATCTATAATTTTTTATTGTTCCATGCTATTATATTATCTGTTTTGGATGATTTATATGCATTAATATGCTATTTTATATTATTTTTGGGACTAACCTATTAACCTAGAGCCCAGTGCCAATTTCTGTTTTTTCCTTGTTTTTGAGTTTTACAATAAAGGAATATCAAACGGAGTCCAAACGAGCTGAAAATTTACGGTGATTTTTTATGGACCAAAAGAGACCCCCGAAGCACCGGAGCTGGGCTAGGAGGTGACCGAGGAGGCCACAAGCCTGGGGGCGCCCCCCCTAGGGCGCGCCCTGAGGGCTTGTGGGCCCCTCGGGCACCCCCTGACTTGTTTCCAACGCCAAAAATTCTTATAAATATAGAAACCTTCGAAAAGAACCCTAGATCGGAAGTTCCGCCACTGAAAGCCTCTGTAGCCACACAAAACCAATCGGGAGCCTGTTCTGGCACCCTGCTGAAGGGGGAAACCATCACCAGAGGCCATCTTCATCATCCAGGCGGTCTCCATGATGAGGAGGGAGTAGTTCACCCTCGGGGCTGAGGGTATGTACCAGTAGCTGTGTGTTTGATCTCTCTCTATTTCGTGTTCTTGATTTGGCATGATCTTGATGTACCGCGAGCTTTGTTAATATATTTGGATCTTATGGTGCTCTTCCCTCTCTAGCTTCTTGTGATGAATTGAGTGTTGCTCTTTGAGGTTTCATTATATTGGATTGAGTATTGGATTTGAGAACACTTGATGTATGTCTTGCGATGGGATATCTGTGGTGACAATGGGATGTTTTGTTGATTCACTTGATGTATGTTTTGGTACTCAACTCGCAGGTTCCCGAGATGACATTGGGGTAATCTATGCATAGGGGTTGATGCATGTTTTCGTCCTACGTTCTCCGATAGAAACTTTGGAGTGATTCTTTGTTGCATGTTGAGGGATTGTTATATGGTCCAATTATGATATCATTGTTGCGAGAATTTGCACTAGTCAAAGTATGAACCCTAGGCCTTGTTTGCAAGCATTGCAATACCACTTTTGCTCACTTTTGTTACTAGTTACCTTGCTGTTTTTATATTTTCAGATTACAAAAACCTATATCTACCATCCATATTACACTTGTATCACCATCTCTTCACCAAACTAGTGCACCTATACAATTTACCATTGTATTGGGTGTGTTGGGGACACAAGAGACTCTTTGTTATTTGGTTACAGGGTTGTTTGAGAGAGACCATCTTTATCCTACGCCTCCCACAGATTGATAAACCTTAGGTCATCCACTTGAGGGAAATTTGCTACTGTCCTACAAAACTCTGCGCTTGGAGGCCCAACACGAGTCTACAAGAAGAAAGGTTGTGTAGTAGACATCAAGCTCTTTTCTGGCGCCGTTGCTGGGGAGGTGAGTGCTTGAAGGTATATCTTTATATCTTGCAATTGAATCTTTTAGTTTCTTGTTTTATCACTAGTTTAGTCCATAAAAGAAAACTACAAAAAAATGGAATTGAGGTCACCTCATATGCTTCATCTTTTTAATGTCTTTCGTGAAAATGATGGAAAGGAAAATTGTGCTCAAGTGTTAGAAGAAGAAGTCAATAAAATGTTTGGCAATAAATCTTTGAATGATAAACATGATTGCAATGTTGTTAGTGTGCTTGCTATGAATCTTCATGATACCAATGATGATTGCACTAGTCATGATAAAGATGTTTCTTATAAGCATGTCAATTTTTGTGGAGTGCATAGAGTTTGTGAAGACATGCCTTATAGGGATGATAGATTTTGTAAGAAGCATAAACATGATGAAACCAATCGGTGGCTTAAGGTGATAGATAAATTCGCTACAAAATTATGCTCTCTTCATCCCATTACTTGTGAACTTTACAATAGAGTTGGTCATCTTAATTTCCAATGCACACTTTTTCATGATCGAATCATGGCTAAATATAGCAATAACTTGATCACCCTTGAACTTTATAATGAACTTTGTTTATTTTTGGGGTGTGAAGAATTGTCACATAAAAATAGTTGGTTTGAAGTGTTCATATTCACCGACCATGTTGAAACTACTCTTAAAGAAATATATATGTTTTGCATGGTAAATTGCAATGAAAATGCTTATATTGCCAACTATAGAAGATGGGAAAACCAATAGAATATAAAAGAAATACTAATGAAAGGGTAAAGCTCTCCACTTTCCCTCCTATTGTCTCTCGTGATGAAACAGGTTACGAGAATGAGCTCCCAATGCAACCAATCTCATCAATAAGGAGCTCCAAAAAGTTGATTAAACCCACACATGATGTGGAGAAGAAAAAGAAAAGACAGAGAAGCAAAGGTAAAAAGGTATCCCTCCCGAATGATGTTGCTCCTATTATTGTTATGCCTCATGAGAATGAATCAAAAATAAATGTGGAAGATGATATACTTGATGATGATATTGATTCTTTGTCTTATGGTACAATGTCCGAAGAAACTATTGAGGATGATTTTGTTATGCCTATTACTCGTTGTGATGATTATGATTGGGAAAATAATGATACTTCTTATAATCTTGAAAATCTTTTTGGCACCAACTTAGAAAATTGTGATGATAATAATTGCTATACTATTGGTGCTATTTATACTATTAATGATGAGAGTGATTATGCTTATGATATGCAAAGGCACAAGCTTGGGGATGCTATGTTTGATGAGAATGACATGTTTGAGAATTTATTTGTTGCAATTAATGTTTGTCCCAAGCTTGGGGATACTATGCTTGATGAAGATGATATTTTTAGTCCCCCAAGTTTTGATGTGCAAATTTATTATGATGATAGCATGCCTCCTATTTATGATGATTGCAATATTTATGAAAGTGGGTTTGAAAGAGTGTCAACTTTAGATAATAATTAACCCACTATTTTGGAGGGTGTTGAATCTTATTATAATGATAAAAGTGGATTTGGAGAGGTCATGACTTTATTTAGTAATGATTCCACTATCTTGGAAGAGGTTGCAATTGATTATGATGAGAACAAAGTTGCTACTTATGATGATTATTGTGATGACACTTATGTTATAAAAAGTAGTGATGATTATATTTATAAAACTTGTCATAATTATGATTACCCTTTTTCTGATCATTACTCTTTTAATGTGGAAAAAATTTATAGTATTCGAGTTTCTTATGATACTCCCACTATTCCGAATGAGAAGAAAATTACTTATGTGGAGAGTAATAAAATTTCTATGCTTGTGCATCATGAAAATAATGCTATATGTGATAGTTATATTGTTGAATTCATTCATTATGCTACTGAAAATTATTATGAGAGAGGAGCATATGCTTCTACATATCTCAATAATATCAAGTTTCCTCTCTATACATTGAAAGTTTTGAAGTTATGCTTGTTTTGCCTTCCTATGCTAGTTGATTCATGTTCCCATAATTTGTTTGCTCAAAAGATCCCTATGCATAGGAATTGGGTTATGATTAGATGTGCTAGTAATATTATTCATGATGCTCCCATTATGTTTCAATTCTTATCTTTTATGTGAGCATCAATTGAAATCATCATGCCTAGCTAGGGGCGTTAAACAATAGCGCTTGTTGGGTGGCAACCCAATTTTTATTTTGTGTTTTTTGTTTTTGCTCCTGTTTTTCAATAAATACACATTATTAACTTTGTCTTAATTGTGTTTTGGTGTTTTAATTAGTGTTTGAGCCAAGTAATACCTTTGGGATGGTCTATGGTGATAGTTGATTTGATCTTGCTGAAAACAGAAACTTTTGCGCTCATTTCCAGAAATTTAGAAAATCACAGAAATGTGATTTTGATCTGAATTTTTTACACAAGATTGATATACAAATTTCCTAGGCTGTCCTAATTTTTCAGAATTTTTGGAGTTACATAAATATATGAAATTTCCAGATTACTACAGACTGTTCTGTTTTTGACAGATTCTGTTTTCTATGTGTTGTTTGCTTATTTTGATGAATCTATGAGTAGTATCGGAGGGTATGAACCATGGAGAAGTTGGAATACAGTAGATATAACACCAATATAAATTTATAATGAGTTCACAACAGTACCAAAGTGGTGATTTATTTTATTATACTAATGGATCTTATGAGTTTTCTGTTGAGTTTTGTGTTGTGAAGTTTTCAAGTTTTGGGTAAAGATTTTATGGACTATGGAATAAGGAGTGGCAAGAGTCTAATCTTGGGGATTCCCAAGGCATCCCAAGGTAATATTCAAGTACACCCAAGCATCTAAGCTTGGGGATGCCCCGGATGGCATCCCCTCTTTCGTCTTCAATCCATCGGTAAATTTACTTGAGGCTATATTTTTATTCACCACATGATATGTGTTTTGCTTGGAGCGTCTTGTATTATATGAGTCTTTGATTTTTAGTTTGCCACAATCATCCTTGCTGTACACACCTTTTGAGAGGGACTCGCATTAATCGTGAATTTATTAGAATACTCTATGTGCTTCACTTATATCTTTTGAGCTAGGCAGTTTGCTCTAGTGCTTCACTTATATCTTTTTAGAGCACGTCGGTGGATTTATTTTATAGAAATTGTTGAACTCTCATGCTTCACTTATATTATTTTGAGATTCTTTAAACAGCATGGTAATTTGCTCAGGTTATGAATTTAGTCCTAATATGATGGGCATCCAAGAGGGATATAATAAAAACTTTCATATAAAGAGCATTGAATAGATGAGAAGTTTGATTCCTTGCATTTGTTTTGAGATATAAAGATGGTGATATTAGAGTCATGCTAGTGAGTAATTGTGGATTGGTAGAAATACTTCTGTTAAAGTTTGTGATTCCCGAAGCATGCACGTATGGTGAACCGTTATGTGATGAAGTCGGAGCATGATTTATTTTTTGATTGTCTTCCTTATGAGTGGCAGTCGGGGACGAGCGATGGTCTTTTCCTACCAATCTATCCCCCTAGGAGCATGTGTATTAGTACTTTGCTTTGATGGCTAATAAATTTTTGCAATAAGTATGTGAGTTCTTTATGACTAATGTTGAGTGCATGGATTATACGCACTCTCACCCTTCCACCATTGCTAGCCTCTCTAGTACCGCGCAACTTTCGCCGGTGCATTAAACTCACCATATACCCTTCCTCAAAATAGCCAGAATACCTACCTATTATGGCATTTCCATACCCATTCCGAGATATATTGCCATGCAACTTCCAACGTTCTGTTTTATTATGACACACACCATCATTGTCATATTGCTTTGCATGATCATGTAGTTAGCATAGTATTTGTGGCTTGACCACCGTTCATATTTTTTATACATGTCACTCTTGATTATTGCATATCCCGGTACACCGCCAGAGGCATTCATATAGAGTCATATCTTGTTCTAGTATCGAGTTGTAATTCTTGAGTTGTAAGTAAATAAAAGTGTGATGATCATCATTATTAGAGCATTGTCCAATGTGAGGAAAGGATGGTGGAACCTATGATTCCCTCACAAGTTGGGATGAGACTCCGGACTTAAAAAATAAAAAAAATAAAAAAGAGGCAAAAGATCCCAAAATAAAAAAAGGCAAAGAGCCCAAACAAAAAATGAGAGAAAAGAGAGAAGGGACAATGTTACTATCCTTTTTCCACAGTTGTGCTTCAAAGTAGCACCATGATCTTCATGATAGAGAGTCTCCTATTTTGTCACTTTCATATACTAGTGGGAAATTTTCATTATAGAACTTGGCTTGTATATTCCAATGATGGTCTTCCTCAAATTGCCCTAGGTCTTCGTGAGCAAGCAAGTTGGATGCGCACCCACTTAGTTTCTTTTTGAGCTTTCATACACTTATAGCTCTAGTGCATCCGTTGCATGGCAATCCCTACTCACTTGCATCGATATCAATTGATGGGCATCTCCATAGCCCATTAATTTGCCTAGTTGATGTGAGACTTTCTCCTTCTTTTTGACTTCTCCACAACCACCATATTCTAATCCACCTATAGTGCTATATCCATGGCTCACGCTCATGTATTGCGTGAAAGTTGAAAAATCTTGAGAACATTAAAAGTATGAAACAATTGCTTGGCTTGTCATATGGGTTGTGCATGATGAAATACTTTGTGTGATGAAGATGGAACATAGCCAGACTATATGATTTTATAGGGATAACTTTCTTTCGCCATGTTATTTTGAGAAGACATGATTGCTTTATTAGTATGCTTGAAGTATTATTGTTTTTATGTCAATATTAAACTTTTATTTTGAAACTTATGGATCTCAATATTCATGCCACAATAAAGAAGATTGCATTGATAAATATGTTAGGTAGCATTCCACATCAAAAATTCTGTTTTCATCATTTACCTACTCGAGGACAAGCAGGAATTAAGCTTGGGGATGCTTGATACATCTCCAACGTATCTATAATTTTTTATTGTTCCATGCTATTATATTATCTGTTTTGGATGTTTTCTATGCTTTAATATGCTATTTTATATTATTTTTGGGACTAACCTATTAACCTAGAGCCTAGTGTCAGTTTTCTGTTTTTTCCTTGTTTTTGAGTTTTACAGAAAACGAATATCAAACGGAGTCCAAACGAGCTGAAAATTTACGGTGATTTTTTATGGACCAAAAGAGACCCCCCCCCCCAAAGCACCGGAGCTGGGCCATGAGGTGACCGAGGAGGCCACAAGCCTGGGGGCGCCCCCCCTAGGGGGCGCCCTGGGGGCTTGTGGGCCCCTCGGGCACCTCCTGACTTGTTTCCAACGCCAAAAATTCTTATAAATATAGAAACCTTCGAAAAGAACCCTAGTTCGGAAGTTCCGCCGCCGAAAGCCTCTATAGCCATGAAAAACTAATCAGGAGCCCGTTCCGGCACCCTGCCGGAGGGGGAAACCATCACCGGAGGCCATCTCCATCATCCCGGCGGTCTCCATGACGAGGAGGGAGTAATTCACCCTCGGGCCTGAGGGTATGTACCAGTAGCTATGTGTTTGATCTCGCTCTCTCGTGTTCTTGATTTGGCACGATCTTGATGTACCGCGAGCTTTGTTAATATATTTGGATCTTATGGTGTTCTTCCCTTTCTACCTTCTTGTGATGAATTGAGTCTTGCTCTTTGAGGTTTCGTTATGTTGGATTGAGTACTGGACTTGAGAACACTTGATGTATGTCTTGCGATGGGATATCTGTGGTGACAATGGGATGTTCTGTTGATTCAATTGATGTATGTTTTGGTACTCAACTCGCGGGTTCCCGAGGTGACATTGGGGCAATCTATGCATAGGGGTTGATGCATGTTTTCGCCCTACGTTCTCCGATAGAAACTTTGGAGTGATTCTTTGTTGCATGTTGAGGGATTGTTATATGATCCAATTATGATATCGTTGTTGAGAGAATTTGCACTAGTGAAAGTATGAACCCTAGGCCTTGTTTTCAAGCATTGCAATACCGGTTTTGCTCACTTTTGTTACTAGTTACCTTGCTGTTTTTATATTTTCAGATTACAAAAACCTATATCTACCATCCATATTACACTTGTATCACCATCTCTTCGCCGAACTAGTGCACCTATACAATTTACCATTGTATTGGGTGTGTTTGGTACACAAGAGACTCTTTGTTATTTGGTTGCAGGGTTGTTTGAGAGAGACCATCTTCATCCTACGCCTCCCACTGATTGATAAACCTTAGGTCATCCACTTGAGGGAAATTTGCTACTGTCCTACAAAACTCTGCGCTTGGAGGCCCAACACGAGTCTATGAGAAGAAAGGTTGCGTAGTAGACATCAGGTGTCTGTTGAGTTGGCATGGATCAAGACTGGGATTTGTCACTCCGTATGACGGGGAGGTATCTCAAGGCCCACTCGGTAATATAGCATCACAATGAGCTTGCAAGCAATGTGACTAAAGAGTTAGCCACGGGATCTTGTATTATAGAACGAGTAAAGAGACTTGCCGGTAATGTGATTGAACTAGGTATGGGGATACCGATGATCGAATCTCGGGCAAGTAACATATCGATAGACAAAGGGAACTGTATACGGGATTAGCTGAATCCTTGACATCGAGGTTCGACTGATAAAGATCTTCGTAGAATATGTAGGAACCAATATGGGCATCCAGGTCCCGCTATTGGTTATTGACCGTAGAGGTGTCTCGGTCATGTCTGCATAGTTCTCGAACCCGCAGGGTCTACACACTTAACGTTTGGTGACGATCTAAATATAGTTGAGTTATTGTGTTGGTGAACAAAGGTTGTTCGGAGTCTCGGATGATATCCCGGACATCACGAGGAGCTCCGGAATGGTCCAGAGGTAAAGATTCATATATGAAAAGTTGTTATCGGGATTCCGGAAAAAGTTCAAGTTTTTTCGGTATTGTGCCGGGAAGGTTCTAGAAGGTTCCAGCATGGGGCCCACCTGCATGGGGGACCCACATGAACGTGGGTAGTGGGGAAAGTCCCCACAACCCTGGTCTAGGTGCACCAAGATCCTCCCTTAAAAGGAATAGTATCATATCCCAAAGGAATAAAGATCAGGATCCCTAAAAAAGGGCATAGCGATCAGTGGGGAGGGAAAGGAGAGATTCCCTTCCTCTCCCTTTGGCCAACGACCCTAGGGCCTTGGAGGGCAAGCCACCAGCCCCCTCCACGCCTATATAAAGGTGGGGAGGCGTTGGGGGAAGCAACCCTTCAACCCTTGCCTGTCTCCATCCCGTTACACCTCCTCCACCTCGCGCAGACGCTTGGTGAAGCCCTACTGAGATTGCTCCACCATCACCGCCATCACGCCGTCGTGCTGCCGGTAACTCGAGCTACTACTTCATCCTTGCTCGCTGGATCGAGGAGGTGAAGGCATCACCAAGCCGTACGTGTGTTGAACGCGGAGGTGCCGTCCGTTCGGCACTTGATCGGGAGTTCGTGGGACATATCGTGATTGGATCGCGAAGACGTTCGACTACATCAACCACGTTTCTTAACACTTTCGCTTAGCGATCTACAAGGGTATGTAGATCCAACCTCTTCTCTCGTAGATGGTCATCTCCTAGATTGATCTTGGTGAGCGTAGGAAATTTTTTGTTTCCCATGCAACGTTCCCCAACAGGGTGGCCGCGCCCTGTTGCCTTGTGGGCAACTGGTGGCCCCCCTTCGGTGGATCTTCGCTCTAGTATTTTTTTATATATTCCATAAAAAATCTCCAAAAAGTTTCGTCTAATTCCAAGAACTTTTATTTCTGCACAAAAACAACACCTTGGTAGTTCTGCTGAAAACAACGTCAGTCTGGGTTAGTTTCATTCAAATCATGCAAATTAGAGTCCAAAACACGAGCAAAAGTGTTTGGAAAAGTAGATACGACGGAGACGTATCATGGACTACCTCGAGTACCCGCTCATGGTGCCCAAGGATGAGCTCCTGCCGCGCCCACCTACCCCGCCTTCGCTAGCCTCGCCGGGGACTCCAACACATTGTCCTTGTCCTGGACGCCGGCCATGTGCAGGTGGTCGCCATCGTCCCGCTCCCTGCCCCGATACAGCAGTCGCTACTCCCACGGCCACAACCTCGTCACCGCCGCCGATGAGCTCCGGTGCGTCGCAACCGTCGGTGTCCCGCGCCTAGCGCTTCTATGGAGCTCGCGGCGAGCATGACTGCAATGGAGCGCACGGCACGGTCGGCACAACAGGAGTGTGCAGCGGCCAGCTTGTGGGTCTCGTGGTGCGGCTGGCACGACATGAGCGTGGCGCGGCCAGCTTGCGGAGCTCACGGCGAGCTATGGGGAGTGAACTGCACCGGGGGGAGGAGGCACGACGGCGCACTGTAGGCGGCCGGTGGCGCGACACAGTCCTGTTGTGAGCAAGAGGGCCTACCTGTTGCGCCATAAACACTCCTCCGGCTGCGAGCGAGATGCACATGTGATGTTTGATGAAATGCCAAGGAGAAAGGGGGGATAAAGAAGAAGAAGGCCAAGTCAATTTGCCTATATGGCAGGGTTTTTTTTTAACTCAATTCGATGGGCGGGCCCGGCCGATTAGTGACATCAGCAAAGCATTTAACATCTGTTGTCAGTGTTTTTTGTCAGTGTTAAATTTTCAACACGGTGCAAAGTGCAACAAACTCTAAAGCGATGGTGATGGTTTTCTGCTAATCGCGTTGTTGCCGTGGTGCTTGTGTGCATTTTACTCTGCCTCCGCGGGTGCTTTTGGTTGTATCCATTTTTAATTCCCAGCAATATGCTCCTCCTCACTCCGTAACGCCACGAGCGAGAGAGAAACGTCACGGTGGACACAAAAGTTAATGAGTGTTATGATCCCGCAAGGGGCAACGTAGTCTAAGTTCTTTGACGTGTGGCTCACTGGTAAAACATGATTATACACAAACTACATTAGTGGCATGCCACTGATATTTGCCCAAAGTATCAGTGGCATGGGCTATAAACTGCCATTCCACTAGTAACATGTCAATTATCACTGGTACCCATACGCGGCCCCATACACCTCAGGTTTCAACATGTCAGTATGCTAGAGAGAAATAACATATAAAAACAAATTGGTTGGAGGGAATTTGAACCAGAGCTGGACAATCTACTGAACTATGTTTTGCGTATGACTATTATCTAGAAAGCAATATAGAGTTATAGTCCAATCGCTATGCATTTTCCCTGTTATGTTCTCTATCTTTTTTTTTTCTAATTTATTGTTTAGTTTTCATGATACGTAAATTTTCTCATGTAAAAAAATACAATAATTATCAATATAAAATTATTGTGTATTTTCAATTTTTATTCTATTTTCAATATTGTGTAACTTGACTGGATAAACATGATTTTTTTTCTTAAATTTATATGGATTGAAACAGTTCAATATGTATTAAAAATTATAGTTTCAATTTTTCTATCTTCATTCAGGACCACAAGCACGCACAATTATTGTGTATCTTCATTGTATATTTAAAATACAAAATCATTAATAAAATTGACAATGTTGTATTTTAAAAACTGCCCAACGTGTATTAAAGATTATTGTCTGATAATAGTAATCATGTTTGTACAAATGCAAGAATAATTTTACTCAAGATTTTCTGAATACATGCTGAATATTTTCTAAAAATATGCTGTACATTTTTTAAATGATCGTTGTCCATAGTTTGAACATGTTGAACTTTTTTTCAAAACAATTTACAAATTTTTAATACACGTGAAATATTTTTTTTTAAACATGTTGAACATTTTTTTTAAATGCAATAAAAAATTATTGAAGTTTTATGGCAATTATAAATTTTCTTATATTTCTTTTTAAAATGTGAAAAATAATGCGAAAAAATATATATAATTGTACCTGAAAAAATGAGAAGAAAACTTATGCAGACCCATAGGAGCGCCATCTATAAAAATAAAAATAAAAATCGCTTGAAGAGGCATGTTGGAACGTCATATATAGCCTTCTAGCTCATGAATGTAAACAAAGTAGAGTTCAGCCTGGTGGATAGCTTGTTCAGGCTAAGCCACTCTCGTCCGGGTGGTCTCAGATTATTTTACTGTTGTTTCTCTCGTGTCACACTGACATGTGAGACCCATGTTTGTATTTTTGCAGGCCTTTTTGGCAACAAAAAAATCCACCGCGCATCTCACTCGTCGCCTCGTCCACTTCCGCTCATGGGCACCGCCATGCTGGCACACCACATGGCAGTGAGTATGCCCGAATACAGGAGGAGGCACCGTATTTTCACGACTGGAAAAGCTGAGCATCAATTTTATGTATTTTGCAAATTTAGGTATCAGAGTGACCGTGCAGGATAAGTTTAGGCACTCCCGGTGTATTAAAAAAAAAGCTACAATAATTCACACAAAAAAGAGCAAAAATACCATTACAAAATTATAAAGGAAACTGAGCTGCCTTGGCGTTTTAGCACGAGCAGCGTGAAAAAAGGTGATAGTTGCAACAAGAAACTATTAGCACTGTACTCTTTTTGCGCGGGAGAGTCCCTGGTAGTAGTCGCCAAAATCTTGTGCTCTTAGTAATACGGAACAGTTTGTAGATAAACAAATGAAACCTAACATGGCTTATCAGAGAACCTCACAGCACGGCACATCTAGCCTGGCCGTGTTTGCGTTGGCACAGAAGAGAATCGACCGATAAAACAAAGGATAAATCACCTGGGAAGGGAAGATCTACAAGTTGGCCGCTTGCACAGCTCGCCAAAACCCACTCCAACTTCGCCGGATAACCTTAACTATTGGGAGAGGAGAGGAGAGTTGGGTTCTTCAGGGGAGGGGGGAGAGATCGGTCGCAATGTTGGCCTTGTCCTACGACTGACTCAGAAAACCATATTCCGATCCACTCGCGCTCGCTCGCTCGCTCACGTGCGTGCGTCACGGTAAAACCGACCGTTGTTAGTGTTGTAACGCCACTAAAAAGGCTGGCCTTTTGTGATGGCCGAAAGAGCGCCAAGCGCCAAGAAACCAGGTGTAAAGGGGCAGTTTTCCCCCCACTATCCAAAGACCTTAATGTCATCTTAATTTCACGGCGCCTTAACGCCGCTGCCGTAAACCCCCCCAATCATGTGCTCCGCCTCCACTCTTGAGATGATCCATTGTTATTTACGGCGGCGGCTCCACTCGCTCGGAAAACCAAAAGGCGGGGCGGGCGGCCCGTTTGGGCCTCTTCTTTTCACCCTCTGTCATAATCTTCTTGCCGCTTGATCGCCACCTTTCCAGTCTCGCGACGGCTAAGCATGTCTGCAGTTTTTCTTTTTGATTCAAGATGCATGTGTGCAGTTCCAACTTCCAAACACGCCTTTTTCCTGTTTAAATTAGGATCGATCAGCGCGGGCGTGAGTTATTATTTTAGCTTTAGGCCCCCGAAATCCTCTTCGGTTTTTAATTCTGGTCTGGCTCTGGCAGCTGCGGAGGCGAAGGGATCGGAATTTAGGGAATTATGGTGCGGGGAGGCCAAGGATAGGAAAAGAATTCAAACCGAAGCTCCGCCTCTATATATACGCGCGCTAACTGCTCCGCCCTGCATCCACGCGCCGCTTTCTCCACTCCCGCTCCCGTCCCCGGCCTATCGTCGACATGACCACAGATCGGGTGAAGCTGGCTGTGGATGAGTGAGTCGTAGGGATACAGTTCACAGTCGAGCTCGAGAGCCATGGAAGATGCAGAGGGGAAGCCAAGGGTAATCATCCGGGAGTACAGCCCGTCCACGGACCGCGCCGGCACGGAGGCCGTCGATCGCGAGTGCGAGGTCGGCCAGCCCGGCGGCATGTCGCTCCACGCCGATCTGCTCGGCGACCCCGTCGCCCGCATTCGCCACTCGCCGGCCTACCTCATGCTGGTAAGTGCCTGCTGCCCTATCTGTAGCTCTGTGCATCGTCGCTTGCTGCTGCACAGTTACACGTCGCGAGGGCGGGCGGGCAGGCGAGCAGCGGGCTGATTTCGATCGATTGCAGCTGGTAGTGGGTTGCTTTAATCCTCAACTGTGTTGATTTTGACATGGAAGGTAGCTGAGACGTCTGCCCAGCCCGGCCGGATCGTTGGCCTCATCCGCGGCACCGTCAAGTCCGTCGCCACGGGAAAGAGCTGCCCCGGCGCGCCCGCCTTCGCCAGCGTCGGCTACATTCTCGGCCTCCGCGTCTCACCTTCCCACAGGTAAAACGCAATTGAAACTGAATTGATTTCATCTTCTCCCCGTCCGTGACACTCATGAGCGCCCGCCCGCCCGCGCACACTGCGGCATTGATTCGGCGTGTGCGTGGCCAAGAATTACGTACTAACGGCGTCGCGCGTGATCGGCGGTTGCAGGAGGATGGGCGTAGCGCTGCGGCTGGTAGGGCATCTGGAGCGGTGGTTCGCGCTGATGGGCGCCGAGTATGCGTACATGGCCACGGATAAGTCCAACGAGGCGTCTGTGCAGCTCTTCACCGGGCGGTGCGGTTACTCCAAGTTCCGCACGCCGTCGCTCCTCGTGCACCCCGTGCACGCGCACCGCCTCAGGGCCCCGCGCCGCGCGGCCGTTTTGGCCCTGGACGCGCGCGACGCCGAGCAGCTGTACCGCCGCCGGTTCGGCCACGTCGAGCTCTTCCCGGCCGACATCGGCGCCGTCCTCGGCAACAGGCTCTCCCTCGGCACGTTCCTGGCCGTCGTGGACGAAGGTTTTAAGTGGCGCGGGGTGGAGCACTTCCTGGCCTCGCCGCCGGCGTCGTGGGCCGTGGCGAGCCTGTGGGACTGCGGCGGCGTGTTCCGCCTGGAGATGCGCGGGGCCTCGCGCCTCCGCCGCGCAGCGGCAGCCGCGAGCCGGGCGCTGGACCGCGCGGCCAAGTGGATGCGCGTGCCGTCCGTCCCCAACTTCTTCCGGCCGTTCGCGGGCTGGTTCGCGTACGGCCTCGGCGGCGAAGGCGACGACGCCCCTCTGGCCGCGAAGGCGCTGTACGTGTCGTTCGTGAACAGGGCGCGGGGGAGGGCGGCGGCCGTGGCAGTGGAGGTGGCCGCGCTGGAGCCGCTCCGGCGGCGGCTGCCGCACTGGCGCAGCCTGTCGTGCGCAGAGGACCTGTGGTGCATGAAGCGGCTGGGAGGCGGCGAGTCCGACGCGGACGGCTGGGATTGGGCCAAGTCGGCGCCCGGGCAGTCCATCTTCGTGGACCCCAGAGAGGTTTGATTGACTCGGCAGCGACCGTAACCAGACCAGCCAGAGCCAGAGCTAGAGCTAAGCTAGGGGTTTAGATAGGAAGGTTTTGGATTTAGCAGTCGAGATTTTGTAGGAGCCTAGTTCGTTTTTCCTTTTTCTGGTAGAGAAGAGAAGAAAAAGAAAAGAAAATCGTGGGCGGCTGTGAGCCGATGGATCCACCACGGCACCCATCGAGATCGAATCGACGACGAGACAGAAAAGAGAGATGCGGCCCGGGATGGCGAGAGCCTCCCCAGCCATCTCAGTCAGATATTATCATGCACACATGCAGTTACTACCAGATGTATGTATGTGTGTGTGTCTAGATGCTACTCACCCTGGCGCTCTGCTACTCTGTTTTTTTTTCCCTGTAAGCAATTTGCACCGTGCAGGTGTGTGGTAGCCGGCCATATTATTGCGACCGCTGGATGGGCATATCGACCACTGGATCCATCCATCCATCCAACTCAATGCACCACTACTGTGGAGTATATACGCGGCTCATGGCCGTACCTTTCCCGAGTTCCGCCACTGTGCGAGCTCCACGACGAATTGATGGGGCGGATGCAATCGCAGATGGGGCGCCTGACACCTCACTGTGCAGAGCTCAGCTTCGATCGGTTCGTTTGACCGGCCGGACCGATCGGGCTCGTACGCCCGGGAATATTGCACTGTACCAACACTGCTGATATGCTTCGGCGTACTAGCTCGCCATGATGCTCGTTCGTTCGTTCGTTCGTCCGTTCATGTGTGCCTGCTGCGGCCACCTAACGTAGCGTAGGCGTGAGATGAATGCTGTCCAAAAGAGGCATGGAGCTCCGGTGTCGCGAAATAGGAAAAAGCGGTCGATCGCCGGCCGGCCGGCCGTACGAGCCTCGTGGTGTGCATGCAGGGCAGGGCAGGGCAGGGCCGGGCAGCAGAGGAAATCATTGGGTTTTGTCGCCGTGTAAGGATCCCATTGGCCCCTCGCGTCGTGCATTTCTTTTTTTTTTCATATATATATCCCGGCGCATTTGCATATGTACGTGGACGTGGTGGTGTCATTTCAGCAACGCAATCAGTGGAGGTAAAAGTGCACGTGCGCACAGAGCTTAGCACGTAAGTAAACGAATCCATCGCCACTGATAACATGTCGTCGGGCGACAATATATCCGAAGATGCGATAACACGAGATCTAGTGCCACCATATAGACAAGATCGACGCGAGGTCAAACTATACCGAGCCGTTGCTCTGCAATCCCGTGTCTACCTTTCACCAAGTCATTTCATGGAAAAAGGATCTACCTCAAACACTCAAACTGATGGGAAAATATGGAAGGTACAATGCCCGGACAAAATGAAAATCATCTTATGGAGAATGGCGCAAAATTGTCTACTAAATATGTGGCATGCTATGCACACCGTGAAGATTAGACTGACACGTAAGCAACAGTCACTCTAAAAACCATTTTTGACTGAAGAAATAACTTTGAGAGATAGAAGTAAAACACTACTAACAGTTGAGATGCTGAATTTGTATGATATTCAACTTTATGGATTAAATTTACACTCATACAAGGATGTTAAGATTAAAAACTTATATAATTTTTAATCAAGAACCACCAACTTAAGTCGTATAGAGAAAGTTATAAATCAATATGAGACTGCCGTTACTAATGATGGCCCAGGAGCACAACATCTTTGATTTCTTGTTGTAATATACAAGGCACTCCCTCCGGTTCTTTTTACTCCGCATATAAAATCTGTCTGAAGTCAAACTTTGACCAAGGTTATGGAAAAAATATCAACATTCGCAATACGAATTCAATATCATTAGATGCGTCATGAATTTAATTTTCATATTTTATAACTTTAGTATTGTAAATGTTGATATTTTTTCATATAAACATGATCAAACTTTATGAATTTTTTACTTCAAACAAATCTTATATATGGAGTAAAAGGGACCGGAGGGAGTATTGATAACCTAATACACTCAACTGATAGTTTTTCCCTGATGTGGAATCATGTTTTTTATATGTAAATATTGATTACAATGATTTTCTATACTAGATGGTGCACCATTCATTGCCGCATGAACTGTGATAAAACAAATGCATTTATAGGTGCTTAAAACAACTAAAATAAATTTAAGAATGTTCTCTGTTTACATTTTAAAAATGATAAAACCTACATCATATGTGGCAAAATGATGTATGAAATGCATATTATTGATTCAAGCGTCCAACACATATACATTCAACGGCCACAAAAATTAACGCAAAAAAATTAACTTGTGCCTGACATGCACGACTTCATTACCCGGAAAAAAGGCATATGCATGACTTGATGAACTGACATCATTTGCACAGATAGATTAATGTTTTTTATAAGAAGAAAAAATGAGTACATGCATGATTTGTTATTACCACACGATTTTGACTCGGACGGCTACCAATAACTAACATGACGTGGAGACATGCATGTGTAGAAAAATCTAATAGTGTAGACTAGCTATTTAGATATCGAATATTGGAGTGATATATCCATCAGTCCTAACGTAGCGGTGAATTAAATCAATTGACAGTACTATGCCCTTTTGCAAATAAGCAACCCCAGCTAAGTTCTTGTAATTTTGGCTATCATCTTTTAAATATAACTATGAATGTGCTCGATATCAACTATGAATGTGTGCAGTCGTGTCGGCGTCGATGATGTGTGATACATGTGCGAGTGTGCTTCTGTACATGTGGGTTCCATGCATGCACGTATAGCAGCTCTGCATGGCTGCTGTCTGTTTCCGTGTTTCGCGCATGCATGCTATACGTGCAACTAGTAGAAAAGACGTGCTCCCACACTATTGCAGAAGCTGCCTGCTCTAGTACGCTTTTCTGGCCGATGCATGGGGCGGAGGGCAGATCCCAAAATTGCTGCTGATCAGATCAAATACGCTTCGAGGAACATGGCTTCTAGTATCTCCCTTGTCCTTTTGTCGTGTGTTGTCAAACGAGTATGCGGCCCTTTGTCTTTGCTCGAACGACTGGATAGACTCGACGTGGTATATATTATCGGTTTCTAGGAAGCGACCCTCGCAGCGGAAAAAGAAGTGGGCGGGCTATGATTTGATGTATCGGTTTCTAGTAAGTGACCAACATATTTGGTTAAGGAAATGAGGGTGGCTGAGCTAGCAGACAGCTCTCGCACGGGTCTGTCAAGTCTCGTGTCTTCTCATGTCATGTCTCAGATCGATCGTTGTAACCAAGCGGCCAGCTTGGTAAGCAACCAACAAAAATTTGCAATCGTTGTAGATCGTGCCATGTAAATGTAAACCAGCTTTGTGGATAAGTTTCGTACGCAAGGGTGGACTGGCCGGGCAGGGAACCATCTATATCTATATCTATATCAATATAAAAGGCCCAAAGAGGCAGATCCAACTAATCTCGGTCATCGAATTAAGTCAATCCAACGACCTAGACTGCTTCAATGGCGAGCGTTAAACGTGTTTAACGTGTAATTAATATCATACCAAATATTACACTAATCACATAATTAATACATAAATAATAGCATACCTAATATCCGCGTGCAATTGATATATTGCCTAAACATTAACGTGCGTTGTACGTGCGCATTTACTAGTTGGAAGTAATTTGAGATTGGTGGTCCGCTATGTCAAATCCATTTGGTTTGTGATGACATGTACTTACAGCACGATCGACCTTGAGTTGCCATCAGTCGACTTCCATCAATAGTGCGCGTCATTTGGACGTGTGCGTTTTAAATACGACTAATGTAACTTCCAAACGTTCTGATCTTTACTTACAATAGATACGAACGACTCGATCTTCTTTCGATCTCGATCGCGCGATCAACTCTCCTCGCCCACATGTAGGTTACGGTCTCTCTCGAGTAACCACCTTAACTGTCGTAGTTTAGTGACGAGGGAAATGTTACATACTTTTTGTACCTTCCCACTGATTCCTATCAGAAAACAAAAAAGGAAATCTGGTGTGCGTGCGTTACCTAGGATTTGAACCTGGTCTCTAAGGAACAAAGTAGAGTCCAGTTAACCACTGCACCTAAATTTCCCCGCAAAAAAAAAAAAACACTGCACCTAAATTGCTTTAGTGTTCATTTGCGGAGAAACCAACTTTTTTCAATGCAAGAAAAGTAATGTACAGAAAAGCAATTATTCATGTACTTTTTTCTGCATTTCTCTACGGTGCCATTCACGTGATAAAGATAGGTTGATATATCTCGCGAACACTCTAACGCGCTTGTTGGTTGGATTAATGGCAATCCTACTTTTAAGTGCACTCAATCATGGTAATAAAATCTACTTTTCTATACATGTGATCCTATCGCTTTTGCATAAGCTAATCATCCATGCTAATTAACTTTGATACAGTTTTGTATACATGAGATACGCATTTGAAATAGGTAAACCAACAATCTGACTTGGCATCGAGGAACGGAGATTTTATCGATTACTTCTCTGTAAATAACATGGTATTTTACGGACTATGGACCTAATAACTTACGTAGAAAACACCGTGATAACTTTGACAGGGGGAAAATCATTGTGAAAGCATACCCTCATAAGTTTTGTGTATATAACATGGTAATATACGCTACGCGGACCTGATAACTTACATACAAATACCACGGTAAGTTTGACGGATGAAAAAGTTTGTTCAAACGTACCCCCGGTAACTTCGGTGTAAATTGCATGATAACCTACGTACCACAAACCTGATAACATACATACAAACACCGTGATAACATTGACCCGGAGAAATAAAAGTTGTTGCAAGATACCTCCGATAAGTTTAGTGTAAGTAACATAATAATATATGCACCACACACCTGATAACTTCAGTACAAATACCACGGTGCCTTTGAACCATGAAACGAGTCTGTTCTAACATACGATGTAGCAGCAGTGTACTAACTAACTCACCCTGCCTTGATTTTTGTCCAATAAGTAGAAATATGACACTTAACTTTTTTTCACTTTCATATGAGCCAAAATAAGCATTTTTCTTCTTGTATTCTTTTGGATTTCTCAAGTTGTCTTGTAGTCTTCCATATACCAACGGGTTGTATACCTTGCCCATCTAGCCTCGTTGTAAATATCATGGCAACTTCACATGAGGGATTTTTTGGGTTGAAACATACCCCGGTAACTTCTGTGCAAATGGCATGGTAATTTGTGCACCGGGACCCGATAACTTACGTATAAATGTCATGGTAACTTCGACCGGGGGTGAAAAAATTATTGAAACATCTCCCCGGTAATTTATGTGTAAGCAACACGGTAATTTCTGCATGCCAACCCTGATAACTTAGGCACAAACACCACGGCAACTTTGACCTGAAGGAAAAAAGTTGTCAAAATGTACCCCGGTAACTTTGGTATAAACATCATGGTAATAACACATCATATACATGATAACTTAGGTACAAACACCATGATAAATTGGACCCCGAGGAAAAATTGTTGAAAAATATAACCTCGATAACGTTTGCGTGAATATCATGGTAATAGAAGCACTGCATACCTGATACTTAGGTGAACCGGGGAGGGGGTTGTAACACCCCCGTGTAATAAACTCTGTGACACTCTGTTAAAACTGCCAAGTCATGATCATTTGCAGTGCCATGTCATATGGGTTAATAATCCAATTCAAATCCACGTCTGAAAATCAACTCAAATTCAAAGGTGAAATATGAAGTTGATCAAACCCTGTTGGAAAAATGTTCATTAATTGGCAAATAATCCAGAAGCACTCACAAAATTATATCCAATGCCACTTGAGTTAGCTGCATGACTCAACCAAGAGGAAACAGCACCAAAACAGGATATTTAAATCCATTTTAAATCATTTCAAAATACAAATGAACTCCAAATCTGCCCCAAACCAAATTTTGGTGAAAGATGATATTGCATTGCAATATTTGGGCCAACATTCACATTTTTCAAAAGTGCACAAGTGCCCTAAACATTTTGAAACAGAAAAGGATAAAAGAAAATGGAGAAGCTAAAACAGAAAAACAAAAGCGGGACACTGTGCACTGGGCCTTAGTGCACAGTGCCCCGAGTCGCGGCCCAACTGGCCCAGCTTCTCCTCCCTCCTCCCCGTGTCGGCCGCGCCCTGGTCGCGCGCGCGCGCGCCAGCCGGGCGGCAACACGGCGACGGCACCGACGCCACCGACAGCCGCGAGGAGATAAGGGCGAGGCCCGTGCGTCTCCCCTGGCTCTCCTCGCCACTTTCCCCTCTCCTCTCTCTCGCTCCGCCCGTCTTCCCCTCCAGATCCAGAGAGGCCGAGCGCCAGCCTCGCCGCCGTTCGCCTCCGTCGCGGCCACCGTCGTCCCCGAGCTCAGCCAACACGCCTGCGAGCTCCGCCGTCCTCGACTCCTTCGACTCCGACCGCGAGTGGAGGCGGGGAGGCCCTGATGAAGCCGGAGTACTCCGCCCCCTTTCTTCTCTGACGCCGGCGAGCCCCGACGATTCGCCGACGTTCTGCACTCCTAAGCTTCCAACGGCTTTACGTAGCCTCTCGGTGAGCAGCCCCTCATCCTTCCCCCGCGCTCCCCTAGCCTTCTGCGCCTCCGTAGCCGCCGCGCCATGGCCGCCCGAACCGAGCTCCGCCGTTGAGCTCGAGGCCGTTGCAGCAGTGGCCGTCACGACCCACCGGGCTCGCCGTCGCGTTCGTGGCGTCAAGTAGATGCCGAAGGAGTAGAGCGCAGCCCGTTTTGACCTCTGCATCACCACGCGCGAGTCCGCCGGGTTTCGGCTTCCGCCAAACCTCAACGCCGGCGTGATTCCGGGCATCCCCTGGTCCGGCAAGTGCCACCACTCGACGCGCGAGTTCACTGGCTTTCGAACGCACCCAACCGCAGCTCGAACCGAGCCCTGTGGGCGATTTCCGAGCACTCCGGCGATCTTCCGCCGCGGAATCGGTCGCCGGCGCAACTCCGGCGCCGGCCGCCGACGTGGCCGCCACGTGGGTCGCCCTGGGTCACTGACCCGTGGGCCCCAGGGGCCCGACCGGCCAGCTGACCGGTCAGCCCTGCTGACTGGACTGGCCCAGTCGCTGACACGTGGGCCCCACCTCCCTGTTAATCTAATTAAAACGTTTTAGAAATAAAAATAAACTAATTACCCTAATGAGTCTATGACATGTGGGACCAGAAGCCTAATTAGCTAATTAGATTAGTTTAACTCACTGTTTAGGTAAACAGAGGCTGACATGTGGGTCCCACTGGACCCACATGTCATATTTGACTTAGTCAGCCGATTGTTGACTTGCTGACGTCAGCAGCGCGTCATGCTGACGTCATAATTCATTTTCTGATAAATAAAATAATTCCAGAAATTCAAATAATCTTTAAAAATTAATAACTTTTAAACCGTAGCTCGGATCGAAAAAGTTAAAACATGAAAGTTGCTCAGAACGACGAGACGAGTCTGATCGTGCCGTCTGTTTCTCCATCGGAACCTCCTACGTAGAAGAACTCGTAACTCCGGACCCGAATCCGGCAGATGAATAGTGCACATACGTGGGATATTAAATCCCAGAATAATTCTAAAAATAACTAAAATGACTTAGATGCATATTTAGGCAACCCTGCACTGCATCATAGCATCACACGCACCGTGTTGCATTTGTTTGCATTATGTTTACCTGTTTCTTCCCCCTCTTCTCTCTCGGTAGCCCCCGACGTTGACGTAGCACCCGAGGCAGACGCCGCACAGGAGTACGACTACGTCCCCGACGATACTACTGAAGACCTTGCCCTTGCCCCCGAGCAAACAGGCAAGCACCCCCATTTTGAGCATGCCTATATCGCCTATTCTCTTCTCTCTTATGCTTGCATTAGAACTGCTACTGCTACTGTTTTCCTATATCTGCTGCATAGCCTGATTATTGTACCCTGCTTTGTTACCTTACTGGTTATCCTAGACTGCTTAGTATAGGCTGGGTAGAGACACGACAGAGACCCCCACTTGATCCCGACTGCCCTGCTGGACATCAGAAGACCCGATCATCGGGATTGAAGACTAGACCATGGCACCGCACATCACTTCCCCTTAGTTGCCGACACTGCTGGGTTATCATCGAGTGCCGAGGGTGATACCTTGTCAGCACTTCTGATGTTAACCTTGTAGGTTAGTTACTCGGTCGTGGTAAGCGAGGGTGATTCCTTCTACACCACCCCCGATAACGACGTCGTCGCGCAACTCCTCAAGGTGGACCTCGAGGGTGAATCCTCCTTCGTTCACCTTGATGATAACATCGAGCGGGAATTCCATCGAGGGTGATTCCTTAGGGTTCCCTTCGGTGTCAGACACACAGTTACCTTGGATATTATGACTTGCACTAAACTATGATACTAAAGACGGGTCGGCCCTGAGGGGTACCCGCGCGAGCTTAACGCGAAGTGATGTGGAGTCGGGTTGACCTGGATGGTGCCCGCGAGATAACTACGAGGTGTGGCCGGGCATTCTTAGCCCTTGCCGCAAGTCCTCGAGACGGGGCGACGGGGTCACATCGATCGTGAGTCTCTGCTCGTTTCCGCGCGCTCCTAATCCACTACGGTTTGGATATTTGATCCGAGGGGCCTCTGGCCCGATAGCACTAACCATCACGTGGGCATAGTATGGGCGTTCTGCGTCGTATACTTCAGCCGAAGCTTAATGGACGTCAGCGACTGAGCGGCGCGCGCTGGATTGGACTGGTTACGCAACCGCGCTTGTATTAAGGGGTTGCTAGGTCTGCTTCCGGCCGCCCACGCAACGCGCAGGAGTTCCCGGGGCGATGGCCCAAGACCCCTGGGGGCATAGGTTAGTCCGGCGTGCTGACCTCTCTGTTAAGTATTTGGTCGGGTTGCGGCGTGTGGCTTAGCCGAGGCCGGGCATGACCCAGAAAAGTGTGTCCGGCCAGAGTTAAGTGAGCGTGGTGGGTAAGTTGGTGCACCCCTGCAGGGAAGAAACTTCTATCGATAGCCTGCCCTACGGTAACGGACACTCGGAGTTGTATCCCGATCGGTACAACTAGAACATGTGATGAGAATTGGATAGTACGGCTCTGGGATTGCTTTCTCGCAGGGAGTCGAGAAAGGATCTCAGGTCGAGGTTGATGATATTACTACTACTACTTTACATTATGTTCATCTGCTCTCTCCTGATGCTGCAAGACTGTCGAAGAGTGTTGAAGATGCTAGTCTTCGATAGGACTAGGCTTTCCCCCTCTACTCTGGCATTTCTGCAGCCCAGTCCACATATACAGCCATTCCTTTGACAATGATGCATATGTAGTGTAGATCCTTGCTTGCTGAGTACTTCGGATGAGTACTCACGTTTGCTTTATTTTCTTTTTCCCCCATTTTCCATTTGATGCCACCAGACGACGGAGCCCCTGAGCCAAAAGCCCCAGCCGACGACCAGTACTACTATCCGCCTGGCGAGTACTACTACTACGAGGAGCCGTTCGACGACCAGGAGTAGGATCGGAGGGTCCAGGGCAGGAGGCCTACGCCTTTCGATCGTAGTTTTTATTTTTACCCCGCCTCTGTGAAGGCTTATCTCTCTCTCTGTAATATATCTGTACTCAGATATCTAATGCTTCCGCTGACGCTTGTATGCCATCGAGCTTGTATTCGAGCCCTCGAGGCCCTGGCTTGTAATATTAAGCTTGTATGACTTTATTTTATGTTTTAGAGTTGTGTTGTGATATCTTCAAGTGAGTCCTTAGGCTTGATTGTGCGCATTTGCGTGTATGATTAGTGCACGATTAAGCCGGGGTCGTCACAGGTTGGTATCAGAGCCGACTGCCTCTAGGAGTTCCCCCTTTCCAATTCCTTGGCCGAAGTTGAGTCTAGTGGTCAAAAATTGTTTTACTAACTTGGCTGTGTGGCTTACGGGCCCACGTCGCCAAATGGGTGGTATTAGGATCTTTTATTCCCCGTCTTTACTCTGGGATTCTATCCTCTCTTCTATTCGGGTTTTGCAAAATTACTAAACGCCGACATTTAGGTTCTCGTTAATTCTATCCACCCGGAGAGCTGGATTCAGTGCGATTTCCCTGTCTTTGATCTGATTAGTCTGATAATCATTTTCCTTTCCATTGTTTTGTTTAACCTTTCCTTCCGAGATTGGTTATATTTCTCATTGTCTTATGACAACCCTGAACCTTTCTGTTTCAGATGGATCGGCTATTTCCACCGCGGCCTACGACCCAGCTTGTGCTTCGCACTTGGGCTCGTGATGCCCCTGGATTTCCAGCTGTTCTGATCGCCCTCCTGAGTAGACTGGGTTACCGCTGGTATCCCGAGTACATGGTCTATGAGGTTTATCGCGAATTCAACCAGGAACAGTACTATGCTGAAGTTCGGATTTATGATCAGCAGAACAACTCAGACACCAAGCTACACCTTTTTCATGGATTAGGCGTGACGATTGAGATGGCAGTACATGATGCCGCCTACTCTGCTGTCGCACGTCTCCGAGGAGAGCACCAATTATATGCCAAGTTCTCTAAATGCAAATTCTGGCTTCCTGAAGTGACCTACCTTGGACATGTGATTTCCAAGGACGGTATTGCCGTTAACCCGGAGCGTGTTCAGGCTATCCTTGACTGGACTCCTCCGAAGAATGCCAAGCAGGTCCGAAGCTTTCTCGGTCTAGCCAGCTATTGTCGCCGATTCGTCGAGAACTTCTCCAAGATCGCCAAGCCCCTGACTAATCTGCTCCACAAAGGCGTTAAGTTTGAGTGGACAGACAAGTGTCAGGAAAGTTTCCAAACCCTCAAGGACAAGCTCACTTCTGCTCCAGTGCTTGCTCCTCCTGATTCTCGCAAGGACTTTGTCATATATTGCGACGCCTCTCGTCAGGGATTAGGCTGCGTCCTAATGCAAGAGCGGAGAGTAATTGCATATGCTTCACGTCAATTGCGGCCACATGAAGAGAATTATCCAGTGCATGATCTTGAACTTGCAGCAGTGATGTATGCATTGAAGTTATGGCGACACTACCTTCTGGGTAATCGGTGTGAAATTTATACCGATCACCAAAGTCTGAAATACTTATTCACTCAACCGGATCTTAATCTCCGACAACAACGATGGTTAGAAGCTATTGCGGATTATGACTGCGGTATTTCTTATACCCCGGGCAAAGCTAATGTAATGGCCGATGCCCTGAGTCGCAAGTCATATTGCAACAACCTCATGGTTAGGCAAGCTCAACCTCGTCTTCACGCAGAACTGACTCAGCTGAATCTGCGAATTCTTCCCCAGGGTTCTCTTAATAACCTTGTGGTACAGCCAGACCTTCTGAAGGCTGTTAAAGAAGCGCAAGCCAAAGATGCTGAAATTGACTTGATGAAGAAGGAGCTTCACCTTGCTAAGTATCGGGATTTCTCAGTTTCTGAAGATGGTACATTATATTTCAGAGACCGCATCGTAGTACCTCGCTTCGAGCTGATGACTGACAAAGTCATGAAGGAGGCCCATGATACACCGCTATCTATCCATCCGGGTAGTACCAAGATGTATCGAGATCTTCGTCAAAGGTACTGGTGGTCTAGAATGAAACAAGACATTGCTCGTTATGTTGCCGAGTGTGACGTTTGTCGTCGCGTGAAGGCAGAACATCAGAAATCTGCTGGAATTCTGCAACCGCTCCCTATTCCTCTATGGAAGTGGGATAAAGTGCAAATGGACTTCATCACTGGTCTTCCCAAGTCTCAGAAGGGTCACGATGCTATTCTTGTCGTCGTTGACCAACTTTCCAAGGTTGCACACTTTCTGCCAGTTAAGGAGACTATTACTGCTAGTCAGTTAGCAGAGCTATATATCTCCAGAATTGTTTCACTCCATGGTATTCCCAAGGAAATCAGTTCAGACCGTGGCAGCATTTTCACTGGCCATTTCTGGGAAAGTTTCCAGAAAGCAAGGGGAACTCATATTACCTGGAGTTCAGCTTATCATCCCCAATCCCAAGGCCAAGTTGAGCGCGTTAATCAAGTGCTTGAAGACATGCTACGAGCCTGTGTTATATCCTTCGGTAAGAAATGGGAGGAATCTCTCCCGTATGCCGAGTTCTCTTATAACAACAGTTATCAAGCCAGCTTAAAAATGGCCCCATTTGAGGTTCTTTATGGACGTAAATGTCGAACCCCTCTGAATTGGTCAGAAACTGGGGAACGACCTCTTGTTGGACCGGACATTATTCAGCATGCCGAAAAACAAGTCCGAATTGTACGGGAGAATCTCAAAGCAGCTCAAGACCGTCAGAAGAGTAATTATGATCGCAAGCGATG
This sequence comes from Thinopyrum elongatum, assembly GCA_011799875.1. NCBI lineage: Eukaryota > Viridiplantae > Streptophyta > Magnoliopsida > Poales > Poaceae > Thinopyrum > Thinopyrum elongatum. Next base: position 496,277,664 of record CM022300.1, read on the forward strand.
GGGTGTGATCTATCAACCTGATGAACAAGCTTATCTTTGTGTCACTCCAATGAAGGGCACCCGTCGTTTCGGAATCAAGGGCAAGCTAGCTCCTCGCTATATTGGTCCTTTCCGCATCGTGGCTAGACGGGGACAGGTGGCATATAAATTGGAGTTGCCACCGCAATTCTCCCATATTCATGATGTCTTCCACGTGTCGCAACTCCGTAAGTGCTTCAAGGAATCCCCGCATCGTGCAGTGGATCATGAGATGCTCGAGCTACAAGATGATCTTTCCTATAAGGAGCATCCGATCCGCATCCTCGACGAAGCTGAGCGTCGTACTCGTCAGAAGACGACCAAGTTCCTAAAAGTGCAATGGTCGAATCATACTGAAGATGAAGCCACTTGGGAACGCGAGGATCATCTTCGGGAAGAATATCCCGGACTCTTTCCTTCTACCTCCTAAATTCTCGGGACGAGAATTTCTTTTAGAGGAGGAGAACTTGTAACACCCCCTTGTAATAAGTACTGTGATACTCTGTTAAACTGCCAAGTCATGATCATTTGCAGTGCCAAGTCATAAGGGTTAATGATCCAATTCAAATCCACATCTGAAAATCAACTCAAATTCAAAGGTGAATTATAAAGCTGATCAAACACTGTTGGGAAAATGTTCATTAAATGACAAATAATCCAGGAACATTTCCAAAATCAACATCAAAATATTTGGAGTGGGATAATTGACTCAAACAACTTGAAACAGCACCCAAAACAGATTATTCAATCTATTTAAATTGATATCAAATTCAAATGGAATTCAAATTAGTTCAAACCACTTTTTGGTGGGGGCTAATATTGCACTGCAATATTAGGGTCAACTTCCATATTTTTCAAAAGTGCACAACTATCCCAAACATTTCAGAACAGAAGTGAAATAAAAGAAAATGTGACAGAAGCAGAGAAAGTAATAAACGGGACACTGTGCACTGGGCCTTAGTGCACAGTGCCCCGATTAGAGGTCCAAACGGCCCAGCCCATCTCCCCGTCGTCCTCCTCCGTGCGCTGTCGCGCGCTGACGCCGACACGGCGACCGGCCGCCGCGCTGTCGCCCATCCGCGACGCCCCGGCAAGGATAAGAGCGGCCGAGCCCCTGGCTCAAACCCTAACCCCCACAGACCTCTCCCCCCCTCGCGCGCCGTTCCCCCTTTACCCCTCAAGATCCGGCGCCCGAACGCCGCCGTCGCCACGCGTCGGCACCGCCGTGGCCACTGGCATCCTCGAGCTTCTCCGACAAGCCCAAGCGATTCGCAGACGTCCACTCCTTCGTCCCCGCTCACCAGCTGGAGCAGGGAAGGTCGTCCTCACCGTCTTCGGCCACTTCCCCATCTCCGGCCACCGCGTCGAATTCCGGCGTCCTCGACCTCCTCTGCAGCTCCTAAGCATCCACGGGTCTTACGTGACCGCGCGGTGAGCTACTCTCTCCCCTGTTTCTTCCCATGATCCATCTCGCGCGCCATAGCTAGTCGTCCCCGAGGCCGTGCTCTGGTTGCCGCCGGTGAGCTCGGTGCAGCCGACGTGACCCTCATCATCGCCAACAGAGGTCACTGTTGAGCTCCTGGTGCTCCCAGGAGCCCGGCGAGCTCAAGCCCGAGCCTCCCGTGCCTCCTAACTCCATCTCCCCGATCTCCCGTAGCTCATCTCCGCCGCGGCTCGACGCCGGCGAGATTCCGGCCACCCCCGCCGCTCCGACCATCACGGATGGACGCGGGTTGAAGTGCCCGTTCGAATGAACCAAGGCGCGCGCGAAACGGCTCACCGTAGCGGGATTCCGGCCAACTCCGGCGCGGATCCGCCGCGAGTGTGGTCGCCGGCGTCACTCCGGCGACGCGGCTGACGTGGCGCTGGTGGGCCCCGCCTCAGAGTCGCTGCCAGTGGGCCCCGGGGGGCCCCGTTGACTGGGTTGACCCAGTCAACTTTGCTGACTGGGCAGCCCCAGTCTATGACATGTGGGCCCCCAGTAAATTAAAACTAATTAGAACATTTTAAAAATTAAAAGTTAATTAGATATACTAATTGTCTCACTGACATGTGGGGTCCACCCCCTAATTAACCCTGGTAATTAAATTAATCCACTGATTAGCCTAAACAGAGGCTGACATGTGGGTCCCACTGGACCCACATGTCATATTTGACTTAGTCAGCCGACTGTTGACTTGCTGACGTCAGCAGCACGCCATGCTGACGTCATAATTCATTTTCTGTAAATAAAAATTAATTCCTGAAATTCAAATAATCTTTAAAAATTAATAACTTTTAAACCGTAGCTCGGATCGAAAAAGTTAAAACATGAAAGTTGCTCAGAACGACGAGACGAGTCTGATCGTGCCGTCTGTTTCTCCATCGGAACCTCCTACGTAGAAGAACTCGTAACTCCGGACCCGAATCCGGCAGATGAATAGTGCACACACGTCGGATATTAAATCCCAGAATAATTCTAAAAATAACTAAAATGACTTAGATGCATATTTAGGCAACCCTGCACTGCATCATAGCATCACACGCACCGTGTTGCATCTGTTTGCATTATGTTTACCTGTTTCTTCCCCCTCTTCTCTCTCGGTAGACCCCGACGTTGACGTAGCTCCCGAGGCAGACGCCGCACAGGAGTACGACTACGTCCCCGACGATACTACTGAAGACCTTGCCCTTGCCCCCGAGCAAACAGGCAAGCACCCCCATTTTGAGCATGCCTATATCGCCTATTCTCTTCTCTCTTATGCTTGCATTAGAACTGCTACTGCTACTGTTTTCCTATATCTGCTGCATAGCCTGATTATTGTACCCTGCTTTGTTACCTTACCGGTTATCCTAGACTGCTTAGTATAAGGTGGGTAGAGACACGACCGAGACCCCCACTTGATCCCGACTGCCCTGCTGGACATCAGAAGACCCGATCATCGGGATTGAAGACTAGACCATGGCACCGCACATCACTTCCCCTTAGTTGCCGACACTGCTGGGTTATCATCGAGTGCCGAGGGTGATACCTCGTCAGCACTTCTGATGTTAACCTTGTAGGTTAGTTACTCAGTCGTGGTAAGCGAGGGTGATTCCTTCTACACCACCCCCGATCACGACGTCGTCGCGCAACTCCTCAAGGTGGACCTCGAGGGTGATTCCTCCTTCGTTCACCTTGATGATAACATCGAGCGGGAATTCCATCGAGGGTGATTCCTCAGGGTTCCCTTCGGTGTCAAACACACAGTTACCTTGGATATTATGACTTGCACTAAACTATGATACTAAAGACGGGTCGGCCCTGAGGGGTACCCGCGCGAGCTTATTGCGAAGTGATGTGGAGTCGGGTTGACCTGGATGGTGCCCGCGAGATAACTACGAGGCGTGGCCGGGCACTCTTAGCCCTTGCCACAAGTCCTCGAGACGGGGCGACGGGGTCACATCGATCGTGAGTCTCTGCTCGTTTCCGCGCGCTCCTAATCCACTACGGTTTGGATATTTGATCCGAGGGGCCTCTGGCCCGATAGCACTAACCATCACGTGGGCATAGTATGGGCGTTCTGCATCGTAACATCAGCCGAAAGCTCTGTCAGACGTCCAGTTCAGCATTGTGGCACGGTCGGATCGTACCGGCCTTCCGAGGCGGTGCTGGTATCCACCCTGCACACAACGACCCGGAGGGCGAGGGGCGATGGCCCAAGACCCCCTTGCACTTAGGAGGTAGACCGGCGGGGACCTCTCTGCTGAGCTGTAGGTAGGGTTGCGATGTGTCGTTTGGCCGAGGCCGGGCATGACCCAGGAAAGTGTGTCCGGCCGGAGTTAAGTGAGCGTGGTGGGTAAGTTGGTGCACCCCTGCAGGGAAGAAACTTCTATCGATAGCCTGTCCTACGGTAACGGACACTCGGAGTTGTATCCCGATCGGTACAACTAGAACATGTGATGAGAATTGGATAGTACGGCTCTGGGATTGCTTTCTCGCAGGGAGTCGAGAAAGGATCTCAGGTCGAGGTTGATGATATTACTACTACTACTTTACATTATGTTCATCTGCTCTCTCTCCTGATGCTGCAAGACTGTCGAAGATTGTTGAAGATGCTAGTCTTCGATAGGACTAGGCTTTTCCCCCTCTACTCTGGCATTTCTGCAGCCCAGTCCACATATACAGCCATTCCTTTGACAATGATGCATATGTAGTGTAGATCCTTGCTTGCTGAGTACTTCGGATGAGTACTCACGTTTGCTTTATTTTCTTTTTCCCCCATTTTCCATTTGATGCCACCAGACGACGGAGCCCCTGAGCCAGAAGCCCCAGCCGACGACCAGTACTACTATCCGCCTGGCGAGTACTACTACTACGAGGAGCCGTTCGACGACCAGGAGTAGGATCGGAGGGTCCAGGGCAGGAGGCCTACGCCTTTCGATCGTAGTTTTTATTTTTACCCCGCCTCTGTGAAGGCTTATCTCTCTCTCTGTAATATATCTGTACTCAGATATCTAATGCTTCCGCTGACGCTTGTATGCCATCGAGCTTGTATTCGAGCCCTCGAGGCCCTGGCTTGTAATATTAAGCTTGAATGACTTATTTTATGTTTTAGAGTTGTGTTGTGATATCTTCAAGTGAGTCCTTAGGCTTGATCGTGCGCATTTGCGTGTATGATTAGTGCACGATTAAGCCGGGGTCGTCACAGGTTGGTATCAGAGCCGACTACCTCTAGGAATCCCCCTTCCCAATTCCTTGGCCGAAGTTGAGTCTAGTGGTCAAAAACTGTTTTACTAACTTGGCTGTGTGGCTTACGGGCCCACGTCGCCAACTGGGTGGTATTAGGATCTTTTATTCCTCGTCTTTACTCTGGGATTCTAATCTCTCATCTATTCGGGTTTAATAAAATTTACTAACACCGACATTTAGGATCTCGTTAACTCTATCCACCCGGAGAGCTGGATTCAGTGCGATTTCCCTGTCTTTGATCTGATTAGTCTCATAATCATTTTCCTTTCCATTGTTTTGTTTAACCTTTCTCTCCGAGTTGTATTATACTCCGAGTTGTCATTCGATAAGACCGGATTCTGCATCAGAGTGCACACGGAGAGTAGGATCCTGCAAGTTGATCGATCTTCGGTGTTTTCTAAACTCGACTTGAGGTTGGGTTATCACCAGATCCGTGTCCGCGAAGAGGATATTCCGAAGACTGCATTCGTTACTCGTTATGGCTCTTACGAGTACACAGTCATGTCGTTTGGTTTAACAAACGCTCCAGCTACATTCTCCCGCCTAATGAATTACATATTCATGGATTACCTCGACAAATTCGTCGTGGTATATCTGGATGATATTCTGGTTTATTCGAAGAGCAAAGAAGAACATGCTGAGCACCTTCGACTAGTTCTAGAGAGACTTCGAGAGCACCAATTATATGCCAAGTACTCTAAGTGCGAATTCTGGCTTTCCGAGGTAACCTACCTTGGACATGTCATCTCCAAGGATGGTATTGCAGTTAACCCGGAGCGAGTTCAGGCTATTCTTGACTGGACCCCTCCGAAGAATGCCAAGCAGGTCCGAAGCTTTCTCGGTCTAGCCAGCTATTGTCGCCGATTCGTCGAGAACTTCTCCAAGATCGCCAAGCCCCTGACTAATCTGCTCCACAAAGGCGTTAAGTTTGAGTGGACAGACAAGTGTCAGGAAAGTTTCCAAACCCTCAAGGACAAGCTCACTTCTGCTCCAGTGCTTGCTCCTCCTGATTCTCGCAAGGACTTTGTCATATATTGCGACGCCTCTCGTCAGGGATTAGGCTGCGTCCTAATGCAAGAGCGGAGAGTAATTGCATATGCTTCATGTCAATTGCGTCCACATGAAGAGAATTATCCAGTGCATGATCTTGAACTTGCAGCAGTGATGTATGCATTGAAGTTATGGCGACACTACCTTCTGGGTAATCGGTGTGAAATTTATACCGATCACCAAAGTCTGAAATACTTATTCACTCAACCGGATCTTAATCTCCGACAACAACGATGGTTAGAAGCTATTGCGGATTATGACTGCGGTATTTCTTATACCCCGGGCAAAGCTAATGTAATGGCCGATGCCCTGAGTCGCAAGTCATATTGCAACAACCTCATGGTTAGGCAAGCTCAACCTCGTCTTCACGCAGAACTGACTCAGCTGAATCTGCGAAATCTTCCCCAGGGTTCTCTTAATAACCTTGTGGTACAGCCAGACCTTCTGAAGGCTGTTAAAGAAGCGCAAGCCAAAGATGCTGAAATTGACTTGATGAAGAAGGAGCTTCACCTTACTAAGTATCGGGATTTCTCAGTTGCTGAAGATGGTACATTATATTTCAGAGACCGCATCGTAGTACCTCGCTTCGAGCTGATGACTGACAAAGTCATGAAGGAGGCCCATGATACACCGCTGTCTATCCATCCGGGTAGTACTAAGATGTATCAAGATCTACGTCAAAGGTATTGGTGGTCCAGAATGAAGCAGGACATCGCTCGTTACGTTGCTGAATGTGACGTGTGCCGTCGCGTGAAAGCAGAACATCAGAAGCCTGCTGGAATTCTGCAACCGCTCCCTATTCCTCTATGGAAGTGGGATAAAGTGCAAATGGACTTCATTACTGGTCTTCCCAAGTCTCAGGAGGGTCACGATGCCATTCTTGTCGTCGTCGACCAACTCTCCAAGGTTGCTCATTTCCTACCTGTTAAGGAGACTATCACCGCTAGCCAGCTAGCAGAACTGTACATTGCCAGAATTGTTTCTCTCCATGGTATTCCGAAGGAGATTAGTTCAGACCGTGGTGTTCTTTTCACTTCCAAGTTCTGGGAAAGTTTCCAAGAAGCCATGGGAACTCATATTACCTGGAGTTCAGCTTATCATCCCCAATCTCAAGGCCAAGTTGAGCGCGTTAATCAAGTGCTTGAAGACATGCTACGAGCCTGTGTTATATCCTTCGGTAAGAAATGGGAGGAATCTCTCCCGTATGCCGAGTTCTCTTATAACAACAGTTATCAAGCCAGCTTAAAAATGGCCCCATTTGAGGTTCTTTATGGACGTAAATGTCGAACCCCTCTGAATTGGTCAGAAACTGGGGAACGACCTCTTGTTGGACCGGACATTATTCAGCATGCCGAAGAACAAGTCCGAATTGTACGGGAGAATCTCAAAGCAGCTCAAGACCGTCAGAAGAGTAATTATGATCGCAAGCGATGGGGTGTGATCTATCAACCTGGTGATCAAGCCTATCTTCGTGTCACTCCAATGAAGGGCACCCGTCGTTTCGGAATCAAGGGCAAGCTAGCTCCTCGCTATATTGGTCATTTCCGCATCGTGGCTAGACGGGGACAGGTGGCATATAAATTGGAGTTGCCACCGCAATTCTCCCATATTCATGATGTCTTCCACGTGTCGCAACTCCGTAAGTGCTTCAAGGAATCCCCGCATCGTGCAGTGGATCATGAGATGCTCGAGCTACAAGATGATCTTTCCTATAAGGAGCATCCGATCCGCATCCTCGACGAAGCTGAGCGTCGTACTCGTCAGAAGACGACCAAGTTCCTAAAAGTGCAATGGTCGAATCATACTGAAGATGAAGCCACTTGGGAACGCGAGGATCATCTTCGGGAAGAATATCCCGGACTCTTTCCTTCTACCTCCTAAATTCTCGGGACGAGAATTTCTTTTAGAGGAGGAGAACTTGTAACACCCCCGTGTAATAAACTCTGTGACACTCTGTTAAAACTGCCAAGTCATGATCATTTGCAGTGCCATGTCATATGGGTTAATAATCCAATTCAAATCCACGTCTGAAAATCAACTCAAATTCAAAGGTGAAATATGAAGTTGATCAAACCCTGTTGGAAAAATGTTCATTAATTGGCAAATAATCCAGAAGCACTCACAAAATTATATCCAATGCCACTTGAGTTAGCTGCATGACTCAACCAAGATGAAACAGCACCAAAACAGGATATTTAAATCCATTTTAAATCATTTCAAAATACAAATGAACTCCAAATCTGCCCCAAACCAAATTTTGGTGAAAGATGATATTGCATTGCAATATTTGGGCCAACATTCACATTTTTCAAAAGTGCACAAGTGCCCTAAACATTTTGAAACAGAAAAGGATAAAAGAAAATGGAGAAGCTAAAACAGAAAAACAAAAGCGGGACACTGTGCACTGGGCCTTAGTGCACAGTGCCCCGAGTCGCGGCCCAACTGGCCCAGCTTCTCCTCCCTCCTCCCCGTGTCGGCCACGCCCTGGTCGCGCGCGCGCGCGCCAGCCGGGCGGCGACACGGCGACGGCACCGACGCCACCGACAGCCGCGAGGAGATAAGGGTGAGGCCCATGCGTCTCCCCTGGCTCTCCTCGCCACTTTCCCCTCTCCTCTCTCTCGCTCCGCCCGTCTTCCCCTCCAGATCCAGAGAGGCCGAGCGCCAGCCTCGCCGCCGTTCGCCTCCGTCGCGGCCACCGTCGTCCCCGAGCTCAGCCAACACGCCTGCGAGCTCTGCCGTCCTCGACTCCTTCGACTCCGACCGCGAGTGGAGGCGGGGAGGCCCTGATGAAGCCGGAGTACTCTGCCCCCTTTCTTCTCTGACGCCGGCGAGCCCCGACGATTCGCCGACGTTCTGCACTCCTAAGCTTCCAACGGCTTTACGTAGCCTCTCGGTGAGCAGCCCCTCATCCTTCCCCCGCGCTCCCCTAGCCTTCTGCGCCTCCGTAGCCGCCGCGCCATGGCCGCCCGAACCGAGCTCCGCCGTTGAGCTCGAGGCCGTTGCAGCAGTGGCCGTCACGACCCACCGGGCTCGCCGTCGCGTTCGTGGCGTCAAGTAGATGCCGAAGGAGTAGAGCGCAGCCCGTTTTGACCTCTGCATCACCACGCGCGAGTCCGCCGGGTTTCGGCTTCCGCCAAACCTCAACGCCGGCGTGATTCCGGCCATCCCCTGGTCCGGTAAGTGCCACCACTCGACGCGCGAGTTCACTGGCTTTCGAACGCACCCAACCGCAGCTCGAACCGAGCCCTGTGGGCGATTTCCGAGCACTCCGGCGATCTTCCGCCGCGGAATCGGTCGCCGGCGCAACTCCGGCGCCGGCGCCGACGTGGCTGCCACGTGGGACACCCCTGGGTCACTGCCAGTGGGTCCCACGGGCCCAGTTGACCGCGTTGACCCGAGTCAACGCGGGCACTGTTCACCCCTGTAGCTGACACGTGGGTCCCGTTCGATAATTAGACTAATTAAAGATTTAATTAATTAGAAACTAATTAGATTAACCTAATGTCTCACTGACATGTGGGGTCCACCCCCTAATTAACCCTGGTAATTAAATTAATCCACTGATTAGCCTAAACAGAGGCTGACATGTGGGTCCCACTGGACCCACATGTCATATTTGACTTAGTCAGCCGACTGTTGACTTGCTGACGTCAGCAGCGCGTCATGCTGACGTCATAATTCATTTTCTGATAAATAAAATAATTCCAGAAATTCAAATAATCTTTAAAAATTAATAACTTTTAAACCGTAGCTCGGATCGAAAAAGTTAAAACATGAAAGTTGCTCAGAACGATGAGACGAGTCTGATCGTGCCGTCTGTTTCTCCATCGGAACCTCCTACGTAGAAGAACTCGTAACTCCGGACCCGTATCCGGCAGATGAACAGTGCACACACTCCGGTAATTAAATTCCAGAAAAATCCTAAAATAACTAAAATGACTTAGATGCATATTCAGGCAACCCTGCACTGCATCATAGCATAGCACGCGCTGTGTGGCATATGTTTGCATATTGTTTACCTGTTTCTTCCCCCTCTTCTCTCTCGGTAGACCCCGACGTTGACGTAGCTCCCGAGGCAGACGCCGCACAGGAGTACGACTACGTCCCCGACGATACTACTAAAGACCTTGCCCTTGCCCCCGAGCAAACAGGCAAGCACCCCCATTTTGAGAATGCCTATATCGCCTATTCTCTTCTCTCTTATGCTTGCATTAGAACTGCTACTGCTACTGTTTTCCTATATCTGCTGCATAGCCTGATTATTGTACCCTACTTTGTTACCTTACCGGTTATCCTAGACTGCTTAGTATAAGGTGGGTAGAGACACGACTGAGACCCCCACTTGATCCCGACTGCCCTGCTGGACATCAGAAGACCCGATCATCGGGATTGAAGACTAGACCATGGCACCGCACATCACTTCCCCTTAGTTGCCGACACTGCTGGGTTACCATCGAGTGCCGAGGGTGATACCTCGTCAGCACTTCTGATGTTAACCTTGTAGGTTAGTTACTCGGTCGTGGTAAGCGAGGGTGATTCCTTCTACACCACCCCCGATAACGACGTCGTCGCGCAACTCCTCAAGGTGGACCTCGAGGGTGATTCCTCCTTCGTTCACCTTGATGATAACATCGAGCGGGAATTCCATCGAGGGTGATTCCTCAGGGTTCCCTTCGGTGTCAGACACACAGTTACCTTGGATATTATGACTTGCACTAAACTATGATACTAAAGACGGGTCGGCCCTGAGGGGTACCCGCGCGAGCTTAACGCGAAGTGATGTGGAGTCGGGTTGACCTGGATGGTGCCCGCGAGATAACTACGAGGCGTGGCCGGGCATTCTTAGCCCTTGCCACAAGTCCTCGAGACGGGGCGACGGGGTCACATCGATCGTGAGTCTCTGCTCGTTTCCGCGCGCTCCTAATCCACTACGGTTTGGATATTTGATTCGAGGGGCCTCTGGCCCGATAGCACTAACCATCACGTGGGCATAGTATGGGCGTTCTGCGTCGTACACATCAGCCGAAGCTTGTTTGACGTCAGTAAGGAGCGGCGCACGCCGAGTTGGACTGGTAATGCAACCGCGCTTGTATAAGGGGTTGCTAGGTCTGCTCTCGGTGGCCCCGTAACGTGCAGGAGTTCCCGGGGCGATGGCCCAAGACCCCTGGGGGCATAGGTTTAGTCCGGCGTGCTGACCTCTCTTATAAGCCTAGGTCGGGTTGCGGCGTGTTGCTTAGCCGAGGCCGGGCATGACCCAGAAAAGTGTGTCCGGCCAGAGTTAAGTGAGCGTGGTGGGTAAGTTGGTGCACCCCTGCAGGGAAGAAACTTCTATCGATAGCCTGTCCTACGGTAACGGACACTCGGAGTTGTATCCCGATCGGTACAACTAGAACATGTGGTGAGAACTGGATAGTACGGCTCTGGGATTGCTTTCTCGCAGGGAGTCGAGAAAGGATCTCAGGTCGAGGTTGATGATATTACTACTACTTTACATTATGTTCATCTGCTCTCTCCTGATGCTGCAAGACTGTCGAAGATTGTTGAAGATGCTAGTCTTCGATAGGACTAGGCTTTCCCCCTCTACTCTGGCATTTCTGCAGCCCAGTCCACATATACAGCCATTCCTTTGACAATGATGCATATGTAGTGTAGATCCTTGCTTGCTGAGTACTTCGGATGAGTACTCACGTTTGCTTTATTTTCTTTTTCCCCCATTTTCCATTTGATGCCACCAGACGACGGAGCCCCTGAGCCAGAAGCCCCAGCCGACGACCAGTACTACTATCCGCCTGGCGAGTACTACTACTACGAGGAGCCGTTCGACGACCAGGAGTAGGATCGGAGGGTCCAGGGCAGGAGGCCTACGCCTTTCGATCGTAGTTTTTATTTTTACCCCGCCTCTGTGAAGGCTTATCTCTCTCTCTGTAATATATCTGTACTCAGATATCTAATGCTTCCGCTGACGCTTGTATGCCATCGAGCTTGTATTCGAGCCCTCGAGGCCCTGGCTTGTAATATTAAGCTTGAATGACTTATTTTATGTTTTAGAGTTGTGTTGTGATATCTTCAAGTGAGTCCTTAGGCTTGATCGTGCGCATTTGCGTGTATGATTAGTGCACGATTAAGCCGGGGTCGTCACAGGTTGGTATCAGAGCCGACTGCCTCTAGGAATCCCCCTTCCCAATTCCTTGGCCGAAGTTGAGTCTAGTGGTCAAAAACTGTTTTACTTACTTGGCTGTGTGGCTTACGGGCCCACGTCGCCAACTGGGTGGTATTAGGATCTTTTATTCCTCGTCTTTACTCTGGGATTCTAATCTCTCATCTATTCGGGTTTAATAAAATTTACTAACACCGACATTTAGGATCTCGTTAACTCTATCCACCCGGAGAGCTGGATTCAGTGCGATTTCCCTGTCTTTGATCTGATTAGTCTCATAATCATTTTCCTTTCCATTGTTTTGTTTAACCTTTCTCTCCGAGTTGTATTATACTCCGAGTTGTCATTCGATAAGACCGGATTCTGCATCAGAGTGCACACGGAGAGTAGGATCCTGCAAGTTGATCGATCTTCGGTGTTTTCTAAACTCGACTTGAGGTTGGGTTATCACCAGATCCGTGTCCGCGAAGAGGATATTCCGAAGACTGCATTCGTTACTCGTTATGGCTCTTACGAGTACACAGTCATGTCGTTTGGTTTAACAAACGCTCCAGCTACATTCTCCCGCCTAATGAATTACATATTCATGGATTACCTCGACAAATTCGTCGTGGTATATCTGGATGATATTCTGGTTTATTCGAAGAGCAAAGAAGAACATGCTGAGCACCTTCGACTAGTTCTAGAGAGACTTCGAGAGCACCAATTATATGCCAAGTACTCTAAGTGCGAATTCTGGCTTTCCGAGGTAACCTACCTTGGACATGTCATCTCCAAGGATGGTATTGCAGTTAACCCGGAGCGAGTTCAGGCTATTCTTGACTGGACCCCTCCGAAGAATGCCAAGCAGGTCCGAAGCTTTCTCGGTCTAGCCAGCTATTGTCGCCGATTCGTCGAGAACTTCTCCAAGATCGCCAAGCCCCTGACTAATCTGCTCCACAAAGGCGTTAAGTTTGAGTGGACAGACAAGTGTCAGGAAAGTTTCCAAACCCTCAAGGACAAGCTCACTTCTGCTCCAGTGCTTGCTCCTCCTGATTCTCGCAAGGACTTTGTCATATATTGCGACGCCTCTCGTCAGGGATTAGGCTGCGTCCTAATGCAAGAGCGGAGAGTAATTGCATATGCTTCACGTCAATTGCGTCCACATGAAGAGAATTATCCAGTGCATGATCTTGAACTTGCATCAGTGATGTATGCATTGAAGTTATGGCGACACTACCTTCTGGGTAATCGGTGTGAAATTTATACCGATCACCAAAGTCTGAAATACTTATTCACTCAACCGGATCTTAATCTCCGACAACAACGATGGTTAGAAGCTATTGCGGATTATGACTGCGGTATTTCTTATACCCCGGGCAAAGCTAATGTAATGGCCGATGCCCTGAGTCGCAAGTCATATTGCAACAACCTCATGGTTAGGCAAGCTCAACCTCGTCTTCACGCAGAACTGACTCAGCTGAATCTGCGAATTCTTCCCCAGGGTTCTCTTAATAACCTTGTGGTACAGCCAGACCTTCTGAAGGCTGTTAAAGAAGCGCAAGCCAAAGATGCTGAAATTGACTTGATGAAGAAGGAGCTTCACCTTGCTAAGTATCGGGATTTCTCAGTTTCTGAAGATGGTACATTATATTTCAGAGACCGCATCGTAGTACCTCGCTTCAAGCTGATGACTGACAAAGTCATGAAGGAGGCCCATGATACACCGCTATCTATCCATCCGGGTAGTACCAAGATGTATCGAGATCTTCGTCAAAGGTACTGGTGGTCTAGAATGAAACAAGACATTGCTCGTTATGTTGCCGAGTGTGACGTTTGTCGTCGCGTGAAGGCAGAACATCAGAAACCTGCTGGAATTCTGCAACCGCTCCCTATTCCTCTATGGAAGTGGGATAAAGTGCAAATGGACTTCATCACTGGTCTTCCCAAGTCTCAGAAGGGTCACGATGCTATTCTTGTCGTCGTTGACCAACTTTCCAAGGTTGCACACTTTCTGCCAGTTAAGGAGACTATTACTGCTAGTCAGTTAGCAGAGCTATATATCTCCAGAATTGTTTCACTTCATGGTATTCCCAAGGAAATCAGTTCAGACCGTGGCAGCATTTTCACTGGCCATTTCTGGGAAAGTTTCCAGAAAGCAAGGGGAACTCATATTACCTGGAGTTCAGCTTATCATCCCCAATCCCAAGGCCAAGTTGAGCGCGTTAATCAAGTGCTTGAAGACATGCTACGAGCCTGTGTTATATCCTTCGGTAAGAAATGGGAGGAATCTCTCCCGTATGCCGAGTTCTCTTATAACAACAGTTATCAAGCCAGCTTAAAAATGGCCCCATTTGAGGTTCTTTATGGACGTAAATGTCGAACCCCTCTGAATTGGTCAGAAACTGGGGAACGACCTCTTGTTGGACCGGACATTATTCAGCATGCCGAAAAACAAGTCCGAATTGTACGGGAGAATCTCAAAGCAGCTCAAGACCGTCAGAAGAGTAATTATGATCGCAAGCGATGGGGTGTGATCTATCAACCTGATGAACAAGCTTATCTTCGTGTCACTCCAATGAAGGGCACCCGTCGTTTCGGAATCAAGGGCAAGCTAGCTCCTCGCTATATTGGTCCTTTCCGCATCGTGGCTAGACGGGGACAGGTGGCATATAAATTGGAGTTGCCACCGCAATTCTCCCATATTCATGATGTCTTCCACGTGTCGCAACTCCGTAAGTGCTTCAAGGAATCCCCGCATCGTGCAGTGGATCATGAGATGCTCGAGCTACAAGATGATCTTTCCTATAAGGAGCATCCGATCCGCATCCTCGACGAAGCTGAGCGTCGTACTCGTCAGAAGACGACCAAGTTCCTAAAAGTGCAATGGTCGAATCATACTGAAGATGAAGCCACTTGGGAACGCGAGGATCATCTTCGGGAAGAATATCCCGGACTCTTTCCTTCTACCTCCTAAATTCTCGGGACGAGAATTTCTTTTAGAGGAGGAGAACTTGTAACACCCCCGTGTAATAAACTCTGTGACACTCTGTTAAAACTGCCAAGTCATGATCATTTGCAGTGCCATGTCATATGGGTTAATAATCCAATTCAAATCCACGTCTGAAAATCAACTCAAATTCAAAGGTGAAATATGAAGTTGATCAAACCCTGTTGGAAAAATGTTCATTAATTGGCAAATAATCCAGAAGCACTCACAAAATTATATCCAATGCCACTTGAGTTAGCTGCATGACTCAACCAAGATGAAACAGCACCAAAACAGGATATTTAAATCCATTTTAAATCATTTCAAAATACAAATGAACTCCAAATCTGCCCCAAACCAAATTTTGGTGAAAGATGATATTGCATTGCAATATTTGGGCCAACATTCACATTTTTCAAAAGTGCACAAGTGCCCTAAACATTTTGAAACAGAAAAGGATAAAAGAAAATGGAGAAGCTAAAACAGAAAAACAAAAGCGGGACACTGTGCACTGGGCCTTAGTGCACAGTGCCCCAAGTCGCGGCCCAACTGGCCCAGCTTCTCCTCCCTCCTCCCCGTGTCGGCCGCGCCCTGGTCGCGCGCGCGCGCGCCAGCCGGGCGGCGACACGGCGACGGCACCGACGCCACCGACAGCCGCGAGGAGATAAGGGCGAGGCCCGTGCGTCTCCCCTGGCTCTCCTCGCCACTTTCCCCTCTCCTCTCTCTCGCTCCGCCCGTCTTCCCCTCCAGATCCAGAGAGGCCGAGTGCCAGCCTCGCCGCCGTTCGCCTCCGTCGCGGCCACCGTCGTCCCCGAGCTCAGCCAACACGCCTGCGAGCTCCGCCGTCCTCGACTCCTTCGACTCCGACCGCGAGTGGAGGCGGGGAGGCCCTGATGAAGCCGGAGTACTCCGCCCCCTTTCTTCTCTGACGCCGGCGAGCCCCGACGATTCGCCGACGTTCTGCACTCCTAAGCTTCCAACGGCTTTACGTAGCCTCTCGGTGAGCAGCCCCTCATCCTTCCCCCGCGCTCCCCTAGCCTTCTGCGCCTCCGTAGCCGCCGCGCCATGGCCGCCCGAACCGAGCTCCGCCGTTGAGCTCGAGGCCGTTGCAGCAGTGGCCGTCACGACCCACCGGGCTCGCCGTCGCGTTCGTGGCGTCAAGTAGATGCCGAAGGAGTAGAGCGCAGCCCGTTTTGACCTCTGCATCACCACGCGCGAGTCCGCCAGGTTTCGGCTTCCGCCAAACCTCAACGCCGGTGTGATTCCGGCCATCCCCTGGTCCGGCAAGTGCCACCACTCGACGCGCGAGTTCACTGGCTTTCGAACGCACCCAACCGCAGCTCGAACCGAGCCCTGTGGGCGATTTCCGAGCACTCCGGTGATCTTCCGCCGCGGAATCGGTCGCCAGCGCAACTCCGGCGCCGGCGCCGACGTGGCTGCCACGTGGGACACCCCTGGGTCACTGCCAGTGGGTCCCACGGGCCCAGTTGACCGTGTTGACCCGAGTCAACGCGGGCACTGTTCACCCCTGTAGCTGACACGTGGGTCCCGTTCGATAATTAGACTAATTAAAGATTTAATTAATTAGAAACTAATTAGATTAACCTAATGTCTCACTGACATGTGGGGTCCACCCCCTAATTAACCCTGGTAATTAAATTAATCCACTGATTAGCCTAAACAGAGGCTGACATGTGGGTCCCACTGGACCCACATGTCATATTTGACTTAGTCAGCCGACTGTTGACTTGCTGACGTCAGCAGCGCGTCATGCTGATGTCATAATTCATTTTCTGATAAATAAAATAATTCCAGAAATTCAAATAATCTTTAAAAATTAATAACTTTTAAACCGTAGCTCGGATCGAAAAAGTTAAAACATGAAAGTTGCTCAGAACGACGAGACGAGTCTGATCGTGCCGTCTGTTTCTCCATCGGAACCTCCTACGTAGAAGAACTCGTAACTCCGGACCCGAATCCGGCAGATGAATAGTGCACATACATGGGATATTAAATCCCAGAATAATTCTAAAAATAACTAAAATGACTTAGATGCATATTTAGGCAACCCTGCACTGCATCATAGCATCACACGCACCGTGTTGCATTTGTTTGCATTATGTTTACCTGTTTCTTCCCCCTCTTCTCTCTCGGTAGCCCCCGACGTTGACGTAGCTCCCGAGGCAGACGCCGCACAGGAGTACGACTACGTCCCCGACGATACTACTGAAGACCTTGCCCTTGCCCCCGAGCAAACAAGCAAGCACCCCCATTTTGAGCATGCCTATATCGCCTATTCTCTTCTCTCTTATGCTTGCATTAGAACTGCTACTGCTACTGTTTTCCTATATCTGCTGCATAGCCTGATTATTGTACCCTGCTTTGTTACCTTACTGGTTATCCTAGACTGCTTAGTATAGGCTGGGTAGAGACACGACAGAGACCCCCACTTGATCCCGACTGCCCTGCTGGACATCAGAAGACCCGATCATCGGGATTGAAGACTAGACCATGGCACCGCACATCACTTCCCCTTAGTTGCCGACACTGCTGGGTTATCATCGAGTGCCGAGGGTGATACCTCGTCAGCACTTCTGATGTTAACCTTGTAGGTTAGTTACTCGGTCGTCGTAAGCGAGGGTGATTCCTTCTACACCACCCCCGATAACGACGTCGTCGCGCAACTCCTCAAGGTGGACCTCGAGGGTGAATCCTCCTTCGTTCACCTTGATGATAACATCGAGCGGGAATTCCATCGAGGGTGATTCCTCAGGGTTCCCTTCGGTGTCAGACACACAGTTACCTTGGATATTATGACTTGCACTAAACTATGATACTAAAGACGGGTCGGCCCTGAGGGGTACCCGCGCGAGCTTAACGCGAAGTGATGTGGAGTCGGGTTGACCTGGATGGTGCCCGCGAGATAACTACGAGGCGTGGCCGGGCATTCTTAGCCCTTGCCGCAAGTCCTCGAGACGGGGCGACGGGGTCACATCGATCGTGAGTCTCTGCTCGTTTCTGCGCGCTCCTAATCCACTACGGTTTGGATATTTGATCCGAGGGGCCTCTGGCCCGATAGCACTAACCATCACGTGGGCATAGTATGGGCGTTCTGCGTCGTATACTTCAGCCGAAGCTTAATGGACGTCAGCGACTGAGCGGCGCGCGCTGGATTGGACTGGTTACGCAACCGCGCTTGTATTAAGGGGTTGCTAGGTCTGCTTCCGGCCGCCCACGCAACGCGCAGGAGTTCCCGGGGCGATGGCCCAAGACCCCTGGGGGCATAGGTTAGTCCGGCGTGCTGACCTCTCTGTTAAGTATTTGGTCGGGTTGCGGCGTGTTGCTTAGCCGAGGCCGGGCATGACCCAGAAAAGTGTGTCCGGCCAGAGTTAAGTGAGCGTGGTGGGTAAGTTGGTGCACCCCTGCAGGGAAGAAACTTCTATCGATAGCCTGCCCTACGGTAACGGACACTCGGAGTTGTATCCCGATCGGTACAACTAGAACATGTGATGAGAATTGGATAGTACGGCTCTGGGATTGCTTTCTCGCAGGGAGTCGAGAAAGGATCTCAGGTCGAGGTTGATGATATTACTACTACTACTTTACATTATGTTCATCTGCTCTCTCCTGATGCTGCAAGACTGTCGAAGAGTGTTGAAGATGCTAGTCTTCGATAGGACTAGGCTTTCCCCCTCTACTCTGGCATTTCTGCAGCCCAGTCCACATATACAGCCATTCCTTTGACAATGATGCATATGTAGTGTAGATCCTTGCTTGCTGAGTACTTCGGATGAGTACTCACGTTTGCTTTATTTTCTTTTTCCCCCATTTTCCATTTGATGCCACCAGACGATGGAGCCCCTGAGCCAGAAGCCCCAGCCGACGACCAGTACTACTATCCGCCTGGCGAGTACTACTACTACGAGGAGCCGTTCGACGACCAGGAGTAGGATCGGAGGGTCCAGGGCAGGAGGCCTACGCCTTTCGATCGTAGTTTTTATTTTTACCCCGCCTCTGTGAAGGCTTATCTCTCTCTCTCTGTAATATATCTGTACTCAGATATCTAATGCTTCCGCTGACGCTTGTATGCCATCGAGCTTGTATTCGAGCCCTCGAGGCCCTGGCTTGTAATATTAAGCTTGAATGACTTATTTTATGTTTTAGAGTTGTGTTGTGATATCTTCAAGTGAGTCCTTAGGCTTGATCGTGCGCATTTGCGTGTATGATTAGTGCACGATTAAGCCGGGGTCGTCACAGGGGTTCTTGAAAAACATATTCCCGGTACTTTGTGTGCAAATAACACGGTATTATACACACAATAAAGTTGATAACTCACTACAAATCCCACGACAACTTTTGACCCCGGGATAAAAGTTTGTTGAAAACATACCCTGATAACTTGTGTGTAAATAACATGATAATATACACACAACAGAGCTGATAACTTACTTAATCCAGACGTGGTAACTTTTTGACCATGGAAAAATGTTGTTAAAAAATACCTCCCAATAACTCATGTGTAAACAACATGATAATACAAGCACATGAGAGTTGATAACTCATATACAAATATCGTGGTAATTTTTTGACCGAGGGAATGAACATTGTTGAAAAACATACTCCGATAACTTTTGTGCAACATGATAATATACACAACAAAGCTGATAACTCACTGCAATCATTATAATCACTTTTTTGACCCTGGGATAAAAGTTTGTTGAAAACATACCCCAAAAACTTTTGTGTAAATGACACGGTAACTTATGTGTGACAGACGTGATAACTTACGTAGCCCAGACGTGGTAACTTTTGGTCCAAAAAAAAGTCATCAGAACATATCAACATGGGATCTAGTTTCGAAGATCTCGTCGAGACGATTTTTTTTGTGAAGACGGTTTTTCAATGAGGACGACGGCTTGAGCTACAAAACATTTTGAAGTTTGAAAAAAAAGAATCCTACTTTCTCCCATTATCCAATATCAGATTCAGGGGGAGAAAGAGTCCATGTCTAGGGGAGGAAAATCCTTAGAATTCATTGCATATCTTTAAATCTTTGGGGACATGTCTATATCTAAATGAAGTACTCAGTACTCACCCATTACATGTCATCCCAGTCTTGGTACTCTTGTGGTTTCTTGAAATTGCTTTATCTAGAGTGTTCTTGTGTTGTCTAACATTGTTTTCTCAAGTCCACTCCTTCTAAAGCCAGCCCAAGATCACAAGGTAAGTATATGCATCATACTCATGTGCATGATGATCTCTTGCTGATGTATATATTGTTTGCAAGAAGGACTCATGAACATGGAGGTAAACTTCTTATCCACATCATTTACTCTGATGCATATAGCCAAGATGCATATAACCCATTGCTTTCTCTGCCATGCTTATGCATTCACATGCTCTTATATTCTATCTTCACATGATTGCATACATGTAGGGGGAGCCTATGCATGTTACATGTCTTTGCAAAGCTTTACTTAATACAATGTATATCTTTAATCCAAAGCTTTGATGTATGTTGGCATCAATTACAAAAAAGGGGGATATTGATAGCACAAGTGCTCCCTGGGTGATTTTGGTAATTAATGTCAACATATCTCCTGTTGGACTAATGCTTTTATCTAGTACATTTCAGATGAGTTCAACAATGGCGCGGTAAGGACAAGAGGATGTGGAACCCCTTCAAAATGCTAAGGACAAATATTGGCATAAGCTCAAGACTCTTCATTTATATTTTAGAGATCCAAGATCACATTGAGTCCATAGGAAAGCCAATACTATTAAAAGGGGATGAGGTGTTGCTTAATGCTCTACTTGCTCAAAGTTCTTAGTGATATTGCTCCAAAACCCTCAGCCATTTTCTCATGTCCAAATATGTCCAAAACCCAAAGTCAAACTCGGCCCCACCGAAATGATCCATCCGGCGCCACCGAGTTCATTTGACATAGCCACTGCCAGAAACCCTAGCAATTCGGTCACACCGATACGGATCTCGGTCTCACCGAGATGGCCCTGCAAACTCTCTGTTTCCCTTTGTAACATTTCGGTCTCACCGAAATGAGCAATCGGTCCCACCGAGTTTGTTTGACCAACTCTCTGTTTGCTTTTTGCTGAAAACGGTCTCACCGAGTTCACGCAATCGGCGCCACCGAGATGAGGTTTTGCCCTAGCCCTAGCACATCGGTCCCACCGAGTTGTTCCAGTCGGTCCCACCGAGATTCCTAATGTTCACATTTTGAACTGAATCGGTCTCACCGAGTTCTTCTATTCGGTCTGACTGGGTTGGGTCAAATGTGTGTAACGGTTGGATTTTGTGTGGAGGCTATATATACCCCTCCACCCCCTTCTCCACATGACAGAGAGCCATCAGAACGTGCCTACACTTCCACTACTCATTTTCTGAGAGAGAACCACCTACTCATGTGTTGAGACCAAGATATTCCAATCCTACGACAAGAATCTTGATCTCTAGCCTTCCCCAAGTTGCTTTCCACTCAAATCATCTTTCCACCATAGCCAAATCTGCGAGAGAGAGTTGAGTGTTGGGGAGACTATCATTTGAAGCACAAGAGCAAGGAGTTCATCATTAACACACCATCTATTACCTTTTGGAGAGTGGTGTCTCCTAGATTGGTTAGGTGTCGCTTGGGAGCCTCCGACAAGATTGTGGAGTTGAACCAAGAAGTTTGTAAGGGCAAGGAGATCGCCTACTTCGTGAAGATCTACCCGAGTGAAGCAAGTCCTTCGTGGGCGATGGCCATGGTGGGATAGACAAGGTTGCTTCTTCGTGGACCCTTCGTGGGTGGAGCCCTCCGTGGACTCATGCAACCGTTACCATTCGTGGGTTGAAGTCTCCATCAACGTGGATGTACGATAGCACCACCTATCGGAACCATGCCAAAAATCTCCGTGTCTACATTGAGTTTGCACACTCCAATCCCATCCCTTTACTTTCTTGCAATTAGCATGCTCATACTCTTGCCACTGCTCATACTCTTGCCATGCTTGCTTGAAATGTATTGTGAATGCTTAAACTTGTGCTAAAACTCCACCTCAATTTGAAGAACTTAAAAATTGCCACTTGTACTTGTTGAGGGTCTAATCACCCCCCTCTAGACCCCTCTTCTCGATCCTTTCAATTGGTATCAGAGCCTTGGTCTCCGTTGCTTTGGTTTAATCACCATTGGAGGAAGATGGATGAGTCTACGATTGGGAGTATTAGACGTAGAGTGCCTATGCTTGACGGAGAGTTCTATAGTGTTTGGAAGAATGAGATGCTTGAGATTTTTAATAAATATAATTTAAACAAGTATATTACTAGTCCTTGTGCGGCTCCTATTGATCCCTTGCATCCTACCCCCGATGAGTATCTTGACATGACCCGCAATCTTAGAACCATTGATCTTATCATAAGAGGATTGCCTAGAAATTTGCTTATATGTTTGCCTACTTTTGAATGTGCTTATACTATATGGAGATATCTTGATGAGCGTTTTCCAAACTATTCCTTGAAAAACCTAGATGAGATTCTTCAAAAGTCCATTGCTTTTCATAAAATGATCCGAGTGATCCTAAATTTGGTGATTGTCTTTTTGAGCTTCGTGACCTTATGCGTGCCAAAGGAGATGTTGGAGTCATTAGTAGCATCATTTCACAAGTCATTAGAATTCATAAAGATGCACATTGTCATGGTCATAAATCTAATGAATCACTCTCTCTAGGTGATGATCAATCACATGATGATGTTGAACATGGATATTATGATGAGGATGATGATAGTGACTTTGATCTTGATGAGTCAATGAGACACTTTGGTCTTATGGCTAACCTTCGTGGTTACATGGCCGGAGGAAAGGAATGGGTTCTTGATAGTGGATGTACTGATCATATGACCGGAGATAAGGATATGTTTCGTGAGCTCGCTGAAAATGATGGTCCCTAAAAGTATGTCACTTTTTGTGATAACTCAAAGGGTAAGGTAGTTGGCCTTGGTAAGGTGGCCATCTCCCATGATAGCTCTATTCAAAATGTTATGCTCGTTGAATCTCTTAGTTACAATTTACTTTCCATATCTAGACTAGCCGATTTCGGTTTTAATGTTCTATTCACTGAAGTAGATTGCCAAGTGTTTCGAAGAGATAACCATAATATGGTCTTTACCGGTATACATAGAGGTGATCTGTACATTATTGATTTCACTAAAAGAGCTCAACCTCGAACTTGCTTAATTGCCAAATCTTCTAAAGGTTGGTTATGGCATAGAAGGTTAGGTCACGTGGGCATGCGAAATCTTGATAAGCTTATTAAAGGTGATCATATCCTTGGTGTTAAAAGATGTCATATTTGACAAGGATATAATTTGCAGTGCTTGTCAAGCAGGAAAACAAGTTGGAGGAAGTCATCCCGTGAAGAACATCATGACCACGAGAAGACTGCTTGAGCTACTTCATATGGATCTTTTTGGTCCCAACGCCTACAAGAGTCTCGGTGGTAACTCATTCGGTTTGGTCATTGTTGACGACTTTTCAAGATTTACGTGGGTGTTCTTTCTTGATGATAAATCGCAGGTCCAAAAGATCTTCAAGAACTTCGCTAGGAAGGCCCAAAACCAATTTGAAGTGAAGATCAAGAAGGTTCGAAGCGACAACGGAACGGAGTTCAAGAACGCCAATGTGGATACCTTTCTTGATGAAGAAGGGATTTCACATGAGTTCTCGGCTACGTACACACCTCAACAAAATGGAGTTGTTGAGAGAAAGAACCGGACACTTAGTGAGATGGCAAGAACGATGCTTGATGAATACAAGACGCCAAGACACTTTTGGGCGGAAGCGGTTGAGACAGCTTGTCATGCTACAAATCGACTATACCTTCACAAGCTTCTCGGCAAGACGGCATACGAGCTTCTCACCGGTAACAAACCTCAAGTTGGATACTTTCGAGTATTTGGCTCAAAGTGTTACATTCTTGATAAGCATCGTTGTTCGAAATTTTCCCCTAAATCTCATGAAAGTTTCCTACTCGTTTATGGCTCAAACTCTCACACTTACCGTGTCTACAACAATTTCACCCGAAAGGTTGAAGAGACGGTAGATGTGAAGTTTGATGAATCTAACGGCTTGCAAGTAGAGCAATTGCCAATTAATGTAGGAGATAAAGATCCTTCGGAAGCAATTCAAGACTTGTCTATTGGCAAGATTCACCCAACGGAGGTGAAGGAGAGTACTTCGTCCATTCAAGTGGAAGCCTCAACTTCACAACAAGGTGAACCACAAGTTGACTTAGAGGCATCCAGAAGTGGAACACATCAAGACGAAGGAAACAAGGAAGTACAACAAGATGAACCTCATCGACCTCCTTCTCCACCTCCCCAAGAGAACAACAACGCCAATAACAATGACGAAGAAGAAGAAGAAGAAGAAGAAAAAGACAATGAAGAGGATGTTCCACCCCGACCCAAACAAAAGCTCTCACGAGTTAGAGCAAGAGTCTCAAGAGATCATCCCGTCGAACAAATCTTTGATGATATTCAAACCGGGAGAATTACTCGCTCTAAAACTCGTTTGGCTAACTTTTGTGAACATTACTCATTCATTTCTAGAATTGAACCTATGAAGGTTGAAGAATCTCTTAAGGATCCGGATTGGGTGAACGCTATGCATGAAGAGCTACACAATTTCGAGAGGAATCAAGTGTGGACTTTGGTTGAAAAGTCGGACGACAACCACAATGTCATTGGAACCAAATGGGTACTTCGGAATAAGCAAGATGAGGATGGACAAGTTGTACGTAACAAGGCCCGTCTCGTCGCTCAAGGCTACACTCAAGTCAAAGGTATGGACTATGGTGAGACTTATGCCCCCATTGCTAGACTTGAGTCCATACGCATCTTACTCGCTTATGCTAATCACCATGATATCACTTTATACCAAATGGACATTAAAAGTGCTTTTCTAAATGGTGAAATTGAGGAGGAAGTCTATGTTAAACAACCTCTCGGCTTTGTTAATCCCAAGAAACCCGATCATGTTTACAAACTTCACAAAGCTCTTTATGGTCTTAAACAAGCTCCTAGAGCATGGTATAAATGCTTGACCAAGTTTCTTATTGAAAAAGGCTTTGAAATTGGGAAGATTGATTCTGCACTTTTTACTAAAAGGGTTAATGGTGAATTATTTGTGTGCCAAATTTATGTAGATGATATCATATTTGGTTCTACTAACCCCCATTTTAGTGAAAAGTTTGGAAGGCTAATGTCGGAGAAGTTTGAGATGTCTATGATGAGTGAACTCAAATTCTTCCTTGGCTTGCAAATCAAGTAAACTAAGGAAGGTACCTTTGTTTCTCAAACAAAGTATACCAAGGACCTTTTCAAGAAGTTCAACATGCAAGAAAGTAAAGGTATGAAAACACCCATGCCTACTAGTGGACATCTTGACTTGACTAAGGATGGCAAACCCGTTGACCAAAAGGTTTACCGCTCTATGATTGGTTCATTGTTATATCTATGTGCCTCCCGTCCCGATATCATGCTAAGTGTGTGCATGTGTGCACGATATCAAGCGGCCCCTAAAGAATGTCATCTTAAGGCTGTGAAAAGGATAGTGAGATACTTAATTCATACACCAAACTTTGGCATTTGGTATCCTAAGAGGTCTTCTTTTGATCTTGTTGGCTACTCCGATTCGGACTATGCCGGTGACAAGGTTGATAAAAAGTTCACTTCGGGTACTTGTCAATTTCTTGGTAGATCTCTTGTGTCTTGATCCTCCAAGAAACAAAACTCGGTATCCATATCCACCGCCGAAGCGGAATACATTGCCGCCGGATCATGTTGTGCTCAGTTACTTTGGATGACCCAAACCCTTAAGGATTATGGGATACATGTGAAACATGTTCCATTGCTTTGTGATAATGAGAGTACTATTAAGATTGCTCATAATCCCGTGCAACATTCTCGAACTAAGCATATTGAAGTTCGTCATCATTTCATTCGAGATCATGTTGCTAAAGATGACATCAATCTTAAGCATGTTCATACCGATAAGCAATTGGCGGATATATTCACCAAACCGCTTGATGAGAAAGTATTTTTCCGTTTGAGAGGTGAATTGAATATCATTGATGCCTCAAACTTGGAGTATAAACTCCATTTGGATACATGCAAGGCATGAGCCTTTTATGTCTAATCCTTGATATTTCTCTTATGATGATGATCATATGTCTTGGATCTATACTTGTACCCTTGCATGTTATCTAACCCTTGTAGGTACTTGGATAAACCCAAATCTATGAGACTGCAAGTCACTCACATTTTGAGCAATCTTTACATCACCAAGTCCCTACTATATGGATGTTGAATACAAGGAAGCATGAACTCATTCGACATATCCTATGACAATTTCTATATATCAAATTTCAATTGATATCAAGTTTGATGATTGTCATGTTGGATACACAAGTGCTTTTCCTTGCAAGACTAACCCATGTAGGAAGATGAACTCAAACTACTAGGGGTGCTCCCAACTCTTGATGGACTACATCAACCTTGAGCATCCAACACAAGTTCGACTACATGATCAAGATCAACTCCACAACCCAAGGTATGATATTCCATCTTAGAGAAGTGTTGCTCCAAGACATGTGTCAAAGCAACTCAAGAAGATGTGAGTACATCAAAATACTTAAATGAAAAATGGTAACCCCATTTGAGCATAAACGATGAGTATGACCTATAATCAAGTGATCTCACTTGACTCCTAAGTCAATATACTCTAACATAGGTGACTTTGTCGCCGACCACATCTAGATGAAGTTCTCTAGTGTTTCTCTGCTCACTTACTTTGTGTTCTTGCATATATTTCTTGCAATCTTGTTCCCCTTATCAAAAAAAACTTCATCTAGTTCTCTTTTTCTGTGTTTCTGTTAATTCATTGCATGTCTAGGGGAGAAAGTAGGATCCAATATCAGATTCAGGGGGAGAATGAGTCCATGTCTAGGGGAGGAAAATCCTTAGAATTCATTGCATATCTTTAAATCTTTGGGGACATGTCTATATCTAAATGAAGTACTTAGTACTCACCCATTACATGTCATCCCAGTCTTGGTACTTGCTACTTCTTGAGCTTGCATTGGTTTTTCCCTTGAAGAGGAAAGGGTGATGCAGCAAAGTAGAGATAAGTATTTCCCTCAGTTTGAGAACCAATGTATCAATCCAGTAGGAGACAACGCACAAATCACCGAATACCTGCACAAACAATCAAACAACTTGCACCCAACGCGATAAAGGGGTTGTCAATCCCTTCACGGTTACTTGCAAAAGTGAGATCTGATAGATATAGATGAAACTAAATAAAAGATAAAGTAAATATTTTTGGTATTTTTGGTTTATAGATCGGAAAGTAAAAGATTGCAAAATAGTAGATCGGAAACTTATATGATGGAAAATAGTAGATCAGAAACTTATATGATGGAAAATAGACCCGGGGGCCATAGGTTTCACTAGAGGCTTCTCTCAAGATAGCAAATAATACGATGGGTGAACAAATTAATGCCGAGCAATTGATAGAAAAGCGCAAAGTTATGATGATATCTAAGGCAATTATCATGAATATAGGCATCACGTCCGTGTCAAGTAGACCGAAACGATTCTGCATCTACTACTATTACTCCACACATCGACCGACTCCTGCCTGAATCTAGAGTATTAAGTTCATGAAGAACAGAGTAACGCATTAAGTAAGATGACATGATGTAGAGGAATAAACTCAAGCAATATGATGTAAACCCTATCTTTTTATCCTCGATGGCAACAATACAATACGTGCCTTGCTGCCCCTACTGTCACTGGGAAAGGACACCGCAAGATTGAACCCAAAGCTAAGCACGTCTCCCATTGCAAGAAAAACCAATCTAGTTGGCCAAACCAAATCGATAGTTCGAAGAGAATTACAAAGATATCTATCACACCCTGATTTTTGGCCCTTTCTTTTTCTTTTGATTTTCTAAGGATTTTGCTTGAGTTTTCTTTTTCTGTGGCTATGTGGTCTGGAAACTGGAGGAGATGACCTCTTCTTCCTTTCTAGAGTGGCTTGTCATCCTCATATCCATACCTAGACCATGCCATATTCATCTTGGACCAACCTCAATATTCTTTTCCTTGGGAATATTCCTTTTTCTGTTAAAGGAATAACCCTATTTGCCCTAGGTTGTGAAGCAACCTATATTTCTGTCATTCCTAAAATTCCCAAATAATTCTCATAAATTATTTGGGTCATATCTTCCTCAAATATGTCAAGATCCTTCATTGACATGATCCAAGATCATGCTCAATTAATTCCTTTCCTATTCTGCCCTAAATGGCACTTTGTGAAGCAAGTGTTATTTATATTTGCCCATTTGTCTCCAAACTTTTTGGACACCTTTTCCTATCCATATAATTGCCTCATGCCAAAATTCAACTTAATTTGCTTAGTGAAACTTCCTGAGCAATTTTTCAAAGTTCCTATCTAAGGGAAGCCTGTGTGAAGGAAGTACTAGCTAGGGTGATCCAAATGAGTTGAAATTTTGCATGGTCCTTTATATGATCAAATCATCACTCTCCTCAAGATTTGAGATCATTTTATCCATCCATGTGAGCACACCTTCAATTCTTTGTTTCTGTCCAAATTTTCAGTTAGTGAAGCAAGTATAGTTTATCTTGCTCCATTATGGCTGAAAAGTTTCCTAAACCTTCTCCTACCCATATAACCTAGGGACAATTCCATTTCTACCCCTAACTGGAACCCACTACTCAAGTTTGCCCCTAATTTCAATGTGTGCTCAAATTTGCCCCTCTGCCGTTAGTTGCCCTTATAGAAATGCTCTTCTGCGCCGTTACCGTCCGGTCAAACAGCTTTGACCATCTCGAAAAAAATAGCAATTTTTTTTAAAAAAATCTAAAATTTTGAGGGATCAAAGATACTCATGTGCGTGCAAATTTTTGTGCTATTTAGACATACCAGGAGCTCGTGGCAAAGGAAAACAATAAATCTATACATCTTTGAATAGTAAATTCAAAAAATAGCAAGAAAATTCAAAAACATATGAATTTTTTTTGCATCCAAGATGCTCGGGTGCGCAAGGTGTTTGCAAAATTTTGTTATCAAATGACATGCGAGGAGCTCTAGCAAAAAAAACCAAAATAGTGTATTTTTTTCAAAGTTTTTTTTCTGAGACAAATTTTGCTTTTTTCTCCACGAGCTCCTACAATGTCCAAACACTAGAAATTTTGCACACACCTTGCGCACCCGAGCATCTTGGATCCCAAAAAAATTCATATATTTTTTAATTTTCTTGCTATTTTTTTAATTTACTGTTCACATGCATACATATTTACTATTTTTCCTTTGCCACGAGCTCCTGGTATGCCCAAACTGCATGAAAATTGGCACGCACCTTGCAAACTTGAGTACCTTCGATCTCACAAAATTTTAGTTTTTATTTTATTTTTTTGCTATTTTTTTGAGATGGTCAAAGCTGTTTGACCGGATGGTAATGGCGCAGAAGGGCATTTCTATAAGGGCAACTAGCGGTAGAGGGGCAAATTTGAGCACACATTGAAATTAGGGGCAAATTTGAGTAGTGGGTTCCAGTTAGGGGCAGAAATGGAATTGTCCCTATAACCTATCTCCACAAGAATTGGGCTCATTTCATTCAGCCATTTTCCCTCAGGATTTTTCCCAAGATTCTATCCAGAGAGGTGTTGTATGAAGGAAGTACCATTTTGGCTTGGCCAAATGGCATGAAATTTTTATGGCACTCTCATATGACCAAATCATCATTCCATGCCCATTTTCAGCCCAAGGCATCACTTCTAGTGAGTGCTACTTCCTGTTTTTGCTTCTGGACCAGATTTTGCAGTTGCAAAGCAAGTGTATTAAATACTTGTCCAAATCCCTTCAAAATTCACAGGACTATAGTCCTTCCTATCCTAAACCTCCCTGACATCTAGTTTACATCTTAACCTCACTCTGTTGATCACACCAGTGTGGTCAAGATTGCTACAGCAAACTTCAGAGGTCAATTCCCATCTAACCACAGCGTTTTTAATCGAGCTTTAAACTCAGTTGTAACCTACCCTGGTAGGACTCCACCCTAGACAACATTTGCCAGCCCATTGCGTCCTCTACTCGCCAGTTCATGCGGTGACCACCGCCCTGGCATTGCAGTAGACGCGCTCTGGCTGTCGTTTGCTTCGGGCCCCTCTCCTGCTCGGCGTCTCAGCGAGCACGGGCGTGTCTCCCAGCTCACCCTCGCCGTCCTCTTCTCCCCGAAACTCTCTCTCCCCCTCCTGCAGCTCACTCGCTAGTGCTTGTCACTGCGCGCCCACGGACGCGTTGTAGCTGGCCGTCGTCTTCCTCCTCTGTCCGCTTCCTCCCCGTGTCCCCTTGGCGTTGCTCTGCTCCGTGACTCCCCTCTGGCCTCTCCCATCATCTTCCTCGCCTCACGAGCGCCCTGTTCGTCGCCAGAGCGTTGGCCGGACCCCCGCGGCGACACCCGAGCTCGGCACCTCGCCCCCGCCTATAAATGGCCATCCCCGAGGCCACTCGACCACACCACCAGCCTCACCTCACTCCTAGCTCCCTCCCCAGCCACTCGCCCGAGCTTCTGGAGCTCTCCTCGACCCCCATGGCCGCAGTGCCTTTCGCCAGAGCCCGGCTAAATTCACGGCAGCCGGTGCCCCTCCCCCCTCCTCTCCACCTCCAGAGCAACTCCCGCAGTCCACCCAAGCCCCTCCGCCCTTCGCCTACTCCTCCGGTGGCCTCTGGCCGCGACGCCCATCGCCACCCGATGACTGCCTTCCGCCGTGGTCCGCGTTCTTCTCATTCTCAAGCTCCACGGTGTCCGTGCGGTGCGGGGATGGGTGCGGCTCGCTCTCCTGGTCACTCCGGTGTCCGGAGCGTCGCCGGAGATGGCCTGAGCAGCCCTGGCGAGCGCCGGCGACCCCTCCCTTTGCTCCGCGTCTGCGTCAGGGGAAGAAGAAGAAGGAGCGGGAGGAAGAGATGTCAGCGGTGGGCCCCGCCTGGCAGCGAGACAGTGCCCAGCCCCGCCTCTGCTGACTAGGATAAGTGGAAGCGCATTTTCGCTTTTACGCTTTCGTTTCAGTGAAAGCGTAAAGTTCTGCGGCTTTGGCCAGGAATACGTTTTCACTGTCCCGAAAGCGTAGTTCCTTGAATGTGTTTCCAGTTTTTCTATTTTGACCCAGTCTGTAAATATTTCTATTACAGATAGGTCCCTGGCAGAAAACCCCTCCTAAGTTTTTGCTCGTAACTCCGATTGAGGTGAATCCAACGCCCACATCTTCGTCTCGTCGAACCCATTCTGTTCTTATCATTTTCATGATGTGTTCACATTTTGAAAATGACCATATTGCCCTTGCCCCTAATCAGCCCCCTCCGAGGGAGAACCCTTTCCGGCGATTCCTTCCGCGATCGTTCCGCACTTCTCCCCGGTGTATCCTTCATCCCCAGGCAAGCCACGACAACCACTTGCATGATAGTCATGCAGTAGCCATGGTTTTCTACTTGAACATTTAATAAGTGTTTGTTTGTGTGCAACTGCTATCGTTGTTTCGGTAATGCTTATAGATCTGTGTTCACCTTCATGCTATGCTCTTCGGCATCTTGTTATCTTGTACTTCTTGCTAGTATTATTGTTACATGTCATGTTTGGTAGTAGTACATGCTGGTAGTATTGAGGTTCGTTCTGATGCATGCTTATCGTCTGTTACCGGGTACCGTTCATATGCATGTTCCTTTGCATCTAGCTGGTTATATGCTTACTTGGTAATATTACCGTTATGTTCTTGCATGGTAGCTATTTCCGTTGCTAGTGGTCATGTTATGCTATGAGTAGTGTTATACTTGTGATATTCATGCTCGTCAGTATGCCATGTCCATTCGGATATATGATTTATTGTTGTCGATATGCTTGATGATTATGTTGCACCCCCATGCTTATGTTGATATCATGCTCACGCCTTTTAGTTGCATCATGTTATTTTAATATGGCTCAGCTTATTGCATTCAAGTTTAACCGGACTTAAATGAACTTGAACAATTGTTGGCTGAGTCATGGTGCCACCAAATCGAGCTGACCAGTGCAACCATACTTGCCTTATGGGGGGTCCTAACTGGGTCTATTGTCATGCCTCTCGCCGGTGCCTCCAACGAGGGAAGGTTATGCGCGGGCGCTACCTTGGCCGGGTAGGATGGCATAAGCCTAGTGAGCTCGAGTTTGGTTATGTGCACATGTCCCCGTTTGGGACCGTTTATGTTTTCCCACGACGGTGGCCGGCCACGTAGGTGGTGGATGGCACGAGTTGACATCGGGCCCACCCAGGACTTAGCCCAAAGGGGAGTTTGTCGAAGTGGCCGGGAGGGTGTGATGGCAATAGATCGGTTTTGTCGGAACGTCATTGGTCCACCCGAATGGGAGTGCGAGGCCATGGGTTCCGTGGTGTGGGTACAATGTACTAACCTCTGCAGAGTGTGTGTTTAATCTATCGATAGCCGCGCCAGCGAATATGGGCCCAATTCGTAGTTGGTCACACTATGGGTCAACAGTAATAATAATAATGTGCTTAATAACAACCCTGGTTCGATGATGAGAAAGAGATGGGTTGTGATCGAGAGAGGATCACAGAGGTATCATGGATACCGAAGTTGGTTGATCTTTATGTGATCGTGAGAGGATCACCGTGGTATCGAGGATACCGGGTTGTTGGATATTTGTGGTGTTATGCGAGAGTCAAGGGTAAATGTCAAGCTCCTTGTGGTCATGTAATGATTACTACGATATTGTAATACCAAGCTTGATTGGATCCTGAGATGATCGTGTGATGTCCGTGATGGTAAGCTTGTGCATGTGATGGTTACGAGGTAACCCGAGCAGAGTAAGTTGGTGCATGATAGCGTCATCATGTTGCATGCTAGTATCATCATGTTCATATGTTCATGCCATCCTCGTATTGTTCTAGTTGTATCATATTGTACATGCCATGTTGTTCTGATAGTATCGTGTTCATCATTGTTAAGTAACCTGTAATTGCCATGCTGTTGTTTGTCTTGATTGCCTTTGGTTGTTGTGAGCTTGCAAGTACATTCAATGTACTGACCTGGCGTGTCATGCCAGTTTGCAGGTCATGCCGGATTTGATTGCTGGTTTGCCGCGGATCCCTTGTTTGCGAGCTAGGATAAGCGTTCCAGCCAGAGTCTCTGCGGAGTGGAGTTCATCACCGTCGTCGCTGTTCCGCTGCCAATAGTTATTCCGCTGCTTCGTGTTGTTCTGCTGCTGGCATAGAGCAACCGTGGCAGGCGCATGCCGATGTGATCCCCTTGCACCCATATAGACTGTAATAAAGAGCTGATTTGTTCTATGCTAAGCAGTGTCGTATTCCAGAAGACTTCTCCTCGATCTCTAGGCTGGAATACGGGGCGTTCCGGTTTCTCTGAGCCGGGGTGCCACAATATCAAATCATGCATAAAAGAATTCAGAGAAGATTCAAATCATATTCATAGATAATCTGATCATAAATCCACAATTCATTGGATCTCGGCAAACACACCGCAAAAAAGTATTACATCGAATAGATCTCCAAGAACATCGAGGAGAACATGGTATTGAGAATCAAATAGAGAGAAAAAGCCATCTAGCTACTAGCTATGGACACGTAGGTCTGAGATAAACTACTCACGCTTCATCGGAAGGGCAATAGGGTTGATGTAGAAGCCCTCCGTGATTGAATCCCCCTCTGGCAGGGTGCCGAAAAAGGTCCCTAGATGGGATCTCACGGGTACAGAAGGTTGCGGCGGTGGAAAAGTGTTTTCATGGATGCCTCTGGTGGTTTGGGAACATATGTGAATATATAGGCGAAAGAATTAGGTCAGGAGGGTCACGGGGGGCCCACAAGGCAGGGGGGCGCGCCCTCCACCCTTGTGGCCGCCTCGTGGCTCCGACTTCAACTCCAAGTCTCCTGGGTGTCTTCTGGTCCAAGAAAAATCATCGCGAATATTTTATTCCGTTTGGACTCCGTTTGGTATTCCTTCTCCACGAAGCTAAAAAAAAGGAAAAAATAGAAACCGACACTGGGCTCTAGGTTAATAGGTTAGTCCCAAAAATAATATAAATTAGCATATTAATGCATATAAAACATGCAAAACAGATAATATAATAGCATGGAACAATCAAAAATTATAGATACGTTGAAGACGTATCAAGCATCCCCAAGCTTAATTCCTGCTCGTCCTTGAGTAGGTAAATGATAAAAACAGAATTTTTGATGTGGAATGCTACCTAACATACTTATCCATGTAATTTTCTTTATTGTGGCATGAATGTTCAGATCCATAAGATTCAAAACAAAAGTTTAATATTGACATAAAAACAATAATACTTCAAGCATACTAACAGGGCAATTATGTCTTCTCAAAATAACATGGCCAAAGAAAGCTTATCCCTACAAAATCATATAGTCTGGCTATGCTCCATCTTCATCACACAAAATATTCAAATCATGCACAACCCCGATGACAAGCCAAGCAATTGTTTCATACTTTTGATGTTCTCAAACTTTTTCAACTTTCACGCAATACATGAGCGTGAGCCATGGACATAGCACTATAGGTGGAATAGAATATGGTGGTTGTGGAGAAGACAAAAAGAAGGAGATATTCTCACATCAACTAGGCGTATCAACGGGCTATGGAGATGCCTATCAATAGATATCAATGTGAGTGAGTAGGGATTGCCATGCAATAGATGCACTAGAGCTATAAGTTAATGAAAGCTCAAAAGAAAACTAAGTGGGTGTGCATCCAACTCGCTTGCTCATGAAGACCTAGGGCAATTTGAGGAGGCACATCATTGGAATACACAAGCCAAGTTCTATAATGAAAAATTCCCACTAGTATATGAAAGTGACAATATAGGAGACTCTCTATCATGAAGATCATGGTGCTACTTTGAAGCACAAGTGTGGTAAAAGGATAGTAACATTGTCCCTTCTCTCTTTTCTCTCATTTTTTTTTATTATTTGGGCCTTCTCATTTTTTTTGCCTCTTTTTTTTGTCCGAAGTCTCATCCCGACTTGTGGGGGAATCATAGTCTCCATCTTCCTTTCCTCACATGGGACAATGCTCTAATAATGAAGATCATCACACTTTTATTTACTTACAATTCAAAAATTACAACTCGATACTTAGAACAAAATATGACTCTATATGACTGCCTCCGGCCGTGTACCGGGATGTGCAATGAATCAAGAGTGACATGTATGAAAGAATTATGAACGGTGGCTTTTCCACAAATAGGATGTCAACTACATGATCATGCAAAGCAATATGACAATGATAAAGCGTGTCATAATAAACGGAACGGTGGAAAGTTGCATGGCAATATATCTCGGAATGGCTATGCAAATGCCATAATAAGTAGGTATGGTGGCTGTTTTGAGGAAGGTATATGGTGGGTGTATGGTACCGGCGAAAGTTGCGCGGCACTAGAGAGGCTAGCAATGGTGGAAGGGTGAGAGTGCGTATAATCCATGGACTCAACATTAGTCATAAAGAACTCACATACTTATTGCAAAAATCTATTAGTTATCGAAACGAAGTATTACGCGCATGCTCCTATGGGGATAGATTGGTAGGAAAAGACCATCGCTCGTCCCCGACCGCCACTCATAAGGAAGACAATCAATAAATAAATCATGCTCCGACTTCATCACATAACGGTTCATCATACGTGCATGCTACGGGAATCACAAACTTTAACACAAGTATTTCTCAAATTCACAATTACTCACTAGCATGACTCTAATATTACCATCTCTATATCTCAAAACAATCATAAGGAATCAAACTTCTCATAGTATTCAATGCACTTTATATGAAAGTTTTTATTATATCCCTCTTGGATGCCTATCATATTAGGACTAAATTTATAACCAAAGCAAATTACCATGTTGTTTAAAGACTCTCAAAATAATATAAGTGAAGCATGAGAGTTCAACAATTTCTATAAAATAAAACCACTGTCGTGCTCTAAAAAGATATAAGTGAAGCACTAGAGCAAAATTGCCTAGCTCAAAAGATATAAGTGAAGCACATAGAGTATTCTAATAAATCACGATTCATGTGTGTCCCTCTCAAAAGGTGTGTACAGCAAGGATGATTGTGGCAAACTAAAAAGCAAAGACTCAAATCATACAAGACGCTCCAAGCAAAACACATATCATGTGGTGAATAAAAATATAGCCTCAAGTAAAGTTACCGATAGACGAAGACGAAAGAGGGGATGCCTTCCGGGGCATCCCCAAGCTTAGGCTCTTGCCACTCCTTATTCCATAGTCCATCAAATCCTTACCCAAAACTTGGAAACTTCACAACACAAAACTCAACAGAAAATCTCATAAGCTCCGTTAGTATAAGAAAATAAATCACCACTTTTGGTACTGTTGTGAACTCATTCTTTATTTATATTGGTGTAATATATACTATATTCCAACTTTTCCATGGTTCATACCCCCCGATACTACCCATAGATTCATCAAAATAAGCAAACAACACAAAGAAAACATAATCTGTCAAAAACAGAACAGTCTGTGAAGATCCGAATTGTTCTAATACTTATGTAACTCCAAAAATTCTGAAAAATTAGGAGAACAGAGGAAATTTGTATATAAATCTCATATAAACAATTCAGGGTTTTCAACGCTCCAGTGAATTATTAAAATTCTGTGACTGGACACAAAAGTTTCTGTTTTTCAGCAAGATCAAATCAACTATCACCGTAAGCCATCCCAAAGGTTTTACTTGGCACAAACACTAATTAAAACACAAACCACATCTAAACAGAGGCTAGATGAATTATTCAGAGCAAAACAGGAACAAAAAAGCAAAAACAAAAATAAAATTGGGTTGCCTCCCAACAAGCGCTATTGTTTAACGCCCTTAGCTAGGCATAAAAACACGAATAGATCTAGATATAGTCATCTTTGGTATGCAATCTATAAGTAGCTCTCATAATAGATTCATATGGAAATTTAATTTTCTTTCTCGGAAAGTGTTCCATGCCCTTCCTTAGGAAATTGAAATCTAATGTTTCCTTCTTTCATATCAGTAATTGCACCAATCGTTCTAAGGAAAGGTCTACCAAGAATAATAGGACATGTAGGATTGCAATCTATATCAAGAACAATGAAATCTATGGGCACATAATTCCTATTTGCAACAATAAGAACATCATTAATCCTTCCCATAGGCTTCTTAATAGTGGAATCCGCAAGATGCAAATTTTAGGAACAATCATCAAATTCACGGAAACCTAACACATCACATAAAGTTTTTGGAATCGTGGAAACACTAGCACCCAAATCACACAAAGCATGGCACTCATAATCTTTAATATTAATCTTAATAGTAGGTTCCCACTCATCATAAAGTTTTCTAGGGATAGAAGCTTCCAATTCAAGCTTTTCTTCAAAATATTGCATCATAGCATTAATGATATGTTTAGTAAAAGCTTTGTTTTGATTATAAGCATGAGGAGAATTCAACATGGATTGCAACAAGGAAATACAATCTATTAAAGAACAATTATCATAATTAAATTCCTTGAAATCCAAAAGAGTGGGTTCATTGCTACTTAAAGTTTTGACCTCTCCAATCCCACTTTAATCATTTTTGCATCAAGATCTAAAAACTCCGAATCATTGGGACGCCTTTTAACTAAAGTTGACTCATCTCCAGTCCCATCTTTATCAAGATTTATATTGGAAAACAAAGATTTAATAGGAGTCACATCAATCACTTTAAGATCTTCATCATTATTTTCACGGAAACTAGAAGAACATGTTTTTACAAACCAATCTTTTTTAGCACGCATCTTAGCGGTTCTTTCTTTGCACTCATCAATGGAGGTTCTCATAGCTTTTAGAGTTTCATTAATATCATGCTTGGGTGGAATAGATCTAAGTTTCAAAGAATCAACATCAAGAGAAATTCTATCCACGTTCCTAGTCAAATCATCAATCTTAAGCAATTTTTCTTCAATCAAAGCATTGAAACTCTTTTGCGAAATCATAAATTCTTTAACACTATTCTCAAAATCAGAGGACATCTTATTATAATTTTCATAAGAATTGTTGTAGCAATTAACATAATTATTAGAGGAATTACTAGGAAATGGCCTAGGATTAAAATTACCTCTATACGTGTTATTACCAAAATTGTTCCTACCAACAAAATTCACATCCATAGATTCGTTATTATTCTCAACCAATCAAAGTAGACAACTAGCAAACAATTTCATAAGTTCATCAATCTTTCCACTCAAAACATTAATCTCTTCAATTGCATGCACTTTTTTACTAGTGAAAGATCTTTCGGTGTGCCATTGAGAATAATTAACCATAATATTATCTAGGAGTTTAGTAGCTTCTCCTAAAGTAATTTCCATAAAAGTGCCTACCGCGGCCGAATCTAAAAGATTTCTAGAAGAAAAATTCAATCCGGCATAAATTTTTTGTATAATCATCCACAAATTCAAACCATGAGTAGGACAATTTCGTATCATCAATTTCATCCTCTCCCAAGATTGTGCAACATGCTCATGATCAAGTTGCTTAAAATTCATAATATCGTTCACAAGGGAGATGATCTTAGTGGGAGGAAAATACTTGGAAATAAAAGCATCTTTACACTTATTCCATGAATCAATACTATTTTTAGGCAAAGATGAAAACCAAGTTTTAGCACGATCTCGAAGTGAAAACTGTAATAGCTTCAATTTAACAATATCATTATCCACATCTTTTTTCTTTTGCATATCACACAAATCAACGAAATTGTTTAGATGGGATGCGGCATCTTCACTAGGAAGGCAGGAAAATTGATCTTTCATAACAAGATTCAGCAAAGCGGCATTAATTTCATAAGATTCCACACTAGTGGCGGGAGCAATCGGAGTACTAATAAAATCATTGTTATTAGTATTGGAAAAATCACACAATTTGGTATTATCTTGAGCCATCGTGACAAAGCAAGCAAGCCAACACACAAGCACACAAAAAGCAAACGAAAAAGACGAACGGAAGAAGGGCGAATAAAAAGGCAAATCTTTTCGAAAATCATTTTAGAAGTGGGGGAGAGGAAAACGAGAGGCAAATGGCGAATAATGTAATGCAAGAGATGAGAGTTTATGATGGGTACTTGGTATACCTTGACTTGGCGTAGATCTCCCCGGCAACGGCGCCAGAAATTCTTCCTACTACTTCTTGAGCTTCCGTTGGTTTTTCCCTTGAAGAGGAAAGGGTGATGCAGCAAAGTAGAGATAAGTATTTCCCTCAGTTTGAGAACCAAGGTATCAATCCAGTAGGAGACAATGCACAAATCACCGAATACCTACACAAACAATCAAACAACTTGCACCCAACGCGATAAAGGGGTTGTCAATCCCTTCACGGTTACTTGCAAAAGTGAGATCTGATAGATATAAATGAAACTAAATAAAAGATAAAGTAAATATTTTTGGTATTTTTGGTTTATAGATCGAAAAGTAAAAGATTGCAAAATAGTAGATCGGAAACTTATATGATGGAAAATAGTAGATCGGAAACTTATATGATGGAAAATATACCCGGGGGCCATAGGTTTCACTAAAGGCTTCTCTCAAGATAGCAAATAATACGGTGGGTGAACAAATTACTGCCGAGCAATTGATAGAAAAGCGCAAAGTTATGACAACATCTAAGGCAATGATCATCAATATAGGCATCACGTCCGTGTCAAGTAGACCGAAACGATTCTGCATCTACTACTATTACTCCACACATCGACCGACTCCTGCCTGCATCTAGAGTATTAAGGTCATGAAGAACAGAATAACGCATTAAGTAAGATGACATGATGTAGAGGAATAAACTCAAGCAATATGATGTAAACCCCATCTTTTTATCCTCGATGGCAACAATACAATACGTGCCTTGCTGCCCCTACTGTCACTGGGAAAGGACACCGCAAGATTGAACCCAAAGCTAAGCACTTCTCCCATTGCAAGAAACACTAATCTAGTTGGCCAAACCAAACCGATAGTTCAAAGAAAATTACAAACATATCAAATCATGCATAAAAGAATTCAGAGAAGATTCAAATAATATTCATAAATAATCTAATCATAAATCCACAATTCATCGGATCTCAGCAAACACAACGCAAAAAAGTATTACATCGAATAGATCTCCAAGAACATCGAGGAGAACATGGTATTGAGAATCAAAGAGAGAGAAGAAGCCATCTAGCTACTAGCCATGGACCCGTAGGTCTAAGATAAACTACTCACGCTTCATCAGAAGGGCAATAGGGTTGATGTAGAAGCCCTCCGTGATCGAATCCCCCTCCGGCAGGGTGCCGAAAAAGGTCCCTAGATGGGATCTCACGGGTACAGAAGGTTGCGGCAGTGGAAAAGTGTTTTCGTGGATGCCTCTGGTGGTTTGGGAACATATGTGAATATATAGGCGAAAGAATTAGGTCAGGAGGGTCACGGGGGGCCCACAAGGCAGGGGGGTGCGCCCTACCCCCTGGGCGCGCCCTCCACCCTTATGGCCGCCTCGTGGCTCTCCCGACTTCATCTCCAAGTCTCCTGGGTGTCTTCTAGTCCAAGAAAAATCATCGCGAAGATTTTATTCCGTTTGGACTCCGTTTGGTATTCCTTCTCCACGAAGCTAAAAAACAAGGAAAAAACAGGAATTGGCACTGGGCTCTAGGTTAATAGGTTAGTCCCAAAAATAATATAAAATAGCATATTAATGCATATAAAACATCGAAAACGATAATATAATAGCATGGAACAATCAAAAATTATAGATACGTTGGAGACGTATCAGCACTCTTGTGGTTTCCTGAAATTGCTTTATCTAGAGTGTTCTTGTGTTATATAACATTGTTTTCTCAAGTCCACTCCTTCTAAAGCCAGCCCAAGACCACAAGGTAAGTATATGCATCATACTCATGTGCATGATGATCTCTTGCTGATGTATATATTGTTTGCAAGAAGGACTCATGAACATGGAGGTACACTTCTTATCCACATCATTTACTCTGATGCATATAGCCAAGATGCATGTAACCCATTGCTTTCTCTGTCATGCTTATGCATTCACATGCTCTTATATTCTATCTTCACATGATTACATACATGTTGGGGGAGCCTATGCATGTTACATGTCTTTCCAAAGCTTTACTTAGAACAATGTATATCTTTAATCCTAAGTTTTGATGTATGTTGTCATCAATTACCAAAAAGGGGGAGATTGAAAGCACAAGTGCTCCCTGGGTGATCTTGGTAATTAATGTCAACATATCTCCTGTTGGACTAATGCTTTTATCTAGTACATTTCAGATGAGTTCAACAATGGCGTGGTAAGGACAAGAGGATGTGGAACCCCTTCAAAATGCTAAGGACAAATATTGGCATAAGCTCAAGACTCTTCATTTATATTTTAGTGATCCAAGATCACATTGAGTCCATAGGAAAGCCAATACTATTAAAAGGGAATGAGGTGTTGCTTAATGGTCTACTTGCTCAAAGAGCTTACTGATATTGCTCCAAAACCCTCGGCCATTTTCTCATTTCCAAATATGTCCAAAACCCAAAGTCAAACTCGGCCCCACCAAAATGATCCATCCGGCGCCACCGAGTTCATTTGACATAGCCACTGCCAGAAACCCTAGCAATTCTGTCACACCGATACGGATCTCGGTCTCACCGAGATGGCCCTGCAAACTCTCTGTTTCCCTTTGTAACATTTCGGTCTCGCCGAAATGAGCAATCGGTCCCACCGAGTTTGTTTGACCAACTCTCTGTTTGCTCTTTGCTGAAATTGCTCTCACCGAGTTCACGCAATCGGCGCCACCAAGATGAGGTTTTGCCCTAGCCCTAGCACATCGGTCCCACCGAGTTGTTCCAG
Organism: Thinopyrum elongatum; assembly: GCA_011799875.1. Classification (NCBI taxonomy): domain Eukaryota; kingdom Viridiplantae; phylum Streptophyta; class Magnoliopsida; order Poales; family Poaceae; genus Thinopyrum; species Thinopyrum elongatum. Next base: position 496,319,575 of record CM022300.1, read on the forward strand.
TCAGTCCCCCCGAGATTCCTAACGTTCACATTTTGAACTGAATCGGTCTCACCGAGTTCTTCTATTCGGTCTGACCAAGTTGGGTCAAATGTGTGTAACGGTTAGATTTTGTGTGGAGGCTATATATACCCCTCCACCCCCTTCTCCATATGAGAGAGAGCCATCAGAACGTGCCTACATTTCCACTACTCATTTTCTGAGAGAGAACCACCTACTCATGTGTTGAGACCAAGATATTCCAATCCTACCACAAGAATCTTGATCTCTAGCCTTCCCCAAGTTGCTTTCCACTCAAATCATCTTTCCACCATAGCCAAATCTGTGAGAGAGAGGTGAGTGTTGGGGAGACTATCATTTGAAGCACAAGAGCAAGGAGTTCATCATCAACACACCATCTATTACCTTTTGGAGAGTGGTGTCTCCTAGATTGGTTAGGTGTCGCTTGGGAGCCTCCGACAAGATTGTGGAGTTGAACCAAGAAGTTTGTAAGGGCAAGGAGATCGCCTACTTCGTGAAGATCTACCCGAGTGAGGCAAGTCCTTCGTGGGCGATGGCCATGGTGGGATAGACAAGGTTGCTTCTTCGTGGACCCTTCGTGGGTGGAGCCCTCCGTGGACTCGCGCAACCGTTACCCTTCGTGGGTTGAAGTCTCCATCAATGTGGATGTACGATAGTACCACCTATCGGAATCACGCCAAAAATCTCCGTGTCTACATTGCGTTTGCACACTCCAATCCCATCCCTTTACTTTCTTGCAATTAGCATGCTTTACTCTTTCCGCTGCTTATACTCTTGCCATGCTTGCTTGAAATGTATTGTGAATGCTTAAACTTGTGCTAAAACTCCACCTCAATTTGAAGAACTTAAAAATTGCCACCTGTACTTGTTGAGGGTCTAATCACCCCCCTCTAGACCCCTCTTCTCGATCCTTTCACCATGGGTGACGTCTGCTGCCGGGAAACTGCACGACCGGAGGTGCACCGCCACCCGGAGCCGCGACCCCTGTTGGGTGAGCCATCAATGGCGGAGAGGGCCCCACCGTTGCGCTACCAATGCCGAACGACACACACATCCAGGACACCCGCGCGGATCTCCACCGCAACCGCATCCAGGAGCCGCGGCGCAGGAAGGCCCCGCCGCCGCCACCATCCCCTGCCCGGGCTTTGCCCCGCGGAGCTCCGACGGCGACGAGGTGAGGGACGGCGGTGGCTCAAAGCCTAGATCGGATTGGGAGTGAGTACTATATGTCTATCTAACTCCTGTGCTCCGATTCAATTTCCTTTTTGCAAAATAAAATCTGCTTAGACGATTGTTTCTTGTGTTTCAATTTCCAAACTTAACACGGGCCCTCGCATATTTTCTGGATTTATTTCAGCCTTTACGATAGTATTCTTTCGATGGCATGGCGTGACTGTCGACTATAAGGTGATGAGGACATCAATACCATTGTTACACCCACAGCCCCTGCTGCTATACATACTGGACCAATTACTAGAGCTCGCGCACGGCAATTGAATTACCAGGTACTTTCGTTTCTTGGTGACAATTCTAATTTTCATGAGAATATGATGCTGCCAAAATTGGATACATTTGTGTTGATTACTAATGAAGGGCCTAGCATGGACAAGAGAGATGAACACTGGAGCAGGATCAAGCATGGAGATGAAGGCGTGTGCGAAGGGATCCAGAATGGCGTTTCTAGTGCATATTTGAGCACTTTGAAGCCTCCGTGATGCCTACAAGGACATGGACGAAATATACAAGATGCCCCTTTATAAATTTCGTCCATAGCTTATTTTAGGTGTTGCGCCACCTTATTTTTGGGCCAGGCCCATGTAATTTCAAAATACTTAAGTATAGGCTGTTTTTAGAGTCTGTATGTGTGGGGAAACAAAGTTAGGGTTGGTTTTGGACCCTCCCTATAAGGGGTCACGAAATTTCCCCCTACTCCTCCATATATACAGCCCTTAAGGCGTCATTTAGACTTTGGGTTTTGTTTAGATTAAAAGTTCGTCATAACTGCAACTTCGCGTACTTCGTTTGTGTTCAACGACCAGACCAAGACGTCACAGAACCCCACTTTCATCAATAAAGCTTTCCTCTTATATTTGCAATATCCAGATTGCAATATCAGTTTCTTGCTTGTTCTTTATTTGCTCGCAGGAAATAGACCCTCGTGGTCAGGTTGATCGTGCTCCGGCATGGTCAATAACCCCTCGGAAGTTTGTTTAGTAATTGCTAAGACGCGACGTCTTCATACGTTCGTAGTCGGATCGTCAAAGTCGACTCCCACAGAAAACGATAGCTATCTCATCGAAACGTCGGAACACCTTCGCCTCTATCATAAGGTCCTTGTAAAGACTTCGCCAATCTCTTTCGAGGGATGCGTTGGGCGCATCTGTGGGAGTGATTTTATGGCGTGCTTTTCGGGGAGAGGGGGGAGGGGGGCTAGTTTATTCCAATTTTGCTTTGTTTTTCAAGGTTGTCTCAATATTTTTTGGACTTTTCCCGTTTTGTTGGCTCTTTTCATTTCACGTATGGCAGGAGTCCATGAGAAGCATACTCGTTGTGCTTCCTCGGTTTCCCTTTTTCTTTCTGGAGTTTTGCTGTATTTTTTTGTTTTCGTACAGTTCTGTTTTGTTTTTTGAGGATACCAGTTCTGTTTTGTTCAATTCATAGACAAACAGTACTTGATCAAAAAAAAATGTTAACCAAATAAGTAATTGACAGGTTAAACTTGGGCTCACGCTGGTGCGACAATATTCCATTTCCTACACTCCTGGACCATGGAGGGACCCCCGAGCCTAGATCAAGACCATGCATGTACTGTACTAACTAGTACTGCGTACTATAGTATCTGGCACGTTGAGTGAATCTTGACGGTTGATTTTGACCAGCTCGAGGTGCCGGTGGCTGGCTGAACCCTCACGAGCCGCAAGTGCGTACTGTATCACGCTCCCTGCAGACAGAGGCTCACGTTGAGCAGAGCAACCTCTCTTTTTTCTTTTTCTTTTTGTTTGAGCAGAGCAACCGTAGTTCCAAGGCCTTGCAGTCAACTGATAAAGCTCCAGTGCTGAACTAACGACACCCATATAGCCACGCCAACGCAGTGAGAGATGTATATATGCCACTTGACCAGATGACCAGCGCCGAGGCCGTGACCACTTTATTACTATCCTTTATGCCTGTCTGCGGTCTGCCGGTCAGATAGCAGTTGACGGAAAAGCAGTAGAAACTGGCGTAATCTGTCGCTCACCGTCACCAAGGGACAGACGCGCTGACTCCCTCCCTCTTTCTTGCAATTGCACTGAGCAGGCGAGGCACGGATCAACACGGTCATTTGCCCAGGCGCTAGCTCTGACCGGTCACCACTTGGCCCGACCTGAATCTGAATGAATGACCGGCGCATTAGCGTGACCAGTGAAGTTCTTTCTGATAGAAAGACGCATTTTTCAGTCTAGCTATCATGCTATGTCTAGCTCTTGCCTAAATGATTTACGGCAGGAACGTAGTATGCCTAACAGATCGACGGCGCGTATCGATTACTATGATTGATTATACTAGGCTCTAACACCAGAGTTCTTGTGAGAGAAAGTGCACGGCGGTAAGATACAAAGTGGTGCAATTCCGTCAAGAGGCCACGCGCGTGCATGTTATCGCAAGAACTGGCCGGATGCATGTGAGCGCGTTGACTCGACAAACCAGAAAAGAAAAGAAAAGAGCCTATCGAGCTGCATGCCGTCCCGACAGCGATACAACAAACTGAACAACCTCCACTCTTGTGTCCCCAACGCGACGCGGACCTCGCCCTTCTTCCCACCACCATTACCATAGCCGGTCTGCACACCTCCCAGTTCCCATTGCACTGACCCTGTACTGCATGCACGCATCCTCATCGACGTGCCCCGGCCCAACTGACCAACTGCCTCTCAACGGTCACTCACCGCCTTTTGCACCCGCTGCGACAGCCAGCTGCACGACACGCCCACCGCCAAAACTGACCAAGGAAACGGCACGGGCGTCACGGTGAGCTTGACCCTGCACCTTTACATCCTGATCCGGGGCATGCAGCTGCAGCAGTGCAGCAGCGCGTGATGGTGTCTATGCACGGGCTGCGTCGCTTTTGCGTTGACGTGCACCAAGAACGCATGGTGCACAACAAACCGACTCTTATCCACCCGCTTTTATTATCTCCTTAATTAGTTTCCGTACGTGCAGCTCCCTGTTCCTTTTTTCACATGGAGGATGGCTATGCTGGGTGTGGATAAACACCGAACGCACTCTCAAGTCTCAAGCTATGATCGTTCGGTGGTGAAGGTTAGCATCAGTAAACAGGACGACGTGCGCGTACTCTGTCTGCGTCTTGTCGCCCGAAGAATCTGATGCAGCTTCCTGAAACTAGCTAACCGCTTCACCTTCACCACGTAAATTACTCACACCGTTCCTTTCAGAAAAAAAATAATAAACATCTTACAATGGGTGGCTCCCCAACTACCCTGACATATCGAGCATCAACCTGCCTCAGTCGTAGGGCTGCAAGAAAAGCTCGAGGCTCGTGAGCCGCTTGAGATCGACTCGTCTTCTAGCTTGACTCGGGATCGACTCGAAACAAAATGAGCTGAGTATGAACACTTTCTATAACTCGGTCGATAAACGAGCTGATCTTGAGCCAATACTGACTCGCTCGATTTTAGCTCGATAGCTCAACATAATATCATTATGTTAAATGATCATGTCATATATTAAATGGAAATAGGATAATTTATTACAATATATGCCGCCCAGGATTTTTCTCTACTTTCTTTACAAGCAAACATGGAAGCTTAATTAATTGTAGAGAAAATTTAGGCCTTATTATGGTACGTGGTCGCACGTGTGTTAAATACAGTATTTTGTTGTTTTTGGCAACTTCGACCTGCACTACGCTGCAACTTATTATGATTGTTTGCCAATATTTTATTTTCCCAACTATATATATGTCGTGAATTGTTATCTTATATTGATACTACACTTTCAATTGTGAGAGAATAAGTCAAACTAGTTCTACAAAAATTATATTAGAATAATATTTTTTAGTGCTTTTTTATGTCGTGTTGTGCTTTATCTAGTTGGAATAATAGTTGTAGATTTTATAATTTTTGTTGTCTCATTTAGTTCAAAACTAGCTCGAGGCCATGTTCTACAGCTCGACCTTGAGCTTTACTTAGTTTGAGCTCGCTCGAATTTAAATATGAGCTGAGCTGAGCTGAGCCAAGTCCAACTCGCTCAAACTCGACTCGTTTGCAGCCCTACTCAGTCGACTGCAACCAACTCAGATGCGAGCGCCGTTTGTTTCTTTTGAAAAAAAATTATTGCTTACCACATGTGTCACGTGGTACTGGCGTTTGTTTCAGGGTACGAGTTTCATGCACAATCCAACATCGTGCACGGGACCTCCTACTTCACGCCTGGTGCAACGCAACTCGATCAAACAAAGATATCCTCCTTAAATTAAGAAAAAGTTCATGGTTTAAAAAAAGTATTCACAAATATTCCAAAAAAATCACAGATTTTGAAAATTGTTATGGATTTGAAAGAATTTTGCGAATTTTTAGAAATAATAATGAATTTGAAAACTGTCCAGAATTTTGAAAAAATCATGAATTCAAAAAAGTATGTAAATTTTCAAAAATGCTCACGATTTTTAAAAAAAGTTTATGGATTTGAAAAAATTGAGAAAAGTACATAAATTTTTCGAAAACTTCGCTAATTGAAAAAATATTCATAAAATTGAAAAGTTCTTGAATCTGGGGAAAAAATTAAAAAAAGTTTCACAAAATTTTAAAAATCATGAATTTGAAAACGTTGACAAACTTGTGTAAAGTTCACAAATTTGAAAAAAAAGAATATGAAAATATCACATGCATTGTAAACAAATGAAAAAAAAAAGAAGAATTACCGGACAAAAAAGGGCCAAAAAACAGAAAAAGGAAAAACGGTTGGGAGATTCACAGAAACATGCTTGCGTAGGTGGGACCTCCTATCTGACGCGCTCTGCGTCAAATTGCCGTCGCGACGCACACACACACGGAGCCCCGACTTGGCCGGCCCATTTAGGCGTTGTGGAGATATGAAAATATCTCGAAAAATCTGTAGGAGGTGGCAATCAAACTCCCTATCTCTAGCTGACGAGGCATTCACACTAGCCACTAGAGCTGGCGAGTGCTTCTGACATTCAAATAATGCGAACTCCTAAAGAATGTACAACGATGGATCCTATTTTTTTCAAAGTTTTTCGACCATCCTCTTGGAAAATGTGAACAAAGTTTTTAAAAATGTGAGCAATGTTTGAAACCGTGAACAGAATTTGAAATATTGAACAAATTTTGAAAACTTATAGAAACATGTGAATAAATTCTGAAATTTGAACACAAATTTAAAAACATGAAGAATTTTAAAAACTGTGAAGAAAAAATGGAAAATGTGAACATATTTCGAAATTTGGAACATTTTTTAATTTGATAACGGAAATTGAAAACAGGGACGTTTTTTAACTTTTGAACATTTTTTTAAAACACGGACATTTTATAAATTCCAGAAGATTTCCTGAAAACAAAAGCATTTTTTATATTTGAGAACAAAAATTGAAAACCAGGAACATATTTCGAAGTTTTGAACATATCCTATATACATAGGAAGTTGATCACCACTATCCAATTTATCTCAACATGCACACATGCCACCTCATCAAAGGCCCACCACTACATGCATGAGGACAAGTTTTCCATTATAAGTTGATCTCATGCATACTTTTCACCTCACCACACATGCCACCTCATCAAAGGTCCACTCAACAAGCATGAAAAAAAATTTCCATTACCTTATGTCACTTATATTAAAAAAAATCTAACTACACAATAATCAATTACAATATATAATATTTATTTTATCTTTAGTTTATATATTATTAATTCAACAATAAAACTGCACAAAATCAAGTAACTGAAATATATTGCAACTTATTCCCGCAGCAACGCGTGGGGTATTCTCTAGTTATGGAAAAGGCAAACAAATTCTGAAAATTTCTGATTTTTTTATTAAACCCAAACATTTATTTTAAAAGAAAAAAGAAAAACATGTGTAACTTTCTGATATAAAAACATTTTTTGAAAAACATGAACATTTTTTTAAATGGGAACAAATGTATAAAACCTGAACAAAATTTGAAATTCTGAGTACTTTTTTGAAAATGTGAACCAATTTTGAAAAACATGAACACAATATTAAAATTCTTTAATTTTGAAAAATTATTAGGAAGTGTGAACAAAATTCGAAATTCCAAAAAAATCAAAAGCATGAATAAATTGTGAACAATTTTTGAAACGGGAACATTTTTTGATATTCGAAACATTTTCCGAAAAGTTGTGAAAAATTGTACGAAAACATGCCAAACAATTTTATTAATAACTGGAACTTTTTTAAAATCATGAACAATATTTAGAAAAAGCGAACATTTATTAATTTATGAGCAGAATTTGAACTCGGGAACAATTTTTAAATTTTCAACATTTCTCCAATTCTCAATCATTTTTAAAATATGTGAGTAATAAATGAAGAAAGAAAAAAGAAACTTGAAAAAGGAAAAAGGAAAATGAAACAAAAAACAAACAGATAAAAACGAAAAAGAAAGAAGAAAGAAGAAAAAGAAACAAAGAATGACAAAAAGAAATAGAAAAAACAAAAAAAAGAAATAAAAAGGTAAACCGATAAAAGAAAATAAACCGGTTCAGGGAACCTTGGTTCCCAAAACCGGATGATGTTGTACGTGAACTGCGTGCGCAAATTGGGCCGGCCCATCGCGTCGTTCGGTCGCTTCGCCTGTGCAAAGCGCCGGCAGTTTGACATAACGCGCATCAAATAGGGAATTCCGGACGGGACCTCCTCCTCAGCCGTGAGGTGTATTTCTCGCATTCAGCGAGCCCCAAGGTTTCTCTCGCTAAAACGTTTCCACTACTCAGGTCGGCCCACTAGCGCCATAGAGAAATAGAAAAATAGCAGAAAATGAGGGGGCGAGGTGATTCGAACCTGGGTCATTCGAAGGGGTTGTTTGGTTCCTAGCCACACCTTGCCACACTTTGTCACACCTAATCTTAGGCAAGTTTGACCAAGTTAGGTAGGTGTTTGGTTCTAAGTCACACCTAAGGCAAGAATTTTTTTTATGAGCAGTGAACCCCACATGTCATAGACACAAAAACTGTGGCAAGATTCCATTAGGCAAGCCAAAGTGTGGCTAATAATTTGAGCACCTCAACTAAGGCAAGTGTGGCAAAAATCATGTGACAATATATAGCAAAGATGGTCACAATCCAAACAGCCTAAGTGATACTGCATAGAGCTGTTAGCCAATGCGCCACTTTCGATTCGTGTTTATGTTGGAGTCGTACACTAGTTGAGGTAAAAGACTGGATTTTTTTTTATCTCTCCATTTCCCCCTTTCTTTCATTTCATTCGTTCTTTGTTTGGTTTCTTATGTTTCTGCGTCTTTCTTTTTTTGGTTATTACAATTCGTTTTTCTTTTTTGGTTCTCTTTGTTTTTTTCATTCTACATTCTATCTTCCTTTCGTTCTTTGTTTTCTTCTTCAGGTTGCTTTTTGTTTTTCATTCTATATTCTTATATAAATTATCGATATTTTTCAAATACTTGTTCAATATTTTTTTAAATACTTGTTCAACATTTTTTATACATGATCAACATTTTTTAAAATATTTGTTCAACATTTTCTCAAATACTCTTTCAACATTTTTCAAATACTTGTTCAATATTTTTATATACATGATCAATATTTATTTAATACATGGTCAACATTCTTTCTATACATGATCAAAAAGATTCATCATTTCTTTAATACATGGTCAACATTCTTTCTATACATGATAAAAAAGATTCAACATTTCTATACACATTTAATATTTTTTAAATGCTTGATTAACATTTTAAAATACTTGTTCAACATTTTTTCAAATGGTTGATTAACATTTTTATATACATGACCAATAAGGTTCATCGTTTTTTATATACACATTTTACATTTTTCAAATGCTTGATTAACATTTTTCAAATACTTGTTCAACAGTTTTTTAAAGAGTTAAATGCACTGGAGGTCCTAAAAGTTTCGTCGGGGTGTCACTTTAGTCCTAATTCTTTGAAAATGCACCTTTAGGTCCTAATTCTTTAGTAAGTGGTTCACCCGAGGTCCTTTTTTCACGAGCACCCCCTGACTTGCCCGCGTGGCGCATTGACCGACGCCACGTCAATAGAGGGCCCAATCGTCAGGCGAGAGAAATACACCGGAGGTCCTAAAAGTTTCAGGGCAGTATCACCTTAGTCCTACTTCTTTCAAAATGCATGTTTAGGTCCTAATTCTATAATAAGTGGTTCACCCAAGGTCCTTTTTTGCACGATCGCTCACTGACCTGCTCGGTTGCGCGTTGGCCCATGCCACGTCAACTTAGGGTCACTAGCAAATGACGAACATTGCAAAAAAAACTATTTTTTTGCAATCACTAGCTGTAGGCATTGATTTAGTTTGATTTGCACTGATTCATTAAGTTTCTCAAACCACTTGCTTTGATTTGAGGTTGGATGATAGGAGCTTGTGGAGGAGGCGGCGCCGACGATGCTACTGCAATGCTCCCCTTCGTCACTCGCTTCCCTGTCGAGGAGCTTGCTGTCCCAACCATGGCGATGGTGTGGCACGAGAGAGAGAGAGAGAGACAGGATTTCGGTAGGGGCTGGGAAATGTCAAGAGGGGGGTTTACAAGGGGCTTTCTGTACAAAAGAGCAACCGCAGCACCTCTAAGTTGACATGGTGTGGCTCAACGCGTCACACGAGCAGGTCAGCAACCGCTCGTGCAAAAAAGGACCTCGGGTGAACCACTTACTATAGAATTATGACCTAAACGTGCATTTTGAAAGAAGTAGGACTAACGTGACACTGCCCAGAAACTTTTAGGACGTTTCTCGCCTGGCGGATGGGCCCTGTGTTGACGTGGCGTAGGTCAACGCGCCACGCAGGCATGTCAATGAGCGCTCGTGAAAAAAGGACCTCGGGTGAACCACTTACTAAAGAATTAGGACCTAAAGGTGCATTTTGGAAGAATTAGGACTAAAGTGACACCCCGACAAAACTTTTAGGACCTCCAGTGCATTTAACTCTTTTTTAAATGCTTGATTAATATTTTTATATACATGATCAACATTTTTTGAAGTACTTTTTCAACATTTTTCAAATACTTGTTCAACATTTTTTAGATAATTGTTCAACATTTTCATTTCGAATGCTTAATTAACATTTTTATATACATGATCAATTTTGTTTCAAATATTTGTTCAAAAAAATTTGTATACTTGTTCAACATGTTTCAAATATTTTTATAGAGTGTTTTTAAATATATTTATATTTAAAATATTTTAAATTATAAACAAAAGTGCAAAAATAAAGCAAACAAATATATATCAGAAAATGTAAAAAAAAAGGAAAACGAGGCTGTGGTCTCCCTCATTCCTGGCCAGGCCAAATTCGCCCTCCCCTTCAGCGAGTATTCGCTCGCTCTCGCAGAAAGCGAGAAATAGGGCGCCCCTCCTCACCGCCTTGTGCGCCAGAGAGACGATCTAGTGCTCACACGCCCTGTTCATGGGCCACCTCAACAACGAGGCCGACCAGGTCCACGCGACTGGTTCCTCATTCGCTCGGTTTCGCAGTTACTTTCGTCCATGTAAACATTATGACAGTTTGAATAAAGCTTTGGAGTTTGTCTCAAAAAGAAAGTTAACTGTTGACTTTTCAAGAAAATCCGAAATAACATAAATTCCAAAACAAAAAGGTTCATGAATTCAAATAACTTCACAAAAAATACAAAAATCGCAAAAAAGATCACTTATTTTGGACAAAGTCCATAATTTGAAAAAAAGTTCATTAATTTAGAAAAGAGAAAATTCCTTATATAACACCGTTTTAAATTTTGTTTCCCTATTTGACACTGAAAAACTTTTTCTTTCCTATATAACACCTTGTCTAAAATTTATGCCCTTTACGGCACTTTCGGCAATTTTAAGTTTTAACGGTGTTAAATGACACCTGAAAAGACCTATTTGCCCCTCATGAGGTATGTGACCAAAATTTTACGTCTGGGTGCGTGAGCAATTTCCAAGCAAAATCGATCGAGTGCTTCTGGTAGCTCTTGTGTACATGCCGCTACGGGTGCATCTCCTTTTTTTTTCCTAACCTCTGCTGCAAATAGGTACTCTTGTACTGGTCTACTGGACTTTGGGGAGCCATGCCTCCTGCTGGGCCTGGTTGTGGATGGGTCGTGCCCGTGGGATTGACTGCACGCCTACACAAATGGATTATGGGTTCTGGCCGAATCCTTGAAAACTGCTCGTTTACTCGTTCGTAAATTGTGATGGTGTGCGGTGGAGGGCCTGGAGGCACCAGCCGGCAGGTCAGTAGGGCAGGGGCGCACGGCAGGACGATGGCAACCAGCCGCACGCGGAGGGCTGATCGGCGAGGTCACGAGGGCGATCAGATGGCGCCGAAGATAAGATCAGTAACTAATCGAAGGTGCTTTTCTGGCCGTCGACTGAAATTGAACTAGATCAAGTACGTGCTTATGTTCTCCCGTTTTAGTTTCACTCAAGTACGTCTTTTATTCTACTGCTCTATCATTGTTCAAAGACTAATAATTGATTAGTTTAATATGGTAAATTGGGGATCGGTCATCCATATAAGCTTCATCTAGTGGGGTATGTGGGCAACCTAATATGCATGCACGTGCAAAGCTAATCAAAGATGAGCTAGCGCATGCATGTACCAATGCATGTTTCCTTCTCTGTATATTCTGCATTTTAGAAAAAACTTCAGTAATTATCTTCTCTTTGGTACAAAATCACATCGAACACCATCCAGACAGAGTTGCATGCTGAAGCTAAACTACCACATAATTTTTTTGTCACATACCACATAAAGGGCAAATAGGTCTTTTCAGATGTCATTTAACACCGTTAAGACTTAAAATGGACGAAAGTAAGGCATAAAATTTAGACTCGATGTTAAATAAGGAAGAAAATATTTTTCAATGTCAAATAAGGCAACAAATTTTAAGACGGTGTTAAATAAGGAATTCTCTCAAAAAAATGTGCCTCCAATATAGGGCGTGCGTGATATGTGGGACCTAGTTGGGTCGGCCCAACTTATGTAGCGACAAGGAGTTGCATGATACGTGTGTTGGGGAACGTGCAATTTCAAAAAAATTCCTACGTTCACGTAAGATCTATCTAGGAGATGCATAGCAACGAGAGGGGAGAGTATGTCCACGTACCCTCGTAGACCGAAAGCGGAAGCGTTTAGTAACGCGGTTGATGTAGTCGAACGTCTTCGCGATCCAACCGATCCAAGTACCGAACGTACGGCACCTCCGCGTTCAGCACACATTCAGCTCGATGACGTCCCTCGAGCTCTTGATCCAGTTGAGGACGAGGGAGAGTTCCGTCAGCACGACGGCGTGGCGACGGTGATGATGAAGTTACCAGCGCAGGGCTTCGCCTAAGCACTACGACGATATGACCGAGGTGTGTAACTGTGGAGGGGGGCACCGCACACGGCTAAGACAAATCTTGGTGTGTCCTAGGGTGCCTCCCTGCCCCCGTATATAAAGGAGGGAGGGGGAGGCCGGCCGGCCATTGCTAGGCGCGCCGGGAGAGGGGAGTCCTACTAGGACTCCAAGTCCTAGTAGGATTCCACCTAAAGGAGAGGGGAAAAGAGGGGGGCTGCGCCCCCAACCCCTTGTCCAATTCGGACTGGGCTTGGGGGGGGGGGTGCCACCTCCTGGCTGCTGCCTCCTATTTCCCGTATGGCCCAATAAGGCCCATTACTTCTCCCGGTGAATTCCCGTAACTCCCCGGTACTCCGAAAAATACCCGAATCACTCGGAACCTTTCCGATGTCCGAATATAGCCTTCCAATATATGAATCTTTACCTCTCGACCATTTCGAGACTCCTCGTCATGTCCGTGATCTCATCTGGGACTACGAACAAACTTCGGTCATCAAATCACATAACTCATAATACAAATCGTCATCGAACGTTAAGCGTGCGGACCCTACGGGTTCGAGAACTATGTAGACATGACCGAGACACATCTCCGGTCAATAACCAATAGCGGAACCTGGATGCTCATATTGGCTCCTACATATTCTACGAAGATCTTTATCGGTCAAACCGCACAACAACATACGTCATTCCCTTTGTCATCGGTATGTTACTTGCCCGAGATTCGATCGTCGGTATCTTTATACCTAGTTCAATCTCGTTACCGGCAAGTCTCTTTACTCGTTCCGTAATGCATCATCCCGTAACTAACTCATTAGTCACATTGCTTGCAAGGCTTATAGTGATGTGCATTACCGAGAGGGCCCAGAGATACCTCTCCGATACTCGGAGTGACAAATCCTAATCTCGATATATGCCAACCCAACAAACACCTTCGGAGACACCTGTAGAGCATCTTTATAATCACCCAGTTATGTTGTGACATTTAATAGCACACAAGGTGTTCCTCCGGTATTCGGGAGTTGCATAATCTCATAGTCAGAGGAATATGTATAAGTCATGAAGAAAACTTTAACAGTAAAACTTAACGATCATTATGCTAAGCTAACGGATGGGTCTTGTCCATCACATCATTCTCCTAATGATGTGATCCCGTTCATCAAATGAGAACACATGTCTATGGTTAGGAAACTTAACCATCTTTGATTAACGAGCTAGTCTAGTAGAGGCATACTAGGGACACTGTGTTTTGTCTATGTATTCACACATGTATTAAGTTTCCGGTTAATACAATTCTAGCATGAATAATAAACATTTATCATGATATAAGGAAATATAAATAACAACTTTATTATTGCCTCTAAGGCATATTTCCTTCAGTCTCCCACTTGCACTAGAGTCAATAATCTAGTTCACATCGTCATGTGATTTAACACCAGTAGTTCACATCTTTATGTGATTAACATCCATAGTTCACATCGCCATGTGACCAACACCCAAAGAGTTTACTAGAGTCAATAATCTAGTTCACATCGCTATGTGATTAACACCCAAAGAGTACTAAGGTGTGATCATGTTTTGCTTGTGAGAGAAGTTTAGTCAATGGGTCTGCCACATTCAGATCCGTATGTATTTTACAAATTCCTATGTCTACAATGCTCTGCATGGAGCTACTCTAGCTTATTGCTCCCACGTTCAATACGTATCCAGATTGAGAATCAGGGTCATCTGGATCGGTGTAAATACAGGCTTCACCATAAGTCTGTATAAAACCATATGCTTTGATCACCTTATCAAAGCGTATATTCCAACTCCGAGATGTCTGCACCAGTCCATAGATGGATCGCTGGAGTTTGCGCACTTTGTTAGCACCTTTAGGATCGACAAAACCTTCTGGTTGCATCATATACAACTCTTCTTTGAGAAATCCATTAAGAAATGCAGTTTTGACACCCATTTGCCAGATTTCATAATCATAAAATATGGCAATTGCTAACATGATTCGGACAGACTTAAGCATCGCTACGGGTGAGAAGGTCTCATCATAGTCAACTCCTTGAACTTGTCGAAAACCTTTTGCAACAAGTCGAGCTTTGTAGACAGTAACATTACCATCAGCGTCAGTCTTCTTCTTAAAGATCCATTTATTTTCTATGGCTTGCCGATCATCGGGCAAGTCAACCAAAATCCACACTTTGTTCTCATACATGGATCCCATCTCAGATTTCATGGCCTAAAGCCATTTCGCGGAATCTAGGCTCATCATGTAACACCCCCTTGTAATAAGCTCTGTGACACTCTGTTAAAATTGCCAAGTCATGATCATTTGCAGTGCCAAGTCATATGGGTTAATGATCCAATTCAAATTCACATCTGAAAATCAACTCAAATTCAAAAGTGAAATATAAAGTTGGTTAAACTCTGTTGGAAAAATGTTCATTAAATGGCAAATAATCCAGGAACATTTGTAAAATCATCATCAATAAAGTTGGAGTTAGATAAGTGACTCTAACTAGATGAAACAGCACCAAAACAGGATATTTAAATCCATTTAAAATCGTTTCAAACACAAATGAACTCCAAATCTGCCCAAACCACTTTTTGGTGAGAGCCAATATTGCATTGTAATATTTGGGACAACTCTCACATTTTACAAAAATACACAGGTGGCCTAACTATTATAAAACAGAAAAAGAATAAAAGAAAAACAGAAACAGAAACAGAAAAAAAAACGAGGCACTGTGCACTGGGCCTTAGTGCACAGTGCCCCGAACCCCGGCCCAGCAGGCCCGTTCCTTCTCCCTCCTCATGCGTGTCGGCGCGCCCCTGGCCGAGCGCGCGTGCGCCGGCGAGCGCGCGACACCGGGGCAGCCACCGACGATACAGGGCGCGGGAGGGGATAAGGCCGAGCTCCGCCACTCCCTCTGGCTCCCTCGTTCACTTCCTCGTCCTCTCCTCGCTCGCTCCGTCCTCCTTCCCCCTCAGATCCACGCGAGGCCGAGCGCCACCGCCGCCGCGCTCCGCTCGGATCCGCGGCCACCGTCGTTTCCGAGCTCCGTCAGCACATCCATGAGCTCCGCCACTGTCTGCTACTTCGTCCTCAACCACGAGCAGGAGCCCGGAGCCCCTGCAGCCGCTGGACGACGTCGCCCCTTTCTTCTCAGCCTCCGGCGATCTTCCTCGTCTCCGGCGCGAACTGCTGCTACTAAGCCGTCACCGGGCCACCTTGTGCCTCCTCGGTGAGCTCCTCCTCCTCCTGCCTCTCCTCGTTGCCCTCCTCGCACGCCGTAGCTAGTTGCCGCCGCACCCGAGCTCTGCCCGCCGCCGGCGAGCTCGTGGCCGTGGCCATGGCCTTTGCCGCGCTCACCTGAGGCCACCATTGAGCTCCTAGTGCTCTCAGGAGTTCGACGAGCTCGCGAACGAGCCTCCCCGTGCCTCCTAACCTAACTCCCGGCGAGGTCCCAAACGCGCCGCCGCTTTTGCTCGTCGCCGGCGCCGTTTCCGGCCGATTCCGGCCGTGCCGCCGCCACCAATCGACGCGGCTCGTTCGACTCGTTCGAACGCGCCCTCACGCGTGTCAAATGGGCGCCCGTAGGCGAAATCCGACGAGGCCCGAGGCCTCCGCCGCGTTTTGACGTCGCCGCCGGCGAGCCGCCGGCCACCGCCGACGTGGCAGGGTCGGCCCCACCTCAGGGTGGCTGCCAGTGGGCCCTGGGGGCCCCAGTTGACAGGGTTGACCCAGTCAACGTGCTGACTGGGCAACCCCAGTCACTGACGTGTGGGGCCCGGCGGCTAATTAAACTAATTAAGCATTTAATTAAATAAAGTTAATTAGATTAGCCTAATGTCTCACTGACAAGTGGGGCCCGCCCCCTAATTAACCCTGTGGATTAAGTTAATTCACTGTTAAGATAAACAGAGACTGACATGTGGGTCCCACATGTCATATTTGACTCTGGTCAGCGCCTGTTGACCGCTGACGTCATAATTCATTTTCTGTAATTAAAGTAATTCCAGAAATTCAAATAAACTTCGAAAAATCATAACTTTTAAACCGTAGCTCGGATCGAAAAAGTTAAAACATGAAAGTTGCTCAGAACGACGGCCGAGTCTAACCGTGCCGTCTGTTTCTTCATCGGAACCCCCTACGTAGAAGAACTCGTAACTCTGGGCCCGAATCCGGCAGATGAATAGTGCACACACACCGGTAAAAAAATCCCAGATTAATTCTAGAAATAACTAAAATGACTTAGATGCATATTTAGGCAACCCTGCACTACATCATAGCATCACACGCACCGTATTGCATTTGTCTGCATTATGTTTACCTGTTTCTTCCCCCTCTTCTCTCTTGGTAGACCCCGACGTTGACGTAGCTCCCGAGGCAGACGCAGCTCAGGAGTACGACTACGTCCCCGACGACACCACAGGCGACCTTGCCCTTGCCCCAGAGCAAACAGGCAAGCACCCCCATTTTGAGCATGCCTATATCGCCTATTCTCTTCTCTCTTATGCTTGCATTAGAACTGCTGCTGCTACTATTTCCTATATCTGTTGCATAGCCTGTTTATTGTAACCTTCCTTGCTACCTTACTGGTTATCCTAGACTGTTTAGTATAGGCTGGGTAGAGACACGACAGAGACCCCCACTTGATCCCGACTGCCCTGCTGGATATCAGAAGACCCGATCATCGGGATTGAAGACTAGATCCTGGCACCGCACATCACTTCCCCTTAGTTGCCGACACTGCTGGGTTACCGTCGAGTGCCGAGGGTGATACCTCGTCAGCACTTCTGATGTTAACCTTGTAGGTTAGTTACTCGGTCGTGGTAAGCGAGGGTGATTCCTCCTACACCACCCCCAATAACGACATCGTCGCGCAACTCCTCAAGTGTGGACCTCGAGGGTGATTCCTCCTTCGTTCACCTTGACTTTAACATCAGGTGGGGTTCCATCGAGGGTGATTCCTCAGGGCTCCCCTGGTGTCAGACACACAGATATTGTTGTTGAGTTGACTTGCACTAAACCATGATACTAAAGACGGGTCGGCCCTGAGGGGTACCCGCGCGAGCTTAATGCGAGGTGATGTGGAGTCGGGTTGACCTGGATGGTGCCCGCGAGATAACTACGAGGCGTGGCCGGGCATTCTTAGCCCTTGCCGCAAGTCCTCGAGACGGGGCGACGGGGTCACATCGATCGTGAGTCTCTGCTCGTTTCCGCGCGCTCCTAATCCACTACGGTTTGGATATTTGATCCGAGGGGCCTCTGGCCCGATAGCACTAACCATCACGTGGGCATAGTATGGGCGTTCTGCGTCGTATACATCAGCCGAAGCTTATTTGACGTCAGTAAGGAGCGGCGCACGCCGAGTTGGACTGGGAACGCAACCGCGCTTGTATAAGGGGTTGCTAGGTCTGCTCTCGGTGGCCCCGTAACATGCAGGAGTTCCCGGGGCGATGGCCTAAGACCCCTGGGGGCATAGGTTTAGTCTGGCGTGCTGACCTCTCTTATAAGCCTAGGTCGGGTTGCGGCGTGTTGCTTAGCCGAGGCCGGGCATGACCTAGTAAAGTGTGTCCGGCCGGAGTTAAGCGAGCGTGGTGGGTAACTTGGTGCACCCCTGCAGGGAAGAAACTTCTATCGATAGCCTGTCCTACGGTAACGGACACTCGGAGTTGTATCCCGATCGGTACAACTAGAACATGAGATGAGAACTGGATAGTACGGCTCTGGGATTGCTTTCTCGCAGGGAGTCGAGAAAGGATCTCAGGTCGAGGTTGATGATACTACTACTACTACTTTACATTATGTTCATCTGCTCTCTCCTGATGCTGCAAGACTGTCGAAGATTGTTGAAGATGCTAGTCTTCGATAGGACTAGGCTTCCCCCTCTATTCTGGCATTTCTGCAGCCCAGTCCACATATACAGCCATTCCTTTGACAATTTTGCATATGTAGTGTAGATCCTTGCTTGCTGAGTACTTCGGATGAGTACTCACGTTTGCTTTACTTTCTTTTTCCCCCATATTCCATTTGATGCCACCAGACGACGGAGCCCCTGAGCCAGACGCCCCAGCCGACGACCAGTACTACTACCCGCCTGGCGAGTACTACTACTACGAGGAGCTGTTTGACGACCAGGAGTAGGATCGGAGGGTCCAGGGCAGGAGGCCTACGCCTTTCGATCGTAGTATTTTATTTTACCCCGCCTCTGTGAAGGCCTATCTCTCTCTCTCTCTGTAAAATATCTGTACTCAGATATCTGATGCTTCCGCTGACGCTTGTATGCCATCGAGCTATGTATTCGAGCCCTCGAGGCCCTGGCTTGTAATATTAAGCTTGTATGACTTTATTTATGTTTTAGAGTTGTGTTGTGATATCTTCAAGTGAGTCCTTAGGCTTGATCGTGCGCATTTGCGTGTATGATTAGTGCACGATTAAGCCGGGGTCGTCACAATCATCGCTTCCTCATAGTTCGTAGGTTCGTCATGGTCTAGTAACATGACTTCCAGAACAGGATTACCGTACCACTCTGGTGCGAAACGTACTCTGGTAGACCTACGAGGTTCGCTAGTAACTTGATCTGAAGTTTCATGATCATCATCATTAGCTTCCTCACTAATTGGTGTAGGCATCACGGGAACTGTTTTCTGTGATGAGTTATTCTCCAATTCAAGAGAAGGTACAATTACCTCATCAAGTTCTACTTTCCTTCCAGTCACTGCTTTCGAGAGAAAACTCCTTCTCTAGAAAGGATCCATTCTTAGCAACAAAGATCTTGCCTTCGGATCTGTGATAGAAGGTGTACCCAACAGTTTCTTTTGGGTATCCTATGAAGACGCACTTCTCCGATTTGGGTTCGAGCTTATCAGGCTGAAGCTTTTTCACATAAGCATCGCAACCCCAAACTTTAAGAAATGACAGCTTAGGTTTCTTGCCAAACCACAGTTCATACGGTGTCGTCTCAACGGATTTAGATGGTGCCCTATTTAACGTGAATGCAGCTGTCTCTAATGCATAACTCCAAAACGATAGTGGTAAATCGGTAAGAGACATCATAGATCGCACCATATCTAATAAAGTACGGTTACGACGTTCGGACACACCATTACGCTGTGGTGTTCCAGGTGGCGTGAGTTGCGAAACTATTTCACATTGTTTTAAATGAAGACCAAACTCGTAACTCAAATATTTGCCTCTGCGATCAGATCGTAGAAACTTTATTTTCTTGTTACGATGATTTTCCACTTCACTCTGAAATTCTTTGAACTTTTCAAACGTTTCAAACTTGTGTTTCATTAAGTAGATATACCCATATCTTCTTAAATCATCTGTGAAGGTCAGAAAATAATGATACCCGCCGTGAGCCTCAACACTCATCGGACCGCATACATCGGTATGTATTATTTTCAATAAGTCATTGGCTCGCTCCATTGTTCCGGAGAACGGAGTTTTAGTCATCTTGCCCATGAGGCATGGTTCGCAAGTATCAAATGATTCATAATCAAGTGATTCCAAAAGCCCATCTGCATGGAGTTTCTTCATGCGCTTTACACCAATATGACCTAAACGGCAGTGCCACAAATATGTTGCATTATCATTATCAACTTTGCATCTTTTGGCATCAATATTATGAATATGTGCATCACTACGATCGAGATTCAATAAACCATTTATATTGAGTGTATGACCATAGAAGGTTTTATTCATTTAAACAGAACAACAATTATTCTCTGACTTAAATAAATAACCATATCGCAATAAACATGATCCAATCATATTCATGCTCAACGCAAACACCAAATAACATTTATTTAGGTCCAACACTTATCCCGAAGGTAGAGGGAGTGTGCGATGGTGATCTTATCAACCTTGGAATCACTTCCAACACACATCATTACCTCGTCATTAACTAGTCTCTGTTCATTTTGCAACTCCTGTTTCGAGTTACTAATGTTAGCAACTGAACCGGCATCAAATACCCAGGGGCTACTATGAACACTAGTAAAATACACATCAATAACATGTATATCAAATATACCTTTGTTCACTTTGCCATCCTTCTTATCCGCCAAGTATTTGGGGCAGTTCCGCTTCCAGTGACCAGTCCCTTTGCAGTAGAAGCACTCAGTTACAGGCTTAGGTCCAGACTTGGGCTTCTTCCCGGGAGTAGCAACTTGCTTGCTATTCTTCTTGAAGTTCCCCTTCTTCCCTTTGTCCTTTTTCTTGAAACTAGTGGTCTTGTTAACCATCAACACTTGATGCTCCTTTTTTATCTCTACCTCCGCAGCCTTTAGCATCGCGAAGAGCTCGGGAATTGTCTTATTCATCCCTTGCATATTATAGTTCATCATGAAGTTCTAGTAACTTGGTGATAGTGACTAGAGAACTCTGTTAATCACTATTTTATCTGGAAGATTAACTCCCACTTGATTCAAGCGATTGTAGTACCCAGACATTCTGAGCATATGCTCACTGGTTGAGCTATTCTCCTCCATCTTGTAGGCAAAGTATTTGTCAGAGGTCTCATACCTCTCGACACGGGCATGAGTCTGAAATACCGATTTCAGCTCTTGGAACATCTCATATGCTCTGTGGCGTTCGAAACGTTTTTAAAGTCCCGGTTCTAAGCCGTAAATCATGGCGCACTAAACTATCAAGTAGTCATCATATCGAGCTTGCTAAACGTTCATAACGTTTGCATCTGCTCCTGCAATAGGTCTGTCACCTAGCGGTGCATCAAGGACATAATTCTTCTGTGCAGCAACGAGGATAATCCTCAGATCACGGAACCAGTCCGCATCATTGCTACTATCATCTTTCAACTTAGTTTTCTCTAGGAACATATCAAAAATAAAACAGGGGAGCTATACGCGAGCTATTGATCTACAACATAATTTGCAAATACTACCAGGACTAAGTTCATGATAAATTAAAGTTCAATTAATCATATTACTTAAGAACTCGCACTTAGATAGACATCCCTCTAGTCATCTAAATGATCACGTGATCCATATTAACTAAACCATGTCCAATCATCACGTGAGATGGAGTAGTTTTCAATGGTGAACATCTCTATGTTGATCATATCTACTATATGATTCACGTTCGACCTTTCGGTCTTAGTGTTCCGAGGCCATATCTGTATATGCTAGGCTCGTCAAGTTTAACCCGAGTATTCTGCACGTGCAAAACTGGCTTGCACCCGTTGTATTTGAACGTAGAGCCTATCACATCCGATCATCACGTGGTGTCTCAGCACGAAGAACTTTCGCAATGGTGCATACTCAGGGAGAACACTTATACCTTGAAATTTAGTGAGGGATCATCTTATAATGCTACCGCCGTACTAAGCAAAATAAGATGCATAAAAGATAAACATCACATGCAATCAAAATATGTGACATGATATGGCCATCATCATCTTGTGCCTTTGATCTCCATCACCAAAGCACCGTCATGATCTCCATCGCCACCGGCTTGACACCTTGATCTCCATCGTAGCGTCATTGTCGTCTCGCCAACTATTGCTTCTACGGCTATCGCTACCGCATAGTGATAAAGTAAAGCAATTACATGGCGATTGCATTTCATACAATAAAGCGACAACCATAAGACTCCTGCCAGTTGCCGATAACTGTTACAAAACATGATCATCTCATACAATAACGTATATCACATCATGTCTTGACCATATCACATCACAGCATGCCCTGCAAAAACAAGTTAGACGTCCTCTACTTTGTTGTTGCAAGTTTTACGTGGCTACTACGGGCTTCTAGCAAGAACCGTTCTTACCTACGCATTAAAACCACAATGATTTTTTGTCAAGTGTGCTGTTTTAACCTTCAACAAGGACCGGCCGTAGTCAAACTCGATTCAACTAAAGTTGGAGAAACAGACACCCGCCAGCCACCTTTGTGCAAAGCACGTCGGTAGAACCAGTCTTATGAACGCGGTCATGTAATGTCGGTCCGGGCCGCTTCATCCAATAATACCGCCGAATCAAAGTAAGACGTTGGTGGTAAGCAGTATGACTATTATCGCCCACAACTCTTTGTGTTCTACTCGAGCATATCATCTACGCATAGACCTGGCTCGGATGCCACTGTTGGGGAATGTGCAATTTCAAAAAAATTCCTATGTTCACGCAAGATCTATCTAGGAGATGCATAGCAACGAGAGGGGAGAGTATGTCCACGTACCCTCGTAGACCGAAAGCGGAAGCATTTAGTAACGCGGTTGATGTAGTCGAACGTCTTCGCGATCCAACCGATCCAAGTACCGAACGTACGGCACCTCCGCGTTCAGCACACGTTCAGCTCGATGACGTCCCTCGAGCTCTTGATCCAGTTGAGGACGAGGGAGAGTTCTGTCAGCACGACGGCGTGGTGACGGTGATGATGAAGTTACCGGCGCAGGGCTTCGCCTAAGCACTACGACGATATGACCGAGGTGTGTAACTGTGGAGGGGGGCACCGCACACGGCTAAGACAAATCTTGGTGTGTCCTAGGGTGCCCCCTGCCCCCGTATATAAAGGAGGGAGGGGGAGGCCGGCCGGCCCTTGCTAGGCGCGCCGGGAGAGGGGAGTCCTACTAGGACTCCAAGTCCTAGTAGGATTCCACCTAAAGGAGAGGGGAAAAGAGGGGGGCTGCGCCCCCAACTCCTTGTCCAATTCGGACTGGGCATGGGGGGGGGGGGGGGGGGGCGCACCACCTCCTGGCTGCTGCCTCATATTTCCCGTATGGCCCAATAAGGCCCATTACTTCTCCCGGTGAATTCCCGTAACTCCCCGGTACTCCGAAAAATACCCGAATCACTCGGAACCTTTACGATGTCCGAATATAGCCTTTCAATATATGAATCTTTACCTCTCGACCATTTCGAGACTCCTCGCCATGTCCGTGATCTCATCCGGGACTCCGAACAAACTTCGGTCATCAAATCACATAACTCATAATACAAATCGTCATCAAACATTAAGCGTGCGGACCCTACGGGTTCGAGAACTATGTAGACATGACCGAGACACATCTCCGGTCAATAACCAATAGCGGAACCTGGATGCTCATATTGGCTCCTACATATTCTACGAAGATCTTTATCTGTCAAACCGCACAACAACATACGTCATTCCCTTTGTCATCGGTATATTACTTGCCCGAGATTCGATCGTCGGTATCATTATACCTAGTTCAATCTCGTTACCGGCAAGTATCTTTACTCGTTCCGTAATGCATCATCCTGTAACTAACTCATTAGTCACATTGCTTGCAAGGCTTATAGTGATGTGCATTACCGAGAGGGCCCAGAGATACCTCTCCGATACTCGGAGTGACAAATCCTAATCTCGATATATGCCAACCCAACAAACACCTTCGGAAACACCTGTAGAGCATCTTTATAATCACCCAGTTACGTTGTGACGTTTGATAGTACACAAGGTGTTCCTCCGGTATTCGGGAGTTGCATAATCTTATAGTCAGAGGAATATGTATAAGTCATGAAGAAAGCTTTAGCAATAAAACTTAACGATCATTATGCTAAGCTAACGGATGGGTCTTGTCCATCACATCATTCTCCTAATGATATGATCCCGTTCATCAAATGACAACACATGTCTATGGTTAGGAAACTTAACCATCTTTGATTAACGAGCTAGTCTAGTAGAGGCATACTAGGGACACTGCGTTTTGTCTATGTATTCACACATGTATTAAGTTTCCGATTAATATAATTCTAGCATGAATAATAAACATTTATCATGATATAAGGAAATATAAATAACAACTTTATTATTGCCTCTAGGGCATATTTCCTTCAACGTGGGTATCCCTCGCAGTACATGGGGAATGGGATTCCCGATCATGCACGGGTTAGTTCTTCTTCTCGTCGTCGTCGAGGCGGTGGGGGGTTGGACGTTAACGTGGTGGGCCTGTTGGCGGCCTAGCCGTGGCCAGGGTGAAGGTGCCCAAAACGTCCGACAGGCCAGTCGACAAGGCACCAATGAACCGTTTCCCAGTCGGACGAGAATATTGTACCACATCGCCCACACAACGGTGCCGGTAACAATTAATATTGCCATATTGGCATGGGCAACATGTCAATGGTAGATCGACTCCTGTTCCCAACCCTAGTCACCGCCGCCAAGAGTCTCCTTTATGTTGTCGCCTCGGTCTCACGCAGTGATGGCACCTTCGAATAAGGTCTCTCTAGTCTTTCCAGTGTATTGGTTGTTTTTATTTATAATTACCAAATCTAAGATGTCTTTTGGGTGTCTTTCTTAAAGAAAACATCGCACGGACGAACCATGGTGTTGTCCCACGGTTAATCAAGGAGTGAATTCCACATGTTACCCCTTAGATATGCATTTGTGACACTAATTACTTCGTCGAGTGGAAATTTGTCTAGAATACCAATTTTAGAAACAGATGGACAAGAGAAGTCTGCACATGATCGTCAATGATGCCCTCCGATTTTTACATATTTTTGTACGAATCATTGACGCGACATGTAGACCCTATCTAACATAAACAAGCAAAATTGAAAATCTGGGGTAAACCCGTGTTAAAAGTCTCCAAAATCAGATATTTCGATAGAACTTCCACTAAATGGGGTAATATGTATCACAATTGTACAACTGCAGGGTAAAAAGTGTGTAGCTAATGCAATCATGCAGGGCTCGAAGCTTGAAGATATGTTGATTCCCCGGGAACAACGGTCCACTCGCTCGGCAAAACAGCAGCTACTGCCGCAACAGAATAATTTTCTGCTTGCAGGTAATGCCATCTTCTGTGATGCGGCCTGGAAAAATGATGGAAATGTTCAATCATCTCCGGCAGGCATTGGCATCATCATCCAAATTGGAAGCAATCAACATTGTCAACAATTGCATGTCTCTGCTTTGTCTCCACCAGCTTCTTCTCCCCTCCAGGCTGAAGTGTTTGGGTTGCATCTTGCTGCCATGCTAGCGGAAGCGCTTCATATACAGGAACCAAATTTCTACACAGATTGCTCTGTATTGGCGTCGGCGGCAAAGGCGACATCTATCCTCAAGGATGCAGGTCATTGGAGCATTAGGCCCACCCTTGCAGCTATTCAGGCGTCTCCAACTTTTCATACCAGCAGGATAGCTCATGTAAACAGACACTTTAATGTTAAGGCACACCATCAAGCAAAGCTAGCTCTCAGAATTCAGAATAGGTCTCTAGCTGTTAGGTGTCTTTCTTCAGACACAGGTCTTTGCTTTGGTAGGGATGTTCTTTCCAGGTCAAGTGTGAGTCCATTCACACTCCTCTCTGTAAAATGCTGCTAATGGAATAAATAGCTTTTCATGTTAAAAAAAAAGGGTAAAAAGTGGAATCGACTCTTAATCAACAAATGGTCCAATTTTTTGTTAGAAATTTGCATTTTAGTCCTTTGCCATCTTGTGAACCTCTTGAATTCGAAAAATTCCCACCTTTCAGTGCTGCACTATTTATTTAGTACAAAAAAAAAAACTCTGCTGGCACGGGCATCTTTGCATCTTTCACGTGTGACTCGTTTGCATTTTGTAAGTTCCATTCAGTAGCCGTTCAAAATTTTCTTATATCATTTCTTCAGAGGAACACAATCAATTTTGTTTGTGATACCACGTTTTTGTTAGGTTTGTCAGCCCAAGCAATTTCCTACTGTGATATTTTTTGCTGATGCTTGGCTGGGTTCGGTTATAGATTTCAGTACCTTACTGACCCTTCATTTTGTTCTAACCCAAACCTGCTAATCAGCAATTCTCAGCTCAGCATATCAATCAGTCCAGAACCAAGAGTAAACCGTGTTCAACCTGGTAGTGATCTAAAACCACGTCGTCGCTGTGGCCAGAGCAACTTAAGGTCCAAACACAGTAGGCCTCATTATAACTACCAGGAGTGAGTGAACGGCATAAAACCTCACAGCAGCACCAAAGGTCTCACAGGTTTCATGGCAAAGCCTACATGCTAAACAACAAGACGCCCCCCTAAAAGCAGACCTGACATTATGACATCCCTACAGACTTGTAAAAACATTAGTTCTTGCTTCTATGCAACATTCATAAAGAAGAAGAGACAGCAGCAGCAGCAGCAGCAGCTAAAACCCCAGCACCACTCTTTTGATGAGATGCAGGGAGGACTAGGCAGCAGCCGATGGCTTGGTGCTCCTGGAGGGGGTCCTCTTGGGATGGTCCTGGCCCCGCAAGATGGCGCTGTCTGCCGAGTCCGAGCTGCTTCGCTCCCCGGTCAGCGCTTTGCTCGACAGCATCTTCCCCAGCACCTTCTTCGGCGTCGCGCCGCCCTTGGCCTTCCCGTTGGCGGTGCTCTTGCTGCTGCCGTGGCTCTTCTCGGTGCTGTGACATTTCTCCAGCTTCGTGGCCTTTGATGAAAGGCTGAGGTCCTCCACCGCTATGACTCCATCCCACTCGTCTTCAGTGTTGGTTGTGGCGCCTGACCTTGAGCTCTCGTAGGAGCCGATGCAGATGCTGTCAGCTCGGACGGTCGCCGCCGCAGATGCCCTTGTCTGCTCGTGGTACAGCACCTGAACCACGGTCCTCAGAGGGAGGCGCTCGTTCTGGACGGCGTGAGCGCATGCTTCAGGCGACAACTTCTTGCAGTCCATGAGGCAGCACAGTTTCTTCTTGTCGCTCTTGCTTAGGCTTGGGTGCTCCTGCTCAAAATTTTCAGAGAAGAAAATGTAAAGCATTTATCAAACGAATATAGAACCATAAGGAATAAGAACTCTATATGCATCTAATATATAGATATTGGTTATGATGACAGAAATGAATGCAAAAGAATTTCATAAACCAGAACAAAAACAGCAACGATTCAGATACATTAGGAATATATCTGGAAGTATGCACAAGAAGGTGATATTTAGTATGCAATGTACATGCAGATGATGGGTTGTGTGACATTTGTAGTTTGCGAGTTGTAAGGGTACCTTCATATACGTGTCAATGGCGCGGTATAGCCCATCATGGAAAGGCCTTGAACTGCCTGAAATTGCCTCAGCAAGATTGATGAACTTCAAAACAGGGGTGTCGGGGTCCTTTGCAACCTCGGTGAGATAACCATCAACAACTTTTGCTACTGTGATCATAGATGCACTAGGTGCTTGCACGTGACCGTTCACCTCAGCATTATGTTTCTGAGCATTTTTGCCATCTTGCCTCACATACTCTTCGACGATACTAAGGATCATGTCAATGTCATAAGCAGCTGTCTCCCCATCTACTGTAGGAATAAGAAGATCTGATACGGATGCTTCATCCAGCTGCCTTCCAATTCTCTTCACAAGCTCTTTCCTGCACATCTCTCCACATTTAAGCAGATTGGTTGCCCTCAGTAGCTTTAGCAGGAAGCTGCATGAGACTGAGCCTTTCTCTGATGGTAACAAGCATGTGATGGTAACTAGCATCGCTCGCACCTTTCCATCACCATGAATCATTGAAACCTTGCTTAATGAGGGGAGCTTCTTGTATGTGTAGGCTTTGATTGCCTCACCAACAGCATCCTTGGGCACCATGCCCATTGTTTTGATTGCTGATATGACTTGCTTGTAGGAATCGATGTCGAGATCTGTGAGATCCTCGACCCACCAATCCTTTGGCACAGACGGCTGCTTCTTGACTCCATTCCATTGCATATCATGGTCACTCTCAGTTGAGAGCTTCTTGCGATTGTACGTGTATGACCATTCAACCTTGGAGGTGTCAACGGAGGCTTTTGAAGCAATGGAATCAATGCAGTGGCTAACCAGCTTAAGATCCTCTGACCATGGTAAATGAGCCTTTGTAGTCCCAAGGACAATAATAGAATCTTTCCAACTCCTAAATATGCTTGAGCTGAGGAAGACATCAATCTTGTAGATCAGATTACCCTTGTCGACAGTTTCATTCATCTCCAAGTACTCCGCAGCGCAGCGGGCAGCAACGACATTGTACGCGTTGAGTGTGACAACCATGCCATAGCAGAACTTGGCACATATCTCAAAAGCCTTTGGGCCACCAGGAATGTCATGGATGTGGATATCAATATTTTCATCACCAGTAGTTGGGATCAACTTCTGAAAGCGAGCACACTTGGATAGAAGTGGAAACTGCATGGATAAATGAAGTGAAAATCAGGAAAATATAACTGCACATTCCGTTAGAAAATATAACAATACATTTGATAAAGAAGAAAAATATATAACAATGTCATCTCTGCAATGGAACAATGAATTGTGTGAACTCCAAACCATAAACTAATACACTAACTTGAGTGAAACCACGAGAGCTAACAATATGTGATAAAAAGAACACGTTAAAATAGGAGAATAAGTTGGTGACAAAAAGTAAAAAAAAAAGGACATGAGGCCATGATCTTCTAAAGCATGACTAATTTTTACTAACATAGATCTTATGAAAGGAGTCCACAGCAAAAGGTAAATGAAGAGAACTGAATTGTTTACCTTGTGAAGGTAAAACTTTGTGTTCCCTAGACGAACAGTGATATCGCTCACCAATTCGGTTTCCACAATTCTGCAAAAACAGACAATTATCATAAGAGAAATAAAAAAAGAACAAGCAACTGCAATCAATTTATATCCTTTTTATTGGGTAGTCATTTGATATCTTGGAAGGACAAGACAGTATCTTATTCAAATATGCATCCAAATGGATACCGGATTTTTGTTGTTGTTGCTATGAGTGGATAACAGATTTGTCTATTTAGCATGAAATTATGTAAAGAGATGGGGAATGCACAAAATGAAAAACATGAATGTTACATGAGAAGTAACTTTGTACATTTAGAATCTAAAAAGTAAAGAAAAATAGCTCAAAAGCAGTATCCAATTAAATATTTTATAAAAAAGAAATGAACTTACATGTAGTACAAACTACTAATATTTAGCAATTCAAATATAACTGGAAAGTTCATCAGAAACTTCAAATGAGGCACCATTTTAAAATCACTTCCAAGTTCTCAACTCTGAGTCCCTTTAGGCACTTGGATATCCAAGAGTACGGTTATCTTTAGGGAACTTTTTCAATCATACAACTATATCATTAGTTCTTTATAAAGACTCAACAAATCATGGTCATTCCGCTATAACCAAGGCTGAAGTAGACGACATTAAACTTGGAGCAGTTAACATCATACAAAAGGCAAAAAAGAAATCATACTAAAGGTACTTGTGTGGATCCCAGGAACAAAACATGCACATATCCTGGATAAGATAGGGTATATTACCCACAAGACATTTGACAATTAGAGGATACAAAAGAAAGTAGTAGTCCCACAATTTGAACTTTGACCCTTAAGGATCTGAGAAGTTGGGGAAATATAATACTCACTAACAAAACTAAATAAGAGACTGTAGTTGTTTATGCTGGTTTGTCCGTTATTAGCATTTTATTATGGTCCCTCTGTATCAGAACTTTCAGAGATGCAGAAATGAAGAGAACTGACACAAAAACCGGTTCCGGTTGGGATCATGTATTAATAATACCTAAAACCAATAAGCAGTGAGATGGTTGTATGGTGATCCAGAGGTAGCAAGCAAAGCAAAGATAGACAATGCACAGGAACAAGGTGAATGAACATGCAAGAGGAGGGATGAATGGGCCACTCACCTGACTTCGCTCCCATCGTCCTGAAAGGTGTCCGGGTTCGATCCAAGCTTCATGAACTTCATCTTGAAAGAAACAGAGGTTCAAAGCACGAACGAGTACGCAGCACACCACCCTGCAGCCTCTCACTCCCCCAGGCCAACAATGCGCTCACACACAGACCAGACCAGACCACCACTGCAGCAGGAGGAGGAGGAGGAGGAAGAAGAAGACTTGTGCGCTTAACCCATCACACTTGTCCAGGGAACAAACAGCAACGGCTCCAGGACCAGACGGCAAGGAAACAGCAAGTACAAGGAACAGAAGCAACTTGGCTAAGCTAGGCCGGTGGGGTGGTGGGCGGCGGAAGGGGGGAGGGGAGATGGAATATGGCAACGTGCCCGGCCCGGCGCTCGTACAACGGAAACAATAGCAGCAGCAGGAGGATGGGTCCTTGAGGGAGGCACACTCCACCCCACCCCGGCCTACTTATGCGGGCCGGTGTTGCGGCGAGGAGCACAAGCGCCTCAGGGGGAGTAAACAATGGCGGGGAGGGACGGACACCCACAAAGCACAAAGCTGACACAGCCCCACCTCCTCCTCCTCCTCCCCTGCCGCTATCTATTTCTTAATCCGCCTGTCCGTCCTTCTTGATCCTGGTGGATTGAGATCTTCCGCAATAAATTTCCTTTCCCTTCCCTCGCAGCCGCAGCACCGGTAAACCTTGAAAGAAAGAAAGAAAGAATCACGCAGGCAGGATCTTGTGTCCAACGCCCGCGCTACCATAAACAACGCGTCCACATTCCTCCTCCCAGTGTATGTATCCCTACAAATCCCTGCAGAAACAACGGGAAAAACAGATTAGCCAGCGATTTTTATAACCGTCGGAGCAGGGGCCGATCGACACCGCGCATCTTTTTCTAGCGCAAATGGGGAGGCAACGGAGAGACCGGACCGGCGACCACTTGCTCGCTCCGGTCTTGCGCTCGTGCTCGTGCTCGCGCTCGCGGGGAGGAATCTTGTGACAAGATCTCGCAGCCTTGTGCCGGGACGAAGAGAGATACTCCTGCTAATTATACTACTACGCAACAAGAGGGAGGGGGATAACGGAATTTGATTGATTAAAAACCCATTGAACCCACAGGAATTGCAAGCCGCAATGTGACGGCCACGAGGGAGCATGTGGAGGGAGGCGTCGAGATTTATAGCGAGGCCACGGGGATGGCAACAAAACAAAACAGGGGTACCCAACCCAACAAAGCGCGCAAGAACAAACGGAAAGCGGGCAGATTAGGGCCAGCCATCCCATGACCGGAGAAAGAGGAACAGTGCGACGGACGGAGGCAGACCCACCCCCACCCCGAGAAAAAGACGGGCTACACCCCACCCCAGCAACGGACGGAGCCAGCCCCAAGAACTGCTCACCGCCAACAACAAGTGCCCTGCTCTGCTCGGGGAGAGGAGTGCAGCCAAGATGCGGCCACGCGACGCAAGTGCGCGCGCGCATGTGCCCGTGTCTCCCTGTCGACCCGGCTAGGAGTGCCTCCCTCCGCTGCCCGCGTGCGTGCTTGTGTTGGGAGCGGGAGAAAGACGGAGGAGGGCGTGGCGATTAACCTCGGGCGAGAGGGTGGTGGCCTTGCTAGCTAGCTTGCTTGCAGGTGTCCTCCTCCCTCCAATGGCCGCCGTGAACTGCACTGCACCCACACCCCGAGGAGCGAACCAAGGCGAGGCGGCCCGGCGTGCCTCCTCAAGTACCCACAGCAGAGAGACAGCACTACCACCACCACCCCGCTCTCTCTTTTTCTCGCAATGCACTGTGAAGCGGAGTGATATGCAACAGGGAAAGCGAAAGCGAGGGCGAGGAGATCGGAGGGGGGAGGAAGAGGCTCACCGCAAGTGTCCAAGGAGCGAGCGAGCGGCAAGGGGGCAGCGGGTGCTCGGACGGAAGGCTTTCCTGCCTCGCCTTTGAGGGAGCCGGGCTGCCGGGATCGATCGGTCGCTTTTGGGTTTTGTTGGGTTTTCTTTCTTTGCCGCTGCGCCCACAGCCTCACTCGCTCAGCTCACTGTGCGCGCGTCCTGCTCCTCCTGCACTTCTGCTTTGCTTTCGACAGGAGAGGAGAGGGGAATGGAATAGAGGGCTCTCTCCCGCCCGCGGTCCTGCTCCTGCCGCAGGGTGGTGGTGGTGGTGGCCGTGCTGCTGCCTCGCCTCGGCGCCTTTTGCTCAACGCTGCTTTTGCTGGCAAACGGTATACACGTATTTCTGGTGCAGTATGGGTCTATACTATACGAACGTCTTTACAGCGTAGCCTGGAGGAGGAGTAAATAATAGCCCATGCCAAAGTATTGAAAGCCTTCCTAAATAAATATCTGTGCCATTGATTTTGGATGTTCGGCTCATATCTGCTGGATTACTCCTGTAATAGTATCTTTTTAATAGGTATATAAAAGCCATCAATGAACTATAAAAGCTCGCAGTATATACACTTTGCAAACAAGGAAGTAATTGTATCCATGACTAAAATGCAGGGGTAAATGGGAGGGAAAATAACTGTAGTATAAAAATAAATACTTAACACGTTCGACAAGCTAAACATGGTATCCTCACATTCTATGACGGTCACCGTGCTAGCTAAGTACTCCCTCCGTCTCATAATATAAGAGCGTTTTTGACACTACTGACGAAGGACTGTAAGGGCATCTCCAACGTCAACCCTCAAATATTGAAAGTGCAACTAATCTCCGGGTGATTTTGATAATTCATAACAACATATATCTCATTGAACTAATGTCCATTCAATATAAATATTTCAGGATGATCAATAATTGACATGGCAAGGACTAGAGATGTGAACCCCTCAAAATGCTAAGGACAAGGATTGGCAAAAGCTCAAAACTCTACATTTTTGTTTAAGTGATCCAAGATCACATTGAGTCCACAGGAAAGCCAATACTATTAAAAAGGGATAAGGTGTTGCTTAATGGTCTATTTGCTCAAAGTGCTTAGTGATATTGCTCCAAATCCCTCAGCCACTTTCTCTATCCAAATATGTCCAAACCCAAAATTCTAACTCGGCCACACCGATATTTCCTACCCGGAGTCACCGAGTTCATCTGGACTTAGCCACTGCCAAAACCCTAATAATTCGGATACACCGATATGGAACCAGCTCTCTGTTGCTTGTTGCAATTATTTCAGTCCCACCAAGAATTGCAATCGGTCTCACCGAGATGGCTTGACTGATTCTCTGTTGCCTTATTGCTTTACTTCAGTCCCATCGAGATGATGCAATCGGTGCCATCGAGTTGAGGTTTGCCCTAAGCCCTTTCATAACGGTCCCTCCGAGTTGTTCCAGTCGATCCCACCGAGATTCCTAACGTTCATATTTGTACACAGATCGGTGCCACCGAGTTTTATAATCGGTGCCACCGAGATGGGTCAAAAGTGTGTAACGGTTGGGTTTTGTGTGGAGGCTATATATACCCCTCCACCCCTTCTTCCTCAGTGAAGAGAGCCATCAGAACGTGTCTACACTTCCACCATTCATTTTCTAAGAGAGAGCCACCTACTCATGTGTTAAGATCAATAGATTCCAATCCAATCATTTGAACCTTGATTTCTAGCATTCCCCAAGTTGCTTTTCACTCAAATTCTTCTTTCACCATAGCCAAATCCGTGTGAGAGAATTGGGTGTTGGGGAGACTATCATTTGAAGCACAGGAGCAAGGAGTTCATCATCAACACACCAGCTATTATCTTTTGGAGAGTGGTGTCTCCTAGATTAGTTAGGTGTCGCTTGGGAGCCTCCGACATGATGTGGAGTTGAACCAAGAAGTTTGTAAGGGCAAGGAGATCACCTACTTCATGAAGATCTACCCGAGTGAGGCAAGTCCTTCGTGGGCGATGGCCATGGTGGGATAGACAGGGTTGCTTCTTCGTGGACCCTTCGTGGATGGAGCCCTCCGTGGACTCGCGCAGTCATTACCCTTCGTGGGTTGAAGTCTCCATCAACGTGGATGTACGATAGCACCACCTATCGGAACCACGTCAAAAATCTCCGTATCTCCATTGCGTTTGCCTTCTGCAAACCCTTCCCTTTACCTTCACGTGCAATGTTTTACTTTCCGCTGCTATACTCTTAGAATTGCATATGTAGGTTGATTGCTTGACTTGTCATAATTGCTAAAATCTACCCACAACTAAAATTAGGAAAATGATAGATTTTTATTTGTCAAGTAGTCTAATCATCCCCTCTAGGCATACTTTAGATCCTACAAGTGGTATCAGAGCTTTGGTCTCCGTTAGCCTTGATTTTCATTGCTTTGGTGATCATAGGCTTGGTTTCACAATCTAGGAGAGTATGGCGTCTAGTGAGGGTAACTATCACCGTAGAGGTCCTTACTTTGATGGTACAAATTTTGCTAGTTTGAAGCACAAGATGAAAATGCATATTTTTTGTCATAACCCCGCCGTTTGGGCTGTTGTTTGTATTGGCTTGCAAGGTGAATTCTTTGAGGATGGTAGAGAACCGGACCGTGAAGCGACCGTGGAAGAATTGAATATGTTGCAATACAACGCTCAAGCTTGTGATATTCTCTTCAATGGATTATGCCCCAAGGAATTCAACAAAATCAACCGCCTTGAGAATACAAAGAAAATTTGGGATACTTTGGTTTATATGCATGAAGGTACCGAGACCGTCAAGGATTCAAGTTGGATGTGCTTCAAAGTCAACTTGACAAGTTCAAGATGAAGGATGGTGAAGGAGTCGCTGAAATGTACTCTAGGATTGCTCTCATCACAAATGAGATTGCCGACTTAGGAAGTGAAGAGATGACCGGCAAGTTCATCATCAAGAAGATCCTCAGAGCTTTGGATGGCAAATATGATACCATGTGCACATTGATCCAAATGATGCACAATTACAAAGATCTCAAGCCCACGGAAGTCATTGATAGAATTATTGCTTATGAGATGTCACTCAAGAATAAGGAAGAGCTCCACAACAAAACAAGTGGTGCATACAAAGCTTCAAGTGGTGCTCCTACAACATCAAGTGACAAGCAAGTATCCGATGAAAAATTAAGCTTAATGGTGAAAAACTTCAACAAGTTCTACAAGAGTAGAAGCAAAGTGAGAAGCTCCAAGTCAAGGTCCTACAATGAGAAAAGATTTTCTAGTCGTGATCATAATTGCTACAATTGTGGAAGACCCGGGCACTATTCCAATGAGTGTACGGACCCCTACAAGAAAAGAGAAGACTCACCAAAAAGTAGGAGTAGAAGAGATGAATCACCTCATAGAGAGAGAAGGAGTGGAGATGATCGTTATGAACGAAGACCCTCTCGAAGAAGTAAGGATTCGGAAAGGAAAGACAAGTCATCAAAGAGGTACACAAGACGAAGACATCAAGCTCATGTTGGTGAATGGGTTTCCGGCTCCGACTCTGACAACTACTCCGAGAGAAGCTATCACTCCGACTCCGAATATACTCAAGATGAAGGTGTTGCCGGTCTTGCACTAGTGTCATCCAACTCCCATGACATATTTGATTCACCAAATGAAGGAATTGGAAAATGCTTCATGGCTAAAGGCCCCAAGGTATCACACCCCGAGTATCTTGATTTCAATAGTGATAAAGATGATTTGCTTGCTGATAAAACTAGTGATATGAACTATAATGAACTTGCTAGTAATCATGATAGTCAAGATGAAACGAATGACAATGCTGAGAAGGAGATTGGGCGTCTAACTAAAGAACTAAACACTCTTAAGTTAGCTCATGAAACAACTCAAAAGGATCATAGAGAGCTCCTAAGAACTCATGAGAAGCTACGCTTCGAGAAGCTAAATTTAGAGCAAGAGCATGAGTTTCTAAAAGCAATCAATGATGATCTTTGAAAGAAGAGTTTTTCTTACATTGCCAAACGTCTCCTCTTGTCTACTTACATGCCACAACTTAAACCTAGTAATAAGAGCAAAATGATTCTTCTTCTAGTAGTGACAATAACCATACTAAATCCAATATTGTTGCTTCTAGTAATTTTCTTGATTCCACTAATGATTCTCTTAGCCAAGTTACACTTGAGTAAGAAAATATCTTATTGAAGGGAATTATAGAGAAAGGTGTTTACAAGAGTCTTGCCGGGAGTAAGCAATTTGAGGAAAATGTACGTAAGCAAAGACACCGGAAGAATCAAGGTGTTGGTTTTGAATGGAAGTTCAATGCCAATGGAGTTGAATGGGAAGAAAATCAATACCCCAAGACGAAGTTTGTTCCTCAACAAGAGAAGTATGACCCCACTTCTTTTGAGAGAACACTAGCTCAAGGTGATTTTCCATCACAAGACCACAAGTTAAAAGGCAAGGACAAGCTTCAAGAGGAGATTGACTCATTTGAAGAAGCACCTAAAGCCATGGTCAAGTGGGTTTCCAAGACTACTTCAAGCTCTAGTTCATCAAGTTCAACTACAAATCCAAGGATTCCCATCAAGTTGATGTGGGTCCCAAATAAGAAGAATTAGAGTGTTCTTGAGGGTGACTCCGCCAACATACTTCACTCATATCCATTTTGGCAAGGGCTTGTGCAACCAACTTCCACATCTTGCACTAAGTTCATGAAGTCACAAACCCTTTTGTTGATAAGACAAGGGACAAGGTAACCTAATGCTTTCATGGACATCATCAAATGCGCAATTCACTCTATGTCTATGGATATCCTTACATGTGCTCTCTCTTTTCTCGCTATGCACTGTGAAACGAAGCGATATGCAACAGGGAAAGCGAAAGCGAGGAGATCGGAGGGGGGAGGAAGAGGCTCACTGCAAGTGTCCAAGGAGAGAGCGGCAAGGGGGCAGCGGGTGCTCGGGCGGAAGGCTTTCCTGCCTCGCCTTGCCATTGAGGGAGCCGGGCTGCCGGGATCGGTCGCTTTTGGGTTTTTGTTGGGTTTTCTTTCTTTGCTGCCGTGCCCACAGCCTCACTCGCTCGCTCAGCCTCAGCTCACTGTGCTTCTGCTTCTGCTTTGCTTTCGACAGGAGAGGAGAGTGTTGGAAATATGCCCTAGAGGCAATAATAAAGTGGTTATTATTATATTTTCTTAATCATGATAAAAGTTTATTATTCATGCTATAATTATATTGATCGGAAACTTAAATACATGTGTGGATACATGAACAAATACAAAGTCCCTAGTAAGCCTCTACTAGACTAGCTCGTTGATTAAAAGATGGTTAAGGTTCCTGAACATAGACATGAGTTGTCGTTTGATAACGGGTACACATCATTAGGAGAATGATGTGATGGACAAGACCCATCCGTTAGCATAACATATGATCGTTCAGTTTATTGCTACTGCTTTCTTAATGTCAAATACATGTTTCTTCGACCATGAGATCATGCAACTCCCGGACTTCGGAGGAATGCCTTTTGTGTATCAAACATCACTTCATAATTGGGTGATCATAAAGGTGCTCTACAGGTATCTCCGAAGGTGTCTATTGAGTTGGCATGGATCGAGATTGGGATTTTTGTCATTCCGTATGACAGAAAGGTATCTCTGAGCCCTCTCGGTAATACAACATCACAAGAAGTTTGCAAGCAAAGTGACTAAGGAGTTAGTTACAAAATGATGTATTACAGAACGAGTAAAGAGACTTACTGGTAACGAGATTGAACTAGGTATGGAGATATCGACGATCGAATCTCGGGCAAGTAACATACCGACGGACAAAGGGAACTACGTATGTTGTCATAAATGTTCGATCGATAAAGATCTTCGTAGAATATCTAGGAACCAATATGGGCATCCAGGTCCCGCTATTGGTTATTGACTGGAGAAGCGTCTCGGCCATGTCTAAATCATTCTTGAACCCATAGGGTCCGCACGCTTAACGTTCGTTGGCGATATAGTATTGTATGAGTTATGTATGTTGGTGACCGAATGTTGTTCGGAGTTCTGGATGAGATCACGAACATGACGAGGAGCTCCAGAATGGTCCGGAGGTAAAGATTGATATATAGGATGATGGTTGGCCCAAGGGGTAAGGCCCACGGGGCTTTAGGTCGGTGCAAAAGGAAGTTTTTGCGAAGGTCGGGGACCCTGGCGTCTGGTGCTGGAATCCGAGAAGGTCTCTTC
The DNA here is from genome assembly GCA_011799875.1 of Thinopyrum elongatum. Classification (NCBI taxonomy): domain Eukaryota; kingdom Viridiplantae; phylum Streptophyta; class Magnoliopsida; order Poales; family Poaceae; genus Thinopyrum; species Thinopyrum elongatum. The sequence continues at coordinate 496,357,902 of CM022300.1, forward strand.
CTTGCATTCCAAACAGACTTTGGGGAGGCCCTCTCCCCAAGTAACGACCTCAGAGCTCGACATATAAATAGAGGAGCAGGGCTAGCCCCTAGAACACAAGTTTTTGAGCCTCCTCTAGTTGATCTAGTTCTAGTTCTAGTTGGTCCTAGTTGACTAATTAGAGCTAGCCCTAGCTACCTCTAATCCTCATAATTAGAAGCCCAGTGTGGTTCTAATCTCCTTCCTCTAGTTCATCCTCCGCTCTAAATCCGTTGTGCTTGGCGAAGCCTTGCGAAAATAGTTTCACCACCATCGTCACCACGCTGTCGTGCTGCCGGAACTCATCTACTACTTCGCCCCTCTTGCTGGATCAAGTAGGCGAGGACGTCATCGAGCTGAACGTGTGCTGAACGCGGAGGTGCCGTACGTTCGGTGCTTGATCGGAACGGATCGTGAAGGTGTACGACTACATCAATCGCATTGATAAACGCTTCCGCTTAGCGATCTATAAGGGTATGTAGATGTTCTCCCCTCTCATAGTTATGCATCTCCATGGATAAATCTTGCGTGTGCGTAGAAAAAAAATTGTTTTTCATGCAATGTTTCCCAACAGAGAGGGGAATATAAAGCTCTTTCCCGCCCGCGGTCCCGCTCCTGCCGCAGGGTGGTGGTGGTGGCCGTGCTGCTACCTCGCCCCGGCGCCTTTTGCTCAATGCTGCCTTTTTTTGTTTTGGCAAACGGTATATATGTATTTATGGTACAATATGGGTCTTTACGAAAGTCTTTACATCGTAGCCTGGAGGAGGAGTAAATAATAGCCCATGCCAATAGTAAAGCCTTCCTAAATGATATATGTGCCATTGATTTTGGACGACCGGCTCATACCTACTGGATTACTCTTCCTATTACAGTGTCTTTTAAATAGGTATAGAAACCAACGATGAGTTATAAAAGGCTAGTATATATGCACTTTGCAAACAAGGAAGTGATTGTATCCATTGTTAAACAATGTTGTCTCATGTAACGCGACATATAGAGATAGATTTACGTGAGTAGTTTGAGAATAGTTGTATCCGTTAAGATAGATTGTGCCGGCAGGTTGTTTCATGGCTTATCTCCTGTAACCAGTTATATATGTGGTCTGAAATGCATGCAGGGGCAACTAGGAGGAAAATATATATGTGTAATCTCTATTATTGAAGAGGAGTAGTGGGTTAAACACTTGTTATGCAATGTGTTAGTACAGTGGAATAACGTGTATGTTTTAACTCAGAAGAAACATAAACTTTTAAACCGTCTAGAGGCTTGTGATAAGGAGATCCATTGTCGCCTTATTTGTTTCTGTTATGTACTGAAGGATTGATTGCTTTGCTGAATAAAGCTGAGGAAGAAGGGAAGCCTGAGGGAGTGAAGGTGTGTAGGGAAGCACCGGCCATCACTAATCTATTGTGTGCAGATGATTCATTAATCCTGATGAAGGCCAATACTGAAAATACTGAGTGTCTGAAAGAAATCCTTGCATCATATTATGCCGCTTCGGGGCAGAAGGTTAGTGTGGAAAAGTCAAGTGTGTTTTTAGCCCTAATACTAGAGTTGAGATGAAGAAACAAATGTGCAGCAATTTGAATATAATGACCGAGGCACTATCGGATACTTATCTAGGCTTACCATCCACTATGGGATTAGATAGGACAGATTGTTTCTAGTTTTTGGTGGATCGAGTTACGAAAAGAATTATGGGATGAAAGTAAAGGCAACTTTCGACGGGAGGAAAGAAAGTGCTACTCAAATCAAAGTTGTACAGGCTATACCATCATATGCAATGTCGGTTTTAAAAATTTCACAACATATTTGTAAAGGAATTACAGACGCGATGTCACATTATTGGTGGGGTGACGGTGACAATCAAAGGAGAATGCACTGGTTTGCATGATGAAAGTTGTGTGTGCCAAAGAAAAAAAAGGTGGAATAGGATTTCGAGATATTCATTGTTTTAACCTAGCCCTACTGCGAAACAGGCTTGGATACTCATTGTGTTTTTTTTGGCAAACAGTATACACGTATTTATGGTACATTATGGGTCTTTACAAACGTCTTCACGGCGTAGCCTCAAGGAGGAGTAAATAGTAGCCCATGCCAAAGTATTAAAGCCTTCCTAAATAATATGTGGCACATTGATTTTGGTGATCGTCTCATACCTACTGGATTACTCCTCCTGTTATGGTGTCTTTTAAATAGTTTTTTTAATAGGTATAAAATAAAAGCCATCAATGGGCTAGAAAAGGCTGGTATACACACTTTGCAAACAAGGAAGTAATTGCATCCATGTCTAAAATGTAGGGGTAAATGGGAAGAAAAAATATCTATGTAATATGGAAATAAATACTTAACACGTTTGACACGGTAAATATGATATCCTCACATTTTACAATGGTCACCGTGCTAGCTAAGTATAATAGTGAAATTAATTATAGTTTTTGAATCAAAGAGCATAATATACATGAACTTCCATAATCCGTCTAACGAGACACACAACATCATGTTCTCGAAACTGGGTTTTCACCGGTGAGTAAACGTAGACATGCTCAGCCTAGCCTGATGGCCCGAAGCCAAAGCCCGACGGTCAGGAAGGGCTCGGGCCCCAAATTTGGCCATAATTAAAAGCCTGAAACAATTCCAAATTATGGTTTTATTCGATATGTTGCTATAGTATATTTTTTATATGCCCTGAAAAAGATAAAATAAGATCATTTACTAGAAAAATGCACTTTTAGTTGTTTCAAGCCGAGTTTTCGGATCGGGCACGGGTTTTGGGGGTCAGGCTTTTTAAAGACCGACCCTAGGAAAGCCCAAGTCTACCGGTGTGAGTTCGAATTTGAACTACGAAATAAGATATTAACTAATCTGCTAGCACTTTGAACTAATGTACCCTCACTGAAACCTTAATAGGTATAAAAGCCATTAATGTGCTACACACGGCAAATATGGACTTTGCAACATAAGGATGTAATTGTATGTGTGTCTAACCCAGGGCTAAATGGGAGAGAAAATATATTCGTGTAAGATAAAAATAAGGGTAATTTTTTAAAAAATAGCCCAAAGTTTCAAGTTTGTGACATGATTTACACTATTTAACATTTTTGCTTTTTTTTTTATTTGACTCAACTTGACCAAGCTGCTACCACTTTCACCTGCTTTAAATTTTTTTCGTTCTAATTGGTTGGCCTAATATTTCAGTGATGATCTGACTTGCACATAGATCCGTCAATTAGCCCAGCAGTATTTTCTGCTAGTTAATTTCTTAAAATATGTATAAGGTTGTGTGCATTGACCGATGCATGGGTTGAATTATCTTTGTCTCAAGAAAACAAATTGCATAGACTTTTATGGTACTCCCTCTATTCTTTTTTGACGTTTTAGACAGGATTATAAAAGTGAACAGAGAGAGTATGTGTTATGCGGTGAGACCCTCCCCAAAAAAATTGCCCGCACGGTGAGACCCAAAATGTTTGTGAAAAAGCAAACCGAACACGGGCAAAACGCTGGAGGCGCAGCTTTGTTAGGGATGATGGCGTTGTACGTGCACATTAACCAACCAACGGCAGCGTGTACCAGAGCACCTAGGATTCGCACGCACGGCACAGACATGGACACAGGAGAAAAGAGAAGGCTGCCGCCACTAAAGAATGCAACATCACTCACCTTAAAGCTGACCCTTTTTCCAGGTAGGGTTAATTAATTAATCCGGTCCCTCCCGGATCGCACAAAACCAGGGCGGGACGTGACTAATCATCCCTCCGATCGCCGTGTGTGCCGGTGCCGTGCGCATCCGATCGATAAAGCCCGCCCGCCTTTTCGATCGATCGCCCACGCGCCCACCCCCCTGGCCAAGGCGTTCCTCGTTTTTAATCTTGCAAAAAGCGGACGAGAGATCGATCGAGGTATGCGCGTCGTCGCACGCCCGTGCCGGCCGTGGCCAATCCGCTTTGGTTGGGACGGCCGCTTTGCTTTGCTTTGGGATGCCACGGCGTGCGCCGCGCGACGCCGGCGCGGCTCGGCTCGGCTCGGTGGGCGGCGCAAAGCCTGCCACCGCCCCCGTGCACGCATGATCTGCATCTGCTGGCGCGGTTGCGTTTTCACCGGATCCATCTGCGGTACGGGTGATCACCGGCCCAGCGACGGAAAACCGTATCCGCCTGCGTGCACAGGTCAAGTTTTCCGCCGTGGAACACACGATTTGATCGATGAGAAGGACGGACGGATGCCAGAGGAGCTAGCGTGCAGAGGTGTGTGTACAAGTCTCGCACGGCGATGGCGCAGAGGGTATGGATGTGGTGCAAGGATTCTGCCGATATGATGGCGTGGACATAAATGTCGTAGCGCTGCTGTACTGTACTACAAGTGCTGTCCCTGGAATCAAACCATGGTCCTGCTTACGTTTAAGTTCACACGGCGGCTTTGCACGGCGGCGAAAGAAATGCGGTGCAAGGAGCGGAGCGTGGAGACGGAGACGGATGGACGTGCATGTCGTAGCGCTGCTGTACGAGAGCTGCTCTGGAATCATGGATGGCACTATCCTCGTGCTTAGCGTTTTTGGTTGTGTTTAGGGTTAGGAGGAGGATGAATTGGACGTTACGGGTCTCGCGCATTACCCTTATTATTAGCCCTTGCTTAGACGAGTAGACGACCGCCTTTTTAGAGCAAAGCCTCGCACGCAGCCTTGTGCCTAACCCGTGTCGACTCTCGGGCGCGCGCTGTCACTCACACTCGCACCCATCGCGCATCACGCGTCTTGGTCTAGCTAGCCCATCACGCATGCACGGTCGGTTTCCCTGGCTGGCCTACACGAAAGGAAAGTGCTGTACGTACACTCCTCCTCCTCTAGCATTAGACATTACTATACGATGAGTAGTACGTACAACTACTATACGAGGCGTGTAGGATTTAGGTCAATAATAAATCGGAGGAGTAGAGTCGTAGTCGTAGGAAGAGGTGGTAAGAAAAGATGGGTCGCTGCATGGATGGCTGGCTGGCATGCGATGGTACATTTACTGCGTCCGGTCCGGTCTACGGTGATGATAGATGGTCTCGGCCTCCCTCGGGCGCGGTTCTTTTGAGGCTCTGACCACGACAACCCATCATGATGTTGCGCTTCACGAAGCACATCCTACACTACGCACACTCTTTCTCTCTCTTCTTCTTCTTCTTCCCTTCCCTTCGTCTCTCTATCTCTCTCCTTGGCATAGCAGGCAGGCAGGCAGGCTCACACAGCAGCAGCACATACAACACCCACTGCCTTTTCCCGTTTTCCCGTACGTAGGTAAACTCGAGAGCAGCAGCTACACATACACGGAGTGTACACCTATGCCCATGGGTGTTCGTACTTTGGTGTGGTTTTATTTCTGTCTCCACCCACCAGCACGCATGCAGAGGAGCAGGAGTGGGAGAACCCAATGCCCAACACCATTTCCGTCGTGGCCCAGCTCCACTCCACCACGTACTTCTTCCTCCTCGATCCTTGGTGGTATTTTCTCTTTCTTTTGCGCTACGGGTTTGCGGGGTCGTGGTCCAAGTCGTGGGATGTGACGAGCATCATTAGCTAGCTCGTACAGTAGACAGTAGTGGTACGCGTTGGATGCCGGAGACAGACACCAATCATGCGTCCAACGTTCTAAATCCTACGGCTGGATTGGGATCCGGATCGGACTTGTCAACAACGCGCGTGCCGTCCACGCTTGATCATTCATTCAAGTTTTTTCTTTTCTTTTTGCTTCAGAAACCACCATGGCAAGCTTGTCGGTTTTAAACGAAAATCTTTCTGGCAACCCACGCATCGCCTTTTGGACGCGAGAGACCTGCTGCAGGGACAGTTGCCAACAGTGTGCCCTCCCTGCTTTTCTTTTCTTCCATGGAGCGGAACGGAGATGGAGGATCCGATCCGAATCCCATCATCGCTACGGCCTGAATCTGACGAGAGAGCATTGAATGCTTTGGCAAGAACCCTGAGCATATGCGCATATGTTTCCTTCCACGGGAGAATCATGCTGCAAGCAGGAGAGACTAGTGCAGCGCCCGGTGTCAGCGGCACGGACCACCACCATCTTTAATCTCACTTTCTTTCTCCATGGCCGAAACAAGGAAACACGGAGCGCGAACATGGACGCGCGCGCATGCATGCATGGCACACCGTACACGCACAACTCACACTGAGGTAGTGCACCAGTATCTCCAGCAAAAGATAGAGAATATTCGAGATTCCACGCCGCATCCAACACATTTTCACGATGCCGGAATCTCATGGCCGAACCTCATCTAACGTGCAGCTGCGCCACGCAGACATGTCGATCTCAAGAACTGACAAGAAAGCAGACACGCTGCCGGGCCACTGGGCACAGCCGGAGAGTCGTCACATCGCGCACACCTCCGGGCCCAGGCCCAGTCCACACTCGAGGACGCAGCCATCATCATAGCCTCTCAAAGAGGCGCATCCTCCGGCTGGCTCCGTGCGGCATGATCAGGAGAGGCGACGGCAAAACGGTGGGAGGAGAGGAAATGATTCGCAGGTGCATGCAGCGCAGCGGACGCCCTGTGTAGAGACACCGAGACACAGTACCACCGCCCATCATGATCATGCCATGGGGAATGCAAGCCCTGCCACGGCCCCGTATGGTGTGACGCATCATGCACCGGCCCTCCTTGCCCCTGCTCGAAGAAAGGCGATGCGTGCAGTGCAGCCACCGCAGGCGCCGCGCAGTGATGCACATCCCCTCCCTCCCCCGTGAATAATTCGGCCCTGTCCTGCGACACCGGGCGAGGGGGTGCTTCGTGGGGCCCTGCCGGCGGACCGGGAGTAATGGGGTGACGACAGCCTGTGGTAATGGGATTGGCATGGCATGGCCCCACTGTGCAGTGCAGCAGAACTGTATATATATATGGGCTACTCCCTCCATGTTTATTTACTCCGCATATTAGTTTTGGTCAAAGTCAAACTTTACAAACTTTGACAAAATTTATAGACAAAAATATTAACATATACAATAACAAATCAATACCATTAGATTCGTTGTTGAATGTACTTCCACATCATATAGATTTGTTATGCTAAATATTTATATTATTTTCTATAAATTTTGTCAAACTTTACAAAGTTTGACTTCAGTCAACTCTAATATGCGGAGTAAATAAAAACGGAGAGAGTATGTGATAAACAAATGTGGTGTTGTGTTGTGCACTTCCTTGTTCGACAGAAAAAGATGTCGTTGCAGCGAGAGATGGTATGGTATGGTATGCTTGTTTTTGTTTGTCGTGGATCCAAGCTCCATAAAAAGAAAGTGCTCCTTTGCCCTAACATGCAGACCAAAGTACTCCCTTCGTTAGGCCTCACAGCATGATAAGCATGTCTATTTTTATAAGGCCTCGCTTTGAAAAGATACATGCATGCAACCACTTCATTGGTTGCATTGAGACCCATTGTTGTTGGTGCCATGGTTAGGGAATTAATACGCTGCATGCGTGAGCTGGCAGGTGAGAGAGTGCATTAGGAGTGGAATGAAAGAATTAGTGTAATTATGTACCTTGCTCCAAAAGAAACAGGGCTGTTTGGTTCTAGGTCTTGCATTACCACACTTTGCCACACATTTTTACCAAACTTACTTAAGGTTAGATTAACAAAATGAGAGCCACAAGTTGGCAAACCTAAGAAAATCTTGCCACACTTTTTACGTGCATGTCATATGGGGTCCTAGTGTGGCTTGCGTAAGATGTGGCTTGAACCAAACACTCATCTAAGTTGATCAGACTTGCCTAACCTTAGATATGGCAAACTTTAGTAACAAACAAACAGCCCCGTGGTCTTTAAGCCTAATAAACCCGGACGGAGTGAGTACTGTACTATATCGTTGGGAAGGCTCAATACTGTCATAATAGGCTTACGCAAAAAACTAGAGAAACAGGTCAGAGTATTTTGTTTGGCGACAAAAGGTCAGAGGTACAAACGAGCCCATCGTCTAAGTTGCTGCCAAACATGTCGTGGCATATCTTGGACTAATTAACTAAAACCCATTACTCTCGTTGAGGCGTATGTATATCCCTGACTGCATTGTGAACACAGCGAACGCCGAACAGCGTCGATACGCAGGGTCCAAGGCCCCATGGCAGCTGCGAATATCATGAGCATCATGGACAACTGGGCCTCCCCTCCCCTGCATACCTCGCCCTCGAAATGATTTGAACGCAAGTAACCACCAATCGATTGCATATCTTGGCTTCAGAAGCAACACGATTGCACCGGATACCCACAGAGATTGGGGATCCACTCACTACTCGCACAAGAGAGAGAGGGAGATCATCATGATGTGTGACTGGTGCCTTTGGATCTGCTTACTGTGCTACGTACCGTATTACTGGTCTTGCAATGAGTAAAAGCCAGAGGCAAAAAACTGCATGGAGAAAGAGAAGCGTAGATTCTACTCCTACTTGACTTTGCAAGATGTGGACCGGTAATCACAGCCTTCGTACACCACTAGCCCCGGCCTCCCGAGCTCCTCCTCCTGGAAACAGGCGCACCGCTGGCTTACCTGCCCCGTCAGAGCTATGTCGCCTGGCCTCCTCACTAGCCTTGGGTACCCTGACTCGCACCAAACCTGCACACCGTAAAACGTCAAGATTTCCCTAGAAAGCATCAGGTTAACGCTTGACCAAATGTGATGTAGCACAAAACTGCTTCTTTCAGAATTCAGACCCTGTTGTGGGGGAAACAACCACACATTTTAGTTCAACTCTGTATTGGTGCTGTGTGGAAATGCTTCAGCCAGTGATAAAATTCGACCGATAATGCTACTATGATTCCGGTATCGAATTTATGGGCCTGGCAAGCCCATAGGAAACACAAGGCTCCTAGGCTCTACATCTGCTGCATATACTACTACTATCGAATTTATGGGCCTAGCACTAGCAGGCCCCCCAGGAAAGCCACAAGTCATAGGTTCCACGTCTACAGAGAAGCACCGGCATACAGCAAATGTGTGCCTGGAATACCACTGCCAAGCACCCATCAAAGATATGGTTGCTACAGTAGGTCTAAGGCTCTCTCTAAGCAAGGACGAGAAGAAATGCAGCAAAAAGATCAGTGGACAGTAGCCCCACATGCACTGGGTTTGTGAGCAGTGTCAACATGTCGACAAAGTTATTTGTTAATTCTCATCAATACAAGTGATTTCTTGTGCTATTTCATTTGCTACATATTGCCCCATGAATCATCTTTTTTTTTTAAATGGTCACGGGGGGGGGGGGGGGGGGGGGGGGGGGGGGAAGACTCCCCACCTGAATATATTTCAAAGTGGCCTTAATGCCATAAGATTGATCCAGTTTATGTGGAAAACCGTACAAGAAGACCAAGGACAACCCACGAAAGGCACAATTAGATGAGGGGGGTCGTCGAAGGATCACAATACCAAGACTTGGCAAGCGGCCTAACGCACCGCACCGGCGTGCGTACCGAACACCACGGCGAAACAGAGGAGCATCCACAATCAACGAGTGACAAGCACGAACCTTGACTGGGAGCTCCGCCATGAAAATTCGGGAACGATTAGCAAGTTGGGGAGGCATCTTGCAGCATCATTGAGCAAAGATGAACCAAGACAACGCCAAGAGCACGAAGCTCGCAGCACCACAACGGCAGCCATGGGAGGTCCCACCACCGACCCCCTTCACCAAACTCATCAGCAAAACCAGCAAGGAGGAGGACTTCAACTTCCATCTTCATCTGACCAAGCAAGGAGAAGAGCCTTGAACGTTGGTCGTCTGGTCGCCACCCAACAACACCCCGGAGAGGTAGGGTGTCATACGGGAACGAGGTGATCCAAAGAGGATAACGCCCCCGCTAACCCGGCTTCGGATGAAAAATCAGACCACTCCAGGGCGTGATCGAGCCAAAATCACGTTGACAGAGCACCACCATCCCACTTCACACCACCTCACACCCACCGTCGACCCCAATCCGGTCGCACCACCACCACCAACATCCCCATAGCGAGCAGCTACCCAACAAAACAACCAGCCAACTTCAGACGATGCCTTCAAGAAGGGATGCGACGCATATAGCACCGCCATCATCCGTTCCAGGCGGACCTGGAACCTGGGTTTCCCTAAAGTCGCGACTAGGATGGCAAGCTCAACATTACAACAACGCCTTCAAGAAGGTTTTGTGGCGCCCACAAGCGTCACCGTCGTTGGCTCCGGTGAGAGCACGGCTTTCGCCGTGTTGAGCACACACATCCAAAGAGCCGATTGATCAAGGTAGACTGCTCACCTGCAGCACCAGAAGCATAAGGCCCAGCAGCCCCGACGCCACTCAGACCCGAGTCGAACCACCGCCACCAACCACCCCTGCTGCTGCGCCCAGCCGATCTCCCAGGACGAGCCGCCACCACGTCACTGCAGAGCTGCACCACCATCAACCAAAGCAGAAGGCTCTAGGCCGAGGCAGCACCACGTCCAGCCCAAGCTCACATGGCAAAAGATGCCAGCCAGGACAACCGCAGCCCAGCCATCATGCCTTGCTCAGACTCCACCGGAAGCAGCCAACCACACCACCCCCAACTCCTGGGCAACGCCGCCAGCCAAGACGCGGCACGCCGCTGAGCACCGCCGCCGCGGCAAGCAGCCGAGCACCGCGACGCGGATCTGAGCGCGAGGCTCATGGATCTGAGCAGGGGAGGGCCCAGATCCGACCCCAGCGCCCGCCACGGGGAGACCATCGCCACGCAGATGCAGGCCACCGGCGCAGCCCCAGCTCCACCTCGCGCCACGGACGACGCCCCGAGCCGCCACCTCCGCGCCAGAGGGGAAGCCGCCGCCGCCCGCCTGCCTCCGAGCGGCCAGATCCAGCACGGCCTGTCGCCCTCCTCTGGAAACGAGACGGCCGCGAGGAGCAGCAGATGCGCCCCGCCGCCACCTTCCCTGGAGAGCGCGTGGCCTTCGCCGGCGCCCCCTCGAGTGGCGGCGAGACGGGAGGGACGTGGGATGGGGGAGCGCGGCGGCGCGACGAGGGGTCCCCCGTGTCGCCAGAGGAGGGGCGACGCGGGGGGGCTTGTTTTTCCCGTCAAGAGCTGATTTTGCCCCATGAATCATCTTGGAGCCAGCTTGCTGAAACTCGACCATTGTCAGGCCGAGCAATGGTTGTTACACTACGACCTATGTGGTTAGTACAAAACCATCACTCGTGGCGAATACCAGGAGCAACTGACCCGACATGGATGCCTGGAAGGTTACCCACAGGAGTCACAATAAGCCCTAAATCACTACTGCCCTACCAGGTGAAATATGTTTGTAAGCAGAACTGCCCACACTTAGCAGTTAGCACGCTCCCAGCAATGTAAGTTCCATGAATTTCGGTCAGAACCAAATTACTGACGAGCCATTTAAGAAAGACCGAGTAAACTGAGAACAGCAGCGATAGAAATCAATTGAACGTGTTGCTTACTTCTCCACCCTCTGCCTGGCTCCATTTTGAATTACAGCTGGGTATTTTATCTTCCTCCCTCTTCTGCTTCCCAAGAAGCTGAGCACCTCTTTTTGCCTTCATCTCCACACCCTTCAGATATTTTGTAGGATTGCCCTCGCTGTCGTAGTAGCGCCCAACAATTTTACCAGCAAATCTGCAATATATATTTAGGATATTACCAAGGATACATCATATACCAGGTAAGCTTTTATCAAATGATCCACAACAAAATAACATGTTTCACATTGTACTAACATAAACAAAACAACTTGAGTAACAGGTTTTAGAAAAAAAAAACAGACGTTCAAACGTGAACAGAATAGAGATCAGATGATGCTTTAGAATGGAAGGAAGATAATAACACATGCAGATGATACCATCTTAAATGAACTATTCATATCCAGCAAGCGGCAATACAAAATAGAACTTTGATCAACCAACAATGGAAAAAACTCACATGTATCTCTCAACGTAAAATTTCCTCCAGTCAACAATGCTATTTACCTGAAAGAAAGTGAAAACCCTATAACATTAAACAATTCAGCAACAAGGAAGGGAACACCTCTAAAATAAAATAAACATATTTGTTAGAATGTCTGTTATGTTCAGTACTTCAGTCAGTGTATCAAGTTACCGGCCTTAATCAGTACTACTCAATAAAATATACACGCAACTAAGATTGTAGTGACCTGCCGACCTTTTCATTCTTCACTCAGTGATTCAGCACCTTCCTCCATTACTGGAGAAGAAAGATCCAACTATTAATAACATTAACATAATAAACAGGTCCAGCACCTAACTCCATTGTACGCACTATAATTGAAGTTGTCAATATTCTAACCATCGACTTCTTAACTATACTAATACCAATCATCTTTCTCTTTGATCATCTAGATCTAAAGATAAATTTTAAGTTGTACAAATATTATGAATAAATAATTAGTAGTGCATGCTTGACTATAGTTGTTCTCTAACAACATCACTCTGAACATCTTAGCTCAGTAGCTCTACAGAGAAGTTGTAAACTGTACAGACATTATGAATATGATTAAATCATTGGTAAGGTATGCTTGTACCTCCATGCTAGATAAACCCTGCAAAGAATCTGTCAGCCCATCACCTGTTGAATCACAAAAGTGGTTATTCTATTGCCAGTTCATATGAACTTTGTCACTATGATGATTTTCTTTTATTTTTTATGGATGTACACAACAATTACCGCCAGTGACATTTCAAACATATTAAAAAGGAACAGTGTGGAAGTGCATCCTATTTGACAGTTAGATATGGGTAGCTGAAATTTAGTTACTCCCTCCGTCCCATAATATAAGAGCGTTTTTTACACTAGTGTAGTGTCAAAAACGCTCTTATATTATGGGATGGAGGAGTAGCTGACAAGAAAATAAATAAGGAAAAAAGTTAATTCCATGTTGTCTACGACTGCAGTGATATCATCTTCACCTCTCTTCACTATATAGAGGCTGAATCAACTAACATAATTTTATGATTTTTTCTTGATCCACTACTCTTGTGTGTTGATTTTCAACCAAACCTCACTATTAATTTTATCATTAATTAGCTACTCATCCAAGCCCTTCTATCCCAGCTTGGATCCAAATGTCATATCTCAAGGATGCTAATACATTAACCTGATATGTGACTTATTTTCCTCACTTTGTCCCCAGCAGGCCACTCCTTATTCAAAGAGTCAGGTAAATTTAACCACCTTGAGCAGCTTTCTAGGTAGTTGAGATAGAATGGTGTACTAGACACTAGACAGTTAAGCCAAGCACGGGTATTGAAGAGACGATACATATGTAAGATCCTTGATGTAACAATGGAGCTAATGCAGAAGTGCAGAACTAAATATAATACCTAGTATATGATTAAAACATGGTTTCACTGTCAGAGGCTAGAAAATCTCATCTTAATTGGATAAAATATAAAGTCTATACACTTATTTTGGTGGGTCCAGACTATCATGATGCAGCTCGATTTAACATGAAGATTTGTTACAATTGCCAATGGCCAGCTATATTTTAAAACCATAAGCAATAGAGTTGCGTGAACAAGTAGTACAAACCTATTTCAAAAAAATTCAAGCTATGTAACATCTAGCTTCACAGTTCCTTGAGAAATACTGCTAGTTTGATCCTAATATCAAAGTACTTTTCACTGATATATTGCTCCATCATCATGACCCATAAGTTATATACCTAATATACAAATATGCTTTCTGTTGCTGTTTCCCCTGTCCCATATGTAGTTGGATGAACTATTGATGTTTAGCTGAAACTAAAAAAATTACATATATTGTATACTATGATGCTTGCAGTAAAAATCGATTTGTGTAAATTTGATGAAGGTCAAGGAGGTTCCGAAAGATAAAATGTAGCTCAGTACAACCAGCATCAATTCAGGATCACCAAACATATTTACCAAATGCAACGAACCAGCAATAGGCTGAATGATCTTACCTGTAAAATTTCCAGAAACAAAAGCTCGTGATGCGTCCCTGTTAAGGAAATGTCGTTTTGATATCAGAATAAAACAATAAAAGGAAAACTGAAATTTTTCAAAATTAAAAATTATCATAGACTAGGCTATGTTTCTGTTTGCCCCTGCCCCAGCACCAGAAGTTTAAATTACCATCAACTGGGCTAAGACTGCTCATACTCCTAGTGGAAAATGCTCGACCCCCAAAATTCAAATAGTGCTTTGAGGTTCATTACGGGATCCACTGACCTCGTTAAAGTAGGACCTCTTCAAGTTTAAAGCGAAAATTTCTGAAATTGTACGTACATGATTTGCATAGAGGTAACGAAACATGGCATGGAAATACATAAAACTACAAAACTGAAATCTTCTGTTTACGACAACAGAATTTGGAGCATAGCAGAAGTATAAAATGGCAACCTGCCCGAAAAGTGATGATATCCTCCTCCAGGGCCATAATGTGACCTTCCTTTTGTGACATCAAACACAGAGCTGCATTACAAATAAGAAGAAGCAAGATAAGCTCACATATACTCCAAGAAGCTGGAACTAAGCGAATACACCATACATACAGCTGAAGCAATACGTAGGTCCATTTAAACTAGCATTCACCAGTGAACAGATTGAACCTCTTTTTCTACTAAACAAACTGGAGTGAAGGTCCCAGTTCCTATGATAGTAACATATGGAAGAGAAATACATGCAGAGAAAGAAGTATGAATACCCCAAAATACCAAGCAATATGGGCAACCCCTCATCCGTTCCATTGTATACAGACAACTCCTCCAGTGTCCACAACCTCTGCACATTGCAGCAGATATGAGAAGAGAAAAAGGGTGTTACATCTTCAGGAAACTTTTTAGACCTCCAAACTTCAGAAAGTTATAGCTCGAAAATGGCTACGTTCCTTAAATCCTCTTGTTTCTTAAATCCAAAGATAAAGGTAGAGGGAGCTCCAACCAGAAGTCCACTACACAGTTACACTGAATCCCATCCCTTCCACTATATATAAGCTCATACAAGTTGCAACCCTGATACAGCACGGATGCCTAGCGTCTAGATCAAATCCCTCAGCCGATTGATACGTCTAATCAATAAAGAAGCAGTTCGTCTGCGATTTCGTTTCTGGGTTGGTTGCAAGCAGCAAAGCAGCTTCGCAGAATAGATAAACAAGCGAGCTCTGCCTCAAACTCTAGGAAGTGGGAAATTTTGGGGGAAACGAACGCACCGGCTTCCTGAGGCGGTAGAGCTGGAGGAGGACGGCGATGAGGGCCGCGAGCAGCGCGAGACCCAGGAGGAGGCGGGCGCCGAGCGCCATGCTCGTGGCTCCGACCGAGAGATCCACCAGCACCAGGAGCACCGCCGCGAAGTGGAGCTCCCCTTGGGACACGACGGCGTCGCTCCGGAAGGCTTTTGAGTGCGGACGGGAGACCGTCCGGGTCTTGGGAGTGAGTGGTGGCGGGATGGCGGAGGCGCGACGGCGACGACGGGGCAGGACCGGGGCGGGGTGCTACGGGGAGATTTCTGACGGACCACTCGACCTGCCTGTCGTGTCTGAAGAAAGCCACGAAAACGGCGTCCAAATATTTTTGGAAACAAAAAATGAAGGAACTAAGGAATGGTAAGCAGAAAACACAAAATTCGAAATTGAAATGGAAAATATCGCATGGTCCGTCGTGGTTTAGTGATCTATAAACGCTCTTATATTTCTTTACAAAGCAAGTAGTTTGCTGGCACAAGGCGACCGACCAACACACTGTTAGATAACGTTTTATACGTAGCTTTTGTGTATACCATGTATCTTGTATTTGTACACTTTGTATATCTTTATATATATGAAATAGCCACATCCGTATTGGATGTCGTGTAGTTTCCCAAACCCTAGCTTTCTCCACCATCTCCACGGGCGCCCGAGTCTGTGCCTGCTGCCCCTCATGTGGTGCTCAGGTCCCCTGCCAGCTATGTGGGCTTGATGGCCATCTTGCTTCCCGTTGTCATCGTCGTTTCAAGCAGGATTTTTTGGGGATCGGGAAAACAATGGCAAGGGTAATGAGAAGCAGGTTGCCCTGGCGGGTCATAAGCAGGGTCACACTCCTTCCTATCCTGTTGATACATCGTGGTACATGAATACATGAGCTACCAATCACCTGACGAGTGAGATGGGAAAGCTCTCTACACAGGAGCCGTACCGTGGACATGATCAGGTTCGCACCGCTAATGGGGAAGGTATGCACATCTCATATATTGGCCAGGCTTCACTTCTTACTCATCGATCTAGACAATTGCGTCTCCTTAATGTCCTTCGAGTTCCCTTTGTTTCACGTAGTTTGCTATCAGTTCCTAAACTTACTCGTGATAATAATGTTCTTACTGAATTTCATCCTTTTTATTTTTTTGTTAAAGACCGGGACACGAGGGACATACCCCTTAGAGGTCGACTGCGCAATAATGGTCTTTATGCACTTGATGTGTGATACATCTCCAACGTATCTACTTTTCCTAACGCTTTTTCTCTTGTTTTGGACTCCAATTTGCATGATTTGAATGAAACTAACCCCGGACTGACGCTGTTTTCAGCAGAACTACCATGGTGTTGTTTTTTTGCAGAAATAAAAGTTCTCGGAATGGAACGAAACTTTGCGAGGAATTTTTGTACAAAATAAGAGAATTTCTGGAGCCCAGGTGGGTTGTCCCCACCTGGTGGCCCCGCAGACCCTGAAACCGACGCTATAAAATCCTATTTTTCCAGAAAAAATGAGGGAGAAAGAATTATCGCGTTTCGCGAGACGGAGCCGCCGCCGTCTCCTGTTCTTCATCGGGAGGCCAGATCTGGAGTCCGTTTGGGGCTCCGAAGAGGGGGATCTTCGATCTTCGTCATCACCAACCCTTCTCCATCGCCAATTCCATGATGCTCCCCACCGGGAGTGAGTAATTCCTTCGTAGGCTCGCTGGTCGGTGAGGAGTTGGATGAGATTCATCATGTAATCGAGTTAGTTTTGTTAGGGATTGATCCCTAGTATCCATTATGTTCTGAGATTGATGTTGCTATGACTTTGCCATGCTTAATGCTTGTCACTTTGGGCCCGGGTGCCATGATTTCAGATCTGAACCGTTTATGTTATCACCATTATATCTATGTTCTAGATCCGATCTTGCAAGTTATAGTCACCTACTACGTGTTATGATCCGGCAACCCCGGAGTGACAATAGCCGGGACCACTCCCTGTGATGACCGTAGTTTGAGGAGTTCATGTATTCACCGTGTGTTAATGCTTTGTTTCGGTTCTCTATTAAAAGGAGGCCTTAATATCCCTTAGTTTCCAATATGGACCCCGCTGCCACGGGAGGGTAGGACAAAAGATGTCATGCAAGTTCTTTCCATAAGCACGTATGACTATTTACGGAATACATGTCTACATTATATTTATGAACTGGAGCTAGTGCTGTATCGCCCTAGGTTATAACTGTCTCATGATGAATATCATCCAATGAATTACCGATCCAATGCCTACGATTTTCCTACATATTGTTCTTGCTAAGTTATTACTACTGCTGTCACTGTTGCACTTGCTACAATATCACTGCTATCACTGTTACCGTTACTATTGCTGCTGCTACTATTATCAAAACTATCATACTACTTTGCTACTGATCACTTTGCTGCAGATAATTAATCTCCAGGTGTGGTTGAATTGACAACTCAGCTGCTAATACTTACAAATATTCTTTGGCTCCCCTTGTGTCGAATCTATAAATTTGGGTTGAATACTCTACCCTCGAAAACTGTTGCGATCCCCTATACTTGTGGGTTATCATGACCTTTTTCTGGCGCCGTTGCCGGGGAGCATAGCTATATTTGTTGAGTCACTTGGGATTATTATCAATTATTCACTATGAAGAATCTGAAGGATGCTAAGACTAAGATTTTTCCCTCTAAGACGAGGGGAGGTAACGAACTGCCATCCAGCTCCGCTTTAGATTCACCTTCTGTTATAAGTAAACTTGCAACACCACCACATGCTATTAATTCTGATATGTCGCAAGTTATTGATGATGCTACTTCTGCTATGAATGCTTATGATGATGCTAGTACCTTGCTTGATGATGATGTGCCATTAGGTGAATTTCTTGATGAACAAATTGCTAGAGTAAGACAACATGATGTTGTTGAATCTGATGATGAGCTTGAAACTGAAAATCTTGAAACACCTACTAGAACTAGCCCTTCTAGATATGAATTGCCTAAGGTACCGGAAGGTTATGTTATGATGAGGAGACAACTAGAGATATTCTTGCTTGTAAGGATAGAGATGATCTAGAGAAATTATTATGCAAGTATAAAGAAAAGTCTCTGAATGCTAGAATGCAATATGATCCTAAGTTTGCTACCTCACCTATCTTTATTGATGATAAGGATTATGAATTCTCTGTCGACCCAGAGTTAATTACTTTGGTTGAATCTGATCCTTTCCATGGTTATGAAACTGAGACTGTTGTGGCACATCTTACTAAGTTGAATGACATAGCCACCCTTTTTACTCATGATGAGAAAACTCGCTATTACTATATTCTCAAATTATTTCCGTTCTCATTAAAGGGTGATGCTAAAACTTGGTACAATACTCTTGCTCCTGGTTGTGTGCGTAGTCCCCAGGATATGATTTATTACTTCTCTGAAAAATATTTTCCTGCTCATAAGAAATAAGCTGCCTTACAGGAAATATTAAACTTTGTGCAAATTGAAGAAGAGAGTCTCCCACAAGCTTGGGGGAGGCTTTGCCAGTTACTTAATGCTTTGCCTGATCATCCTCTTAAGAAAAATGAAATACTTGATATCTTCTATAATGGACTAACCGATGCTTCTAGGGATTTCCTAGATAGTTGTGCTGGTTGTGTTTTCAGGGAACGCACTATTGGACAAGCTGAAGAATTATTGAATAACATATTGAAAAACTATGATGATTGGACTCTTCCTGAACCACCATCTAAACCCACTCCGAAGAAGAGGGGTATTTTATATCTCAATCCCGAAGATATGCAAGAGGCAAAGAAATCTATGAAGGAAAAAGGTATTAAAGCTGAGGATGTCAAAAATTTACCTCCTATTGAAGAAATACATGGGCTTGATAAAGCACCACCACCTGCGGTGGTAGAGGTAAATTCTCTAATGAAATTCAATGATAATGATAATCCTCACAATATGCACCCTAGCCAATGCCTTTATGAGTTTGAAAATTATATTATAAAACAAGATCACTTCAATGCAAATGTTATGAAACAATTAAAATACAATTCTGACATGATTGCTCGCTTGAGTGACTTGTTATTTAGAATCTCAAATGATGTTAGAGGTGTGGGAAAGCATGCTTCTATGGTTCAAACTCAGCTAGAACAAGTTGCTAAATCTCAAAGAGAACTGCTTGATGAAATAAACAATAATATCAATGATCATGATGTTAGA
Source organism: Thinopyrum elongatum (assembly GCA_011799875.1). Taxonomy (NCBI): domain Eukaryota; kingdom Viridiplantae; phylum Streptophyta; class Magnoliopsida; order Poales; family Poaceae; genus Thinopyrum; species Thinopyrum elongatum. Next base: position 496,377,344 of record CM022300.1, read on the forward strand.
GTAATGACTAGAGGAGGTAGAATGACTCAGGTGTGACGACCCCGGCTTAATCGTGCACTAACCATACACGCAAATGCACACGATCAAGCCTAAGGACTCATTTGAAGATATCACAACACAACTCTAAAACATAAATAAAGTCATACAAGCTTTATATTACAAGCCAGGGCCTCGAGGGCTCGAATACATAGCTCGATGGCATACAAATGTCAGCGGAAGCATCAGATACCTGGGTACAGATATAACAGAGTTGCAGATAGGCCTTTTTAGAAAGGCGGGGCAAAATAAAAACACTATGATCGAAAGGCGTAGGCCTCCTGCCTAGGACCCTCCGAACCTACTCCTGGTCGTCAGTCGGCTCCTCGTAGTAGTACTCGTCGGGAGGGTAGTAGTAGTAGCCGTAGTCGTCGACAGGGGCAGCTATCTCAGGGGCTCCGTCATCTGGCGGCGGCATATGGATATGGGGAGAAAAAGAAAGTAAAGCAAACGTGAGTACTCATCCGAAGTACTCAGCAAGCAAGGATCTACACTACATATGCAACATTTTCAAAGGAGGCTGTTTATGTGGACTGGGCTGCAGAAATGCCAGAATAGATGGGAGAGCCTAGTCCTATCGAAGACTAGCATCTTCAAGCATCTTCATCGGTCTTGCAGCATTAGAAGAGTGCAGACTAACATAAGTAAAGTAGTAGTAATGTTATCAACCTCGCCCAGAGATTCTTCCTCGACTCCCTGCGAGAAAGCAATCCCAGAGCCATACTATCCAGTATCATCTCAAGTTACCAGTTCTAGTTGTACCGATCGGGATACAACTCCGAGTGTCCGTTACCGTAGGACAGGCTATCGATAGATTGTTTCTTCCCTGCAGGGGTGCACCAACTTACCCATCATGCTCGCTTAACTCTGGCCGGACACACTTTTCTGGGTCATGCCCGGCCTCGGCCAAACGACACGCCGCAACCCGACCGAAAACTTAACAGAGAGGTCAGCACGCCGGACTAACCCTATGCCCCCAGGGGTCTTGGGCCATCGCCCCGGGAACTCCTGCACGTTGCGAATGCGGCCGGTGAGCAGACCTAGCCCCCCTTATACAAGTGCAGGGCGTTACCAGTCCAACCCAGCGCGCGCCGCTCAGTCGCTGACGTCTATTAAGCTCCGGATGAAGTATACGACGCAGAACGCCCATACTATGCCCACGTGATGGTTAGTGCTATCAGGCCAGAGGCCCCTCGGATCAAATATACAAACTGTTAGTGTGTTGGTAGTGCGGTAACGAGCAGAGACTCACGAAAGATGTGACCCCGTCACCCCGTCTCGAGGACTTGCGGCAAGGGCTAAGAATGCCCGGCCACACCTCGTATTCATCTTTCGGGCACCATCCAGGTCCACTCGACTCTCGCAAGACCGTCGGAAACTCACGTCCACCTCTACGAGATGGTACCACATGTTCCTCCAGTCCTGCAGTACAAGTAACTCTCACGGGTACCCCTTAGGGCCGACCCGTCTTTATCCAGATTAATCAATATCAACAGTAATGTAAAGGCATCCGTGTGGCTACCTCATCAAGAAGGAATCCGAGGCATCACCCTCGTTGGACTCCCACCTGACGTAAACATCAAGGTGAACGGAGGAGGAATCACCCTCGAGGTCCACACTTGAGCAGTTACACGACGATGTCGTTATCGGGGGTGGTGTAGGAGGAATCACCCTCGCTGACCACGATCGAATATCTAACCTACAAGGTTATCATCAGAAGTGCTGACGAGGTATCACCCTCGGCACTCGATAGTAACCCAGTAGTGTCGAGCAACTAAGGGGAAAGTGATGTGCGATGTCGGGGCCTGGTCTTTAATCCCGTTGATCGGGTCTTCTGATGATCCAGCGGGGCAGTCGGGATAAAGTGGGGTCTCTGCTGGGTCTCTACCCATCCTATACTAAACAGTTTATGATAAGCAGGTAGGTACAATAGCAGGTTACAATAAACAGGCTATGCAGCAGAAATAAGATAACATCAGCAACAGTAACTTCTAATGCAAGCATAAGAGAGAAGAGAATGGGCGATATCGAAATGCTCAAAAGGGGGGTGCTTGCCTGGAAGCTCGGCGGCAAGGGTCTGATCGTCAGGAGCATAGTCGACCACTGGAGCTGCGTCGGTCTCGGGAGCTACGTCGATGTCGGGGTCTATCGAGAGAGAAGAGGGGGAAGAAACATATAATTACACAGCAAACAATGCAATACAGGGCATGCCATGCCTAGGATGCAGTGCAGGGTTGACTAAAGATGCACCTAAGTCATTTTAGTTATTTTAGGATTAACGCGGGATTTATTATCCGGTATGTATGCACTATTCATCTACCGGAATCGGGCTCAGAGTTGCGGTTTCTCCTACGTAGGGGGTTCCGACATGGAAACAGACGGCACGATCAGACTCGTCTTGTTGTTCTGATCAACTTTCATGTATTAAGTTTTTCAATCTGAGCTACGGTTTAAAAGTTATGAATTTTCAAAGATTTAAATCATTTTCTGGAATTATCTAAATTATCAGAAAAAGAGATATTGCGTCAGCCTGACGTCACTATGATGTCAGCGAGTCAAACCCGCTGGTCCAGGTCAAACCTGACCTGCGGGACCCACATGTCATAGACAATGGTTTAAATAGAGTTATTTTTAACCTAAATAGAGTTAGTTAGCTAGTGGGCCCGGCATGTCAGTGGCTAATTAACTAATCTAATTACGTTTTAATTAAGAGAGGTTAATTAACCTAATCTAAATGGGAGGGACCCACTGGTCAGTGACAGTGACCGCCATGTCAGCGGCGCTGACCGCGGTCAACGGGTCAACCGTGACGCGGGGCCCATCGGTCAGCGACTCAGGCGGCCCCACCGGACAGGCCACGTCGGCGCCGGCGTTTAAAACGCGGCGGCGCGCCGGCGGCGACCACCCGAGACGGCGGTGACGTTTGGGATCCGCCCACAGGCGACCAAATCGGGCGCGGGGCGGCTCGTTCAAACGAGGGGGCTCGCGCGCTTCCAACCGGACGGACAGAAGCGGCTGAGGGGAAATAGATCGACGGCGGCGAGCACGAACGCGGCGTCCAGAGTTCGGGTTCGGGCAAAAACGGTGCTACGGGCGCCGCAGGACTGCGGACGTGCGCGGATTCGGCTGCTGGGAGCTCCAGGAGCTCGGCGCGCTGCTCGGGCAAGGGTGGCGCATGCGGTGGCCGCGACGGCGGAGCAGAACGGCGGCGACGAGCTCGGTTGTCGAGGGGAGCACGGCTAGGGGAAGATAAGAAGTGCGGGGAGAGATGGGAAGGACGGGCGCTCACCGAGGGAGCACAAGAAGGCTCGGTGATAGCCTTGTAGCGCAGAGAAGACGACAAACGAAGCTGCGGTGCTCCGGCGATCCGCGTCGATCGTCGACTCAATTCGGCCAATGCCGTGGCCTCGGGCTTGTACGCGTGGTCGAGGAAGAAGGAGAAGACGATGGCGGTGCAGACGGAGAGGCGAGGGAGACACGGTGGCCGCGGAGATGAGCAGCGTCGGCGACGGCTGCGCTCGGGCGCCGCCAGTTCTGCGAGAGAGGGGGGGGACGAGGGTGCGAGTAGACGGTTCTAGGGTTCGAGGGGGTGCGGGGGAGCTCGGGGCCGTCTTTATCCGCCGGAGGGAGCCGCAGATGGGCGACGCGCGGCGCATCGGCGATCGGGGTGGCTCCGGCGTCGACACGAGGAGAGAGGAAAGGGATGACCTACGAGATGGGCTGGGCTGGCTACTGTGCACTTGCGGCCCAAGTGCACAGTAGGCCTTTGTCCCTTTTTCTTTTTCTCTATTTTCTGTTTTGTTTTCTGCTTTGCTTTTTCTTTATTTCTTTCCTGTTAGGTAATTGTTTAGGCCACTTTTGCACTTTTGTAAAGTATGATACTTGGCCCAAATATTACAGTGCATTAATACCTTTCACCAAAAACTTGTTTGGGCAAAGTAGGATTTTATTTAAATTTGATATTATTATAAATGGATTCAATAATTCTGTTTTGGTGATGTTTCATGTTGTTAGAGTCATTTAGCTAACTCACTTAGTAGTGATTATGTTTTTATATGTGCTTCTGGATTATTTGCTATTTGTTGAACTTTTTTCCAACAGTGTTTGAGCAACTTCATATTTCACTTTTGAATTTTGAGTTGATTTTCAGAATAGAATTTGAATTGAATACTTAACCAAAGTGATTAGGCACTGCAAACGGAGATGACTTGGCATACTTAACAGAGTGTCACAGTGGCTATTACACGGGGGTGTTACATCAGGAACCACTTTATCCTGAGGGACACCCAAAATGAATTGAACAGGATTCACAAAGGAACAACACCACTGCACCTGGTCCTTCTAAAAATAAAAAGAAAAAGAAAAATGATAGGACTTTGCATGCCTCTAGTGAACCTGAAGTAGAGAAACCTCTTGATAATGATAATGGTGTTTCTATTTCTGATGCTGAAACTCAATCTGGTAATGAACATTCACCTTCTGATAATGAAAAAGATAATGATGAGGTTCATGAAGAAACTCAAACAAATAATAAAGAACCAGACAATGATGTTGAGATAGAACCAGCTGTTGATCTTGATAACCCACAACCCAAGAATGCAAGATATGATAAAAGAGACTTTGTTGCTAGAAAACACGGTAAGGAAAGAGAACCGTGGGTTCAAAAACCTATGCCCTTTCCACCTAAGTCAACTAAAAAGAAAGATGATGAAGAAATTGAACGCTTTGCTGAAATGCTGAGGCCAGTCTTTTTGCGTACTCGCTTGACTGATATCTTGAAAATGCCTCCTTATGCAAAGTACATGAAGGATATCATCACTAATAAGAGAAAAATACCGGAAGCTGAAATCTCCACCATGCTTGCTAATTACACTTTTAAGGATGGAGTACCTAAAAAACTTGGAGATCCGGGAATACCAACTATACCTTGCTCCATCAAAAAGAATTATGTGAAAACTGCTTTATGTGATTTGGGAGCTGGTGTTAGTGTTATGCCTTTCTCTTTATATAAAAGACTTGATTTGAATAAACTCACACCTACTGAAATATCTTTGCAAATGGCTGACAAATCAACTGCCATACCTATCGGTATTTGTGAGGATGTGCCCGTTGTTGTTGCTAATGTTACTATTTTGACTGACTTTGTTATACTTGAGATGCCCGAGGACGACAACATATCGATTATCCTTGGTAGACCCTTCTTGAATACTGCAGGGGCTGTTATTGATTGCAATAAAAGCAAGGCCACTTTTCATATCAATGGTAATGAGCATACGGTGCACTTTCCGAAGAAACAATTCCAAGTGAATGGTATTAATGTTATTGAAAAATCTCCGACAATCACTATTGAAAGTTTTCAACTACCTCTACCTACTACCAAAAAGAAATATGAAATGCTTATTGTTGGGGACATTCATATGCCCATTGAGGTAACTTAGTGATTTACGAAAGTTCTTCGGTTTCATGCTAATTGAAAGTGGTTGTTAATAAGACTTGATCAACCTTATTAATGGATCATTTTTGAGAGGTATGAAGTTGATGAATTTAGTGAGCACTACCTTCTGTCCCTACCTTTTATTTTCTGTTCCTATTAGTTAAATAAAATAAAATGCCATGTTTTGTCTGTTTTCTGATTTTGCCCGTGCAATAAAAAATGACCTAAAAATAAAAGTTCTCAGAATGCCCTGAAAATTTAATATGATTTTTTTCTGAATATTTAAGAATTTCTGGTGTAAATAATATCAGAGGGAGGTGCACCAGATGGGCACAACCCACCTGGGCGCGCCAGGACCCCCAGGCGCGCCCTGGTGGGTTGTGGTCCCCACGTGGGCCCCCTCACTTATCTCTTCATCCCACATCATCACCTACCTCCAGAAAAAATTCACCATTGCTCTTGCTCTCGTGTTCTTGCTCTCAAACCCGCGGATTTCGATCTCTTTGCTCGAAGCTCCGTTTCCGAAACTATTTCGGGGGACTGTTGCTTGGTATGTGACTCCTCCGTGTGTCCAATTAGTTTTTGCTTTAGTTGTTTATATTTTGAATAATTAGCTACTCTTGGTGCTGCTGTAGATGAGCTTGCATGTTGAATTCTTAGAGTTTTAAGTAGTTTGAATGCTTGCTATGGCCTCTATGCTTCCCTATGAGTAGTTGCTATCAATCTTGTTAAGTTTTGTTGAGAAAAAATTTGTGAACTAAAAATTTCAGAATTTTGCTCATAGGAAAAACATGAGTATCTTTAGGAAGTTTGCTTCCAAGAAGAACTCCAAGGGAGTAATTGGGGAGTCATCTGACAGTGATCTCCGCACCCGAAGGTTGGCGGAGTTACAGCCGTGCGAATGGCCGCACACCCCGTTCATGGAAGGGGCCGGAATCCTCCAAGAGTTTGCACAATATTCTGCTAATGCCAGCCTCACCGACTTCATCACAGCTGAATGCGAACAGGGTGGATACAGGATTATGCCTGCGGACATCATTGCTTACCGGAACAACCAGGCTGCGGCACAGGAGGAGCCTCAGCAGTGGGACCCTCAGGTGCCCGCACCTCAGCACTTCAACATAGGACCTCATGGCTTCTACGACTGGTGATTACCAAGTTAGGCCAAAAGCCTAAGCTTGGAGGAGTACGTATTTCCACCGACATTACATTCATGTTTACACATTTCATTTCAGTTGTCGGTGTCCACACTTTTTCATTGTATTATCCATGTTAGAATTATTTTCGTGCTTTCTTCTTGTGTGTTTGAAAAACTTTGAGAAAATCCAAAAATATATTTCTTGCTTCTTTTTTATTTTTCTTCCTAGTTTAAATTGTTGTAGTACTAAAAAGAAAACTCAAAAAGATTTCCTTGTTCTTCTTTTGCTTGTTGGGAGCTTTCCCGTGTAAATAGTTTTCTCGTTTTTGTTTTTCCTTTTTTATTTGCTTTCTTTCAGAAAACCAAAAACTCCAAAAATATTTCAGTGTGTTTTACTGAACTTCTTTTCTTTTATTGAGTCATACCGAGGAGAAGACCACGATGAAAATGTTGAGTGGCTCTCATATGCATTATTGTTAATCTAACAAAGAGCCAAATTTACCTTGTCTTCTCCTTTTGAATAAAATGTTTGCAGATTCCAACTTAGTCCACGGCACTCTTGCACTATTATCATTTTCATATCGTTCGGTCGTGCAAGTGAAAGGCAATAATGACGATATTCGATGAACTGGCCGTGGCAGAGAGAAACGGGTATGAACTCGACTTGTTCTGTTTTTGTAAATATGTTTAACCTAGTATCCATGATTCAGCCCATTATGATTAAACATGTTTGCAATGACAATTAGAGATTATAGTTTCTCATGCCATGCATAAGTAGCTAGGAGTGGATAATGATTTATCTTGGATATCAACATTGCGTTAAAATGATTGTGATGTAGTATGATGATATGGTATCCTCCTCTGAATGTTCGAGTGGCTTGACTTGGCACATGTTTATGCATGTAGTTGAATCAAAACCAACATAGCCTCTATGATATTTATGTTCATGGTGTTCATATCCTACTCATGCTAGTATCCAATGTTACTTATGCATAATACATGTTCATGACCGTTGTTGCTCTCTAGCTGGCCGCTTCTCAACCTAATTGCTAGCCTTCGCCTGTACTAAGTGGGAATTCTGCTTGTGCATAAAAAATCTGAAACCCAAGTTATTCCAGTTGAGTCCATCATACCTACCTATATGCGGTATTACCCTGCCGTCCTAAGTAAATTTGCATGTGCCATCTCTAATTTTCAAAATAAATTTCTCTTTTGTGTGCTCGTACCGCTCGCGAGGCGGCGAGGGGTGGCCGATATTTTTCCATGCTAGATGTGTTATTCTCACGATGAGTGTTTATTCACTTGTCATTGCACGAGAGTACGGCAAAGGTATTAGGGATGCCCAGTCCCGAAATGAAAAATGAATTTACTTTATGTTGTCAAATAATAAATTCCTTGGAAAGTGTTGGTATGGAGGGCACCCGTGGATACAGCTAGCCATGGAAAGTGAAAGAAATGGTGAAAAAAGAAATAAACTTTAATTTCTGTTTGGGAACCGCCTATGATATATCTAGCATGGAAAGTATTGGAAACTCTAAGTCGTTTTCATTGGTGGGAAAAGTATGCCTCTCAAAATGTTTTTATCTCTCAATTTAAGCTTTGAGCTCTGGCACCTCTGCAAATCACTGCTTCCCTCTGCGAATGGACTATCTATTTACTTTTATGTTGTGTCATCACCTTCTCAAATAAGCGCCAGAACCTGAGAGCACTGCTGTCATGCTTATGCATTGTGTGTAGTTAATGTTGGGTGCATCATGACTGGATCTTTTCTACCATGAATTACAATGTTTAGTCGCTGCTTGAACTTTGGAGGTGCTCTGCATTTATATTTTGCGGTCTCAGAAAGGGCTAGCGAGACACCACTATTGTCATATTATATCGTGGTTGTTTTAATAACGTGTTGCTATTTGAGATATCTTAGTATTGCTCGCTAGCTGATTATGCCATTGATATGAGTTAATATAATTTTTAAGAGTTATTGTCGACATGGTTAGTTATAATATTGGTTGAAAACCTGGGTGCTGTTTAAGCTTATTTATGCAAACAAGAGCAAAAGAGTTCGTAAAAATTTTTCTTTTTCACTTTCAGTTTATCAACTGAATTGCTTGAGGACAAGCAAAGGTTTAAACTTGGGGGAGTTGATACGTCTCCAACGTATCTACTTTTCCTAACGTTTTTCCTCTTGTTTTGGACTCTAATTTGCATGATTTGAATGAAACTAACCCCGGACTGACGCTGTTTTCAGCAGAACTACCATGGTGTTATTTTTGTGCAAAAATAAAAGTTCTCGGAATGGAACGAAACTTTGCGTGGAATTTTTGTACAAAATAAGAGAATTTCTGGAGCCAAGAGCCACCTGAGGGGAGCACCTGGGTGGGCACAACCCACCAGGGCGCGCCCAGGTGGGTTGTCCCCACCTGGTGGCCCCGCAGACCCTGAAACGGACGCTATAAAGTCCTATTTTTCAAGAAAAAAATGAGGGAGAAAGAATTATCGCGTTTCGCGAGACGGAGCCGCCGCCGTCTCCTGTTCTTCATCGGGAGGCCAGATCTGGAGTCCGTTTGGGGCTCCGGAGAGGGGGATCTTCGATCTTCGTCATCACCAACCCTTCTCCATCGCCAATTCCATGATGCTCCCCACCGGGAGTGAGTAATTCCTTCGTAGGCTCGCTGGTCGGTGAGGAGTTGGATGAGATTCATCATGTAATCGAGTTAGTTTTGTTAGGGCTTGATCCCTAGTATCCATTATGTTCTGAGATTGATGTTGCTATGATTTTGCCATGCTTAATGCTTGTCACTTTGGGCCCAGGTGCCATGATTTCAAATCTGAACCGTTTATGTTATCACCATTATATCTATGTTCTAGATCCGATCTTGCAAGTTATAGTCACCTACTACGTGTTATGATCCGGCAACCCCGGAGTGACAATAGTCGGGACCACTCCCGGTGATGACCGTAGTTTGAGGAGTTCATGTATTCACCGTGTGTTAATGCTTTGTTCCGGTTCTCTATTAAAAGGAGGCCTTAATATCCCTTAGTTTCCAATATGGACCCCGCTGCCACGGGAGGGTAGGACAAAAGATGTCATGCAAGTTCTTTTCATAAGCACGTATGACTATTTACGGAATACATGCCTACATTATATTTATGAACTGGAGCTAGTGCCGTATCGCCCTAGGTTATAACTGTCTCATGATGAATATCATCCAACGAATTACCGATCCAATGCCTTCGATTTTCCTACATATTGTTCTTGCTAAGTTATTACTACTGCTGTCACTGTTGCACTTGCTACAATATCACTGCTATCACTGTTACCGTTACTATTGCTGCTGCTACTATTATCAAAACTATCATACTACTTTGCTACTGATCACTTTGCTACAGATAATTAATCTCCAGGTGTGGTTGAATTGACAACTCAGCTGCTAATACTTACAAATATTCTTTGGATCCCCTTGTGTCGAATCTATAAATTTGGGTTGAATACTCTACCCTCAAAAACTATTGCGATCCACTATACTTGTGGGTTATCAATGTGCCACCAGCTCCTTGTGCTTTCAGCGGTGTTCGTGTGTCTTCATCACATTGGCATGCGCGCCTTGGTCATCCTGCCGCTCCCATTGTTCGCCATGTACTTCATCGTCATGAGCTTCCAGTTGTGTCCAATAAACATGTTGATGCAGTTTGTGATGCCTGTCAGCAAGGCAAGAGTCATCAGCTTCCTATTTCTGAGTCGAGTCGTGTAGTCAATAAACCGCTTGAACTTGTGTTTTCGGATGTATGGGGCCATGCCCAAACCTCTGTTACTGGTCATAATTACTATGTCAGTTTTATTGATGCTTACAGTCGGTTCACTTGGCTTTATCTTCTTAAATGCAAGTCTGATGTGTTTATTATTTTCTTGCAATTCCAAGCGCATGTTGAAAGTCTGCTCAGTCACAATATCATTCATGTGCAATCCGATTGGGGGGGGGGGTGAGTATCACAATCTCAATGCATTCTTTAATAAGTTTGGAATTACACATCGTGTGTCTTGTCCTCATACACATCAGCAAAACGGTGTAGCTGAGCGTAAGCATGGCCATATAGTTGAGACTGGTCTTGCTTTGCTTGCTCATTCCTCTGTTCTTTTCTGGTTTTGGAGTGATGCGTTTTCCACCGCATGCTTTCTCATTAACAGACTTTCTACACGACTCCGTCAGATGAAAACACCACTTGAACTCTTGCTGAATGAAATTCCTGATTATACATTTCTCAAGGTCTTTGGGTGTGCGTGTTGGCCACATCTTCGTCCATATAACCAACGCAAGTTGGAGTTTTGGTCTAAACAGTGCGTGTTTCTTGGTTATAGTTCTCTTCATAAAGGGTACAAATGTCTTCATGTTTCCTCTAACCGCGTCTACATCTCTTGTGATGTGGTGTTTGATGAGAATGTTTTTCCTTTTTCCGCACTTCCGGTCACCTCCACCACTCCTACTGCACCTGAGAAATCTGTTTTACCTTTGCCTGGTCAATTTGTTGATGCTGCATATACCCCCTTGTTGCTACCTAACCATGGTGCAGGTACTCGGCGAGGAGCACGCCTCGAGCTTCTGGATGAGCAGTCGCTCGCGTCCCCTTGGACGTCCGTCAAGCCCGCTCGCGACACCCCTTCGTCACCTAGCTCGCCTACGGGGCTGGCCGAGCTAGGCCCTGGCACCTCGGTCCAGCATGGGGCTGGCCGCGCGTTGGCCGAGCCAGCCGAGCCAGCCTGTGCCGCGGGGGCCGAGCCGACGTCCACGCCCGCATTGGCCGAGCCGGCGTCCACGCCTTCCTCATCAGGCCGGTCGCCTGGCACGACTGGCTCTGTGTCTGGGGAGCGGTCTGCGTCATCATCGCCATCTTCATCGACTCCGTCTCCGCCGCCACCTCCGCCGCCTACCGCTATTCTGCGTCCTCATACGGGCAGTTAGAGTGGTATTGTTCGGCCGAAGGAGCGCATTGATGGCATGGTTGCGTGGATTGCGGCGTGTATGGCACAGACAGATGCTGACCTCACTGCTGAGCCTCGACATTTTCAGGCGGCTCTTCGGATTCCTCATTGGCGCAGTGCCATGGAGCAGGAGTTTCAGGCACTACAGAGGAACGATACTTGGCGCTTGGTTCCTCATGTGTATGGTGTCAACATCATTGACTCCAAGTGGGTGTTTAAGGTAAAGAAGTATGATGATGGTTCTATTGAGCGATACAAGGCACGGTTGGTGGCCAAATGGTTTAAACAACAGTATGGTCTTGATTATGAGGATACCTTCAGTCCAGTTGTCAAACCTACCACCATTCGTCTGCTTCTGTTCTTGGCTGTTGCCAAAGGGTGGTCTCTGCGTCAGCTTGATGTTCAGAATGCTTTTCTCCATGGGGTCTTGGAGGAAGAGGTTTACATGCGACAACCTCCAGGTTTTGTTGATTCTGCTCATCCACATCATTTGTGTCGTCTTGTTAAGGCGCTTTATGGACTTAAGCAGGCTCCTCGTGCATGGCATGCCTGACTTGGCTCGGTTCTTCCGCGCCTTGGATTTGCTCCGTCCACTGCTGACACGTCTCTGTTCCTGTTCCATCGTTCTGAGGTTACTATGTACCTGCTGGTCTATGTTGATGACATTATTCTTATCAGCTCCTCAGTGACTGCCGCTGATCGTCTGTTGTCTGCTCTGAGTGGTCATTTTGCTGTCAAGGATCTGGGTGCTCTCCATTGCTTCCTTGATCTGGAGGTTTCACGGTCCCTTGCTGGCCTGACTCTCACTCAGCATAAGTATTCCTTGGACTTGCTGCGACGTGCTGGTATGTTGCAATGCAAGCATGCTACCACCCCTATGTCTGCGACTGATCGGTTATCAGCCTTGGATGGTGCCTTGCTTCCTTCAGATGATGCTACAGAGTACCGCAATATTGTTGGTGGCTTGCAGCACTTAACTATCACACGGCCGGACATCTCCTATGCAGTAAACCGTGTGTGCTAGTATCTTCATGCTCCTCGGACTTCACACTGGTCAGCTGTGAAGCGTATACTGCGTTATCTCTCTCATACTATCTCCTATGGCTTGCATCTTCGGTCTACCTCCTCGAGTGCTCTCTCGGCGTTCTCTGATGCAGATTAGGCTGGGAGCCTGGATGACCGGCGATCAACGGGGGGCTATGATGTCTTCTTTGGTTGCAACTTGATCGCCTGGAGTGTGTGCAAGCAGGCCACAATATCTCGGAGTAGCACTGAAGCAGAGTACAAGGCGGTTGCCAATGCCACGGCTGAGCTCATTTGGATACAGTCTCTGTTGAGAGAGTTGGGAGTCTCTCAAGAGCATCCACCGGTTCTTTGGTGTGATAATATTGGTGCGACGTATCTTTCATCTAATCCAGTTTTTCATGCTCGTACCAAACACATCGAAGTTGACTATCACTTTGTGAGGAAACATGTTGCACAGAAACTTCTTCATATCAAGTTCATCTCCTCCAAAGATCAACTTGCTGACATCTTCACGAAGCTACTTCCACAACCTCAGTTTGAAGGTTGTAGGCGCAATCTTAACTTGCTTTGTACTTCAGGCCACAGTTAAGATTGAGGAAGGGTGTTAGATAATGTTTTATACGTAGCTTCTGTGTATACCCTGTATCTTGTATTTGTACACTTTGTGTACCCTTATACTATATATATGAGATAGCCACACCCGTATTGGGTGTCGTGCAGTTTCCCAAACCCTAGCTTTTACACACTGCTTTGCACTACCCACAGTACACAAGTTTGCAAGATTTTTTTTTTTCGTTCTGAGAATCAAGAGCTTCGTTAGCCTCAAGTAAGATTACAATCAGATTGCACCACCCACATTACACAAGTTGGCACTTGGCCTTGGCCATACACTCTTCATTATTCTAGTGATGCCTCCTTGGCGCAATAATGTGCTGTTGATTTGGCCTTCCTTGGTACACCAAGGAGACTCCCAAGGAACTAAAACCTTACTAAGCGCTGAATCTCGCGAAGGATGAACCCTACTGATCTCCGCGTGGTGATCATCCCTGTTCTTCCACAGGTTCACACATCTCAGAATCAGTTTCAACTATCAAACTGCAAGCCCTCGGGCGGGTACAGAAGTGGCGCAGCAACTGCTTCAGCATGAAGCGCCTCAGCCAAATACCATCTCCAACTTACCCCAGGAGCAGCTCATAGAGTAATTGACTTCACCGGGACCTCCCTCCCAGCCATGCTTAACCAGTCCGCATAATAATTATACATAGATCATAGGTACCTGGCTACGATGGCTGTAACCTGAAGCAACCAAAACCTTCGTCCTAAACAGTTATTTTACCAGCATTTTAGACTATGCACGAGAACAGAGCTACAGCAAAGCAGTAGCAAGTGATGAACTACAGGGTTGCCAAGCAAAATGTCAAAACGTGAGCTACACATAAACTGATCACGCTATAAACACTACGAGTAAGCCAGTTATTTTCTCCTACGTTTGGCAATCGTGGGCAGACCACTGCCAGCATTGCGTCGCTTCGATGAAGATGCACCCCTGGCGTCCATACTAGCATCCTCTGCACACTCTCCAGTCGGCGTCGACAAGCCTATACTTTTACCACCACCTGAAACCCCCGCGATATCCTCACAGGCATCGCTTGTTCCACCCACCGTTTCCCCGCCAGATCGATCAACCGCTGTATCTTGTTCATCCTCCTCCGCACAGAATCCACCTCCAGTGAAAAGGTATTCTTTTGGTGCAGAATCAGTCTGGTCATCATATAGCTCAAAGCCCAAGGGATCTTCGCTCACATCTTCAGCACTGCCTGGGTCAACATGCATCTGGTCGCTGTTCAGTTCACTTGTATCCTGATGGAGCAGATTGGATTGCGTGTCTTGTCCAGCCGTGTCAATTTCAGTGCCAATTTGGCTAGGGTCATCTTCATCGACTTGATGCAAGGGGACAGTATTGTCATCAGCTTCGTGGTCATCTTCCATGTACGTTACTTGTTTCCTCTTCCGGTTTGACTGCAGTAACAACAGCAGCAACATCCAAATATAGTAAGGTTCATTTCAAGTGCAAACACAAGAAAACCATCCAAAGGTTCGCACATGATTCCGTTTCCGTTCACAATGAAGCACAAATTTGTGATTGCAGGCAGGGCTAAGAAGGTAATGTATGGATGAACTTTTCAGGTCCACAGGGCAGTAGTACTTGACTAGAACCGTGAGATAAGCACAAACAATAAAAAGGGCACGTAAAAGGAGAGGAACTTACCCTACGTACTGTCATTCCTTCTGATTTGTATTTGTCGGAGTGCCTTTTATGCGAGTCCTCATCCGCGGACAAATTAGACATTTGAACTTCCAAATCTTCCTCATCTCTAGTAGTCTCTTGTCGAACATTCATCTTTTTTCGACCTCTCCCTCTAGAACGAACTGAGGGGCTTGCGGCCTTCTTCTTACTGGCATTTCTCTGTTCTTTCGCAAGTTCATCCGCATCTGCAAAGCTATTAGGATCACCAATTTTGTCATCTTCTTGACTTCCCATGTTTCTAGGTTCAGCACTGGTGTTCCTTTTCCCTCTCGGTTTAGCACGGCTAGAGTGGCCTGCCTCTTTCTTCTTGGGTGCATCACTAGTACTGGGACTATCCTCATTGAGTTCATCCATTTCTGAGAAAGTTTTCCCTGTAATACCCTTGATAGCTTTCTGAATCCTTTTGCTACGTATTTTTGCAAATCTCTCATTGAATGAATAAAATGCCTCCATGCGCAGCTGAGTCTACATTTAAGAAAAAGCACTCCACGTCATTATGCAATGGTTTCAAATAACCAATATTGTTTGTTCGATCACCATAATTTCCCAGTTAAATCATCGTCCTTGCAGCAAAATAAAATCCACGCACCAAGACCACAAGTCCACAACTACTGGTGTATTGAAAGCAGACATCATACCCCAAATGATGTAAGACAAATGGCACTAAAGTCCCGCAGACTTCCATTCTAAACTGACAGATTTTTAATGGTAGTATTGCACAATATGGTCAAACCAGCAGCAGATCCAGAAATATCACACAAAGGGGAGAAATTCTGACATATTAATACTAGATGTTTACTATTTTGGATTATATATGTTTCTGAAACGACCAAACCAGAGAGCAAATAGTTATGAAATCAATATTTGGCATAAATCTCCCATAACCAACATCGAAGTATCCTAGAATACAGGAAGCAGCAGTTGATGATATTCTTGAGACCGACAACAAACCTCATGCTTATTATACTCTTTCAAAACAGGAAGCAGCAGTTCGTCAGCTTTCTCCTTGTTCCAGCCAAACCTTTCCCAACATAACCTAAAGAAAGTTGACATTACAGTTTCTGTTAGTGCACCGATGGTATTTAAGAGAAAAAAGGAGGAATTGCATTACATTACTGCTGCGTTCTTTTCAAGGACAGACTTTCGAGAGAGTTCTTCCATAAATTTGAAAAACAAATTTGAGGGAAGAGGGGGGGGGGGGGGGGGGGGAGGGGGGCGATTGACAGGAGGAATAGAGGATACATTTGATCGCTTGAATGTATCCATAGGGAAGTTTTGTTCTCTTCAAGACAACTTACTTGCGTAGCAAGCTTAAGTCTGGTCTTCCCCAGGAAAAACGTTCTGTTGAATCATCCACTTGGGGAGAAATGTATGCACTGATGACTGTCTCACTAGGAAAAGTGGAAGGAATATGCCAGTTCTTGCTCACGTTCCTCTGATAAATACAGAAATAATAACAGGTCTATAAGAAATACTCATAATAAACAAATACAGAAGGAATATTCACCAAGCAACTGAATCAGTTCCAACAGCTATCTCGTAACTAGAACATACTTACATGGTTACTCATAAATACTTCCTTGATATGTTGGGTCTCATTAGAAGATTGGTTATTATCAGAACCTTCAACACATTCAGGTTCCTGGCTATTTCCTTTTTCACACGATTCATTTCCACCAGATTTCCTTCTCTTTGAGCTGCCACTGGTTTCCACATCAAATTTCCCCAATATCGCTGGATCTGGTGATTCAATCCATTCTCTGAACTGCTGGAGGCCATCTTCCTCAGGAAATGCATGTACAACTTCAATAGCATTCACAATGCCAATACCACTGCACTTACAGTATATAAAAGCATAAGCGGGACCAAACAAAAAAATGATTAGATAAGAATTGTTGCATCACAGCTTTTTCGACACTTTTGTTGCATCACAGCTAGTGTACCTAGAAGATGGTGAGTGTTATATAAAGAATTGAAGAAGGCGATTCAGTACAATGATTGCTACAGGATTTCTTATTCATCATACGCTACTAAATAAGTTTATTTTTGCATACGTTTCAATGCAAAATAGCAACCTCTCAAACCAAGCCTTGTAATCTGTGCATTTCATTAGACAAGATTTCAAAATTGAACTAATAATAATACAAAACAAAATAACAACAGCCCTTTCCTACAAAACAGAACTTGCATTCGATTTGTGGAACAGCAAATTTGATACAATCTTACTACGAAAGAACAGTGCAACAACTCAATGAGAAAATTTAGTTTTTGTATACTTTGTTACAAATGCAATAGCTCGCAAATTGTAAGCACGCAAATCACCACTAAGTTATATACTTTCATAACGCTTTTCACGAATTTAATAAAATGTGAGATATTCTTGCCAGCTATTACCTAATTCCTTCAGTGTAGTCGCTCCCCAGAAGCAGAGCCATACGAATTAACTGTTCCCTTGTTAGTCCAAGCTCCGACTCGATGTCCTGAAAAAGAAATACAATAAGAACTGAAAAGCATGATCCAGCTCAGATAAGCAGACTTCCCTTATGGCTGTAGATGGAAAAGCAACGAAAGTTGAAGGGGAAATAGAGAGTAGAAAGAGGATAGACCATTAGACCTTCATAAGGTATGTTTCCACATACTTCCTATCATCAAATATATTTTTATAAACATTCCTTGCCCCAAACAGGAAGACATCTGAATCATCAGTAACAACTCCATCAACAAGGTTGTTAATCTCCATGTAAGCACACTGAGCTTCAGCTTCCATTGGTGCAATTATATACGGTAAGCCGAACATTTGGAGCAATTCCTGTATCACCCAAAGATGTAGCTTAATACTTTTGTAATACTAAACAAAATCATTTTACTGGACCTCAGTTCAGAGATGACAAAGCTCTGCCCAAAAAATGTTAGCTAACTGAAAGGAGTCAGGTAGATTGCAACAAACCTGGCATTCAGCAAACATCTCACTGCTGACAGACTCTGCATGGCTTTCAAGTTTTCGCCTTTCATTTCCGAGATCTAACTGTTCTTGTCTAAGAAAAGATATTTCCTTCTCCAGATTATTTTCTGATATAATATGGCTATCATAATTCTCATTTAATTGTGTACTATTGATCTCAGAAGTGGTAATGTTCATATCTTCCTGAATAACATTTTCCTTTTGTACGGCATCGCCGGCTACCGATTCATCCATCAAAGGATCCTTCTGGGCCGCCATGGAGATTTCTCCAATATAAGGATCATTTTTGTTGCATTCTGATTTATGAGAATTTGAAGTATTTTGCTTGATAACTTCCTCTTTAGGGCATTCATGAATGCTGGTTGCAGACACGATTGCATCGTTGTCCTGAACCTTTGGGCTGCAAGATGGCCTTGCAGTAAGAGTACTTGTGGATACATTATACACTGGAGAAGACCCCTGCGAATAATCTGTGTTTGAACCAGCTCGTCCATCATTACTCCCCAGTTGAGCTTGTTTTTCATTTTCTTTTCTTTCAGCTTCAAGCACTTCAGGATCATGCATAACACCATCCTCACCAGAACTGTTTTTTATTCCCATTTCTTTAATTGTTTCTTCAACAAAAGAAGCTTCAGAATGGGAATAAGGTGTGGCAGGAGCTTCAGCTGGTTTGGGAACATCATCATGAGACTGCAAAGATTTATCTTCAATAGATGTTTTCAAATCTTCAGGGATTCCATTTTCAAATTCCTGCTTCTCCGAATCCTCTAAACTTCTCTTTATTGCTTCCTGTATGAGAGCCTCTTCTTCTATATCCCCTTTTGGTAATTTACACTGATTGTATTCACTAGAAGGTACTTCAGGAACATCACAGACACCTTCCTCCCATTCCACCTCATCGTCAGTACAACAGTTATCAGGAGGTGATGATTGATAATCCTTCTCATCGACCTTCATAGGAAGTGTTTCTTCTTCTATGATACCTTCTTCCCAAATACCCTCGGAGTTGTCAGATTCTTCTGTATTTTTAGCCAAACGATCATCATCAGCAAATAACTTGGATGAAGTTCCAGAAACTAAATGCAAAAACAGCTTGTCATCGTTGTCCTTTACTCCAATTTGATCATCCACAAAAGATATCTCTATTGTCTCTTTGCTTCCATGGCATGAACCCTCAGAAATATCATCAGATCCTCCTACAAGTGACGACGTGTGATGGTTGTCACCGATAGCTTCAGCAAAATCTTCACTGAGACGAACAGAGCTTTGCAGCCCATCATTTTCAAAAAGATGTTCCGGAAAATCTGGAGGTTCTTCATTGCTAGCTGATCCTTTGCCAATGTTGGCCTGTCCCATGCTTTTTGCCTGCTCATGCTCTTTGATAAAATCCAAATTCCTTTGAATATCACGAGTCATACGAATTCCCATTCCTCTGACCCTACTTACTCTAACCCTTCCTCTCTCATCACGATATGTCTCAACATCAGGCCCAAAACCCGTCGAAGGCTCACCGCTGTGAGGTTTAATCGATCTAGAACTACTTGAGGGACTGGATTTGAAGATAGCAGAACTAATTTCCCTTTTTGATTTACTGCTATCAACAATCTGCTCCTCTACACCTCTTTGTGCCAACGTCCTGATCCAGGAAAGTATAATCAGATAAGTAATGCAGCACGGAAATACCACAGACAAATATCAGTGAAGATTCAAAATTTTAAGAAGGGCAATCCCTAAATGTGGTACCCACATTCACAGACATAAATACATCACTTACTGTTTATCACCAGTGAATGATGATGAGAAAATGAACTCTCTGTTAGCTTCCGATGCTATTTTCGATGTCTGGATGCCCCCAACATCCTTACCTGCAGCACCCTTCCGAACTTCTTCTATCTCTCGACGAAAAGCAACCGTTTTCAGATAGGACTGTATTTGAAGCTCTGAAAATTTCGCAGGCTCCTGAAACGAGACAATGCATTGTAAGACCATATATGCAAACCCGACCCTTTCATTTATCGTTACTGAAACTGACACAGGTTCTCAAAAATCCTATTAGTAAAAGCGGAAGGGCTGATTGCTGCCCAAAATAATTAGTTCACTGAAGAAGATAAAAAATCCTAGAATTACGGCACACTAGATTTGTAATGTAGCAACGGTGCAACACTAATGATATATTTATCCATGTAGATACCTTCTTTATTTTCTGGTACTTCTGCCTGTTTTCAGCCATCACCCTCTCCCTCATCTAAAGCAAACACAAAAGATAAAGTAAGATATATTCCTCATTAGTCTGTGATCATATGCATATACAGTTGAAGGTAGTACAAAGGACGAACATACGAAACACTAGTTTGGCCGCATTACCTGAACAAGTAGATCTAGCTGCATTGATGGAGGGAGAGAAGCTAACACAGCAGGATCAATGTCACCAGTTGTCATAGGCTGCAATTGCATCACAAAATTCAATATATTCAAACAGACTAACAAATAAAACAATCAATCATTGTCCCATGAGAATATAAAGGAACTCTTTCATGAAGAAGAAAGCCAATAAATGGAGACTTCGTTGACTTAGACATGACTTACAAATATCATCTCTTCATCATCATCGTTCTCATCTTCGTCAATGCCAGTTCCTTCTTGTAATGGAAAACTCGCAGGATTGTTTTCCCCTTTACCAGTCAAACCTGCCTCATCCTCTGCAGCAAGTGACGCTGCCAGCCTTAACACATGCAATGAAAGTATCAACTTACTGACCTTAACCAGCAAGAAAACATGTGAAAATTACAGAAAGACACACACAGTTCATCCAATTTTTCCTGGTTGATTGGTGCAGCTGTCCCTTTGCTGTTCTCGCCTTCGTCATTTCGGTTTTGATCTCCACCTGTTTTCTCAGTTTCTTCTCCTCTACTGCTCTCAACTTGCTTGCCCTTAGCATCATGCTTAGCCCTGTCACTTTTGATTTGAGCTGCCAATTCTTCAAGCCTACTTGCCTTGAGCTGATAACCACAGGTTCAAAACCATCAATATATTGGTATTGTCTTACTTCAGAAACGTACAAGACTGGTACACCTAAAAGATGTCATATCACTTGCTAACAGATTTTCCTTTTTAGTAAAAGGGGTCATTTCTAACTTGCTAACAGAATGGCCATTGAAAGCAAGAATTATTAGAAAAAGCATGCGTTTTAGGAAGAAAATGTGCATTCATGGTGGATAGATTATTTGGGAAGAGAAACTAGAAGGGTTAAACTAGATTCTTCCTCCAAGGTACAATTTATCCTCACCAATAAACTGTTTGGCCCAAAAAATTCCCACTATGCCGAGCACACTTTGAAGATAAGTGCTTTACATATATTCTTATAATATGATTGGTTTTGGAAGTAATATAGGGAAAATATTTGGTGAGATAAATTTACCCCTTTAACTCCCGGCAAATGCTGAAATAATAAATTGTTTCTTTTCTAACGGGGTAAAACCCGGATTCCATTATCAGATAACCGAAGTTAACCATGTCTATAAAAAAGTTGAATGGCTTATGTTAGCCTATAGGCAATGGAACATCTTCAAGTTCACATGATTAGAGCGTACAGGTTCTCTTGATATTAAGATCGAAACAGTGTCAACTATGCAAAGAATGAGTACATGTACTGCATAATTGGACAGACAGCGTATTTTCCATCTAAATGTAGCATCCCCATTCACCAGAGTCATCAAACAAACAGTGGGAGGGGGGAGGTGACTTACATGGGAGATTAGGAGCTTCTCGGCGGTCTTGCGGACCTTGGCCTGCGCGGCGTCGCGGTTTCGGCGGCGGGCGGCGAGGGTGCGCCGCTTGAGGGCCGGCGTGGCGCCGTCGAAGACGAAGACCGGGCGGGCCCGGAGGAAGAGGAGCTTGCAGATGCGGCGGAGGAAGCCGAGGATGTGGGCGTCGCGGACCATGTCGCCCTTGTCGTCCCGCATCGCCCGCATGAACTGCACCATCCAGATGCTGGCGTCCACCGCCAGCCGCTTCCCCGCCAGGGTCTCCACCGACACGCGCCGCCCCACCGGGGCCAGCAGCCCCCACAGCCCGTGCACGCCCATCCCCCGGCCCCCCCGCGGCGGCGGACGAAGCAGGCGACGGCTCGGCCGCGGCGGTCAGCGGGGCGCCCAGGAGGCCGAAGGGGAAGCTCGAATGAGAATCGGGAGGCGGAAGTCAGGCCCTCGCCATCAGCGAGCCGGGAACTGGGAGGGAGGCCGTCGAGGTGTAAGGAGAGAGAGGTCAAAGGCAGTTTGCGCTATTGCGCTTTGGGCCGGCAGTGTGCAGGCTCTGTTGGCCCAATTTGGCGCGTTCCGTTTTCCGTATTCCGGGGAAAACGAATCAAGGGTATTCTTTGCAAAAGTCACTCCCTCATAACAACAGTAGAGTTTTGGTGCAATTTCTCCCACACGCGGGAGGCACGGATGATTTGTTTGTGCTTTTCTCATAGACTAGTAATCGTGCACGTGCAAGGCACGTCTCGATAAATGCATATGCGAGTACAAATAAAGAATATGTAATGATACCAAAACAGTGGCTTGTCTATTCTAAACAATTGTTTTATTTTTTTTACCACCAAAATGACAAGGATATATACGTAATAAAAATAAAAGAGTTAATGAGTTTGAATTCATGTACATGTTTATTTTAATTTTACATTATTCTACGTTCTCATTATTTATTTTCTTAAAATAAATAAATGGTATATGAACACGTAAAAACATTGTAAGATTTTGCCTAGTATAAGCACTGATGATGACTTTGTCAATCTCAATATGCTATGTCAGCCCAATCTCTCGGTGATGCTCATAGAGATATGGTGTGCGTGTGTGTGTTTATAGTGGCGAGTGTATGCTCGTGTACATGAGCGACTTCGATTATACTGTGTTCAAAAAAAAGTTTAGCCTAGTACAACTAAAAAAATAAAAAAGATTCACATGTACCACGTTGGCCTAGCCAGGCCGATAACACCCACACCCATCTCTCTTGATCTTTCTTCACCAGATTCTTTTTCCTCTGTCTCTCGCCCTCTCTCATATGGATGCCCATGTCTTCCGCACTTAAATCCGATTACCGCCAGACGCAATACTCATCGCCCGCCTCCTCGATTACCACATGCGCCACCCTCCAATGCAACGCCTTCCTTCCCAGGCTGTACGCTATGGGATTACCACATGCACCACCCACTAAGCATATGTCGGCGAGAAGCTGCTGCTCGCCCTTCGGTCATTTGCTCAGGCCCAACGCCCCCCACCCGAGAACTTGCACGACGACTGAGGGTCATGCGACCTCTCGGCGTGAAACCAGGTTTTGTTCAGAAAGTGAGTTAGCATTTTGAATATAAGGTTGTCAAAGGTTGCACGAACTATTTGCCCCTCTTACACCACCCCATCCGGAGGCCGATCACATCGCCATAGAGGAGTACCTCCAGTTCGCTCCTTCGGTACGGGGATTGGGTGAGCCACCATGGGATTATGCATCAGAGAGCAAGGGCCTTGAAGATTGCAAATCATACAAGTTAGATAAGGAGAAAGTAATCCTTGTAGCAGAATTTTTGCCTGCCTTTTATGTGTGTTTGTTGTTTCTGCGCCATGTGTACTTGAGATCAGCAATGAAGATGGCAATATTTTGCAAGCGTGGTTGTGGATGATAGACCGAAGCCTATGAAAAGAAATGCCAGTAAAATACCATTATTTTGTTGATGAATGATAAAACATTTTCTCACTCTGTAATGTGCATTGAAAATACCAGGGATTCTGCTCGTACTTGCAATGTGCGTGAAGTGTACTGTAGATAGTCAGTGGAATATGACAAAAGGCAGTTTCCCCAGTTTGTCATTTCACTCTGACATAAAGTAGTTTGACCAGCATGGCATTACCACTCAAATAATAAGAGCACAAGGTTAAACTTGTTTTCAGAGAAAAGAGAAAGCTTTAGTGCAATACACTGTCAAACAGAATACAATCTCCAAAGGCAAGCCACCTGGTGCAATCAAGGATGTCATCCAACCAGAAACCAGTGGCATCTACAAAGCTAGATTATTCCTAGCTCCAAAATGTACAACAAAGTTCTATTCAGGAAGAACATAGGCTTTGCATTGGTTCACGTTGCCCTCACCAGGAGAGCCCGACTATAATACAGATCATACTGTACAGGAGTGACCACTGCATCATTTATCCTAAAAATATATTCCTGCAAATCCATGGCTCACACACGCCAAGGTACCTGAAGACCACCCAGTCCAAGATCAGCGAGTCTGCAATTTGCAAAAAACATCTAGAAGTACTATCATGTTAAATAATTGAATGAAAAACGAATACAATGATTTGTCATAATCCAAATTGAAATGGTGATCAGCATACCTATGCACATTAACAGTAGGGTGTCATGAAACAAAGAAAATCATGCTCGTATAAATGGAACAAATTCACTGTTGCACTTTTTACATTTAGCATAACAAAATATCCAATTGCCTCCGGAGAAGCAATTTTTTTTCATGTTTTCACGCAGCTAATTTAGATACAGCACATTCTGCGCTTAATGTTTCTATTATTTTGTCCAGCTTATATTTCCACCAACTTTGTTTCCTCACCAGCAGGCAACATTTGAAAATCCATGCATCAAGGAGCAAACAATCCACTACCATCAGAAAGAAAACAAAGGGAAAATAATATAAACTCTGATTATTCAGAAAAACAAGGAACTACGAAAATATTTGTCCTTATACTGGCAGGAACAAGCATACTTGCAGAGTAGCACAAAAGCAATAAAGCTAACAAATACCCACACTCTCCTTTGCAGAGCAAGTCTTAAACTAAGATCATCCAACTTTTTCTCACGCTTATTATTCTTCACCTCCCAAGGTACACCAGATTCATTTGCACTCCAAAGAAGCAATCCAGCATAAGAATACTCCTGATGCACACTGATAAAGCAAAGATAACATTAGTAAGCATGAATTGTAATATTGACAGAAGAGATCAGAGATAACATTACAATTTCCAAGAAGGTAGCATGCTACAAGGTTGCTGATGTCCACACAGAGTCTGACAAGATTTTGGCCCGGACGGCGATGCGCAAAGGTGATAGCCTAAAAACCCTACTTTGTCAATCTTCCTGAATTTCTTGCACCTGCACACACATCCAAACAACTCCACATGAGAACTCCATCCCAGCGGCGAGCCAGAGGTAGCATGACAATGATGATGGCATGGTGGTAGACGTCGAGCAGGTGAGTGGGCGAGGATTGGAGGATGAGCAGCCTGTCACCAACCTCGGAGATCTTGGAGAGGTAACGCACGTTCACCAAGAAGAAGACCCGCCCCGGCCACTGCCATCACCTAAGCAGATGTTGGGGGCCCGGTGTACTCCCACGAGCCCAGGGTGGCGTCACCTGGAGGCGGTGTTGATGGTTCAAGATACCCGTTGCACATGAGAAGTCTCTAGAGACAGGAACTGCATCAAAATAGTTTATTATGTATGTGAATTAAATACTATATTCATAATAGCAACTTTGAGCTGATCCAACCGAATGACTTCCATGATCTCTTCCCTGCTGTAATGACTTTCTATATATAATAAACAATCTCAGTACATGTTAACACATACACGGGCAGCAAATAAAATGAGAAAATAACCGAACAGTGGATGAGAAATTTTAATTTTCGAAATGTCTGAAAGAAAGGACACGCCACGAATATGCATGGCCCAGTAAAACTACCTAAATTAGCCTAACAGGAGACGAAACTGAAAAATGCTCAATGTAAACTTGAACTGACTTAGATTTTATTGGACCAAAGATGACACAGATTCATATAAGCGTCTAGTAAATGCACACAGAAAAGGGGATAATCTGAAACTAACAGTAAAAAGTTAGTACATGCGAATTGTAAACACTTGAAACAGGACATTGGGCTGTCAACGAAGAACTACGTAATAGGTAAATGTTTTCTGCCCCAGTACTGAAACATTGATAAGGAAACAATAGTAAAAATAGAGTAACACCAAACCATCATTGAATCTTAACCAAAAAAATCAAGCCTGGTTCAAACTGTTAGTGTAATCCTTATTGTAATCGAGACACTGTATAGACCATGCTCGTGTGTAGTAGCCATGGGGAGTTGACAGTAGGCTGCTGTGTGTGTCCCTCACTGTAGCGACGTGTGTGTGTGCCGTGTATGTTGAGTCGTTGAGACATGGCTACAGGGCGTACATGTGTGTGTGTGTGACTGCACACAAAAGAGAAGGAGCCGGCTATGTTATTGGCCAAAGCAAAAGAGAGAAGGCATTCGTTGTCTGAAGAGAAAACGGAACCTGTCTCATCTGTAGTTTTTCTCTGGCTGTGCATTTCGTCGAACACCTTCTGGGCGTAGTGAGATCGACCAAAACAGATCGTGAACTGGTGTACCAACACAAACCAAAGACATGTCAAAACCTGGGCATTGAGAGAGACAAGAGGGGAAGCAAGAAGGATTGGTTGAGAGAGAGAGGAGAAAGAAGGATCTGGAGAATCTCATCTTGGCATCATCGGCTGCGCTGGACGTTGCTTACCCACGTTTCACTCCCCAGCCGTGCCCGTGGTCTGACCGCTCCTCCAGCCGCTTGTACCGGCTGCTGCGCCATTCTCGTCGTGGCCACGCATCGGTCGAGCCGCCGCCAGCCGGCGTCCCCGCCATTGCACTGAATCGCCGGATGCGCGGAAGAGGGGAACGGGATGAGGAACTGGGCGAGGCGGCGGAAGTGTTGCATTCACCCCTGCAATGACATTAAAAATGGAGGAGCAGAGCCACGCGTGGGCAGTGGCGGGCGGCACGGTTGTCTCTTGTGCGGAGGAAACTCGCGAGGAAGGAGGCAGGATTTAGATCGGCGGTTTTGTCTCCCGTGATTAGAGGAGACGAGGATATGTGCGTTGTATTTGTGCCGTGAAAAATTATCGAAAAAGGCTTGCGCCCCGTTTTATATATAAAGCAACAACCAACGACAATCTGATACAAACACATGCCACCTCAACTCACGCACACACCCAAGGCTGGATACATAGGCGTTAGGCGCAGCAACACCACACCCCGCCACTACAAGAGCTACAGGGATCCTCAACCGTGAACATGCCACCGCGAAGAGATGAAGCTGCAGACGATGAACCGTGAGCTCTAAGGCGGCGCCTTCAGGAAGGTTACGACACCAGAGTGCCGCCACCGCCCGAACCGAGGGTCAGGGTTTCCCCTGGAGCAACACGACGGACAATGAGGACCGCCACGGCGCCTTCAAGAAGGGGACGAACTCGCCACCGCCGGACTGCCCAAAGACAGAGCAGGTTTTCACCCCGGTCCACGCTCACTGCCCCTGGCATAGGTACGGAAGCCGCACCATGACCACCAATCGTCATCCCCCGGCCACCACGCCGCCCACACGACCATGGCCACCGGGCAGCACCTGAGCCACGGCCTCCGCCCGCGAGCACCGGGCTTCCACCACTAGAGCCGCCGCCCTGGCATCCAAGACCACCCTGAAGGAAATATGCCCTAGAGGCAATAATAAAGTTATTATTTTATTTCCTTATATCATGATAAATGTTTATTATTCATGCTAGAATTGTATTAACCGGAAACTTGATACATGTGTGTGAATACATAGACAAAATAGAGTGTCACTAGTATGCCTCTACTTGACTAGCTCGTTAATCAAAGATGGTTATGTTTCCTAACCATAGACATGAGTTGTCATTTGATTAACGGGATCACATCATTAGGAGAATGATGTGATTGACTTGACCCATTCCGTTAGCTTAGCACTTGATCGTTTAGTATGTTGCTATTGCTTTCTTCATGACTTATACATGTTCCTATGACTATGAGATTATCCAACTCCCGTTTACCGGAGGAACACTTTGTGTGCTACCAAACGTCATAACGTAACTGGGTGATTATAAAGGTGCTCTACAGGTGTCTCCGAAGGTACTTGTTGAGTTGGCGTATTTCGAGATTAGGATTTGTCACTCCGATTGTCGGAGAGGTATCTCTGGGCCCACTCGGTAATGCACATCACTATAAGCCTTGCAAGCATTGTAACTAATGAGTTGCGGGATGATGTATTACGGAACGAGTAAAGAGACTTGCCGGTAACGAGATTGAACTAGGTATTGAGATACCGATGATCGAATCTCGGGCAAGTAACATACCGATGACAAAGGGAACAACGTATGTTGTTATGCGGTTTGACCGATAAAGATCTTCATAGAATATGTGGGAGCCAATATGAGCATCCAGGTTCTGCTATTGGTTATTGACCGGAGACGTGTCTCGGTCATGTCTACATAGTTCTCGAACCCGTAGGGTCCGCACGCTTAAAGTTCGGTGACGATCGGTATTATGAGTTTATGTGATTTGATGATCGAAGTTTGTTCGGAGTCCCGGATGAGATCGGGGACATGACGAGGAGTCTTGAAATGGTCGAGAGGTAAAGATCGATATATTGGAAGGCTATATTCGGACATCGGAAAGGTTCCGAGTGATTCGGATATTTTTCGGAGTACCGGAGAGTTACGGGAATTCGTATTGGGCCTTAATGGGCCATACGGGAAAGGAGAGAAAGGCCTCAAGGGTGGCTGCGCCCCTTCCCCATGGGCTGGTCCGAATTGGACTAGGGAAAGGGGGCGCCCCCTTCCTTCCTTCTCCTTCTCCCTTCCCCTTTTCCTATTCCATGTGGGAGGTGGAATCCTACTAGGACTAGGGAGTCCTAGTAGGACTCCACACCTTGGGCGTGGCCTGTGAGGGCCGGCCTCCTCCCTCCATCCTTTATATACGTGGCCAGGGGGCACCCCATAGACACAACAATTGATCATTGATCTCTTAGCCGTGTGCGGTGCCCCCCTCCACCATAATCCACCTCGATCATATCGCAACGGTGCTTAGGCGAAGCCCTGCGTCGGTAGCATCATCATCACCGTCACCACGCCGTCGTGCTGACGAAACTCTCCTGTGAAGCTTTGCTGGATCGGAGCTCGCGGGACGTCATCGAATTGAACGTGTGCTGAACTCGGAGGTGCCGTGCGTTCGGTACTTGGATCGGTCGGATCGTGAAGACGTACGACTACATCAACCGCGTTGTGCTAACGCTTCCGCTTTCGGTCTACGAGGGTACGTGGACACACTCTCCCCTCTCGTTGCTATGCATCACCATGATCCTGTGTGTGCGTAGGAAATTTTTGAAATTACTACGTTCCCCAACAGTGGCATCCGAGCCAGGTTTTATGCGTAGATGTTATATGCACGAGTAGAACACAAGTGAGTTGTGGGCGATACAAGTCATACTGCTGACCAGCATGTCACACTTTGGTTCGGCGGTATTGTTGGATGAAGCGGCCCGGACCGACATTACGCGTATGCTTACGCGAGACTGGTTTTACCGCCGTGCTTTGCACACAGGTGACTAGCGGGTGTCAGTTTCTCCAACTTTAGTTGAACCGAGTGTGGCTACGCCCGGTCCTTGTGAAGGTTAAAATAGCACTAACTTGACGAACTATCGTTGTGGTTTTGATGTGTAGGTAAGAACGGTTCTTGCTCAGCCCGTAGCAGCCACGTAAAACTTGCAACAACAAAGTAGAGGACGTCTAACTTGTTTTTGCAGGGCATGTTGTGATGTGATATGGTCAAGACATGATGCTATATTTTATTGTATGAGATGATCATGTTTTGTAACTGAGTTATCGGCAACTGGCAGGAGCCATATGGTTGTCGCTTTATTGTATGCAATGCAATCACCCTGTAATTGCTTTACTTTATCACTAAGCGGTAGCGATAGTCGTAGAAGCAATAGTTGGCGAGACGACAACGATGCTACGATGGAGATCAAGGTGTCGCGCCAGTAACGATGGTGATCATGACGGTGCTTCGGAGATGGAGATCACAAGCACAAAGATGATGATGGCCATATCATATCACTTATATTGATTGCATGTGATGTTTATCCTTTATGCATCTTATTTTGCTTTGTTTGACGGTAGCATTATAAGATGATCTCTCACTAAATTTCAAGGTAAAAGTGTTCTCCCTGAGTATGCACCGTTGCCAAAGTTCGTCGTGCCGAGACACCACGTGATGATCGGGTGTGATAAGCTCAACGCTCATCTACAACGGGTGCAAGCCAGTTTTGCACACGCAGAATACTCGGGTTAAACTTGACGAGCCTAGCATATGCAGATATGGCCTCGGAACACTAAGACCGAAAGGTCGAGCGTGAATCATATAGTAGATATGATCAACATAGTGATATTCATCATTGAAAACTACTCCATTTCACGTGATGATCGGTTATGGTTTAGTTGATTTGGATCACGTGATCACTTAGATGATTAGAGAGATGTCTATCTAAGTGGGAGTTCTTGAGTAATATGATTAATTGAACTTTAATTTATCATGAACTTAGTCCTGGTAGTATTTGCAAATTATGTTGTAGATCAATAGCTCGTGTATAGCTCCACTGTTTTATTTTTGATATGTTCCTGGAGAAAACTAAGTTGAAAGATGATAGTAGCAATGATGCGGACTGGTTCCGTGATCTGAGGATTATCCTCATTGCTGCACAGAAGAATTATGTCCTTGATGCACCGCTAGGTGACAGACCTATTGCAGGAGCAGATGCAAACGTTATGAACGTTTAGCAAGCTCGATGTGATGACTACTTGATAGTTTAGTGCGCCATGATTTACGGCTTAGAATCGGGACTTCAAAAACGTTTTGAACGCCACGGAGCATATGAGATGTTCCAAAGAGATGAAATTGGTATTTCAGACTCATGCCCGTGTCGAGAGGTATGAGACCTCTGACAAGTACTTTGCCTACAAGATGGAGGAGAATAGCTCAATCAGTGAGCATGTGCTCAGAATGTCTGAGTACTACAGTTGCTTGAATCAAGTGGGAGTTGATCTTCCAGATAAGATAGTAATTGACAGAATTCTCTAGTCACTATCACCAAGTTACTGGAACTTCGTGATGAACTATAATATGCAAGGGATGACAAAAACGATTCCCGAGCACTTCGTGATGCTGAAATCAACGAAGGTAGAAATCAAGAAAGAGCATCAAGTGTTGATGGTTAACAAGACCACTAGTTTCAAGAAAAGGGCAAAGGAAAGAAGGGGAACTTCAAGAAGAATAGCAAGCAAGTTGCTACTCCCGGGAAGAAGTCCAAGTCTGGACCTAAGCCTGAAACTGAGTGCTTCTACTGCAAAGGGACTGGTCACTGGAAGCGGAACTGCCCCAAGTATTTGGCGGATAAGAAGGATGGCAAAGTGAACAAAAGTATATTTGATATACATGTTATTGATGTGTATTTTACTAGTGTTCATAGTAGCCCCTGGGTATTTGATACTGGTTCAGTTGCTAACATTAGTAACTCGAAACAGGAGTTGCAAAATGAACAGAGACTAGTTAATGACGAGGTGACGATGTGTGTTGGAAGTGATTCCAAGGTTGATAAGATCACCATCGCACACTCCCTCTACCTTCGGGATTAGTGTTGGACCTAAATAAATGTTATTTGGTATTTGCGTTGAGCATGAATATGATTGGATCATGTTTATTGCGATACGGTTATTCATTTAAGTCAGAGAATAATTGTTGTTCTGTTTAAATGAATAAAACCTTCTATGGTCATACACTCAATATAAATGGTTTATTGAATCTCGATCGTAGTGATACACATATTCATAATGTTGAAGCCAAAAGATACAGAGTTGATAATGATAGTGCAACTTATTTGTGGCACTGCCGTTTAGGTCATATTGGTGTTAAGCGCATGAAGAAACTCCATTCCGATGGACTTTTGGAATCACTTGATTATGAATCACTTGGTACTTGCGAACCATGCCTCATGGGCAAGATGACTAAAACGCCGTTCTCTGGAACTATGGAGCGAGCAACAGATTTGTTGGAAATCATACATACTGATGTATGTGGTCCAATGAATGTTGAGGCTCGCGGCGGGTATCGTTATTTTCTCACCTTCACAGATGATTTGAGCAGATATGGGTATATCTACTTAATGAAACATAAGTCTGAAACATTTGAAAAGTTCAAAGAATTTCAGAGTGAAGTGGAAAATCATCGTAACAAGAAAATAAAGTTTCTACGATCTGATCGTGGAGGAGAATATTTGAGTTACGAGTTTGGTGTACATTTGAAACAAAGCGGAATAGTTTCGCAACTCACGCCACCCGGAACACCACAGCGTAATGGTGTGTCCGAACGTCGTAATTGTACTTTACTAGATATGGTGCGATCTATGATGTCTCTTACTGATTTACCGCTATCGTTTTGGGGTTATGCTTTAGAGACGGCTGCATTCACGTTAAATAGGGCACCATCTAAATCCGTTGAGACGACTCCTTATGAACTGTGGTTTGGCAAGAAACCAAAGTTGTCGTTTCTTAAAGTTTGAGGCTGCGATGCTTATGTGAAAAAGCTTCAACCTGATAAGCTCGAACCCAAGTCGGAGAAATGTGTCTTCATAGGATACCCAAAAGAGACAGTTGGGTACACCTTCTATCATAGATCTGAAGGCAAGACTTTCGTTGCTAAGAATGGATCCTTTCTAGAGAAGGAGTTTCTCTCGAAAGAAGTGAGTGGGAGGAAAGTAGAACTTGATGAGGTAACTGTACCTGCTCCCTTATTGGAACGTAGTTCATCACAGAAACCGGTTCCTGTGACTTCTACACCAATTAGTGAGGAAGCTAATGATGATGATCATGAAACTTCAGATCAAGTTACTACCGAACCTCGTAGGTCAACCAGAGTAAGATCCGCCCAGAGTGGTACGGTAATCCTTTTCTGGAGGTCATGTTACTAGACCATGACGAACCTACGAACTATGAGGAAGCGATGATGATCCCAGATTCCGCGAAATGGCTTGAGGCCATGAAATCTGAGATGGGATCCATGTATGAGAACAAAGTATGGACTTTGTTTGATTTGCGCGATGATCGGCAAGTCATTGAGAATAAATGGATCTTCAAGAGGAAGACAGACGCTGATAGTAGTGTTTCTATCTACAAAGCTCAAATTGTCGCAAAAGGTTTTCGACAAGTTCAAGGTGTTGACTATGATGAGATTTTCTCACTCGTATCGATGCTTAAGTCTGTCCGAATCATGTTAGCAATTGCCGCATTTTATGAAATCTGGCAAATGGATGTCAAAACTATGTTTCTTTAATGGATTTATTAAAGAAGAGTTGTATATGATGCAACCAGAAGGTTTTGTCAATCCTAAAGGTGCTAACAAAGTGTGCAAGCTCCAGCGATCCATCTATGGACTGGTGCAAGCATCTCGGAGTTGGAATATATGCTTTGATAAGGTGATCAAAGCATATGGTTTTATACAGACTTATGGTGAAGCCTGTATTTACAAGAAAGTGAGTGGGAGCTCTGTAGCATTTCTGATATTATATGTGGATGACATATTGCTGATTGGAAATGATATAGAATTTCTGGATAGCATAGAAGGATACTTGAATAAGAATTTTTCAATAAAAGACCTCGGTGAAGCTGCTTAAGTATTGAGCATCAAGATCTATAGGGATAGATCGAGACGCTTAATAAGACTTTCACAAAGCACATACCTTGACAAAGTTTTGAAGGAGTTCAAAAAGTATCAGTCAAAGAAAGAGTTCTTGCCTGTATTCAAGGTATAAAGTTGAGTAAGACTCAAAGCAAGATCACGACAGAAGATAGAGAGAGAATGAAAGTCATTCCCTATGCCTCAGCCATAGGTTCTAGAAAGTATGCCATGCTATGTACCAGACCAGTTGTGTGCCTTGCTATGAGTTTAGCAAGGAGGTACGATAGTGATCTAGGGATAGATCACTGGATAGCAGTCAAAGTTATCCTTAGTTACCTAAGAGGACTAAGGAAATATTTCTCGGTTATGGAGGTGATAAAAGAGTTCGTCGTAAAAGGTTACGTCGATGCAAGCTTTTACACCGATCAGATGACTCAGAGTCTCAATCTGGATACATATTGAAAGTGGGAGCAATTAGCTAGAGTAGCTCCGTGCAGAGCATTGTAAACATAGAAATTTGCAAAATACATACGAATCTGAATGTGGCAGACCCGTTGACTAAACTTCTCTCACAAGCAAAACTTGATCACACCTTAGTACTCTTTGGGTGTTAAACACATGGCAATGTGAACTAGATTATTGACTCTAGTAAACCCTTTGAGTGTTGGTCACATAGCGATGTGAACTATGGGTGTTAATCACATGGTGATGTGAACTATTGGTGTTAAATCACATGGCGATGTGAACTAGATTATTAACTCTAGTGCAAGTGGGAGACTGAAGGAAATATGCCCTAGAGGCAATAATAAAGTTATTATTTTATTTCCTTATATCATGATAAATGTTTATTATTCATGCTAGAATTGTATTAACCGGAAACTTGATACATGTGTGTGAATACATAGACAAAATAGAGTGTCACTAGTATGCCTCTACTTGACTAGCTCGTTAATCAAAGATGGTTATGTTTCCTAACCATAGACATGAGTTGTCATTTGATTAACGGGATCACATCATTAGGAGAATGATGTGATTGACTTGACCCATTCCGTTAGCTTAGCACTTGATCGTTTAGTATGTTGCTATTGCTTTCTTCATGACTTATACATGTTCCTATGACTATGAGATTATCCAACTCCCGTTTACCGGAGGAACACTTTGTGTGCTACCAAATGTCACAACGTAACTGGGTGATTATAAAGGTGCTCTACAGGTGTCTCCGAAGGTACTTGTTGAGTTGGCGTATTTCGAGATTAGGATTTGTCACTCAGATTGTCGGAGAGGTATCTCTGGGCCCACTCGGTAATGCACATCACTATAAGCCTTGCAAGCATTGTAACTAATGAGTTAGTTGCGGGATGATGTATTACGGAACGAGTAAAGAGACTTGCCGGTAATGAGATTGAACTAGGTATTGAGATACCGACGATCGAATCTCGGGCAAGTAACATACCGATGACAAAGGGAACAACGTATGTTGTTATGCGGTTTGACCGATAAAGATCTTCGTAGAATATGTGGGAGCCAATATGAGCATCCAGGTTCCGCTATTGGTTATTGACCGGAGACGTGTCTCGGTCATGTCTACATAGTTCTCGAACCCGTAGGGTCCGCACGCTTAAAGTTCGGTGACGATCGGTATTATGAGTTTATGCGATTTGATGATCGAAGTTTGTTCGGAGTCCCGGATGAGATCAGGGACATGACGAGAAGTCTCGAAATGGTCGAGAGGTAAAGATCGATATATTGGAAGGCTATATTCGAACATCGGAAAGGTTCCGAGTGATTCGGGTATTTTTCGGAGTACCAGAGAGTTACGGGAATTCGTATTGGGCCTTAATGGGCCATACGGGAAAGGAGAGAAAGGCCTCAAGGGTGGCTGCGCCCCTTCCCCATGGACTGGTCCGAATTGGACTAGGGAAAGGGGGCGCCCCCTTCCTTCCTTCTCCTTCTCCCTTCCCCTTTTCCTATTCCATGTGGGAGGTGGAATCCTACTAGGACTAGGGAGTCCTAGTAGGACTCCACACCTTGGGCGTGGCCTGTGAGGGCCGGCCTCCTGCTCCCTCCATCCTTTATATATGTGGCCAGGGGGCACCCCATAGACACAACAATTGATCATTGATCTCTTAGCCGTGTGCGGTGCCCCCCTGCACCATAATCCACCTCGATCATATCGCAGCGGTGCTTAGGCGAAGCCCTGCGTCGGTAGCATCAGCATCACCGTCACCACGCCGTCGTGCTGACGAAACTCTCCTGTGAAGCTTTGCTGGATCGGAGCTCGCGGGACGTCATCGAATTGAACGTGTGCTGAACTCGGAGGTGCCGTGCGTTCGGTACTTGGATCGGTCGGATCGTGAAGACGTACGACTACATCAACCGCGTTGTGCTAATGCTTCCGCTTTCGGTCTACGAGGGTACGTGGACACACTCTCCCCTCTCGTTGCTATGCATCACCATGATCCTGTGTGTGCGTAGGAAATTTTTGAAATTACTACGTTCCCCAACACACCCCACCTCCTTCCACACGGACCACCGGACGCTGCTGTCCGAAAGGCGGGCCCTTTGGGCGAGAATGGGACCCAGCCGGCCGAAACAGGATAGAGGAAAGCCACCGGTGGCTGCCGGGCACGCCGCAGCCACCTCGCCATTTCTCGAACCGGGGCCAGGATGACGTCGCCACCCCTGGCAACAGCAAAAACCCGGAGGCACCCCTGCCAACCCCCGGAGCGCCCCTATCACCATGGCCAGCCAAAGACGAGGAGCGTCGAGCCACCGTGCTCCACCCTCCGTCCGCGCTTCCAACCGTAGCTCCAAGCACCCCAAGCATCAGGAGAGGGGGGCCGAACCGCCGCTACTGCGCCGCCACCCCAACCAGCCGACATGGCCCCGGTCGAGGCGGCCATCCGCAGCCCAAGCCTTCCGAGGCCCGCACCGCTGAGAAGCCAGATCTGGCCGAGCCGCCTCCAAAGTCGCAGCCGCCGTCCCCGACCACCAGCACGCGCCACCATCTCCCACCTCCACCAGGCAGGAAGGACCCGGCAAAGGTGGCCACCCGCCCACAGCGCCTCCCGCGGCCCTCGCCACCACAGGGCCAGATCCAGCCGAGGCGCCGCATCCAGACCCCGGGCACGCCCCGCCTCGTCGCAGCCCACCGCGCCCGTCGGAGAGCCCCACGCCACCCACAGAGCCGCCGCCGCGCCGCCGCGTCCCGCGCTTCGCAACGCCCTGATCCGACCGCGCCGGTCCGCGCCAGCCCCAGCCGCACAAGGGGGTGAGAATCCCCGCCGCCGCCGCCGCCGGCCGGGCTTCGCCCGGGCGCGCCCTCTGGCGGCGGCGGGAGGGGGGAGAGGGGAGGGGAGGTGGAGAGGCGCCAGTGGCTAGGGTTCCTCCCCTGCCGCCCGCGGGGGCGCCAGAGGAGGGAGAGGGAAGGAGGCCGTGAAAAATTTCGTTCGCTCGGGCAGAGTTTCATCCGCCAACAGTAATTGCTACATGCATTTGTGGCCTCAGATCAGATGTATCTAGACCATTAGATCTCATTAAGTGGAATAATCTGATGACACAAATTAGCCTGGGTACACGTAACAGGGTGGTTATAGGAAAGAAAATGTTCGTTTGTTTAATAGTAGTGTAGAATTAAAGATGGAGGAGCAGAGCCACGCGTGGGCAGCGGCGGGCGGCACAGTTGTCTCTTGTGGGGAGGAACTCGCGAGGAAGGAGGCAGGATTTAGATCGGCGGTTTTGTCTCCCGTGATTAGAGAAGATGAGGATATGTGCGTTGTATTTGTGCCGTGAAAAATTTCGTTCGCTCGGCAGAGTTTCGTCCGCCAACAGTAATTGCTACATGCATTTGTGGCCTCAGATCAGATGTATCTAGACCATTAGATCTCATTAAGTGGAATAATCTGACGACACAAATTAGCCTGGGTACACATAACAGGGTGGTTATAGGAAAGAAAATGTTCGTTTGTTTAATAGTATTGTAGAATTAAAGATGGAGGAGCAGAGCCACGCGTGGGCAGCGGCAGGCGGCACGGTTGTCTCTTGTGCGGAGGAACTCGCGAGGAAGGAGGCAGGATTTAGATTGGCGGTTTTGTCTCCCGTGATTAGAGGAGATGAGGATATGTGCGTTGTATTTGTGCCGTGAAAAATTTCGTTCGCTCGGCAGAGTTTCGTCCGCCAACAGTAATTGCTACATGCATTTGTGGCCTCAGATCAGATGTATC
Source organism: Thinopyrum elongatum (assembly GCA_011799875.1). Taxonomy (NCBI): domain Eukaryota; kingdom Viridiplantae; phylum Streptophyta; class Magnoliopsida; order Poales; family Poaceae; genus Thinopyrum; species Thinopyrum elongatum. The sequence goes on from CM022300.1 coordinate 496,415,018, forward strand.
TAGACCATTAGATCTCATTAAGTGGAATAATTTGACGACACAAATTAACGTGGGTACACGTAACAGGGTGGTTGTAGGAAAGAAAATGTTCGTTTGTTTAATAGTAGTGTAGATTCATTTTTTAAAACGTTTAATCTTTTTAACTGTGTGTCCAAATCATGAATCATTTCCATCATTGCATTTCTCGCATCGAGATCTTAAAAACCAAAAACAAGAATGAAGACCAAATAAAATAGAAACAAAAAAAAACTAAAAATAATAATTAAACAAATACCAAAAAAGTAAAAAAAATCAAAAAACATAAATAAAAAATTAAGAAGACAAGGAAAGGAATCCAAAAACTGAAAACAACAAAAACTGAGAAAAAACATAAACAAAAAATGAGGAACAGAAAACCAAAAACCAAAAAAACCACGGAAGCACAACCACGCTTCACTTTTTGGGGAAGCACATACATGCTTTATTTTTTGAAGCACAATTGTCCTTTTCACATGGTAAGCACAACTATGTTCGCGCAGACCTATAAATGTGCTTGGTGCGGAAAGCACATACTCCTCCGAGGCGTAAACAAAAAAACATGAAGAAACCGAAAAAAAAACATGCGCAAAAAAATGTGCTCCCGTGGGTGCGCCCAATGATTAGGTGCTCCCAAGGAAACCCTTTGTTCTAAGTCTTCCTAAACGGCGATGCAGTGCTCTTTGTGTCGCGGTAGTTTGTGGGTTCTATCACTACTTGCTAGGGATGCAGTGTGGCAGCCCTAGATAAGTTTGGCATGGTCTCTTATTTGGCAACGATGATGGCATCGAGCGAAGTTGGGTTGCAATTGGTTTTTGGTAGTCGGTTAATTTGGCGTGTTCGAGAGGGACCATCGTGCCTCACTGTGCCTTCATGAAGTCAGCGTTACAATGGAGGGATCTCAATGTGACAATAACACGAGATGAGTGGTTGGTTTCGGGTTTGCTCGACGTAGCCTCATTGCTTCTCTCCTACAATGCTCGTCACCAGAGTCAAAGTTGTATGGTTGCTGACATGGGTGGTCGACTGTTAGACATAGGCCGACATGGGTCCTGACGTCTATTTTGACAAGGGGTTCGTTGGTGGTTGTCACTGATGGAGTCGGAATTGCTGGCTCGCGGAGGAGTGTTAGCAATGACGCCGGAAAACGACCTCAACGGTGCTTTTCTGCTCCATGGTCTGTGCCTTCATGTTGATAGCTAGGTCAGTCGGTGTTGCCTTGAGTTGTTGTGGATAGTTGCGACAACTTTCGCACTTTTTCCTCAAATTAATTGGACAACTCTACTTGTGACGACCCCGGCTTAATCGTGCACTACTCATACAAGCAAATGCGCGATCAAGCCTAAGGACTCACTTGAAGATATCACAACACAACTCTAAAATATAAATAAAGTCATACAAGCTTTATATTACAAGCCAGGGCCTCGAGGGCTCGAATACATAGCTCGATGGCATACAAGCGTCAGCGGAAGCATCAGATATCTGAGTACAGATATATTACAGAGGGAGAAATAGGCCTTCACAGAGGCGGGGCAAAATAAAAATACTACGATCGAAAGGCGTAGGCCTCCTGCCCTGGACCCTCCGATCCTACTCCTGGTCGTCAAACGGCTCCTTGTAGTAGTAGTACTCGCCAGGCGGGTAGTAGTACTGGTCGTCGGCTGGGGCGTCTGGCTCAGGGGCTCTGTCGTCTGGTGGCATCAAATGGAATATGGGGGAAAAAGAAAGTAAATGGGGGAAAAAGAAAGTAAAGCAAACGTGAGTACTCATCCGAAGTACTCAGCAAGCAAGGATCTACACTACATATGCAACATTGTCAAAGGAATGGCTCTATATGTGGTCTGGGCTGCAGAAATGCCAGAATAGAGGGGGAAAAGCCTAGTCCTATCGAAGACTAGCATCTTCAACAATCTTCGACAGTCTTGCAGCAATAGAAGAGAGCAGATGAACATAATGTAAAGTAGTAGTAGTAGTATCATCAACCTCGACCTGAGATCCTTTCTCGACTCCCTGCGAGAAAGCAATCCCAGAGCCGTACTATCCAGTTCTCATCACATGTTCTAGTTGTACCGATCGGGATACAACTCCGAGTGTCCGTTACCGTAGGACAGGCTATCGATAGAAGTTTCTTCCCTGCAGGGGTGCACCAAGTTACCCACCACGCTCGCTTAACTCCGGACGGACACACTTTACTGGGTCATGCCCGGCCTCGGCTAAGCAACACGCCGCAACCCGACCTAGGCTTATAAGAGAGATCAGCACGCCGGACTAAACCTATGCCCCCAGGGGTCTTGGGCCATCGCCCCGGGAACTCCTGCACGTTACGGGGCCATCGAGAGCAGACCTAGCAACCCCTTATACAAGCGTGGTTGCGTTCTCAGTCCAACTCGGCGTGCGCCGCTCCTTACTGACGTCAAATAAGGTTCGGCTGATGTATACGACGCAGAACGCCCATAGTATGCTCACGTGATGGTTAGTGCTATCAGGCCAGAGGCCCCTCGGATCAAATATCCAAACCGTAGTGGATTAGGAGCGCGTGGAAACGAGCAGAGACTCACGATCGATGTGACCCCGTCGCCCCGTCTCGAGGACTTGCGGCAAGGGCTAAGAATGCCCGGCCACGCCTCGTAGTTATCTCGCGGGCACCTATCAGGTCAACCCGACTCGACATCACTTCGCATTAAGCTCGCGCGGGTACCCCTCAGGGCCGACCCGTCTTTAGTAACATGGTTTAGTGCAAGTTAAATCAACAACAGTATCTGTGTGTATGACACCAGGGGAGCCCTGAGGAATCACCCTCGATGGATATCCACCTGATGTTAAAGTCAAGGTGAACGAAGGAGGAATCACCCTCGAGGTCCACACTTGAGAGATTGCGCGACGGCGTCGGTATCGGGGGTGGTGTAGGAGGAATCACCCTCGCTTATCACGACCGATTAACTAACCTACAAGGTTATCATCAGAAGTGCTGACGAGGTATCACCCTCGGCACTCGATAGTAACCCAGTAGTGTCGAGCATCTTAGGGGAAGTGATGTGCGGTGCCAGGTTCTAATCTTCGATCCCGTTGCTCGGGTCTTCTGAGAGTCCAGCGGGGAAGTCGGGACAAGTGGGGGTCTCTGTCGGGACTCTACCCAGCCTATACTAATCAGTTTAGGATAACCAGAAAGGTAGCAAGGCAGGTTACAATAATCAGGCTATGCAGCAGATATAGGAAAACAGTAGCAGTAGCAGTTCTAATGCAAGCATAAGAGAGAAGAGAATAGGCGATATAGGCATGCTCAAAATGGGGGTGCTTGCCTGTTTGCTCTGGGCAAGGGCAAGGTCGCCTGTGGTGTCGTCGAGGACGTAGTCGTACTCCTGAGCTGCGTCTGCCTCGGCAGCTACGTCAACGTCGGGGTCTACCGAGAGACAAGAGGAGGAAGAAACAGGTAAACATAATGCAAACAAATGCAATACGGTGCGTGTGATGCTATGATGCAGTGCAGGGTTGCCTAAATATGCATCTAAGTCATTTTAGTTAATTTTAGAATTAATCTGGGATTTATTTACCGAAGTGTGTGCACTATTCATCAGCCGGATACGGGTCCGGAGTTACGAGTTCTTCTACGTATGGGGTTCCGACAAAGAAACGGACGGCACGATCAGACTCGTCTCGTCGTTCTGAGCAACTTTCATGTTTTAACTTTTTTGATCTGAGCTACGGTTTAAAAGTTATTAATTTTTAAAGATTATTTGAATTTCTGGAATTTATTTATTTACAGAAAAGTGAATTATGACGTCAGCATGATGTCGCTGTGACGTCAGCGGTCAACAGGCGCTGACCAGAGTCAATCGTGACAGGTGGGACCCACATGTCAGTCTCTGTTTATCTTAATCAGCGAATTAACTTAATCCACGGGGTTAATTAGGGGGCAGGCCCCACTTGTCAGTGAGACATTAGGCTAAACTAATTAATTTTATTTAATTAAATTTTTAATTAGGTTAATTAGCTGCGGGGGCCCACACGTCAGCGACTGGGGTTGCCCAGTCAGCATGTTGACTGGGTCAACCCAGTCAACGGGGCCCACTGGCAGCCACCCTGAGGTGGGGCCGGCCTTGCCATGTCGGCGGTGGCCGGCGGCTCGCCGGTGACGACGCCAGAACGCGGCGGAGCCACGGGTGGCCGGCGGAAATCGTCCACAGACCACCAAAACGGACGCGGCTGGTTGCGTTCGAACGTGGAGACGACGCCGCGTCGAACGGTTCCAGCGGAAGCGGTCGAGACGGCCGGAGTTCACCGGAAACGAGCTCGATGCGGTGGCCGGAGCTCGGGTCTCGTCGGAATCACGGCCGCGGCGTGCAAATCTATTAACGCGAGGTGGCTACAGCACCTACTCGAAGCGAGGAATGCAACGGGCACTAGCCCTTGACCAAAAGCTCACCGGAGACACGCCGGCGACGTGCGCGAGCGGTGGCGCGTTCGGGCGTCAGGGGAGAAGCAGCTAGCGCGCGAACGGGGACGAACAGAGGGATGGAGAAGGAAGGAGAGCTCACAGCGGAGGCACACGGTGGCCCGGCGACAGGTTAGGAGCTGCAGTGAAGCGGGGGTTGCCGGAGATCGCCGGAGATGACGAAGACGTGCGCGGCTCGATCTGCGGCCAACGTCGTCGCCCCGCTCGAATGGTGTTCCGCAGACGAGGTAGTCGAGCCTGGCGTGTCTTCCAGACATGGTCGCCGGTCTCGGGAACGCCGGTGGCCACGACGGTGCAGCGCTGCAGCGACGGCGGCGTTCGGGTTCGATGGATTTGGGAGGAAGGGAGAGGCAGAGCTGGTGAGGGAGAGAGGGGAGAGTGAGGGGGAAGGCCAGGGGGGACGGCTCGAGCTCCCCCTTATCCTCTCCGTGCTCCTGTATCGTCGGTGGGCGGCGGCATGTCGGCGCGCGCACGCTCGGCCACAGCGGCGGCGACACGCACGGAGAGAGAAGGAGAAATGGGCCAGGTGGGCTGGGGTTCGGGGCACTGTGCACTAAGGCCGAGTGCACAGTGCCTCGTTTTTATTTTTTCTGTTTTTGTTTCTCTTTTTATTTTATTCTTTTCTGTTTTGAAATAGTTAAAGCACTTTTGCATTTTTGTAAAATGTTAGAGTTGACCCAAATATTGCATTGCATTATTGTCTTTCACCAAAAATTGGTTTGGACAGATTTGGAATTCATTTGTATTTGAAATGATTTAAAATGGATTTAAATATCCTGTTTTGGTTCTGTTTCATCTTGTTAGAGTCACTTATCTAACTCCAACTTTATTGATGATGATTTTACAAATGTTCCTGGATTATTTGCCATTTAATGAACATTTTTCCAACAGTGTTTGATCAACTTCATATTTCACTTTTGAATTTGAGTTGATTTTCAAAATGGAGTTGATTTGCTTTGATTAACCTCTATGTTTAAGCACTGCAAATGAGATGACTTGGCATTATCAGCAGTTGATCATAGTGGCTATTACACAGGGGTGTTACAAGTTCTCCTCCTCTAAAAGAAATTCTCGTCCCGAGAATTTAGGAGGTAGAAGGGAAAAGTCCGGGATATTCTTCCCGAAGATGTTCCTCGCGTTCCCAAGTGGCTTCATCTTCAGTGTGATTCGACCACTGCACTTTCAGGAACTTGGTCGTCTTCTGACGAGTTCGACGTTCAGCTTCATCGAGGATGCGGATCGGATGCTCCTTATAGGAAAGATCATCTTGTATCTCGAGCATCTCATGGTCCACTGCTCGGTGCGAAGATTCCTTGAAGCACTTACGAAGTTGCGACACGTAGAATACATCATGAATGTGAGAGAATTGCGGTGGCAACTCCAATTTATATGCCACCTGTCCACGTCTAGCCATGATGCGGAAAGGACCAATATAGCGAGGAGCTAGCTTGCCCTTGATTCCGAAACGACGGGTGCCCTTCATCGGAGTAACACGAAGATAAGCTTGATCACCAGGTTGATAGATCACACCCCATCGCTTGTGATCATAATTACTCTTCTGACGGTCTTGAGCTGCTTTAAGATTCTCCCGGACAATTCTGACTTGTTCTTCGGCATGCTGAATAATGTCCGGTCCAACAAGAGGTCGTTCCCCAGTTTCTGACCAATTCAGAGGGGTTCGACATTTACGTCCATAAAGAACCTCAAAGGGGGCCATTTTCAAGCTGGCTTGATAGCTGTTGTTATAAGAGAACTCGGCATACGGGAGAGATTCCTCCCATTTCTTACCGAAGGATATAACACAAGCTCGAAGCATATCTTCAAGCACTTGATTAACGCGCTCAACTTGGCCTTGGGATTGTGGATGATAAGCTGAACTCCAGGTAATATGAGTTCCCATTGCTTTCTGGAAACTTTCCCAGAAATGGCCAGTGAAAATGCTGCCACGGTCTGAACTGATTTCTTTGGGAATACCATGAAGTGAAACAATTCTGGAGATATATAGCTCTGCTAACTGACTAGCAGTAATAGTCTCCTTAACTGGCAGAAAGTGTGCAACCTTGGAGAGTTGGTCGACGATGACAAGAATAGCATCGTGACCCTTCTGAGACTTGGGAAGACCAGTAATGAAGTCCATTTGCACTTTATCCCACTTCCACAGAGGAATAGGAAGTGGTTGCAGAATTCCAGCAGGTTTCTGATGTTCTGCCTTCACGCGACGACAAACGTCACACTCGGCAACATAACAAGCAATATCTTGCTTCATTCTAGACCACCAGTACCTTTGACGAAGATCTCGATACATCTTGGTACTACCCGGATGGATAGATAGCGGTGTATCATGGGCCTCCCTCATGACTTTGTCAGTCATCAGCTCGAAGCGAGGTACTACAATGCGGTCTCGGAAGTACAAGGTTCCATCTTCAGCGATCGAGAAATCCCTGTACTTTTCAAGGTGAAGCTCTTTCTTCATTAGACCAATTTCAGCATCTTTGGCTTGCGCAATCTTGATAGCTTTCTCAAGATCTGGTTGTATCGCAAGGTTATTAAGAGAACCGTGCGGAATGATACAAAGGTTCAGCTTGCGCAATTCTTCATATAGCTGGGGTTGAGCTTGCTTTACCATGAGATTACTACAATATGACTTGCGGCTCAAAGCATCAGCCATCAAATTAGCTTTGCCAGGAGTGTAGGAAATACCACAGTCATAATCGGTGATTGTTTCCAACCAACGCTGCTGACGAAGGTTAAGTTCCGGTTGAGTGAATAAGTACTTCAAGCTCTGATGATCGGTGTAAATTTCACACCGATTACCAAGGAGGTAATGACGCCACTGCTTCAAAGCATAAATCACAGCAGCAAGTTCAAGGCCATGCACTGGGTAATTCTCTTCATGTGTACGCAATTGTCACGAAGCATAAGCAATTACTCTTCGCTCTTGCATTAGGACACAACCTAGTCCTTGGCGAGAGGCGTCGCAGAAGATCACAAAATCTTTGCGAGAGTCTGGAGGAGCAAGGACTGGAGCATAAGTCAGCTTGTCCTTGAGGGTCTGGAAGCTTTCTTGACATTTGTCTGTCCACTCAAACTTAATGCCTTTGTGGAGCAGATTAGTCAGGGGCTTGGCAATCTTGGAGAAATTTTCGATGAATCGACGACAATAACTTGCAAGCCCGAGAAAACTTCTGACTTGCTTGACATTCTTCGGAGGGGTCCAGTCAAGAATAGCCTGAACTCGTTCCGGGTTAACTGCGATACCATCCTTGGAGATGACATGTCCAAGGTAAGTTACCTCAGAAAGCCAGAATTCGCACTTAGAGTACTTGGCATATAACTTGTGCTCTCGTAGTCTCTCCAGAACAAGACGAAGGTGCTCGGCATGTACTTCTTTGTTCTTCGAATAAACCAGAATATCGTCCAGATATACCACGACGAATTTGTCAAGGTAATCCATGAAAATGTAATTCATTAAGCGGGAGAAGGTAGCTGGAGCGTTTGTTAAGCCAAACGACATGACTGTGTACTCGTAAGAGCCGTAACGGGTAACGAATGCAGTCTTCGGAATATCCTCTTCGCGGACACGGATCTGGTGATAACCCAACCTCAAGTCGAGTTTAGAAAACACCGAAGATCGATCAACTTGCAGGATCCTACTCTCCGTGTGCACTCTGATGCAGAATCCGGTCTTATCGAATGACAACTCGGAGTATAATACAACTCGGAGAGAAAGGTTAAACAAAACAATGGAAAGAAAAATGATTATCAGACTAATCAGATCAAAGACAGGGAAATCGCACTGAATCCAGCTCTCCGGGTGGATAGAATTAACGAGAACCTAAATGTCGGTGTTAGTAAATTTTATTAAACCCGAATAGATGAGAGATTAGAATCCCAGAGTAAAGGCAAGGAATAAAAGATCCTAATACCACCCAGTTGGCGACGTGGGCCCGTAACCCACACAGCCAAGTTAGTAAAACAGTTTTTGACGACTAGACTCAACTTCGGCCAAGGAATTGGGAAGGGGAATACCTAGGGGCAGTCGGCTCTGATACCAACCTGTGACGCCCCGGCTTAATCATGCACTAATCATACACGCAAATGCGCACGATCAAGCCTAAGGACTCACTTGAAGATATCACAACACAACTCTAAAACATAAATAAAGTCATACAAGCTTTATATTACAAGCCAGGGCCTCGAGGGCTCGAATACATAGCTCGATGGCATACAAGCGTCAGCAGAAGCATCAGATATCTGAGTACAGATATATTATAGAGAGAGAAATAGGCCTTCACAGAGGCGGGGCAAAATAAAAATACTACGATCGAAAGGCGTAGGCCTCCTGCCCTGGACCCTCCGATCCTACTCCTGGTCGTCAAACGGCTCCTCGTAGTAGTAGTACTCGCCAGGCGGGTAGTAGTACTGGTCGTCGGCTGGGGCGTCTGGCTCAGGGGCTCCGTCGTCTGGTGGCATCAAATGGAATATGGGGGAAAAAGAAAGTAAAGCAAACATGAGTACTCATCCGAAGTACTCAGCAAGCAAGGATCTACACTACATATGCAACATTGTCAAAGGAATGGCTGTATATGTGGTCTGGGCTGCAGAAATGCAAGAATAGAGGGGGGGAAAGCCTAGTCCTATCAAAGACTAGCATCTTCAACAATCTTCGACAGTCTTGCAGCAATAGAAGAGAGCAGATGAACATAATGTAAAGTAGTAGTAGTAGTATCATCAACCTCGACCTGAGATCCTTTCTCGACTCCCTGCGAGAAAGCAATCCCAGAGCCGTACTATCTAGTTCTCATCACATGTTCTAGTTGTACCGATCGGGATACAACTCCGAGTGTCCGTTACCGTAGGACAGGCTATCGATAGAAGTTTCTTCCCTGCAGGGGTGCACCAAGTTACCCACCATGCTCGCTTAACTCCGGCCGGACACACTTTACTGGGTCATGCCTGGCCTCGGCTAAGCAACACGCCGCAACCCGACCTAGGCTTATAAGAGAGATCAGCACGCCGAACTAAACCTATGCCCCCAGGGGTCTTGGGCCATCGCCCCGGCAACTCCTGCACGTTACGGGGCCATCGAGAGCAGACCTAGCAACCCCTTATACAAGCGCGGTTGCATTCCCAGGCCAACTCGGTGTGCGCCGCTCCTTACTGACGTCAAATAAGCTTCGGCTGATGTATACGACGCAGAACGCCCATACTATGCCCACGTGATGGTTAGTGCTATCGGGCCAGAGGCCCCTCGGATCAAATATCCAAACCGTAGTGGATTAGGAGCGCGCGAAAACGAGCAGAGACTCACGATCGATGTGACCCCGTCGCCCCGTCTCGAGGACTTGCGGCAAGGGCTAAGAATGCTCGGCCACGCCTCGTAGTTATCTCGCGGGCACCTCTTAGGTCAACCCGACTCCACATCACTTCACATTAAGCTCGCGCGGGTACCCCTCAGGGCCGACCCGTCTTTAGTAACATGGTTTAGTGCAAGTTAAATCAACAACAGTATCTGTGTGTATGACACCAGGGGAGCCCTGAGGAATCACCCTCGATGGAATTCCACTTGATGTTAAAGTCAAGGTGAACGAAGGAGGAATCACCCTCGAGGTCCACACTTGAGAGATTGCGCGACGGCGTCGGTATCGGGGGTGGTGTAGGAGGAATCACCCTCGCTTATCACGACCGATTAACTAACCTACAAGGTTATCATCAGAAGTGCTGACGAGGTATCACCCTCGGCACTCGATAGTAACCCAGTAGCATCGAGCATCTTAGGGGAAGTGACGTGCGGTGCCAGGTTCTAATCTTCGATCCCGTTGCTCGGGTCTTCTGAGAGTCCAGCGGGGCAGTCGGGACAAGTGGGGGTCTCTGTCGGGACTCTACCTAGCCTATACTAATCAGTCTAGGATAACCAGAAAGGTAGCAAGGCAGGTTACAATAATCAGGCTATGCAGCAGATATAGGAAAACAGTAGCAGTAGCAGTTCTAATGCAAGCATAAGAGAGAAGAGAATAGGCGATATAGGCATGCTCAAAATGGGGGTGCTTGCCTGTTTGCTCTGGGGCAAGGGCAAGGTCGCCTGTGGTGTCGTCGGGGACGTAGTCGTACTCCTGAGCTGCGTCTGCCTCGGGAGCTACGTCAACGTCGGGGTCTACCGAGGGAGAAGAGGGGGAAGAAACAGGTAAACATAATGCAAACAAATGCAATACGGTGCGTGTGATGCTATGATGCAGTGCAGGGTTGCCTAAATATGCATCTAAGTCATTTTAGTTAATTTTAGAATTAATCTGGGATTTATTTACCGAAGTGTGTGCACTATTCATCAACCGGATATGGGTCCGGAGTTACGAGTTCTTCTACATAGGGGGTTCCGACAAAGAAACGGATGGCACGATCAGACTCGTCTCGTCGTTCTGAGCAACTTTCATGTTTTAACTTTTTTGATCTGAGCTACGGTTTAAAAGTTATTAATTTTTAAAGATTATTTGAATTTCTGGAATTTATTTATTTACAGAAAAGTGAATTATGACGTCAGCATGACGTCGCTGTGACGTCAGCGGTCAACAGGCGCTGACCAGAGTCAATCCTGACAGGTGGGACCCACATGTCAGTCTCTGTTTATCTTAATCAGCGAATTAACTTAATCCACAAGGTTAATTAGGGGGTGGGCCCCACTTGTCAGTGAGACATTAGGCTAAACTAATTAATTTTATTTAATTAAATGTTTAATTAGGTTAATTAGCCACGGGGGCCCACACGTCAGCGACTGGGGTTGCCCAGTCAGCACGTTGACTGGGTCAACCCAGTCAACGGGGCCCCCAGGGCCCACTGGCAGCCACCCTGAGGTGGGGCCGGCCTTGCCACGTCGGCGGTGGCCGGCGGCTCGCTGGCGACGACGCCAGAACGCGGCGGAGCCACGGGTGGCCGGCGGAAATCGTCCACAGACCACCAAAACGGATGCGGCTGGTTGCGTTCGAACGTGGAGACGACGCCGCGTCGAACGGTTCGAGCGGAAGCGGTCGAGACGGCCGGAGTTCGCCGGAAACGAGCTCGATGCGGTGGCCGGAGCTCGGGTCTCGTCGGAATCATGGCCGCGGTGTTCAAATCTATTAACGCGAGGTGGCTACAGCACCTACTCGAAGCGAGGAATGCAACGGGCACTAGCCCTTGACCAAAAGCTCACCGGAGACACGCTGGCGACGTGCGCGAGCGGCGGCGCGTTCGGGCGTCAGGGGAGAAGTAGCTAGCGCGCGAACGGGGACGAACAGAGGGATGGAGAAGGAAGGAGAGCTCACAGCGGAGGCACACGGTGGCCCGGCGACAGGTTAGGAGCTGCAGTGAAGCGGGGGTTGCCGGAGATCGCCGGAGATGACGAAGACGTGCGCGGCTCGATCTGCGGCCAACGTCGTCGCCCCGCTCGAATGGTGTTCCGCAGACGAGGTAGTCGAGCCCGGCGCGTCTTCCAGACATGGTCGCCAGTCTCGGGAACGCCGGTGGCCACGACAGTGCAGCGCTGCGGCGACGGCGGCGTTCGGGTTCGATGGATTTGGGAGGAAGGGAGAGGCAGAGCTGGTGAGGGAGAGAGGGGAGAGTGAGGGGGAAGGCCAGGGGGGATGGCTCGAGCTCCCCCTTATCCTCTCCGTGCTCCTGTATCGTCGGTGGGCGGCGGCGTGTCGGCGCGCGGTCGGCGCGCGCGCGCTCGGCCACAGCGGCGGCGACACGCACGGAGAGAGAAGGAGAAATGGGCCAGGTGGGCTGGGGTTCGGGGCACTGTGCACTAAGGCCCAGTGCACAGTGCCTCGTTTTTATTTTTTCTGTTTTTGTTTCTCTTTTTCTTTTATTCTTTTCTGTTTTGAAATAGTTAGAGCACTTTTGCATTTTTGTAAAATGTGAGAGTTGACCCAAATATTGCATTGCATTATTGTCTTTCACCAAAAATTGGTTTGGACAGATTTGGAATTCATTTGTATTTGAAATGATTTAAAATGGATTTAAATATCCTGTTTTGGTTCTGTTTCAACTTGTTAGAGTCACTTATCTAACTCCAACTTTATTGATGATGATTTTACAAATGTTCCTGGATTATTTGCCATTTAATGAACATTTCTCAACAGTGTTTGATCAACTTCATATTTCACTTTTGAATTTGAGTTGATTTTCAAAATGGAGTTGATTTGCTTTGATTAACCTCTATGTTTAAGCACTGCAAATGAGATGACTTGGCATTATCAGCAGTTGATCATAGTGGCTATTACACAGGGGTGTTACACTACTTCTTGTTAATTTATGAGACGATGCAATATTTTGGCTTCGGTGCCCGGACGGTGTTGCACTACATTTAGGTTATCGTGGTCTGTTGTGAAATTTTTTCGTCCGGTTATTCATAAATTATTTGGAAACCCTATTTCCCAATTATATGATGATGAGATGATGCAAATCTCTTGCCTCACTTTTTTATAGAGAAAAAAAAGAAGCATGGAGGAAGTCCGTACAACCCTCATGACACCGAAACCTAATCCAACTTGGGCTGACTCCACTCGCGCCGTCTCCCCCACTACTTCTATGTATGGGCCATCGGTCGTGCCCTGCGCGTACGCAGGGCGCAGGCACGCGTGAGGAAACCGATCGATGGCGGCAGAGGGGGGAGGCGGCGGCGACGTTAGCAGGGCAGACAGCTGCAAGAAGACGCCGTGGACGCACGAGGAGGACGAGGCGCTGCGGTGTGGGGTGCGCGAGTACGGGCCGAAGAGCTGGGACGCCATCGCGCTCGCGCTGCCCGGGCGAGCCTCCAAGTCGTGCCGGCTGTGTTGGTGCCAGCATCTGTCGCCGGAGCTGGACAACCGCCCCTTCACGCCCGAGGAGGACGAGGAGATCATCAGGAGGCAGCACGAGTTCGGCAACAAGTGGGCCACCATCGCGCGCTACCTCACGGGACGCTCCGACAACGCCGTCAAGAACCGGTGGAACTCCACGCTGCGCAAGCAGCTGCTGGGCGCTCACGACACGGAGGACGCCCCCGCCGCCGACGACCAGGGCGTCCGGGTGTGCCTCTAACTGTTCCCCGTGACGGCCGGGGTCTTGAAAGAGGAGGCAGAGGCCGCTACGGCGGCATATGGCGATGTAGCCACCGACCTGACGCTGGGGTTGCCGGGGCTGGGCAAGGCCTCGGCCGTGGACCTGAGTCTGAGCCTCTGATCTGTGTGCCCTTTTAAGTTAGGGTTTTGGGGCGATCAGTGCGTCGTTATTTTACTAATTTTCTGATTCACATGTGTTGCGATCTGCTGGCCGTCATGTTGCAGATGAAGGCACAGATGCAAGATGCAATATGAAATATATGCACATGTAGAGGTGGAGCTCTATTCTTTATTATTCACATCTTACCATGAGACTTGATAAAATAACTACGCATTGTTATGGAGTGAAAAAAATATATCTAGACGCATCAAAGCGGAGATGTAGAGTATGAGCAATAGCGCGAAGCTAACTTTTTTATCACCTCATGACAAGCATCGACGCCGTAGTCTCGGCAACCACTTCCCTTTGTGCGTCTTTTTAATACTCTTAGAATGCACACACTATATCTCGTAAATTGGTCTTTTGATTATCTATTGTCAATGCCAATATTGGGTATCACGTCCTTCCGGTCAGCATAATACTATTTGGCGTGTTTTGCCACGTCCCTCCCTCATTATCACTACTAGTAGAATGCCCGTGCGTTGTCACGGGCTTTCGAAATATTTTGCTGAAGTTATATGAACATAATACATGTTAAATTTCACATGTAGAGAAAATATAGCGTGGGCATAATTGGGTAATAATTGAAGTCCACTTCACTTGCAATGTAAATTGAGTTAAAAAGCAATTTGACGATCATATATATAGAGCGATTATCCAACTAAAAATATGTTACAAATTAAAATTTTACTTGATGCACTTAAGAAATTCTCGCAAAATCAGGAATGTTGTCTATCCAGTTTTTTTGAGCTTACCTGCCCAGCCTTATTCTGACCTCAGCTACTCTCTCACCACAACCAGCCCTCTCACTCTCTCACCCCACGCACCCCTCACTCTGTGTTTCTATGCCGACAAGGCTGACAATACGTAGACAATGAAAGTGACCGTTATGAACTACATTATTCCTCATCTCTTCAGCCAAATAGATATTTCGAACATAATTCCACCAATTTCTTCTATTTCCGTGATTGCTCGGGATGGATGGTGCAAACGAAATGCTGTAACATGATGTGTCAGCCATCCCTCTAAACACTACAACCATCTCCGCCACCTGAGGTCTCCTGTACCCTGCCTTCAAATCCGTTAATCCCCTGCCCCTTCTCATCCAACAATGACCCGCCTATAGTTCTTCGTCTTCCTCCCGTCGTCGCAGATTTTTTATTCGGCCACTCTGTCGACCCACCCACCTCTCCCTGCCTAAGCACCTGCCACCGCCACCCTACAGCCGGCGAGTGTTGCCACACGTCGCCCCTTGCTCGAGTCACCACCTCCGCCACCGCTGACGCCAGTCGTCCCTCTAAAACCTACCACCATCTTTGGTGACCACAACCTCACGCACCCCACACTCGAGACCGCTAA
Organism: Thinopyrum elongatum; assembly: GCA_011799875.1. NCBI lineage: Eukaryota > Viridiplantae > Streptophyta > Magnoliopsida > Poales > Poaceae > Thinopyrum > Thinopyrum elongatum. Next base: position 496,430,082 of record CM022300.1, read on the forward strand.
CCCCTTGCCTCTCCTCCGCCGCCAACACCCGCTGCTGCTGCTACTACTCTTCTTCCTCCCTCTGCATACCTTTTTCTCCGTCCACTCTATTGACCCGGCCACCTCTACCTACGAAACCACTTGCCACCGCCATCAACAGTTAGCAAGTGTTGTTACGCACTACCTCCCTCTACCCGAGTTGCCGCCTCTGCCATCGCCCAACCCTCTAAACCGTGCCACAATCTCTAGAGCTAGCAACCTTCCGCACCACAATATCAATGGTTGGCCATATATGAAGAAAAAAGAAGGATCAAGATATATGTGTGCCCGTGCGTTGCTACGGGTTACAATGCATACAGATAGATATTAACCTGCACAACTCAATAGGTATATAATCCCTGTACAGCTAAACATGCCCTGCACAACTGCATATGTGTGCTCTCAAGATAGAACAGGAAAATAAAAACATGTCCATGAATTCATTCATGGAGTTGGATAGTCAAAGATACATAATGAACCAAAAAGAATCAATAGCAAGTCATGACTAATGCAGATGGCCAATCTAATTGGGAACGGTTCATCACATGGACAAACATTAATACAACATGGAGAGAGATAAATTTTCACAATGAATCTCTGTGTGCTCAGATGGCAAACCTTATCCTTGTACTTCTCATGTGGGACAGGGACGTCCCATTTCAAATCCCTGGTGATGCAGCGAGGCTTCAACCCTTCTTTCAGTCAAGCATCCGTGGTGGTGCGAAGCGCATTTGGGCTCCATGATCCAGTCGCTGAGGCCTCGTCGATGTACTTCTCCAGCTTCTCCTTCAGCAAAGGAAGTTCCAGGAACAAGTGATCAGTGTCACGGTACAACTGACACATATAGAAATTGATCAATGATCAAAGTGTATTTGGTCAAAGGGTCATTAACTATTCCTCGCAGATTTTCAACACGGTACCTTACAAGTTTCGTAGAATTTTTGCTTAAAAAATGTTCAGCTAAATTGACAATGGATATAATGATGACATCTTATTGAAACTTTATAGTATCAATTCGTGCACATTCAATACTCCAAAAAGACACTAATACAAACTTTAACAAATGAAAAATTGAAATTTCCATGTGTTCATAAGAAGCGGCTAAGACTTATGAACTTCTTAACCGCAGATTCCGATTTAACAATAGTTCTTTTCCAACTATAATAAATAAACATTTTGCATACTTTTGATTCCTCAACGCGCCCTACTATTAAACTGAAGCAGGCTGGAGCTTTATTAGTCGATGTATGTTATGGATTCTGTTAGGCAGCTTCATATGGAACTAAGGTTTTTGTTGGTTCTGTGCGTGATCATTTGGCCTAATATTTCTTTGCTGGGTTGATTGTATAGATATCATCAATTATAATGGACGGGACAATTTATGTGATTTAATCCTTGCAAGTAAAGGTTTATGCAGTATATAGATTTGCTATGACTGCCTCTTGCATGTTCGATTTTAAATGCAAAAGATAGGTAGCATGAATGTACCAAAATATTCGTTAGAGATTTATTCCCTCTGTATTGAAGACAACTATAGGAGTTCTATTATATTAAAATATATTTGCAAGTGGTAACATGATAAACTAAATTGACACAAATAGTATAGGCTAACTTGGAATCGAGCCTAACTTACGTACTTACATACTTACATATATAGGTCACTGGAAGGATTAGCCACCTCTGTAGGTATTAGGTAGGTACTCTTTTTTCAAGCTCATAGTCCAATGCAGCAGCACAAGACTTTTAACCATCAATTTTTTTTCCAGAGATTTATGGTCAAAGTATGAAGTTAAATAATCAAATTATACCTTTAGTAGTAGAGATTTTGGAATGTCGAGAGTACGGTTTACCCGAGAAAAACAAACTAAACATCTCGCTTTGCAGTACATGCGTTGCACCTAAATATCTATGCTAAATTCTCCTAAGAAGGGACTGTAAAATAATCTAGGTGGACAAGCTATCAACGGCTCTAGTAATGCATGGAGCATCAGTATCTAGTTATTCTATTTAACCAGTGCATTGCTGCTACAATCAAGCAGGCACTAAAAAGGAGAAAATTTGCAGTACGTACAATTTGATATCCTGAACTTTTATAATCTAAGAGACAATAATCTTATAATTTAAGAGGCTGCAGTATGTGTGTGTTGTAGTATAAACTATGACATAAAAGGGAATTGAGCAACCTCTTATTCCAACATCATCGCTTGTCTGTTCTAAAGCATCTGGAAAGGGAACAACATGAACGTATTTCATGACCATGATTCACAGCCAGACAAATCCACGGTGCTGTCTAAGCTTCACCTCTGGGATAATCGTGCTAAGGATTCCCAAAAGCCACACTACAACAACAGAGTATAAAATTCTACTCTGCCTTCTAATCTAGGCGTTTCTCCCTTGTCCGCAAATATAAAACTTCAATTATTCGCATATGCCCTGAACCTTTTGTACTCATTAGTTCAATGTTCAGGTCAGCAAAATACCTGTTGTAGTTCCTCTAAAGAAATTTTGAATGGGTGACTGTAGTTACAGCAATGTTGTCCTTGAGATCAATACTGGCCATATAAATAAACCTATTGACTGTAAAAATTAAACAGTGATACATACCGACAGTAACTCTTTAGTCCATGTGAGAGCCTGAGTGCAACTTAATGTTAGTAGCTGCGAAGAGTTGCATGGATTACTGCAATGATCCTTGCCAAATGAGATGAAACTCTTCTAGTTGAACATTCAGACAAAGGGGACATGCTATAGATGACACATGCCAGTCGTCTGTACATTTCTGGACAACATAAACAAAAAGCAAATCACAAACTGGGAGACTGAATAATGTATAATTTCCAAAATACTTTTTCAGCATCTGCATTCGGACTTGCATTTTATTACGTGCACATACTGATAGTTGTGCTTCTAAAATTGTTTAAGCAAGAATCATCTAGGATAAGATCTGTTACTAATAATTTTGCTTAAAGAGCGGTAATCAAGCCGAGATTGGACTTCCAACTAACATGTAGCATGATTGCATAGCCTCATAAAAGCCCTTTTCTTCTTCGCACATGAAGACTACTTTGCTGCACATATCTGTAGCGCAGTTACAGGACAAAATGGCATGGTTGTAGCACATATATGTATGGAAGATAGCAAGGGAATATGCATGTACATCAGAATAGAATAAGAGAAACAACCTTAAATAAATTCAGAGATAGTAGTTGTTTCTGCATGTTTCTGAATCAAACAATGGAGAAGTGCCAGGGTGTGTTGAGTTTGACACGAGGATGCTCTATCATTCTTGGTTTCTCCTTACTACATCAGAGAGCTGCTATTTGTTTCAGAAGCAAATAATGTGGACGCATCAGGGTCTGTTGAGATTGATGTGTGTCCTCCAAAGCACATACTGGGACACGCCGGGGTGCGAATACACTCCTGACTCTAGGCTGCAGCAGCTCGACGTCATGGCTGGTCCTCGGACCTTGGATGGAGACCATCTCCTCTCCCACACCACCTGTGGCAACTTCGTCGTCTCGAGATTGCCAGGGCTGTTGTGCCTCCTTTTTTCTTCTCCCAGGTGCTCGCCAGGTTGAGCTCATGCACATCAGATGCAACACACACACACCCACTTGCTATTTAAAAGGCTAACTACAGAAACAACATCACATTTTTTAGTACATGGCTGACCATGTCAATCTGAAGAAACTGAGATTCTTTTTGATAAAATGAAGAAACTGAGATGATGTGACATTACCTGTTGAGCACGACCAAGGTTACCTGAGTTCGCACGGGTGCTGACCTCGAACTTCAGCACGTCAGCGGCGCGGCAATGGGCTTGTCAGGCGCCTTCAAACCTGCGTCGTAGACCTCCTCGGCGTTGGTTCAGGGAGGCGTCATCGTCCACGTCCCGTCACAGAGAGGCAAAGGGATTTGGGGAGCCAAACGGGGAGAGCGCCGCGTCGGAGTTATCATCGGAGACAGAGGCGGCTAGGGTTAGCCGGGCGGCCGCGCGCTGGGGTGGCACAATGATGCATCCGTGGATATGGAAAAGGGGAAGAGCCAGATGGGATCCGGTTGTGCTGTGGCGGCGCCAATCAGCAGCAGAGGTAATTCGTACTGGATGGCGGCGGCGACGGTGCAAGAAGGAGATGCGAGATGGGGAGAAGGGGAGAGGCGAGCGAGAAAGACGACGTCGCCGCCTCTCGGCACCGGTGACCTGCCGGCGAGCCGCTGTCCTCTCCCTGCCCTTCTCTCCCTCCCTTCCTCCCCTGTTTCTTTCTCTATTGCCTGCCTAAACGCCGCCGCTATCATGCAGGAGCTCGCCGCGTCGTCATGGATGGTCACAGGAAACGCGCCGCCACCGCCGGGAAGTTCGTCCACCATCTCACCTCGCTACACCGCCTGGATCCCGACACCAAGTGCCTCACCGCCCCTGGATATGCCCCGACGGCCCTGCCTCATCCCGTTGTCGCTGGTTTATTTCAATCGGTGGGGGCTGGTCATGGCGATGTGTTTCGATGGGTGGCGAACGAACGAAGGAAATGAGCGAACGACGACCTAGGTACTCAGATCTTAGGAGTAGAGATATCCCAGCAATGCTTGATTGATTGTGATTAATTTTTTATAGGCATTTTCGGATTTGTAGGGTATGTGCCCATGATCCTTGGAAAAATCACATGAATGTAAGGAAATATGCCATCAATGCTTGATTGATTGCGATTTATATGCCATCAATGCTTGATTGATTGCGATTTATTTTTTAAATGGTAACTAATCTGATGGGTTTATGTGGATGGTGAAGCGAAAAGGCAGGTGGGAGCGGAGACGGAAAAAAACCAGCGAAATAAAACGGTTGAAAGTGGTGGGATGAAAATAAACCATACTATTCAACCAACTCAGACATTAGGAGTAGAGATGTTGCTGTTCCATACCAGGTAAAGCGTTCGACTCATTTTGTATTTTCCTCCTTTTCTTCTGAAACTACTTGAGGTCCTGCTCCCCTTGATATCACTGCTTAAGGTTGGCTCGCTCATCTACTCGATCTTCACAAAATCATCTCTTCCTTCATTGTCAAAACTTATCACAAAATAGGGTTTCCCCCCGCTTTATATTATAAAGCATACCACCAATCCACAAGCTCAATGTTCACGGGCAACAACAACAATAAAATAAAATAGGTCTGGCTGGGGGCACAGCACAACAAACCCCAAAAGAAAGCAACTAGCTAATCAGGCTCTGGGGGTGGAGGAGGTAACGGTGGCGCGAGGGAGATGGCAGTGGAGCGAAGTCCGGCGATGATGGTGTTGATGCCGTCCTGATGACGCCGCTTGCTAAGCGGCCGCCAGAGCTGCAAGAATCCGCACATTTTGTAAATGGCGTCAGTCGTCCGAAGCGGAATCACATGTTCAATCACAAGTTTATTGCGCACATTCCAGAGCGTCCAAGTTAGCGCACTAATCGCCACCCAAAGGGTGGGGCGAGTTCTACACGGGGAATCAATAATTTCCCGGAAGAGATCCGGGAGGTTGTCATGGGCCCAATTGCCTCCCACTGTCTCTCGAAGGCAGCTCCATAAGAAAATGGCAGCCGGACAACGGAAGAAAATAAGGTTAGTGTCCTCAGGGACACCGCACAGGGGGCAATTACCATCCCCAGGGCCATTGCGCTTGCGCACTTCCGTCCCGGATGGGAGGCGGCCCCGCACCCATTGCCAAAGGAAGATTCGAATCTTCAGTGGTACTCTAATCTCCCAAAGGAGATTGAACTCCTGAGGCCCAGGAGTAGCCACCAGGGCCTGGTACAAGGACCTGGTGGAGAAGTGCCCATTAGGCTCTAAATGCCAAGACATGGCATCCGGCTCAAGGGACGGAGCATGCAGGGCAATGCATTCTAGCAGCTCCTCCCATTGGTGTTGGAAATATGCCCTAGAGGCAATAATAAAGTGGTTATTATTATATTTCCTTGTTCATGATAATTGTCTATTGTTCATGCTATAATTGTATTAACCGGATACCGTAATACATGTGTGAATACATAGATCACAACATGTCCCTGGTAAGCATCTAGTTGACTAGCTCGTTGATCAATAGATGGTTATGGTTTCCTAACCATGGACATTGGATGTCATTGATAACGGGATCACATCATTAGGAGAATGATGTGATGGACAAGACCCAATCCTAAGCATAGCACAAGATCGTGTAGTTCGTTTGCTAGAGCTTTTCTAATGTCAAGTATCATTTCCTTAGACCATGAGATTGTGCAACTCCCGGATACCGTAGGAATGCTTTGGGTGTATCAAACGTCACAACGTAACTGGGTGACTATAAAGGTGCACTACAGGTATCTCCGAAAGTGTCTGTTGGGTTGGCACGAATCGAGACTGGGATTTGTCACTCCGTATGACGGAGAGGTATCTCTGGGCCCACTCGGTAATGCATCATCATAATGAGCTCAATGTGACTAAAGAGTTAGCCACAGGATCATGCGTTACGGAACAAGTAAAGAGACTTGCCGGTAACGAGATTGAACGAGGTATGGGGATACCGACGATCGAATCTCGGGCAAGTAACATACCGATGGACAAAGGGAATTGTATACGGGATTGATTGATTCCTCGACATCGTGGTTCATCCGATGAGATCATCGTGGAACATGTGGGAGCCAACATGGGTATCCAGATCCCGTTGTTGGTTATTGGCCAGAGAGATGTCTCGGTCATGTCTGCATGGTTCCCGAACCCGTAGGGTCTACACACTTAAGGTTCGGTGACGCTAGAGTTGTTATGGGAAATAGTATGTGGTTACCGAATGTTGTTCGGAGTCCCGGATGAGATCCCAGACGTCACGAGGAGTTCCGGAATGGTCCGGAGGTGAAGATTTATATATAGGAAGTCATCATACGGTCACCGGAAGTATTCGGGGGTTTGCCGGTATTGTACCGGGACCACCGAAGGGGTTTCGGGGGTCCACCGGGAGGGTCCACCTGCCTCGGAGGGCCCTATGGGCTGTATGTGGAAGGGAACCAGCCCCTAAGTGGGCTGGGCGCCATCCCCCTTAGGGCCCATGCGCCTAGGGTTGGGGGGAAACCCTAAAGGGGGCGCCCCCCTTGGCTTGGGGGGGCAAGCCCCCTCCCCTTGGCCGCCGCCCCCCCTCTAGATCTCATCTAGAGGGGCCGTCCCCCTTCCCCCTTCGCCCTATAAATAGAGGGGAGGAGGGAGGGCAGCAGCACCTCATCCAAGGCGCAGCCCTCCCCCTCTCCAACACCCCCTCCTCCTCCGTTGAGCTTGGCGAAGCCCTGCCGGAGAACTGCAAGCTCCACCACCACGCCGTCGTGCTGCCGGAGTTGTCTTCCCCAACCTCTCCCTCCTCCTTGCTGGATCAAGGCGCGGGAGACGTCATCGGGCTGCACGTGTGTTGAACGCGGAGGCTCTGTTGTTCGGCGCTTAGATCGGAATCGACCGCAATCTGAATTGCTGCGTGTACGACTCCTCCAACCGCGTTCTTGCAACGCTTCCGCATCGCGATCTTCAAGGGTATGAAGATGCACTCCCCTCTCTCTCATTGCTAGTCTCTCCATAGATTGATCTTGGTGATGCGTAGAATTTTTTTTGATTTACTACTACGTTCCCCAACAGTGGCATCATGAGCTAGGTCTATGCGTAGTTTCTATGCACGAGTAGAACACAAGTTGTTGTGGGCGTCGATTTTGTCAATTTACTTGCCGTTACTAGTCTTACCTTGATTCGGCGGCATCGTGGGATGAAGCGGCCCGGACCGACCTTACACGTACGCTTACGTGAGACAGGTTCCACCGACTGACATGCACTAGTTGCATAAGGTGGCTAGCGGGTGTCTGTCTCTCCCACTTTAGTCGGATCGGATTCTATGAAAGGGGTCCTTATGAAGGGTAAATAGAAATTGGCATATCACGTTGTGGTTTTGGCGTAGGTAAGAAACATTCTTGCTAGAAACCTATAGCAGCCACGTAAAAATTTGCAACAAAAATTAGAGGACGTCTAACTTGTTCTTGCAGCATATGTCGTATGATGTGATATGGCCGAAAGGATGTGATGAATGATATATGTGATGTATGAGATTGATCATGTTCTTGTAATAGGAATCACGACTTGCATGTCGATGAGTATGACAACCGGCAGGAGCCATAGGAGTTGTCTTAATTTATTGTATGACCTGCGTGTCAATGAAAACACCATGTATTTACTTTACTTTATTGCTAACCGTTAGCCATAGTAGTAGAAGTAATAGTTGGCGAGACAACTTCATGAAGACACGATGATGGAGATCATGATGATGGAGATCATGGTGTCATGCTGGTGACGATGGTGACCATGCCGCGCCTCGAAGATGGAGATCAAAAGCGCAAGATGATATTGGCCATATCATGTCACTTTATGATTTGCATGTGATGTTTATCATGTTTACATCTTATTTGCTTAGAACGACGGTAGCATAAATAAGATGATCCCTCGCTAAAATTTCAAGAACGTGTTTCCCCTAACTGTGCACCGTTGCGAAGGTTCGTTGTTTCGAAGCACCATGTGATGATCGGGTGTGATAGATTCTAACGTTCGAATACAACGGGTGTAAGCCAGATTTACACATGCAAAACACTTAGGTTGACTTGACGAGCCTAGCATGTACAGACATGGCCTCGGAACACGGAAGACCGAAAGGTCGAACATGAGTCGTATAGAAGATACGATCAACATAGAGATGTTCACCGTTGATGACTAGTCCGTCTCACGTGATGATCGGACATGGCCTAGTCGATTCGGATCATGTATCACTTAGATGACTAGAGGGATGTCTATTTGAGTGGGAGTTCATTGAATAATTTGATTAGATGAACTTAATTATCATGAACTTAGTCTAAAATCTTTGCAATATGTCTTGTAGATCAAATGGCCCACGCTAATATTGCCCTCAACTTCAACGCGTTCCTAGAGAAAACCAAGCTGAAAGACGATGGTAGTAACTACACGGACTGGGTCCGTAACTTGAGGATCATCCTCATAGCTGCCAAGAAAGCATATGTCCTTGAAGCACCGCTAGGTGACGCACCTGTTTTCCCAGCAACTCAAGACGTTATGAACGCCTGGCAGTCGCGTAGTGATGATTACTCCCTAGTTCAGTGCGGCATGCTTTACAGCTTAGAACCAGGGCTCCAAAAGCGTTTTGAGCAACACGGAGCATATGAGATGTTCCAAGAGCTGAAAATGGTTTTCCAAGCTCATGCCCGAGTCGAGAGATATGAAGTCTCCGACAAGTTCTACAGTTGTAAGATGGAGGAGAATAGTTCTGTCAGCGAGCATATACTCAAAATGTCTGGGTTGCACAACCGCTTGTCTCAGCTGGGAGTTAATCTCCCGGATGACGCGGTCGTTGACAGAATCCTTCAGTCGCTTCTACCTAGCTACAAGAGCTTTGTGATGAACTTCAATATGCAGGGGATGGAAAAAACCATTCCTGAGGTATATTCAATGCTGAAATCAGCGGAGGTGGAGATCAAAAAGGAACATCAAGTGTTGATGGTGAATAAAACCACTAAGTTCAAGAAAGGCAAGGGTAAAAAGAACTTCAAGAAGGACGGCAAGGGAGTTGCCGCGCACGATAAGCAAGCTGCCGGGAAGAAGCCAAAGAATGGACCCAAGCCTGAGACTGAATGCTTTTATTGCAAGGGAAACGGTCACTGGAAGCGGAACTGCCCCAAGTACTTAGCGGATAAGAAGGCCGGCAATACCAAAGGTATATGTGATATACATGTTATTGATGTGTACCTTACCAGCGCTCGTAGTAGCTCCTGGGTATTTGATACCGGTGCGGTTGCTCATATTTGTAACTCAAAACAGGAGCTGCGGAATAAGCGGAGACTGGCGAAGGACGAGGTGATGATGCGCGTCGGGAATGGTTCCAAGGTCGATGTGATCGCCGTCGGCACACTACCTCTACATCTGCCTACGGGATTAGTTTTAAACCTCAATAATTGTTATTTAGTACCAGCTTTGAGCATGAACATTGTATCAGGATCTCGTTTGATGCGAGATGGCTACTCATTTAAATCCGAGAATAATGGTTGTTCTATTTATATGAGAGATATGTTTTATGGTCATGCCCCGCTGGTCAATGGTTTATTTTTATTGAATCTCGAACATGATGTTACACATATTCATAGTGTGAATGCCAAAAGATGTAAGGTTGATAATGATAGTCCCACATACTTGTGGCACTGCCGCCTTGGTCACATTGGTGTCAAACGCATGAAGAAACTCCATGCGGATGGACTTTTGGAGTCTCTTGATTATGAATCATTTGACACGTGCGAACCATGCCTCATGGGAAAAATGACCAAGACTCCGTTCTCCGGAACAATGGAGCGAGCAACCAACTTATTGGAAATCATACATACTGATGTGTGCGGTCCAATGAGCGTTGAGGCTCGCGGTGGTTATCGTTATGTTCTCACCCTCACTGATGACTTAAGTAGATATGGGTATGTCTACTTAATGAAACACAAGTCTGAGACCTTTGAAAAGTTCAAGGAATTTCAGAGTGAGGTTGAGAATCAACGTGACAGAAAAATAAAGTTCTTACGATCAGATCGTGGAGGGGAATATTTGAGTCACGAATTTGGCACGCACTTAAGGAAATGTGGAATTGTTTCACAACTCACGCCGCCTGGAACACCTCAGTGTAATGGTGTGTCCGAACGTCGTAATCGCACTCTATTAGATATGGTGCGATCTATGATGTCTCTTACCGATCTACCGCTATCATTTTGGGGTTATGCTTTAGAGACTGCCGCATTCACTTTAAATAGGGCTCCGTCGAAATCCGTTGAGACGACACCGTATGAATTATGGTTTGGGAAGAAACCTAAGCTGTCGTTTCTGAAAGTTTGGGGATGCGATGCTTATGTCAAGAAACTTCAACCTGAAAAGCTCGAACCCAAATCGGAAAAATGCGTCTTCATAGGATACCCTAAGGAAACTATTGGGTATACCTTCTACCTCAGATCCGAAGGCAAGATCTTTGTTGCCAAGAATGGATCCTTTCTAGAGAAAGGGTTTCTCTCGAAAGAAATGAGTGGAAGGAAAGTGGAGCTTGATGAGATGACCCTTCTCGAACCGGAGAGTAGCGCAGCGCAGGAAAATGTTTCTGTGGTGCCTGCACCGACTAGAGAGGAAGTTAATGATGACGATCATGATCAAGTTACCACTGAACTTCGTAGGTCCACAAGGACACGTTCCGCACCAGAGTGGTACGGCAACCCTGTCCTGGAAGTCATGTTGTTAGACAACGGTGAACCTTCGAACTATGAAGAAGCGATGGCAGGCCCGGATTCCAACAAATGGCTTGAAGCCATGAAATCCGAGATAGGATCCATGTATGAAAACGAAGTATGGACTTTGACGGACTTGCCCGATGATCGGCAAGCCATAGAGAACAAATGGATCTTTAAGAAGAAGACAGACGCGGATGGTAATGTGACCATCTATAAGGCTCGACTTGTCGCTAAGGGTTATCGACAAGTTCAAGGGGTTGACTACGATGAGACCTTCTCACCCGTAGCGAAGCTGAAGTCCGTCCGAATCATGTTAGCAATTGCCGCATTCTATGATTATGAGATATGGCAAATGGACGTCAAAACGGCATTCCTTAATGGTTTCCTTAAGGAAGAATTGTATATGATGCAGCCGGAAGGTTTTGTCGATCCTAATAATGCTGACAAGGTATGCAAGCTCCAGCGCTCAATCTATGGGCTGGTGCAAGCATCTCGGAGTTGGAACATTCGCTTTGATAAGATGATCAAAGCATTTGGGTTTACACAGACTTATGGAGAAGCCTGTGTTTACAAGAAAGTGAGTGGGAGTTCTGTAGCATTTCTCATACTATATGTGGATGACATACTATTAATGGGAAATGATATAGAATTCTTGGAAAGCATAAAGGCCTACTTGAATAAGTGTTTTTCAATGAAGGACCTTGGAGAAGCTGCTTACATATTAGGCATCAAGATCTATAGAGATAGATCGAGACGCCTCATTGGTCTTTCGCAAAGCACATACCTTGACAAGATATTGAAGAAGTTCAATATGGATCAGTCCAAGAAGGGGTTCTTGCCTGTATTGCAAGGTGTGAGATTGAGCATGGCTCAATGCCCGACCTCGGCAGAAGATAGAGAAAAGATGAGTGTCATCCCCTATGCCTCAGCCATAGGGTCTATTATGTATGCCATGCTGTGTACCAGACCTGATGTGAACCTCGCCGTAAGTTTGGTAGGGAGGTACCAAAGTAATCCCGGCATGGAACACTAGACAGTGGTCAAGAACATCCTGAAGTACCTGAAAAGGACTAAGGATATGTTTCTCGTTTATGAAGGTGACGAAGAGCTCGTCGTAAAGGGTTACGTCGATGCTAGCTTCGACACAGATCTGGATGAATCCAAGTCACAAACCGGATACGTGTATATTTTGAATGGTGGGGCAGTCAGCTGGTGCTGTTGCAAGCAAAGCGTCGTGGCGGGATCTACATGTGAAGTGGAGTACATAGTAGCCTCGGAGGCAGCACAGGAAGCAGTCTGGATGAAGGAGTTCATCACCGACCTAGGAGTTATTCCCAATGCGTCGGGACCAATGACTCTCTTCTGTGACAACACTGGAGCTATTGCCCTTGCCAAGGAGCCCAGGTTTCACAAGAAGACCAGGCATATCAAGCATCGCTTCAACTCCATTCGTGAACATGTTCAAGATGGAGACATAGATATTTGTAAAGTGCATACGGATCTGAATGTCGCAGATCCGTTGACTAAACCTCTTCCACGAGCAAAACATGATCAACACCAGAACTCTATGGGTGTTCGATTCATCACAATGTAACTAGATTATTGACTCTAGTGCAAGTGGGAGACTGTTGGAAATATGCCCTAGAGGCAATAATAAAGTGGTTATTATTATATTTCCTTGTTCATGATAATTGTCTATTGTTCATGCTATAATTGTATTAACCGGATACCATAATACATGTGTGAATACATAGATCACAGCATGTCCCTAGTAAGCATCTAGTTGACTAGCTCGTTGATCAATAGATGGTTATGGTTTCCTAACCATGGACATTGGATGTCATTGATAACGGGATCACATCATTAGGAGAATGATGTGATGGACAAGACCCAATCCTAAGCATAGCACAAGATCGTGTAGTTCGTTTGCTAGAGCTTTTCTAATGTCAAGTATCATTTCCTTAGACCATGAGATTGTGCAACTCCCGGATACCGTAGGAATGCTTTGGGTGTATCAAACGTCACAAAGTAACTGGGTGACTATAAAGGTGCACTACAGGTATCTCCGAAAGTGTCTGTTGGGTTGGCACGAATCGAGACTGGGATTTGTCACTCCGTATGACGGAGAGGTATCTCTGGGCCCACTCGGTAATGCATCATCATAATGAGCTCAATGTGACTAAAGAGTTAGCCACGGGATCATGCATTACGGAACGAGTAAAGAGACTTGCCGGTAACGAGATTGAACGAGGTATGGGGATACCGACGATCGAATCTCGGGCAAGTAACATACCGATGGACAAAGGGAATTGTATACGGGATTGATTGAATCCTCGACATCGTGGTTCATCCGATGAGATCATCGTGGAACATGTGGGAGCCAACATGGGTATCCAGATCCCGCTGTTGGTTATTGGCCGGAGAGATGTCTCGGTCATGTCTGCATGGTTCCCGAACCCGTAGGGTCTACACACTTAAGGTTCGGTGACGCTAGAGTTGTTATGGGAAATAGTATGTGGTTACCGAATGTTGTTCGGAGTCCCGGATGAGATCCCGGATGTCACGAGGAGTTCCGGAATGGTCCGGAGGTGAAGATTTATATATGGGAAGTCATCATACGGTCACCGGAAGTATTTGGGGGTTTGCCGGTATTGTACCGGGACCACCGAAGGGGTTCCGGGGGTCCACCGGGAGGGTCCACCTGCCCTGGAGGGCCCTATGGGATGTATGTGGAAGGGAACCAGCCCCTAAGTGGGCTGGGCGCCATCCCCCTTAGGGCCCATGCGCCTAGGGTTGGGGGGAAACCCTAAAGGGGGCGCCCCCCTTGGCTTGGGGGGGGGCAAGCCCCCTCCCCTTGGCTGCCGCCCCCCCTCTAGATCTCATCTAGAGGGGCCGGCCCCCTTCCCCCTTCGCCCTATAAATAGAGGGGAGGAGGGAGGGCAGCAGCACCTCATCCAAGGCGCAGCCCTCCCCCTCTCCAACACCCCCTCCTCCTCCATTGAGCTTGGCGAAGCCCTGCCGGAGAACTGCAAGCTCCACCACCACGCCGTCGTGCTGCCGGAGTTGTCTTCCCCAACCTCTCCCTCCTCCTTGCTGGATCAAGGCGTGGGAGACGTCACCGGGCTGCACGTGTGTTGAACGCGGAGGCGCCGTTGTTCGGCGCTTAGATCGGAATCGACCGCGATCGGAATCGCTGCGTGTACGACTCCTCCAACCGCGTTCTTGCAACGCTTCCGCATCGCGATCTTCAAGGGTATGAAGATGCACTCCCCTCTCTCTCGTTGCTAGTCTCTCCATAGATTGATCTTGGTGATGCGTAGAATTTTTTTTGATTTACTACTACGTTCCCCAACAATTGGCCCCGCTCGTGGGGGCCGAACGTACACCTAAAGGTCACGCGAGAAAGGTCGGCCAGAGCGGCTCCCACCGTGAGTTGGGGAGTGGCACATATCAGGAAGAGCGACTGGAACCGTTCCGCAAAGGGTCTAGTGCCTGACCAACGGTCGAGCCAGAATAGCGTGTTCAAACCCGAACCAATCGTGATCGAAGACCCAAGCCGCAGGACCGGCAACAGTTGAATAATCGTCTGCCAGAACTGGGAACCGCCCACCCGAGGTGCAAAGGCAAGTGGCTGGCCCCGAAGGTATTTAGAGCGGATGATGTGAAGCCAGAGGCCGCCATCTCTGGTCTCAATACGCCAAAGCCACTTAGAGAGGAGGGCAATGTTCATTCGTTTAGAAGAGATGACGCCAAGCCCTCCCTGGTCTTTAGGCTTGCAAATTTCCGACCACTTCACCATATGGTACTTCTGTTTATTGCCCTTACCTGCCCAGAAGAATTGGGACTGGTATTTGGTGATTTCCTGATGCAGGGATTCGTGAAGACTATAGAATCCCATCAGGAACATCAAAAGGCTAATCATAGAGGAGTTGATAAGCACAACCCTCGCAGCCTTGGAGAGCCATCGGCCCTGCCAGGGCTCCACACGATGTTGGACCTTGGATACCGTCGGTCGTAGGTCCTTTTCCTGGATCCTACTATCACTGACCGGTAGCCCAAGGTAGGTTGTGGGGAAAGACCCCAACCGACAATTTAGCCTGTTCGCAATGCCAAGGGCCTCCTCCTCCGAGTATCCCAAGACCATCACCTCGCTCTTGGCAAAGTTAATGGTCAAGCCCGACATCTCCTGGAAGCATAACAGGAGGAACTTAAGGCTGGTGATATCTGCATCCGATCCTTCTACCATCAGGATCGTGTCGTCCGCGTACTGGAGGTGGGTCAAGCCACCTCCAAGGATGAGATGGGGGCATATCCCGCGAATATGCCCCGCGAGCCGAGCTTTATCAAGGATCATGGCAAGGGCATCAACCACTAGGTTGAAGAGGAAAGGGGAGAGGGGGTCCCCCTGTCTCACTCCCTGCTCGGTGGGGAAGTATGGCCCCACAGCCCCATTAATATTGATCGCCGTGTGGCCACTCGAGACGAGCTGCATGACCCGAGCAATCCACTGCTGGTCGAAGCCACACCGAATCAAAACTTCTCGAAGGAAGGACCAATGGACCGTGTCATAAGCTTTGTGAAAGTCAATCTTGAAGAGCACATCACGCTGGTGTCTTCTCTTGACCTCATGGAGGACCTCGTGAAGGACGAGGACTCCATCGAGGATAAACCGTCCCTTAGTGAACGCCGACTGATTAGGATGATGGATCCTCAGCGCAATAAGGGCCGCCCTAGTGGCGTACCCTTTGGCCAAGATACGGAATATCACGTTGATAACCGTAATGGGGCGGAACTGTCTAATATCTGAGGCCCCCTGGACCTTCGGAATGAGCGAGATGATCCCGTAGTTTAGGCGGGATATGTCCAAAGTTCCACTAGAAAAGTCGTGGAACAGAGCAATGACGTCCCGTGTGACACCCCTAGTGGTTAGCTACAGTAATCCCCTTTTGATAATACCATGCCATCATGATCATCAGTGCTTAAACATCATTTGGATCACATCCCTTTTAGTTCAAATTCAAATGGAAATTCAAACTTCAATTAAATTTCAAAGTGCAAATAAAAGTTGTTCAAATCCAGAAACTAAAATGTTCATAATATTGTAAATAATCCAGAGACTATTCTAAAACTATAATCAACATATACTAAATAAATTAAGTGACTCAAACAGCAACAAAACAGAGATGTTTAATCCAATTTTATTTAATTAAAGTCCAAATAAAATTCATTTGGCTTCAAACCATTTTCTGGCAGTGGAAAATAATGCACCATATTTAATAAGCTAAGTTGCATATTTTACAAAAGTCCATAAGTGGCCTAACATTTTTGTAAACAGAAAAGAAAAGAGAAAACATAAAAGGAAAGAAAGAAAAATGAAAAAAGGGCCCGAGTGGCTGGGCTCTAGTCAAACAGTGCGGCCCAGCCCACTCCCCGCGCCTGTCCCCTCCTTCCTCTCTGTTCACCGCCCGCGTCGCTGTCGACCGCACGCGCCCGCCGCGCCCTGGCCCCCCTTCTCCCCTGGTCGACAGCGCGCCTGCAACCGCCTGGTGGGTAAAGAGCAGCTCCCGCGCCCCCTGGCTCTCCCTCGCTCACTCTCTCTCGCTCTCCCTCTCGTTCCCCACCTCGCCGACGCAGCCATGGCGCCGCCGCCGTAGCACACGCGGCCACCGTGCTCGCCTCTGCGCCAGAGAGGACCGCCTCGACCTCCTCTTCCTCTTCGATGAGTCACCCGAGCCGGAGAGCCACTGCATCGCCTCCACGCCGCCCTCTCCCTCCTCGGATCGCCGCCGCACGCCGTTGCCGATTTCGGTGACCTCGAGCTTCCCCGAGCCCTCTGCCACTTCCCTACAGCTCCGCGGTGAGCAGCCGCACAGGAACCCCCTCCTCCCTGTCCTTCCCCGTAGCCGTAGCTAGCCGCTGCCGTGCTCGTGCTCTGTCCGCCGCCATCACTGCCATTGCCGCGCTCCCAGAGCCGCTCGGCTCGGTCCAGCAGCACCGGCGTGCTCCTGGTGAGCTGCAGAGGCCGCCCCGCCCTTTACTTTGTTCGCTAGCCCACCGCAGCCACGCACCCGAGCTCCACCCGAGAGCCCTGTCGCCAATCATCGTCGCCGGCGTCGTTCTGGTCACCCCTGATTCCGACCATCACCACCACGCGATGCG
The DNA here is from genome assembly GCA_011799875.1 of Thinopyrum elongatum. Lineage (NCBI taxonomy): Eukaryota > Viridiplantae > Streptophyta > Magnoliopsida > Poales > Poaceae > Thinopyrum > Thinopyrum elongatum. Next base: position 496,447,548 of record CM022300.1, read on the forward strand.
GCTCGCCGCGCCCATTCTAATGGGCCAAACCACAGCCCCAGGGATGCCCTGTGGGCGAATCCTGAGCCTCGCCGGCGCGCTCCGCCGCATTCGGGCTCGCCGGAGCAACTCCGGCGGCCGGCTCCGACGTGGCACGCGGGCCCCAGCCCCAGTGTCATTGACCACGGGCCCCACTGGGCCCTGTTGACCGGTCAGCGTGCTGACTGGGCACAGTGGCCCACTGACATGCGGGTCCCACCTCGTTAAATGATTTTATAAATAGATAAACTGTTAATTAAATCATTAATTAGCTTAATTAGTTAAATCACTCACTGACCAGTGGACCCCGCACCCCTAATTAATCAGTAATTAGTTCAATTAATCCTAATAAACTAACAGAGGCTGACATGTGGGTCCCACACGTCAGGTTTGACCTGGTCAGCCTCTGTTGACCGCTGATGTCACCTCTACGTCATGCTGACATCACCCCCGTACTGTTCTGGATAATGTTGATTTATAATGATTAAATAAATTCCAGAAAATCAATAAAACTTTGAAAAAACAGATAAAATAATCCGTAACTCAGATCGAAAAACTTTGTACATGAAAGTTGCTCAGAACGACGAGACGAATCCGAATAGGCGGTCTGTTCGTCCGCCACATGTCCCTAACTATCCGAACATGGAATTGTTCCCCTCCTGTCATCTGTCTGACAAATGTCCGGAACCGGGAAAACATTCCCGGATGGATTCCCCCTTCCTCGGTGACGTGCAACCATATGTTAGGACACACCCGGCACTGCATATTGTCATGTCGCATATTGTGTTGCTCATGTTTGCTGTGTATTTATACTATTTCCTCCCCCTCTTCTCTCTCGTTAGACCCCGACGCAGTTCCCGGTACCGACGCAGCTCCGGAGCCCGACGCCACCATTGACGACCTTGCCTTTGCCGCCGAGCAACCAGGCAAGCATCCCCCCTTGAGCATACCGATATCGCCTATTCTTTCTCTCTCATGCTTGCATTAGAATTGCTGCTGCTGCTGCTGCTACTGCTTTACCTATTCTGATGCATAGCCTGTTTATTGTAACCTGCTATTGAAACCTTACCTGCTTATCTTAAACTGTCTAGTATAGGCTGGGTAGAGACCTATCAGTGACCCCACTTGTCCCGACTGCCCCGCTGGATTATCAGAAGACCCGATCGACGGGATCGAAGACAAGCCCCGGCACCGCACATCACCCCCTTAGTTGTAACGACACTGCAGCGTTACTATCGAGTGCCGAGGGTGATACCTCGTGTAGCACTTCTGATGTTAACTCTGTAGAGTAGCTATTCGGTCGTGGTCATCGAGGGTGATTCCTCCTTCCCCATTTCCGATAACGACGCTGTCGTGCAACACCTCAAGTGTGAACCCATCGAGGGTGATTCCTCCTATGTTCACCTTGACAGTTACATCGAGTGGGTATCCATCGAGGGTGATACCTCGGATTCCCCTGATGTTTGGACACACGGATACTGTGACTTTACCCTGAACCATGCTACAGACAGGTCGGCCCCGAGGAGTACCCGTGAGACTGTTACTGCAGGACTGGAGGGACACGCGGTACCACCCGGTTGAGGTGGACCTGAGTTCCCGACAGTCTTTTGAGAAGTCGTGTTGACTTGGAGTTTAACTGTGAGATGAATACGAGGCGCGGCCGGGCATTCTTAGCCCTTGCAGCAAGTTGAGTCTCTTCTCGTTACCGCAAGCCCCTAGTCCACTAACGATTTGGATATTTGACCTGAGCAGGCCTCTGGCCTGATAGCACTAACCATCACGTGGGCATAGTATGGGCGTTCTGCATCGTAGCATCAGCTGAAAGCTCTGTCAGACGTCCAGTTCAGCATTGCGGCCGGGTCGGATCGTGCCGTTGGCGCTGGTATCCACCCTGCTCGCAACGACCCGGTGTGCACAGGGCGATGGCCCAAGACCCCTGAGTGCTTAGGATGTAGACCGACGGGGACCTCTCTGCTGAGCTGTAGGTAGGGCTGCGGTGTATCGTTTGGCCGAGGCCGGGCATGACCCAGGATAGTGTGTCCGGCCGGAGTTAATCGAGCATGGTGGGTAAATTGGTGCACCCCTGCAGGGAAGAAAACATCTATCGATAGCCGGTCCTACGGTAAAGGACACTCGGAGTTGTATCCCGATCGATACAACTAGAACTTGACATGAGACCTGGATATGTGGCTCTGGGATTGCTTCTCGCAGGGAGTCGAGAAGGGATCTCAGGACGAGGTTGATGACTGTATGGCTCTGGGATTGCTTTCTCGCAGGGAGTCGAGAAAGGATCTCTGGGTGAGGTTGAGACTTAATGATACTACTACTATTTTATACTATACTAATCTACACTCTTCTAATGTTGCAAGACCGCTGAAGATGCTAGTCTTCGATAGGACTAGGCCTTCTCTCTATTTTGGCATTTCTGCAGCCCAGTCCACATATACAACCACTCTTTGATAATGTTGCATATGTAGTGTAGATCCTTGCTTGCTGAGTACTTCAGATGAGTACTCACGGTTGCTTTGCTTTCTTTTTCCCCCATATCCTTTTGGTGCAACCAAATGACGGAGCCCCGGATACAGCTGCCCCCGCCGACGATCGCTACTACTACCCCGAGGGTGGTTACTACTACGAGTTGGCTGACGACCAGGAGTAGGATCGGAGGGTCCCAGGCAGGAGGCCTGCGCCTTTCGATCGTAGTGTTTTATTTTGCCCCGCCTTTCTAAAGGCCTTTCTGTTTCTCTTTTAATATCTGTACTCAGATATTTGATGCTTCCGCTGACGCTTGTATGCCATCAAGCTATGTATTCGAGCCCTCGAGGCCCTGGCTTGTAATATAAAGCTTGTATGACTTTATTTATGTTTTAGAGTTGTGTTGTGATATCTTCCCGTGAGTTCTTAGGCTTTATCGTGTGCATTTGCGTGTATGATTAGTGCATGATTAAGCCGGGGGCATCACATCCCGCTTGATGGACTGCCAAAATACTTGGAAGAAGCGGACTGGCAGCCCATCCGGCCCAGGGGCCGAAGCCGGGTTCATGGATTTGATGAAGGCCTCTATCTCAGTGTCCTCGAAGGGGGCCAATAACTCATCATTCTCTTGTGGAGAAATAAGTTGGTCCCCGACCCAGATGTCGTCAGCCAAGGCAACGCCCACCCTAGGGCGGCCCGCGAATAAGGCCTTATAAGAGGCATCTACGTGGGTCCGGAGTTCCTCCGGATCCTGGATCAAGCGATCCCCATCCCATAGGAGGGGGATAGTACACCGTCTCCGCCGACCATTCGCGATTGCCTGGAAATAGGCGGTGTTAGCATCACCAAAGAGGATCCAGTTCATGGATCCTCGCTTCCTCCAATATTCCTCCTCCTTGGAATAAATATCCATCAGCGTGTCCTCAAGGCTGTACCGTAATGCCCACTCATCCGAGGACAAGCTGGTGCCATCGACACGGAGATCAAGGACCTGAATCTCGGCGAGGATAGCAGCCTTCTGTAAACGCAGATCCCTGCCCACATTAGCGCCCCAACCCTTCATAAATTGCCGCGAGCGTTTGGCGAGATGGTGCCATTCATCGAGCACCGACATCGCTCTGTGTGGCTTGACCCGAGCAGCCTCCCAATGATCTTGCACAGCCGGGATGAACCCTTCCTGGCGGAGCCAGAAGGTTTCAAACCGAAACCGAGGGGGAGGGCGGGGGCGCTCATCCACCGAAGAGAGCATTAGGGGCACATGGTCGGACCCAATGCGAGTGATCGCCTGGAGGGTGGCCAAAGGGAACCGAAGCTCCCAATCCGGGAACATAAAAACCCGGTCAAGAACACTCTGGGTGGGAGACACCTGTCTATTAGTCCAGGTAAACCTCGCCCCCACCCGATCTAGTTCACGAAGACCCAAATCCGCAACCCAGTCATTGAAGCGCTGGATGCTCTGTAGGTCGACTCGAGCGTTATTCTTATCCGCCGAAGACCGAAGGAGATTAAAATCTCCACCAACCACCACCGGGAGGGTGGCCGAACTAATCTTGAGGTGGAGTTCTTCTAGGAAAGTCGGGGAACGACGATGGTCGGCGGGACCGTAAACCACGATCACCTCCCATTTGAAGTTGGCCGCCCGTTCCCAGATTTCCATGCTAACGAAGAACTCACCCCGATCCATAGACACGACCTCAAAGGTGGTATCCTTCACATCTAGCAGGATACCACCGGAGTGACCTGCCACTCTACTAGATGGCAACCAGTGCCATACAAACAACTGCCGACTAAGGCCTTCGAGTTCTGACACAGAGAACTCGGTACGCATCGTCTCCTGAATAGCCACAATGTCAATGGCTTCATCACGGATGTATTCTATGAGCTGCCTGCGACGGCCATCATGGCCAAAGTCGTTGTCAAAACTTATGAGAATAGTGCAGGTTGTTTGCTTATTTTTGTAAAAAACGAGGACTTCCTCATCAATGGCAAAGCCAAACTTAGGCTGCGGTCAGCTGAGACTACACAACTTTCAGGCAGCACTTCTAACTTAGAGGCTCTAAGTACAAGCAAATTTCCATGCACAAATTTAGAAAAACACTTGAAGATTCAGAGATAATTTGCACCCGACATCACAGTAGAGGTAGCTTTTCTGTTTCTTTTCTTCTTTCTTGTTTTTCCCTTGTACATATGTACCATATGCTTTTATTTTTAATAAAATGCTGTGGGGTGTAAGCCCTGCAGTTTTCATGGTAAAAAAATTGATATGCTAGGATTTAGATGTGCAATACTGATGGCACATGTGCTTTAGCAAAACGGAAATAACTACATACTACAAAGATTCGCATACGTCCTCCTTCCACGTACCAAACATAATTTTTCTTTTTGAGGCAAACATACTGAACAGATAATACACGAAAAACTGATAAGCAACAAGGACATGAATGAAACCAAACTAACTCAACGTTGTACTTCCTCCGTCCCATAATATAAAATGTTTTTACAAGCTCCATGATAAGTACTCCCTTACCTATCACGTGCACAAATAAATGACAAAAATAATTTTTCGCCCCACTCCAAGTTTGATCAAGAAGCTACATATGTGGCCCGTGGCCGTGCTAGCTTAGGTGGCAGAAGGCTAGAAGCTGTATAGCAGTCAGCATAGGCGGGCGAGCATATATATTGATCAGATCCCGAACACCCACCAGTTGAGGCCATTCGATTGCCTAGGTACCGTGTAAGAGCGAGTCCGGCACGCTGTTGCTCGCAGACCGCCGTTCTTGTCTTACCGGAGCTTGAACGTCGTCCCGTAGAATAGGTAGCGCGAGTCAAGGACGTCCGAGGGCACACCTTTCCGCGATCGATGCTCGACGAGGCAGAACCTGCCGCGCCCCATGCGCGTGAGCGTGACGGTCTTGGTCCTCTCCATGTCCTCGCACACCATCTTCTCCTTGGCAAGCTTCCATGCCGGGGGCGGCAGTCCTTGTCGTCACCGGCAGACACCACGTCGCCGGAACATACGCCGGTGGAGTCTCGGTGGAGACCCACCCATGCATCCACCTCGCCGTCGTAGTAGGCCTGCCCTTGGAAAGGCAGCATCCAGTCGCCGTGGCGCTTCCACTCGCGGGTCTCGGTGTCCAACGAGTAGGTGCCGTTATGGGATGCGGAGAAGAATACGGTGTGGCCGTCCGGGTGCGCCGCGTGGCAGGTGAGTTGACTGATGGTGAACGGCGGCATGGGGACGGCGTTCCAGGCCCAACCCCCTCTCTCGTCGGCGGCGAGCACCTCAAGGTGATCCTCGCCCTTGTACAGCCTGCTAGCGCCCATGACGTATAGCCTGCCGCAGGCGGACACGAGCTGGGAGACGTACCGTACTTGTACGGGGGTGCGCGGGCCAAGGGCGAGGCCTCCCGTTGCCGTGTCGTACAGGAGGACGGGGGCGGCGTTCTCCCCCTCGTTGTAGCGCATGGCAACGATTCTGCCGCCGATGGCGGCGAAGCGTGAGGAAAAGTCGTGGGAGAACTCCAGCCGAAAGACCGGCGGTTCGGGGAGGCGGCTGGCCTGCGAGTCCAAGTCGGCGCCAGAATCGTCGTCGAAGTCGGCGACGTCCACCTTGTATATGCTGTAGCCCTTGGTCCAGTCGTCCACCACGATGTATAGATAATGCCGCCGGCCGTGTGACCGCCTGGAACTTGGGCCGCCCTCGTCGTCGGACCTGCGCCGCTTCGACATGCCTTCGCTTCTCGACGCTATCTCCGTCCGGTATTTTTGTGTTATAAAGAATTGAAGCGGCGATCCCGGGCGAGGTTATCAAACGAGAATTTCTGGAAAGAAGAATCGGCAGGTCGATCATCTTCATCAGTATATATAGACGGAGATACGGCGACACTCATGGAACTTTCTTCTTGGCGATTTCGGATTTGCAGCGCTGAACAAATTAATTAAAGTCGGTGCTGATTTTCTATAACAGAATTATAGTCGGTGCTAACTTCTCTGCGGCGTCAGAGCCGAACTCGAACGCAGCAAGACCCTTTTCTTTTCTTTTGGTCAGGGCTAGGCGCCAGTCAGCCGACCAAAAGTTTCGGTCGGTCCTGCTCCGATCGTATGATCAAACTTTCTGTAACCGTCTGATGTGAGTCGTCCTTCGTCCCCATCCACCATGCTACAACCGCGCCACTCTTTTTGCCTGGAGAGATGGTTGCATGGTTTTTTCCTGTTTGTCAGGGCATGTACAATGGTGCTATCTTATGAGTGTCACGTAGAATAAATAATGAGGTGGGAAAAAAATAACTTATAATAAAAGGTTTGTCTTCTCTTATTTAAAAAAAGACAATAGATGATCTCTTAGCACAATATGTCTCATCACGTTTTTAGGAGTAACTAGTTATTGAAGATAAGGCTGGGCATATACAATGGCTGATAAGATAGTCTTATCTCAAGTCTTGCATGTAATTTAGAGATGATAAAAAAAATTCTACAATGGGTCATCTCTTAGTCTTATCTTCAATAACTAGCTATTCCTAAAAACATGCTGAGACATATTGTGCTAAGAGATCATCTCTTGTCTTCTCTTAAATAAGAGAAAACAAACCGAAAATCCATCTCAGCACCCGAGCTCATCTGTACCCGCGTTGACTAAAAAAATCAAAAGAAATACTAGAAAAATTCAAAAAATTCCAATTTTTTTATGAGGTATCCAATTTGATGCGTGAGGTTCGCTCCAATTTTTAAATTATTTGGACATCTGAGAAGCTCTCAGCAAAAAAGACAAATTGGGGATCTGTAAAAAAGTTTACTGTTCATGTACTGTTTTGGCCCGATTTGTCTTTTTTGCTGAGAGCTGCTCGGATGTCCAAATGACTTAAAATTTGGAGCGGGCCTCACGCATCAAATTTTCTACTGCACATTTTTTTTTGATTTTTTTATTTTGTTTCGAATTTTTTACGAATTTTTTTCTAACCGGGTGCAGATGAGCCTGGGCACCGAAACGCCCTGCTCAAGACAAACCTTTTCTTATGAGTTCTCTCTCCTCAGGGCATGTACAATGGTTGATAAGATAGTCTTATCTTAAGTCTTGCATGTAATTTAGAGATGACAAAAAAATATCTACTATCTTCAATAACTAGTTATTCCTAAAAACATGGTGAGACATATTGTGCTAAGAGATCATCTCTTGTCTTCTCTTAAATAAGAGAAAAATAAACATTTTCTTATGAGTTCTCTCTTCCCAGGGCATATACAATGGCTGATAAGATAATCTTATCTTAAGTCTTGCATGTAATTTAGAGATGACAAAATAATAATATCTACAATGGGCCATCTCTTAGTCTTATCTTCAATAACTAGCTATTCCTAAAAATATGATGAGACATATTGTGCTAAGACATCATCTCTTGTCTTCTCTTAAATAAGAGAAGACAAACCTTTTCTTATGAGTTCTCTCTCCCTCGCCTCATCATTTATCCTACGTGGCACTCCTAATATAACATCAGAGCATGGTTAATAATATAGCCGATTGATGTCTATAACATGTTGCTATGTCATCTATATATAGCCAATGTAATAGTCAACATGTATTGTAGTGGTCTACAAGAAAGTACTACTTTTCTACCATATGCCCCACCATACACTCTCACATAGCTTCTTGGAGCTCGTGCTACAGCCGGCTGTAAATCTATAGCCCGCTTACCTTCTCTCTCCCCTTCTCTCTCATCCAACTCAGCAAAGATATAATATTTAAAGTCTTAGAGCCCGCCTACGTCATCTTGTTATACTTCCTCTCATTGTACATGCCCAACCAAAAAGGAAAAAAAAACATGCAACCACCTCTACACGCAAAAAGAGCGGCGCGGTTGTAGCATGGTGCGCAATTGGTCGCAGCTCCGTATGGCCCCTCACCCAGCACGATGTGACGCTAAATAGGAGGTCCGTGCCGCCGGCAGCGATTCCGGACCAGTGACTGAGATTGCTGATGTCACACTCATGCCACATTACCAAATACTTTACATAAAATTTGAAAAAAGTTAATAATGCATTAGAAAAATGTTAGATTTGTATAGAAAAATATTAATCATGCGTGCGAAAAATATTGCGTAATTCACAAAAATGGTTTGTACATTCAAAAAACTGTACGCTATATTTAAAAAAGCATTCATGTGTTTCAAAATGTGCTTCCTAGAATTTTTCATACCATTTTAAAATTGAAGAAATTTGTTTCATACCAAACACCCACCAGTTTCATACCATTTTAAAATGTGTGCTTAATGTAAGAAATTTGTTTCATACCATTTTAAAATTGAAGGCTACATTTTAGAGAAAAGTGCCGACGATTCAAAAAAAGGTTCTTGACATTAAAAAGGAATTAATACAACCTAAGAAAAATGTTCCTGTTGGTCGAATTTTCTAATAAATATTCGTGTGTTTCCTGAAAATCTCCGTGAAAAATATAAAAATTGCTGTGCAATGTAAAAAAATGTTGTAGTTTAAAAAATGTTTTTTGCAATGAAAACTATACAGTGTATATTTGATAAAATATGACTGTGTATTAAAAAAGTTTTCAAAAGAAACAAAAAGTAGACCTATGTTAAAAAAAAGGAAACTGATTAAAACCGACAAAGGAACAAAAAGTAAAGCAAAAAACCGATGAATATGAAGAAAATACATAAATAAAATTAAAAAAACCAAATAAAACCATTGAAAAAATAAATATAAGGAAGAAATAAAAAACCACTGAAAACCAGTGAAAAAACAAAGGATAATGATGGAAAAGAGAAAAACCTAATAGAAAAGTGGGCAAAACAAAGAAAATGAAAGGAGAAAAAAAAGAAGAAAGCCGGAGCGAGCGAGCGAACATACAGCGATGCTATAGCGGCAGCAAACGATTGCGCTGATCATCGGGCCAACCTCACTCGTCCGTAACCAATTTAAAAAATACTCCCTCCGCAAAGAAATATAAGAGCATTTATATAACTAAAATTTTAGTTATATAAACGCTCTTATATTTCTTTACGGAAGGAGTATACTAATCAAACATTTGAAAATGGTCATGACGGGGCAGCGCTATGTCTCGCTTGTAGCGAGACCAAGCGTGCGCTCGCGTCAGGCGACTACCTAAATGGGCCTAGCCAGGGCGCGGGAGGGCATAAGCCACAGGCCACTGCCTTGTTTTTTTTTTTAGCTTTTTGTTTCTGCTTTTTGGTTTATTTTGTTTTACTTTTTATTCTTCCAAATATTCTAAATATATATATTACAACAATACTTTAGATAAGTTTTTGAGGAAAATGTTAACCAAGCATTTGAAAAATATAACAACTATATAGTGCAAATGTTTCTCATGTATACGAAAAATGTATAAGAAAAGTTGATCATATATTTAAAAAATGTTAATAAAACATTTAAAAATGTCAAATGTGTATCGAAAAAATGTTTATCATATATACGAAACATATATACAAAACAAATACAGTGTGTATGAGCAAATGTTGATCATACATTCAAAAACTGTTAAATGTTGATAAAACAATGTTCCTGGTGTATACAATTTTTTACAATGTACATTAAATAAAAGTAGATATCAAAAAACATATATTTTGAAAAAGTTGATTCCGTGTTTAAAATGTTCATGATGTATACGAAAACATACATTGTGTGTGAAAGAATATTTATTGCCATTAAAAAAATTCACCATGCAAAAAAAGTTGATGATGTATTCAAAAAATGTTAATCATGTATTTGAAAATGATAAACTGGTCTTAAAATGTATTAGATATATAACAAAACATACATTGTATATGGAAAAGGTACGCATAAAAAAGTATAACTTTTCAAACATTGTTATCATGTATTTCAAAATGTTGAACGTGTATAAAAAATGTTCTGGTGTATGCAAAAAATGTTTCTGGTATGTACAAAAAAAGTGTCATGTGTTGAACAAAAAAGATACTGATGAAAATAACAAAGAAATAGATAGAAACAAAGAAACCCAAAAACACCGAAAAAGAAAAATACAGAAAATAAAAAGTGAAGAAAAAGGATGGAAACGGAGAAAACCAATGAAGGAACAAAGAAAAAATGAAGAAAATCAATGAAAAAAGAAAGAAACAAAGAAAATGAAGAGAGAAAGAATAGAAAAGGCAAAAAAGAGTGAACACTGAGGAAGAAACAAAGAAAAATAGAGAAAAAAGAAAGAAAGGAAAAAACCAATAAAACAATGAAAAACGATAAAAATAAAATAAAATTAAGATAACCGGTGAAGAAACAGAATCAAACCGAAAGAAAATATAAAAGAAAATGAAAATACAAAAAAAAAAGAACCGGAAGAAGCGAGCGAATCTGTGAAACCCAAACGAACAAGCGTCGGAGCGAGTTTGGCAGCGGTCGAAACTGGCCGAGCCAATATACCTACGCGAGGAAGAAAAACTTCAGGCGAGAGGACCATATATCTGGTTATAGCTCCCGCGATTATTACAAGCGAGACATAGCGAACGCTCATTGCCTTTAACTGTAGCGCGACGCAGAGGTGTATCCTGGTTGGGTTGTCCACTACAGCAGACGATCGAGTTAGCGCGTTTCAGGCAGCGAGTGATTACTGTATCGTGTCTCACCGCTGGGTGATTACTGTAGCACAACTGGTTCAAAAGTTGTGACCATTTTTTAAATATGTGAACACATTTTGAAAACAAAAATATATTTTTTTGAACATTTTTTAGAACACATTTTTTTGGAAAAATTGAACTCTTTTTGAAAGAATATTTTATTGCCGCAAAAGCTAACATTTTTTGAAATTTCAAAAAATAGAATTCTGAACAGTATTTGAGATTTGAACATCTTTTCGAAAAATGTGTTTTTAAATGGTAAACATTTTTTTGAAGTTGTGAAGAAGTTTTGAAGTTCCAGAAATTTTCGGAGAAAGCATACAATTTCTGAAAAAACATGAACAAATTTAGAATTTTTCCAAAATTCCGGACATTTTTTGAAAAATACAATCAAAATTCTGAACAAGGATTAAAAAATGGTGACCTATTTTTTAAAATTTTGAACATTTTTTAAATTGAGATTAATTAGACAATTTTGCACCAGGATAACACTACGTGCATGTTAAGTAACTCTCCTTGTCAACCAGCACATCTATTGTTCAAACCTTTATGAGTTTTAAACGAAGGACCAATATTGTGACTAACCTTGAGTCCAACATGATCCCCGCTCATAGTATGCATAATCCAGTCACACCACTCACCAACTTAACCATCTAATATACAATGCCATTTAATATTATCATAAGCTTCTTCAAAATCAACTTTAAAAAGTTGGGCATTTTGTTTCTTTTCACCAAGTTTGGATTGCTTACCACGAATACCACATGGTGGGCATTTTGTTTCTCTTCATGTATGAAATTAAAAGCTTCATGCAGAACAACCACTCATTCCATAATATACCTCCTTAAACAAAAGCGGGCTGAGTCTGTGAGATTACAGGAGTCACAACTCTACTAAGTCTATTCATCAAAACCTTAGTAATAATTTTGAAACTCACATTTAGTAGGAAATAGGTGTAGGGTTTTGGATTTATTTTGCATCTTTTGTTTTAGGAACGAGAGTAATATTACCACAACTAAGTCTAGAAATATCTAAAGCTCCTCTATGAAAATCATCAAGTAGTTCTTTCAAATCTCACATAACAACATCCCAAAAATATTGATAAAAGTCATTAGGTAAACCTTCTGGGCCAGGACTCTTATTCTTCTCCATCTGAAACACTATAAATTGTAATTCTTCCATGGAGAAGGGCTCCACCAAATTTTTATCATCCCTGCTAGAAATTTGAGGAGCCTCATGAACATTCATGAAAATACTAGATTCGTAAGCATATCCAAATGTTTTTTTTTATAGAAATGTAATATAACTCAATAATTGAGCCACTCCTTCAATACCCCCTCATCTTGTTCCAAGGAAACAGTTATATTCTTCCTTCTTTTGCCATTATAGCTTTGACCTGATGATATCTAGTATTACTATCTCCCACTCTGATTTCTTTATCCTTATATCCTTGGAACCATTTCAATTCCTCCCATTTTATAATTCTCCCCAATTGCTCTCTAATATTTTTTACATTCATTTCTATCTTGAGCAGTCAAACCATTAATCTCAACATTTTTATCAATGACATCTAACTTAGCTAGAAGCTCAATTTTAATTTTCTTGTACCAAGCATCATCATTCCTATACCATACCCTAACTTTCCTCCTATGGACTCTCGATCTATTTTGTCATCTGTCTATACTAGAAGTCTAGAACCAACGTACTTCTTAGTCCAGATAGAAGTGAAAAACTCTCAGAAGCTTCCCTCAACATCCAAGAATTCTAAAACCTGAATATAGAATGAGAAGTATAATGAGGTCTAATATCTAACAAGAGAGGGTTATGATCAGAAACTTCTTTTTAAGAGCTCGAAGAAAGGAAAGTAGATTCTTCCTAATTAGAGCAGATTAACATCATATACAATTTTTCATAAGTTGGGTCCGCCATATTATTGCTCCAGGTGAAGTTTCTCCCATTTAAGAGGTAACTCTCTTAGCCTGGCATGTCCAATTATAACATTAAAGAAGAAACTCCAATGATCAATTTCATTTAGCTTATTTTCCTCGGAGCTATTTCTAATCCTATATACCTAAGAAGTTCATCCCCACTACTTTATTACATGCAAGCTATCCACCTCAACAGTGTGTCACATCAGCAATTCTTGCCATAAATAATGCCAGATCGTGCATTTTCTGTTACCAACGTACATAACGGAACGAACAGAATCCTACAACCACGCCTTTTCTCCTTTCGGCTTCCCGAGCGGTGTCAATAGTTTGGATCCCCGAACTAGCATGTTGGCCTCCCTCTCCTTCCCCTTCCCCTTCCCCGTCCCCTCCGCCTTCCCCAAACTTCCCGTCCCTTCAACGCCTCCTCCCTCAGTGGTGCTACCTCCCGTGCGCTCGCATTGGATCCACACGAACCTTTCCATGGAAGAAGTGATCGATGTGGCCATCCCTGCTTAGCCAAAGCAACACGTTCGTTGATCAGCCTCGGGCCCTCCTAGACCTAGTGACCTTGAATGTTCCACTCTGCTCTGGGCCTTCCTTGCGATGGTGTCCTCGGATGCCCCGCATGTTGCCATCACCACCATGGCCCTGATTCTAGTGGGACGCTCTGCTCCGGGCCTCCTCATGCCGGCGGCCTCAGACAAGATGGGGCAATAGAAGACAGCAGGCAATCCCATCTGGCCACGGTACACAATATTAGGTCATCCATGAATTCTATTACCATCTATGCCCACTTCCTCAAAAAAAAAAAAAACAGTAGCAACGGTGGTCTGTATCATTTTGTCTAGCATAGAATCGCACAAGTCTAGGGTTGTGGTCGACAAACTCCTTAGGTTTCAGTCAATGTTTTCTGCTAAGTATCCTCAAGGCTATGCCAACATTTTCTGATCATGTAATGGACATGCTATTCACTAAAAGTATGCTAGCATTACCAACTAACATCTCTCTCTTGAAAGCAGGAACATGCAGGGGGAATTTTAAAGATATGATGTACTTTAAAGAGGCTATTAGCAACTTGGGTCTTGTGGAAATTCCTCTAAAAGGAAGATACATTACTTAGAGCAACATGCAATCTGTCGCTCTTCTTGAAAAACTGGATTGGTTTTTTCTTCTAAATCCTAGACTTTGAACTATCCTGATGATGGCTCGAGATTTTGTGATGTTTTTGTAGTGATTTTTGCTTGGTTTCATTGGAATTCTTATTACTCTTCGGATATTTCTGACGCTAATCCCTCGAAAGAGAGAAAATACACTTTCCTAATGTTTGGCAGGAAATACCAGTTATGGAAATAAACCAAGGAGGATTGCTGCAAATCAAGCCAAATGGAGAAACTTTCCTGAAGAAACCCAAGTCAACAGGTGCACCAGAGTAAAAGACGGTGTTTCATACGACCGCGAGCGCTCATATGAGCGGTCGTATGCACTACCATCAGCTACACCATTTCTATACAAGAAACTTTTGTGAAGGTCCCAGGGGGAGTAGAGAAACCTAGCCGCCGCCACACCACCTAGAACAGGAGAAGGGATGATCTGAAGAACTTCCGAAAATCTTCTTAGCTTTTGGTTCTTTCATCTCCATCATCATCATCACCCCTTTCACTATTGTAAGAGGAATTCCAATTGGGAGAATGATGACCCACAAGTATAGGGGATCAATCATAGTCCTTTCGATAAGTAAGAGTGTCGAACCCAACAAGGAGGCGAAGGAAATGACAAGCGAGTTTCAGCAAGGTAATTTCTGCAAGCACTGAAATTGTCGGTAACAGGTAGTTTGATAGCAAGATAATTTGTAACAAGTAACGAGTAACAATAGTAACAATAAGTGCAGCAAGGTAGCCCAATCCTTTTTGTAGCAAAGAACAGGCCAGAACGGTCTCTGATAATAAGTAAAACATTCTCGAGGACACACGGGAATTTCATCTAGTCACTTTCATCATGTTTGTTTGATTCGCGTTCGCTACTTTGATAATTTGATATGTGGGTGGACCGGTGCTTGGGTGCTGTTCTTACTTGAACAAGCCCCCCGCTTATGATTAACCCCTCTCGCAACCATCCACAACTACGAAAGAAGAATTAAGATAAAATCTAACCATAGTATTAAACATGTGGATCCAAATTAGCCCCTAACGGAATAGCGCATAAACTAGGATTTAAGTTTCTGTCACTCTAACAACCCATCATCTAATAAATACTCCACAATGCATTCCCTTAGGCCCAAAGATGGTGAAGTGTCATGTAGTGAACTTTCACATAACACCACTAAGGGAATCACAACATACATATCATCAAAATATCGAACGAATATCAAATTCACATGATTACTTGTAAAATGACTTCTCCCGTGTCCTCAAGAACAAAAGCAACTACTCACAAATAATATTCATGCTCAAGATCAGAGGAGTAATAAATATCATAATGGATCCGAACATATAATCTTCCACCAAATAAACCAACTAGCATCAACTACAAGATGTAATCAACACTACTAGTCACCCACAGGTACCAATCTGAGGTTTTGATACAAGATTGAACACAAGAGATGAACTAGGGTTTTGAGATAAGTTGGTGATGTTGAAGATGTTGATGAAGATTGGTCCTCCCAAGGTGAGAGGGTTGTTGGTGATGACGATAGCTTCGATTTCCCCCTCCCGGAGGGAAGTATCCCCGGCGGAATTGCTCCACCGGAGAGCAAAAGTGCTCCTGCCCAAGTTCCGCCTCGAGACGGCGGCGCTCCGTCCCGAAAGTCCTCTCCTTATTTTTTTAGGTCAAAAGACCTTATGTACCAGAAGATGGGCACCGGAGGTGGGCCAGGGCCCCCGCTACCTACCAGGGCGCGCCAGGGGGGAGGCGCGGCCTGGTGCCTAGTGGGCACCTGGGTGACCCCCTCCGGTATTTATTTTCTCCAGTATTTTTATATATTCCAAAATAATTCTCTGTAAAATTTCAGCTTATTTGGAGATGTGCAGAATAGGTAACTCTGATGTAGCTTTTTTCAGGTCCAGAATTCCAGCTGCCGGTATTCTCCCTCTTTGTGTAAACCTTGCATATTATGGGAGAAAAGGCATTAGAATTACTCCACAAAGTGTTATATTGAATAAAAACACTATTAATAATAGTAAGAAAACATGATGCAAAATGGACATATCAGAGAACAATTGTAACTTTACTCCATCTCATCTGAAGATCAAGACTATTTGAATTGTCCATTTCATCTTATTATGGATCTGCATGGTATTATCGATATGGTTCTCATGGGTTTTATCTTTATTGTGATTGATTCCCCTCTTATGATGTGTGAGTAATTTCCCCTGGGTGTGGGAGATGTAGTTAAGTGGTAAGATTAAATTGTGCCTATCCTATATTTTGTCATCTGCATTCGTAGTAGTATGATCTATCTAGTATGTTGTTATGCTGTGGTGAACTCTATGCGTGTTGTCCAATTTAAGGGCCCAGGCAACATGATCTCAAAACCTACACACGTAACACATATTTTTTAGGAAATCTGTGACCTCTGACATGACAGGTGGAGATATCTATGAGGACCTAAGACAATATGAGATAACGGTGATCCATTGAACTTAATGCTTGGTTCCGGTCCAAGGACCTTAATTGTGGAAATGATAACTCTGTGGCAACGGAGAAGCAGGACCATATAATGAAATATAATCCCGCGTGGAGGAGTTTCATAACCTTACAGAGAACCGCCTACAGAACACTTATATCAAATGCTATGAGTACAATACAAGGTAACTGGTATTGCCGTCGCACTCGCACACTTTATATATTCCTACCATGAGCTAAAATCTCTTCGCACCTAATCTCTTCATTGCAGGAAACACAACCTTTAGTCTTATTCATGTTATTAACTTTTGTTAGTTCTTTTAGTTGTTACTACAATTCCCTTTATATTTGTCAAACTGGTTAATTCATGATTCAGGACAGTCACTATATTTGCAGAAGCACAAGCAGTTACTTCACACAAGAACTGTGACACCTTGTGTGTAACAGAAATGCTACCTGTCGTGGTTTTGTCATGACAGATGCCCTTGTGAAAGGACTTAGGTGTGGAGCCATCGCAACGTAGGTTAGCTTAAAGGGGTTGAACGGGATGAGAGACACGAGTTTACCCAGGTTCGGCCCCTCACCAACGAGGTAAAAGCCTACGTCCTGCTTTGTGTTGTATTGATTGAGTATCGATTACAAGGGAGCGGAATCGCTTGACCTAGCTATCGATTGATTGTCACTTGAGTTAACTCACCGCAGGGTCTCGCCTTTATATACACAGGCCAAGGCCCTGGGCTTACAAGAGTCCAAGTCGGATCATACAACGTGACCGACCTGGGTTCTAAGTCGCCTTGCCTTACTAGGCAAGTCATTGTTGGGCGGCTTACAGCGCCGGGTCTCGCACCATCTTCTGGGCTTGGGCCCCCGGCGGCTCACCACGTAAGTCGCCCTCCAGGTTCCATGTCTGGTTTATTGGGCCTACCTAGGCCTTATCTCTGAGTTGCCAATAGTGTAACCTAGTCCCTCCTGGGCGGGTCACATCGTGGGGTTATATCCCCAACATTAGGCCCCAGATTGATTTGAACTTGTTCATGTCAATCTTCACTGCTTCTGGTTGGCGAGTCTTCTTTGATTCCTTCCAACGCTTAATCTTGAATGGATCCCTGTAACCTGCCATGACGTCATGTGAAATAAATCCAAAAAAACTTATGACATCACAACGGATCTTTTTGCATTAACTAGCTGTTCGAGAATCTAGGCGCCTCCTCTGTTAAGATAATCATGATACCTCCTCAATTTCCGCGCATGCCATTTCACTGTTTCACCAACTTTTCCTTATAAATAGGCACGGGGGGGTATCCTTTTTCACTTTTACCCCCGTCGCCCCCTCTTCTTCTTCTTCCTCGCGTTGTCCGTCGGCACTGGAGCTCCACCGTCGCTGCTGAACCGCGCTGACCACTCCGTGGAGGCCGCTGCATCACCCTGTTCGGACCAGAAATCTGCGGTGCTCATCCGCTCTTCACCGAAATCATCAGGTAACGTCCTTCTTCTTTCTCAGATCCACATTAGGTCATGTCAGTTCTTGATAGTTCGTCGGCGCTCGTCCAAGTTCATCCATGCTCTGTCCAGAAGTCGCACTTTTAATCCAAAAACTAAACAGAAGTAATGCGATAGCAGTTTTAGCCTTTATCTCATATCCTGGATAGATCCCTTCTTCTTGCGAGTCAATACCCATCTTACTAGTTCTTCTGCGGCCGCGTTCTAGTATTAATAATTATGCCCCTTTTCCAAACTGCCGTAGATCTGTAATTGTAGCCACAATCTGCAAAACTCGTTTGTCCAGTACTTAGCAAAATTTCCACCAACTTGGATCTGAAGGTAGTTGACCCTCCCTTCATTGTTCGGGTGACTTAATAATGAATTTGTAACCCGCCAAGAATTCCAAAGATTTGTTTAACCCGCCAACATGTTGCTGGCTCATACTTTCATAACTTAACCCGCCATGCTCTCATAACCTGATAATTACTCCACTCCATGGCTAAGGCGGCTCATAATTCCTTTAATGGTTCATCATAATATGTAGCCTTCTAACTGTAACTAGCCCATCATTGCTGAATTGTCGTATAATCATTTAGGCGGCTTACCATAGTAATTTTAACCCGCCATATCCTTATTCTTTGGTCACAGCTTGTTATTCCGGGTCATCATGACTAAAGCACCCACCTCTTGTGACTGGATTGCCTCTAGAGTCACAGAGGACTCGCTCAATGATTATGTGACCATGGGGGTTTTACCCGCCAAGGAGGTCATCCACTGGCGGGTTCCAGGCT
Organism: Thinopyrum elongatum; assembly: GCA_011799875.1. Lineage (NCBI taxonomy): Eukaryota > Viridiplantae > Streptophyta > Magnoliopsida > Poales > Poaceae > Thinopyrum > Thinopyrum elongatum. Next base: position 496,466,457 of record CM022300.1, read on the forward strand.
CCGAATTTCCCCCTCACCCCCAAGAGGGTGAAGTTGTGATTTTCATGGACCACCTACTCCGTGGCTTCTCACCGCCCAGCTCAAAATTCTTCCGGGACGTTGTGCATTTCTATAATCTTCATCCACAAGATATTGGTCCCAACTCTGTTTCCAACATATGCAACTTTCAAGTGTTCTGCAAAGTGTACCTTGGGGAAGAACCCTCTATCGATCTGTTCAGAGACTATTTTTATATCAACCGCCAGACTGAGATGTTAGATGGGCCCAGTCTTGAACTCGGAGGTGTTTCTATCCAAAGATGAAGAGACGTAACTTTTCCTTCAGCCGCCCTACCCAGTCATCCCAAAGACTGGAATTATACCTGGTTTTATTGTAGAGACACTTCCCCAGCTGGAGAGAACCCCTTGCCGGGTTTTCGTCCCTTCCGGCTCACCACCACCAGCTTGCTTCTAGGCCGATTGATTGCCGCAGAGCGCTCCTTTTGCCTCCACTTTTTCAAAAATAAGGGCCTTGATTGCCAATGGCTTAACTGGAGTCGATCTGGTCCGCTGCTGGGTCGCCTGGAGGATTTTACCACTAAGCCGGCGCCCCGGTTTAATGTGTGAGTATATTGGTGACACCAAGGACCCTCAGTGTTACAACCAAGCACGCATGACCGACAAAGAAATCAATGACTCTGTTAAGACGCTACTTGGGGAGTCTTTAGATAACTGCAGCCGAGTGGGTCTGAAGCCTTTCTACGCCCTTAACCCGGCTCCTCCTGTAAGTATTTTGAACAAGCCTTCATCTCACTTAACTATCTCTTGTACATCATACTGTCTAATCTTATTGCTCATATTTAAACAGGCCGACTCTTCATTTTGGAAAAAGAAAATGCCAGCCGCCGCCGCTCCAGCCAAGAGGGCAAGGGGAGCAAAATCTCGTGGCACAGGTCGCGGTAATAAGCAAACAACACAAGAGCTTTTCCAGCTAGAAGAGTCGGAGGTAGAACTTGACTCTCTTGGACTTCTCTTTATGGAACTTATTGATGCTGATTCCTCTCAGGATGACGCGGAAACAAGCCAGGCTCATGAAGCAGAGGTAACTACTATATCCTTCGACACTGAATCTTTACCAAGAAAGAAAACAAGGTGGGTCATCCGAAAAGTAAGATTTTCACACCCTCTTGCTCATCTGGACCCCAACTTTCTTTTGAAGAAACAACAACACGTGTCAAGGCGTATGACCCGGAGTGACGGCGCTCAAGATCTTGTATCCGGCTTACCCAACACGCCTGCCCCTCGCAAGCGTCGTAACGAGGTGCCTCATAGCCCGACTCTTTCCCTTCCAAAGGCTGGTCTCATTCGTCAACCTCTTAATCCTTCCGACTCAAATTATCAGGGGATGCTTCCGTCATCCGGTGACTCTACTGGAACTCAAATGCCTGCTTTCAAGATTGCCCATGGGTAAGTATTTTTATTTGTTCATAAATGACTTATAGTGATATACTCATGGACTCTTGTATTCTTGTCACAGAGGTGTAGCAAAGGCGGGTAAGAAACAAAAGGTGGGTGGTTCTTCAAAGGACCCCAAAGCTGCTGAGCCAGAGAGGCAGGTGCCAGAGGCCCCTGAGGCTTCGATCCAAAATCCTGAAGACCTTGCCAATGATCCGCCACCGCAAACTGACGCTACAGTCTTTGAGCCAATGAATACTGAGATTGACCCGGCCGCTAGTCATGACCCGCCAAGTCCTAAGTCGCCGACTCCTGCAAAGCCAACTGAAGAGATCTCTCCTGAGAAGGATTCTGATGATATTGCTGTCACTGGGACGGCCTATACAGCGCCATGAGCCTCAACTGTGCTAACCAAGCATAGTACCAAAGAAGAATCACCTTCCTTGGAGAAAGGCAAATCCAAACTAGATCTGGAGAGCTATTCCTCCTTCAGTGCAGGTGATGTGTACGCGGGCTATTTGAGCCGCCTTCACACAAGCCGAGACATGGAGGCTGGGTTAGTCCAGTTGATGAAGCAGAAATATGAGGTATGAAGATATCCAACCCCTCTTTAGCCTTGTGCATATACATATGTCCATACTAGCCCCCAAGTCTGAAGTATAGGAAAATTATTGAGTATGCTTGAGACTTGTGAAATTTTCCAGAGTGTAGCCCCCAAGGGCCGGCTTAACTTTGATAAGGTCAGCCGGGTCTTAATGACTTGACAGAACCAAATATGTAGCCCCCAAGGGCCAACTTAACTGTAATAAGATGAGCCGGGTCTTAATGACTTGACAGAACCAAATATGTAGCCCCCAAGGGCCGACTTAACTGTAATAAGATCAGCCGGGTCTTAATGACTTGACAGAACCAAATATGTAGCCCCCAAGGGCCGGCTTAACTTTGATAAGATGAGCCAGATCTTAATAGAGATTGAAATGACCTACATTAGCCCCCAAGTGTCAAGTATATTGCTTGCAATGTGCTTGGGACTTGATTAACTGTATCACAAAACTTGCTCCTTGTGTTGTAACCATTGCCTCAATATTGTATTTCAGGAGACGTTGAACGTGAAAGAGTCGCAGCTTAGCGATTTAAAGAAGAATATATAATTGTAGCAAGCAGAAACTTCCAAGGCCGGGTCAAAGCTGAAAACTTCATTGGAAGAAATTGAAAAAATCAAGGCGGGTTTTGATGCTAAAAGAACCGCCTGGGAAACCGACAAGGCTGCACTGCAAAAAAGAGCAGAAGATGCTGAGGCTGAGCTTAAACCGGTAACTGAAGAGTTAGACGGCTTGAAGCAGCATATCTCTCAAATGTCAGCCGCCATCTTTGGTAAGCTTCATATGCAACTCATCATCTGTTTTGATATTTCTTTAAACCGCCTGGCGATTCATAATATATAATCTTTGACCCGCCTGGCGACTCTCGTGCAAAAAATTGAACAGGCCCCAGAAGCGCCAGTCTTGGTCAGAACATGCTGCTCAAATTAAAGGCGGCTTATTCATTGACTGAGCAGTTGTATGCTGGAACACTGCGCAACCTTGTAGCTTTGTCAGATGGCAAAAAACCTCCAACTCTTATCAAGACTGTCCTAGATCATCTGTCAATGGTGCCAGCTCAAATAAAGGAAGTTAAATTATCAGCCGCCCATGCCGGAGCCATTGTTGCTCTAAGCCGGGCCAAGGCTTGGTCATTAGAGCTTGACCCGGAAGAAATGGCTACCGGATGCCCAGAGTTCAAAGATGACGGGTCAATCTTTTTAGAAGAAGACTTCAACAAGTGCGTCAAAGAGATGCGGCCCCTGGCATGTAAGCTTACAGAGGAGCTGGATCTGAACAAGTACCAGCTGTCTTACGATGACAACAATAATAAGATTAAGCCGCCCTCACATGATGTTATGGACCTTATTCCTCCAAGGCGTAAGCATACCTTTGCCCCTAATATTGATCCTTCTGTTATGCTTAACGATGAGACCACATTTGAAGCTTTAACCGGCATCGACTAGACCTCGGCCAATCTCCAGATGGCCATCGACGAAGAGCCGGCACAGGATGATCTGGGGGCTTCAAGCTCAAGGCAGCAAGATGACCACAACCCGCCAGGCAAAAACCCGGACGGCGCTGACACCGGCTCACTGGAGTAATCTGAACTCCAAAAAACACTTGTTCACAAATTTTTTGGGCTCAGCTGAAGCCATGTATTAGGTAGCTGAAAACAATTGCCTGCCCTGTCATGCCTTCGTGCATGTTCTTATCAATTTATGCTTCAACAACTTGAATTTCTGTGACCTTTATGATGCACATCTATTTCGCAATATTACCAAAAAAAACTTTGGCGGCTTATATAATCTGTCAAAGAGCTGTTAATCCCTCAACTGGCGGCTTATAATCACAATCTATTGGCGAGTTAAACAACTCAACAATCAGGGTGACTTATAGTCATATCCAGCTTTTGAAAAGATCCCCTTGGCGGCTTATAAGCATAATAAACTCAATATAGGGCAATATAACCCGAATCAGTATGACCCAGCAACTTTTCACCTGTAAAAGGTTTCTGCAAAACAAAAACATATAGAGTATGCATAACTCAAATATTTATTAAGCTGGCTTGCAAAGCACGACCAAAATAGATTGGTTTTTGAAAAAAATCAATTTTTTGCTCCAAAGAGGCTTGGCATAAAAGCCTGAAATCCCGTAAGCCGGCTCTCACGTGACATAAATCCGTCGTTTAAACCTTAACTAGTTCAGGGTCTTATTGAAAGATTAACTGTTAAGAGTACGAACGGGCCACATAGCGGAGAGACTACAACAGATAGGTGAGTTTGTCCTAGCTCACTGTAAGCCGGCCCTCCCGTGATATAAGCCGTCGTTTCAACTTTGACTAGTTCAGGGTCTTTTAAAAGATTGACTGTCAAAAGTTCGGCGGGTCACCTGGTGGAGTGGCAAGTTGCAAACAGGTAGGTTTAACTCAGTCATGGCATAAAAGCCGGTCAAAATGGGTTATACGCTATACTCATTAAGTAGGAAGCCCCCAAATGACCCATAACATAGCATAAAAGCCGATCAAGAGGGTTATACGCTATGCTCATAGAGCAGGAAGCCCCCAAGTGACCTAACATGGCATAAAAGCCGATCAAAAGGGTTATACTATGCTCATAGAGCAGGAAGCCCTCAAGTGACCTACCATGGCATAAAAGCCGATCAAAAGGGTTATACGCTATGCTCATAGAGCAGGAAGCCCCCAAATAACCTAACATGGCATAAAAGCCGATCAAAAGGGTTATACGCTATGCTCATAGAGCAGGAAGCCCCCAAATGACCTTGTGAGTAACCAATAATGACTCTTGCTCCAAAGATTTGAGATGAAATGACAGAGGCCCCGAATTTCGGGGATGACAGCTTTATTATACTGATCATAAAAAGTATGTACATCAATGAAAGTATATACAATGGTGAGAGCCTATGACTCAAGTGTAGTAAGGCCGAAGATGAGCAATGTTCCATGGCCTGTTGGTCTCCTTCTCAGATGTGCGGGAATCTTTGTTCTCTTGTATGTTAATGAGGTAGTAAGACCCGTTATTGAGATTTTTCCTGATCACAAAGGGTCCTTCCCAAGGAGGCGAAAGCTTATGCATCCCTGTCTAGTCTTGAATCAAACGGAGCACTAAGTCGCCCTCCTGAAAGGTCTGGCTTCGAACTCTACGGCTATGATAGCGATGTAGGTCTTGTTGATATATCGCTGAACGAGCCGCCGCAAGGTTACGCTCTTCATCTAAGACATCAAGTGCATTATGACGTGCCGTCTCATTATCATCTTCAACATAAGCCGCCACTCTAGGCGAGTCATGACGGATATCACTTGGGAGAACCGCCTCTGCACCATAGACCATGAAGAAAGGCGTATAGCATGTTAACCTGTTGGGGATGGTATTGATACTCCAAAGCACTGAAGGTAGCTCCTCAACCCAACAACCCGGCGTACGCTCTAAAGGAACCATAAGCCGGGGCTTGATGCCTCTCAAGACTTCTTGGTTCGCTCGTTCTGCTTGACCATTGGACTGTGGATGAGCCACTGAGGAAACGTCAAGACGAATATGCTCTCTTTGACAAAACACCTTCATAGCACCCTTAGAAAGATTGGTGCCATTATCAGTGATGATACTATGAGGATATCCAAAACAGAAAATCAGCTTTTTAACAAACTGGCTCCGCCTCAATCCACTTAGTAAACTTGTCAACCGCCACCAAAAGGTGGGTCTTCTTATCCTTAGACCTCTTGAACGTTCCAACCATATCAAGACCCCAAACTGCAAACGGCCAAGTTATTGGGATCATCCGCAACTCTTGAGCCGGCACATGAGCCTGTCTTGCAAATTTCTAACACCCGTCGCACTTGCTAACGATGTCCTCTGCATCAGCATGAGCTGTCAGCCAATAAAACCCATGACGAAAAGCTTTAGCCACTAAAGACTTAGAGCCGGCATGATGACCACAATCGCCTTCATGAATCTCTTGTAAAATTTCACGGCCCTCCTCAGGATAAACACAACATTGGGACACGCCTGTCACACTGCATCGGTGTAACTCGCCGTTGATGATAGTCATAGATTTAGACCTCCTGGTTATTTGTCGCGCCAAAATTTCATCCTCGGGTAACTCGTCCCGGGTCATATAAGCTAAATAAGGCAGCGTCCAGTCAGGAATAGCATGAAGAGCCGCCACCAACTGCGCCTCCAGGTCAGGGACAACAAGGTCTTCTTCAGATGGCAACTTGACGGAAGGATTCTGCAAAACATCGAGGAACACATTAGGAGGTACCGGCTTACGTTGAGACCCAAGTCGGGACAATGCATCAGCCGTCTCAGTCTTCCATCGATCAAGGTGATCCACCTGATAACCCTTAAAATGACCAGCAATATCATCAACTGCCCGGTGATAAGCCGCCATGAGCGGGTCTTTAGAGTCCCACTTGCCTGAGACTTGCTGAGCCACAAGGTCTGAGTCGCCCAGACACTTGACCCGGCTTAAATTCATCTCTTTAGCCATACGAAGGCCATGGAGTATAGCTTCATATTCAGCTGCATTGTTAGTACAAGGAAACATTAGCCTTAAAACATAACAAAATTTGTCACCTTGTGGGGAAGTCAAAATAACTCCAGCCCCCGAGCCCTCCAACTGCCTGGACCCATCAAAGTGGATTGTCCAATATGTGTTGTTAGGTTTCTCCTGAGGTGTCTGCAACTCTGTCTAGTCATTTATGAAATCCACCAAAGCCTGAGACTTGATGGCTGTTCTTAGCACATACTTCAAATTATGAGGTCCAAGTTCAATTGCCCATTTAGCAACCCGGCCTTTATCCTCCCTGTTCTAAATAATATCTCCTAAAGGAGCAGAGCTGACCACAGTAATAGGATGGCCAAGAAAATAATGCTTCAGCTTGCGACTTGCCATGAACACCCCAAACACCAGTTTCTGCCAATGTGGATATCGTTACTTGGACCCTGTCAACACCTCACTCACATAGTAAGCCGGCCGCTGAACTGGGTACTCCTTACCCGCCTCCTTGCACTCTACAACAACTACCATGCTGACCGCCTTATTATTAGCCGCCACGTACAGGAGCAAAGGCTCTTTCTCAATGGGAGCAGCAAGGACGGGTGGCTCAGCTAATTGTTTCTTGAGTGCCTCAAATGCCTCATTAGCAGCATCACTCCAGACAAAGTGCTCTATCTTTTTCATCATCTGGTATAAGGGAATTGCCTTCTCTCCCAGGCGACTTATTTAATGGCTCAAAGCTGCAATACGACCCACCAAACGTTGGACGCCATTGACACACGCCGACTTAGAAAGTGAAGTGATAGCCTTGATCTTCTTTGGTTTAGCTTCGATGCCCCTTTTTGAGACCAAAAATCCCAACAGTTTACCTGCAGGCATGCCAAAGACACACTTGGCCAGGTTAAGCATCATTTTATAGACCCGGAGATTGTCAAAAGTTTCTTTTAGATCATCCAGGAGAGTCTCCTTCTTTCTAGACTTAACCACAATATCATCCACATAAGCATGAACGTTGCGCCCAATCTAACTGTGAAAACAATTCTGAACACATCGTTGATAAGTCGCCCGAGCACTTTTGAGTCCAAAAGGCATAGAAACATAGCAGAATGCTCCAAAAGGTGTAATGAAAGCTGTCTTCTCTTGGTCTTTAACTGCCATCTTGATCTGATGATAACCAGAATAAGCATCCAGGAAACATAAGCTCTCACAACCAGTCGTTGCATCAATGATCTGATCAATATGGGGAAGAGCAAACGGGTCAGCTGGACAAGCTTTGTTGAGATCTGTGTAGTCAACACACATACACCATGTGTCGTTCTTCTTGAGCACCAGCACAGGGTTGGCCAACTACTCAAGGTGAAAAACTTCGATGATAAACCCAGCCGCTAAGAGCCGGGCTACCTCTTCTCCAATAGTCTTACGTCGCTCTTCATTGAAACGACGAAGGAATTGCTTAACCGGCTTAAACTTAGGATCCACATTAAGAGTGTGCTCAGTGAATTCTCTCGGTACACCCGGCATGTCAGAAGGTTTCCATGCAAAGATGTCCCGATTCTCACGGATGAACTCAATGAGCGCGCTTTCCTATTTAGGATCCATATTAGCCCCCACTGTGAACTGCTGAGATGAGTCGCCAGGGACAAAGTCAACCTGCTTAGTATCGTCAGCCGACTTAAACTTCAACAAAGGGTCTTGCTCAGTGGTGGGTTTCTTCAAAGGGGTCATATCAGCCGGGTCAACATTATCCTTATATAACTTAAGCTCCTCAGTAGCACAAGCTGATTCTGCATAAGCTGCGTCTCCTTCCTCACATTCCAAAGCGATTTTCCGATCACCGTGGACCGTAATTGTGCCTTTTCGCCCTGGCATCTTAAGCTGTAAATAAACATAACAAGGGCGAGCCATGAACTTAGCATAAGCCGGCCGTCCGAACAAAGCATGATATGGACTCTTGATTTTGACCACTTCAAACCACAGCGTCTCTACTCTGTAGTCATAATCATCACCAAAGGCAACTTCCAAGGCAATCTTTCCCACAGGATATGCCGACTTACCAGGCACCACACCATGGAAGACTGTGGAAGACGGCTTAAGATCTTTGTCAGTTAAGTTCATCCGGTGAAAGGTGTCATAATACAGGATGTTGATACTACTGCCACCATCCATAAGCACCTTAGTGAATTTATAACCCCCGACCTGAGGGGCTACCACCAATGCCAGATGACCCGGATTCTCAACCCGGGGCGGGTGATCCTCCCGACTCCATGTGATTGGATGTTCTGACCATCGCAAGTATTGAGGCACCGCCGGCTCAATAGTATTGACCGCGCGCTTATGAACCTTCTGGTCTCGTTTGCAAAGACTTGTGGTGAAAACATGGTACTGGCCACCATTGAGCTGTTTTGGATTACTCTGATATCCTGACTGATTCCCTTGCTGATGGTTACCTTGACCAGACTGTTGATTATAACCACCCTGGTTACCTTGATCTTGATAGCCAGCGTTTGAGCCGCCGCCACCAAAGCAGGACCCTTGTGAGCCGGATCCTGACCCGTCGGGCGGCCCATTATTATTACCATGATTCTGATTGAGGTCATAATTCCTGAACTCTCGCATAATCCAACAATCCTTCCAAGCGTGAGTGGCCGGCTTGTCAGGAAAACTATGCTTTGGACACGGGTTGTTAAGCGCTGCCTCAAGATTAAAAGGTTTTCCCTTGCCATACGGCGGCTTACCGTTACCATTGCGGCGCTGGCCCTTGTACCCAGTGTTGGTGTTAGCTACTAGATCTGACCCGCCATCGGGGTGTCTGCGCTTACCACCATTGCCCTGGTTATTTCCATTATGCCCCGCCACATTCTGCTATTGACCCTTACCATTGCCACTCTTCTTGCCCTTGTTGGATTTCTCATCATCAGATCCAGGGTCCTTTGTGGTATCAGAGTCGACATATTTAATGAGAGCCGCCATTAGCTCACCCATGTCATTACAATGACGCTTAAGCCGCCCAAGCTTCTTTTTAAGAGGGGTAAAGTGACAGTTCTTCTCCAAGACCAGAACCGCCTGACCCGCCGCAATACTATCCGATGAGTGAATAATAGCAGAGACCCGCCGAACCCAATGATGGGCTGACTCATCCTCGCACTGCACGCAGTTATCAAGATCGATAATCGTCAGAGGATGCTTGCACGTCCCTTGAAAGTTCTTAATGAACCGTGCTTTCAACTCTGCCCATGAATTGATGGAATTAGGAGGCAATCCTTTTAACCATGTTCGAGCTGGCCCATCCAACATCATAGTAAAGTATTTGGCACATACAGCATCATTGACATCCAGCATCTCCATGGCTAACTCATAACTCTTAATCCAGGCCTCAGGGGGGAGATCAGCTGTGTAGTTAGGCACTTTACGAGGACCCTTGAAATCCTTAGGCAGACGTTCATTATGTAAAGCTGGTACTAAACAGGGCACCCCAACAGACCTGGAAATTACACCAGTCCCTACTGAGGCCGAAGGGGTCACCGGAGGCTGCTGATAAGCCCCTAGTTGAGCCGCCGCAGCTGCCTCCGCCTCTCGGCAAGCTTTGGCTTCGTCCATAATCGCCTGAGCATGAGTAAGGGGCGGGTTATTCCCACGGGGCGGGTCATCCTGATTTGGTCGACGACGTCGTTCGCTACTGGAAACCGCTGGCGACTCAACGCGCCGGCTGTAACTGCGGCTTGGGAGGGGGGTCGAGTGCACCCGATCATGATTGTGTGAGTATTTCTCTTGCTGTGCACCCGCCGTCTGCAGGAGCTCAATCGTGTTCCGCGCCTCAGCTGCGAAAGGCGTCTCATCCGTAATAGGGATCACATTGAGCCGGGTAGCCACTGCTATCATGTTATCCATCGGGTTAGAATAATGGCCAGATGGTGTTGAAAAACGCCAAGGCGGGGTCTGATCCCTGCGGTGCGGGTCTGGTAATTGAGGCTGAGCCACCGCCCCGCTCCCTGGGACTTCAACAGCCTGGGTTGTACCTGGCGGGTTACTTGGTCCTGCCCCAGGCGTGTTGAAAAGGTTCCGCGCCTCATACTGCAAAGGCAGGCGGGTTTGGTGTCTCCTTCGAAGAACAACATTGGACACATTCTGATCCAGACTCAGGCGAAAAGCCTCCGCCCTTATATGCTGTGACTCGGCATCCATCAGAGCTCGTTCCGTTGCCATCCTGGCGTTCTCTGCATTAAGATATTTCTGAGCCTTTGCCACCTCATGTCGCACCTTTGCAATCTCTGCATTATGTTGTGCTTGATTCGCCGCAGTAACCTCTGTTGCTAACAGGGTTGTCAAGGTGCCCAAGAGTTCAGACAAAACCTAAGCCGGATGCCGAGCTGACCCGCCAGCCCCAGGCGCCGCAGGCACCGAACTAGACGTCATAGCTACAATTGTTGATGAATTGAGAGCCGGCCCTGTGCCAGCCATGAAGATAGCAGCCTGGCACGGCGGCTCATAGGGATTCGGAATACTGTCACCATCGGAATAGCCCCCAAGCCCGCTGCTTGAAGCTGGTAGATCGATTCCGTCTCTCCAGTCGACGACTCATCACCTGAGTAGATGAGAGTCTCTCCTCCGAACACAGAATCCTCTGCAAGGTCCATGCCATGCGCAAATCCAATGAAGACACACTTCCGGCCTGGTTGAGCCCTGGCGGGTTGCACACGCCGAGCCGGCTCGACAATGTCGGTGCAGATGTCCAGCTCAGGCTCTGATCCACCAATCTTGCCGATGAAGACGTGAATCCCGCCGAAGGGGACCTGGTACCCATACTCGATTGAGTCGGCCTCGGGGCCCCAGCCAGCATCGTCGATGTAGAGCCTGCCGCGGAGGCTCTTGGTCATCCTGCCAATGGTGTATCCCTTGATCCCTGGGAAAGAGCCCTTCAAGAACTCGAAACCACCGTGCGCTGGCCCCACGATGGGCGCCAACTGTAGTGGTTTTGTCACGGCAGATGCCCTTGTGAAAGGACTTAGGTGTGGAGCCATCGCAACATAGGTTGGCTTAAAGGGGTTGAACGGGATGAGAGACACGAGTTTACCCAGGTTCGGCCCCTCACCAACGAGGTAAAATCCTATGTCATGCTATGTGTTGTATTGATTGAGTATCGATTACAAGGGAGCGGAATCGCTTGACCTAGCTATCGATTGATTGTTACTTGAGTTAACCCGCCATAGGGTCTCGCCTTTATATACACAGGCCAAGGCCCTGGGCTTACAAGAGTCCAAGTCGGATCATACAACGTGACCGACCTGGGTTCTAAGTCGCCTTGCCTTACTAGGCAAGTCATCGTTGGGCGGCTTACAGCGCCGGGTCTCGCACCATCTTCTGGGCTTGGGCTCTCGGCGGCTCACCACGTAAGTCGCCCTCCAGGTTCCATGTCTGGTTTATTGGGCCTACCTAGGCCTTATCGCTGAGTTGCCAACAGTGTAACCCGACCCCTCCTGGGCGGGTCACACCATGGGGTTATATCCCCAACACTACCTATAAATACTCTCCTCCGCTCTTCGTTGGGATGATTACTCATTGGGATACTTCTGCGAAAGCGCTACACTGCCCTGTTTGGCTTGCAGGCATCAAAGCATTTTCTGGCGTCGTTGCCGGGGAGCTAAGTGCAGAGTATTTGTTTTGTGACTGTTTTTGCAGGTATTGTTATTGTAGATGCTTCCTGTAAATCACATGAGATCTACTCGTTCAGGAAAATCGTATTTACAAGATTATATTACTCATTTCCCTCAGGAGCAGCAAGCTTCATTAATAGATAAGTACAAAAATAGTGAAATGATTGAGCTTAACACTTTGTTTGCAGAAATGTCAATTTCTTCGAAGCATAAAAAGACTATTAGGGATCATTGTGCTCAAGTATTGGTTTCTGTATCTCCTATAGTATCTCCTACTAATTATGCTAAAGAGTACTCGATTGACTGTGATCTTATCCTATATACATAAGAAGTTGATCACCACTATCCTATTTATCTCAACATGCACACATGCCACCTCATCAAAGGTCCACCACTATATGCATGAGAAAAAGTTTTCCATTATTAGTTGATCTCATGCAAACCTTTCACCTCACCGCACATGCCACCCCATTAAATTAAAGGTCCACTCAACATGCATGAAAAAAAGTTTTCCATTACGTATGCCACTTCTATTCAAAATATTTTGTGACTACACAATATTCAAATACAATATACAATATTTATTTTTAGCTTTAGTTCATATATTATTAATTCAATGATGGAAGCTTCATACAATTAAATCACTGAAATATATTGCAATCGATTCCCGCAGCAACGCGTGGGGTATTCTCTAGTTGTAGAAGTTAGAAAGCACGCCTTTGCAGGAACTGAAGAAGAAGACCCTCAAGCACATCTCATGTTCTTTGACACTTTATGTGGAACCTTTAAATTTAAAGATGTGTCATGATAATTCGTATTATTAAGGCTCTTCAGGTTTTCTTTAAAGGATGATGCTGAGAAATGGTATAATCGATTGCCTCAAGGAAGTATAACCAACTGGCTTATGTGTGCTGAAAGGTTTATGGCTAAGTTTCTTCCAGGATCGAACATCACTAAATTGAGATAAAACCTCACCTTATTCGTCCAGGAAGACGATGAAACATTATGTAAAGCTTGGGAGAGATATTCTAAGTTTTTGAACCTATGTCCTAACCATGGTTATGCTAAGTATGTTATACTTCCTATGTTTTATCATGGAATTAATGAGGAATCAAAATCCATTCTTGATTTGAGTGCAGGAGGACAATTTATGTCTTTAACCTTAGAAAAAGGGAAAGAGCATATAGAGAAAATTGTAACTGCATAGGAACACTGGAACATTGAGGAGCTAGCCAAGCCAATTGGAAAGTTATACCATATTGAAGACATGGAAGAATTTCAGAAGGTTACTCAAGAGAAAGGTAATCCTGTTGAACAAGTTATTAATGAAAAAGTGGATATATTTAGTATCTATCATCATGAGGATGAACTTCAGGAGACAATAAACAAGTTTAAATTCCATCAAGATAACTTCAACAGGGACTTTCAAAGATGTATCTATCATAATGAAAAGGTAATAACCTACCTTTCACAAGAGGTAGAAAGGCTAAGTCAAGCGGTAAAGAATCTCGATAAACACTGTCGCATGATAGTAATAAAATGCTCTCAAATCTCTGAAACACAATCTTTGATTCTTGCTCAATTAGATAAAGAAAACCATGTTTCTGTTAGGAAACGTTCCATGGAAAACAAAAAAAATTCTACGCACACGCAAGATCTATCCATGGAGATGCATAGCTACGAGAGGGGAAGAGCATCTACATACCCTTGTAGATCGCTAAGCAGAAGCGTTTATCAACGAGGTTGACGTAGTCGTACACCTTCATGATCCATCCTGATCAAGTACCGAACGTACGGCACCTCCGCGTTCAGCACATGTTCAGCTCGATGACGTCCTTGCCTTTTCGATCCAGCAAGAGGGGCGAGGTAGTAGATGAGTTCCAACAGAACGACGGTGTGGTGACGGTGGTGGTGAAACTATTCTGCAGGGCTTCGCCAAGCACAATGGATGTGGACGGAGGAGGAACTAGAACTAGAGGGAGAGGGGGCGCCGCACACGGCTTGGGGATCGTCGTGTTGTGTGTTGCCCCCTCCCCTCCTCTCATATATATAGGTGGAGGGGGAGGAGAGGTAGCCCTAGGCACACCCCCTTTCCTTCCCTTAGGCGTGGAGGAAAAGGGCAGGAGGGGGGCCGGCGGCTGCCTTGCCTCAGGTGCCTCCCCCCTTCCATATATGGTGCATGGGGGGGAAGGAAAGGGGGGCGGCTGTCCTAGGGCGCCCCTCCTTCCTTCTGGCACACAGGGCAGGGGAGGTGGAGCGTGCCCAGCCCCTTTGTGGGCTGGTGCGCCTCCCTCCTTGGCCCATGAGGCCCACCAAGTAGGTATAACCTATTCGTGGCCTCCCGGAACCCCTTCCGGCACTCCGATGCATTCCGAAACCTTCCCGAAGCCCGAATACCTTCATCCTATATATCAATCTTTACCCCCGGACCATTCCGGAGCTCCTCGTTATGTCCGTGATTTCATTCGGGACTCCCAACAACATTCGGTCACCAACTCACATAACTCATATAGTACCATCACTGGTACAGCGAGGTGCTATACAAACGGTTTTTAACCCCTTTCCGCGACGGTATTTTGAACCGTCGCCAAGTGAGTGACTGCGATAGGGGGGGGGGGGTGTCCTTCCCACATGACCCAGAAACCATCGGGGATAGGGAGCCTTGGTGCATACAGTTGTCCCTATAAAACTGTTTATAATATCTCGAATATCCCAAACGCTTCATCCTTGCTACTCGTTTGTGCTCGCATTGCCATCGCAGTCGGTATTCTGTGGTGCTACATTTACGATGCGTGACCCATCACAAACAGTTCACAATTATAGAACATGTATGATAAGCAGACAATCACACACATTCACTTTTCCCGAACCGTATGCGATAACTAATTAAGAAGATTAGCTAATCATCGTACGAGTGTCGGATAGGATTACGAAATGTCGGACCGTCGTAACATCGTCGTACATGATAACTATCGCACACGCTATTCTATGGTGCAACGTTTATGATGCGTACCACATCAGAAACAGTTCATGATTGCAAATCGTGTACGATAAGGCAACTATCACAAACGTTTAGTTTGCCCACACCGTTTGTGATATTGTCTGACATCACACACGCTTTGCAAGTGGCAACTGTGTGCATGATCGCACATGTTTCCTCTCTGTGAACCGTGTCAGATTATGGTGTATATCACAAACATTTGTGTTTTACCGACCGTGTGCGCTGTAACGACCCGCATAGCATAATTTCACCGTAATTTAATTGCTGCTATTTAAAATTGTACCGGATTTGAATTTGAAAGTATGCTATAGCTTTATTCATATCCATCAGGTTCAAACAACCAATGCATTATTCGATTCACATGTACATATGTTCAAGAATTACATAAGCACCAAATAAAGAATGATGAACCACGGTTGTATACTTATATTATTAAAGACGGTAAAGAAAGAGGCGGAATACATTCTGGTTGCTGAACAAGGTGAAGCGGAATGCCCATATTGTGCCCTCCTCCATGCAGAAGGCATGCATGACTCTAGTCCAACCCCTTGTCATGGCCGACCGCCCATCCTTCACTATCTTCCTGAACACATCTAGATAGTCATCGTGTTCTGGTAGAAATACTTTAACCTTTGCATGCCCACCAATAATACAGTTTGAGAGGTAATCTTGAGTAAACTGCTTTGGGAACCACTACAAAGGAAAAAGATTCAGACATTGTCATCTAACACAACTCATTATGGGCAGTAAAAAGAAGGCTGCAGATTTCTTACTTACCATCCTGCAGTTCGCTGTTGTCTTGGATAAAGTGTAAACAAATAGTTTAATTCCCATCTTTTGACCCATTTTACTAACAATCTTTATCAGCTTCCTCACTTGATGCTGGTTCATCAATATCTCATTGCCCCATACGCAGAAAGGATCGAAGCGCGGATCTTTACCAATGACATATGTACCTAAAAGCACCAAGTTAATATTAGAAGATAAACAACAATTGCATAATGATGTAGTACAACACTCCCTCCGTCCCATTATATAATATCTTATAACATCCAATATACTCACATATTGGATGAATTAACATCTTATATTATGGGCTGGAGGGAGTTTATTGCATTTTTAAAAATTATCAGCTGATTAACTGTTGTTGTTGTTGTTGTTGTTGTTGTTGTTGTTGTTGTTGTTGTTGTTGTTGTTGTTGTTGTTGTTGTTGTTGTTGTTGTTGTTGTTGTTGTTGTTGTTGTTGTTGTTGTTGTTGTTGTTGTTGTTGTTGTTGTTGTTGTTGTTGTTGTTGTTGTTGTTGTTGTTGTTGTTGTTGTTGTTGTTGCTGCTGCTGCTGCTGCTGCTGCTCTTCTACGTATATCTAGACATCATCAGAACATTAAGGTAACACTCTTCCTTGTTGCTATGCAGCCTAGGATTGCATATTTAGACATTCAGTATAGTGCATGTTGCTATGTAGCCTCAGATATATTAGATATGGCCCTAGTTAACCTACCGATAAATGGGTCACAAATATATTCAGTTAAAAGTCTGATTCACCGATTAGTCCCTTACCAGACCCCGGCCTATATGGTACCAGCTATCGATATCTTGAACAGTGAGTATATATAAGCCATGGGATGAAATTAACCTCGATGGAAAACAACAGTCGTTCCCAAAATTGTCCTGTGTAAGTACATCGAGAGGCATGTTAAGCACAACAGGCTAAACATCAACCAAATATATCCATGGCAGACAAAATAATGTCCAAACGATAGCTTCAGTGTGCAGGTTTAAGCACGCTGGTTAAGCAAAACAAGAAGTGGAAAGGTGTGTTAACTGCAACAGGCCTAACATTTAACAACACGCAAATATAGTCATTCAAACTGGTATTGTGCCGGTCTAAGTACACTGGTTATTGTTAAATAAAAATGGAAAGGCATGTTAACTACAATATGCTTAACATCAACCAAATGTAGTCATTCATAGTGGTATTGTTGAAACTGGTATTGATGAAATTGAACTGCACAGTTCATACTTGCACATATAGAACATCACGTTGTGAATAACTAGAATAAACAAGGAATACTACGAACAACCAAAGATAGCATTTGAAACTGGACATATGCTAACTATAAACAATCGAACAACCAAAAAACTTTAAAAGAGCCATATGCTAGCTATAACAGGCTTAACATCAAGCAAATATATGCATTCCTATCGGTATGTTTAAAACATGTATTGATGAAAATGTACTGCACAATAAATAGTTGCACATATAGAGCATCACATTGTGAACAACTGAAATAAACAAGGCATACTGCAAACAGCCAAATATAGCAATTAAAACTAGACATATTCTCACGACGCTACAAAAGGGACTCGACAAAACAAATCATGGGTTCCCCCCTGTGAAGAGGCACGACAAAACAAATCATGGGTTTCCTCACTTGTCACAAATGGGCTCGTTCCCGTGGGAAGAGCACGGACCCTGGGTGCACTCCATGTTGTTGCAGATGGGCTCCTTCCCCTTGGAAGAGCACAGTTGTAGGGTGCCCTCCTTGATGTCGCAGATGGGCTCTTTCCCCTTGGAAGAGCCGGAGAGGGTGCCCTCCTCGTAGTCGCCGTTGATGAGGTATGACTTGGAAGCTGTGGATCCCAAGCCAGCGTCGCAGAACGTGTCCTTCAGAAATGGCAAAAGGGGCTCGATGGCGATGTAGGATGGCAAATTCTTGATAGTGAGCCAGAGGAGATCAGCGGCGGGGCCATGGATGAGATCGACGGCGGTTGAACCCGAGGGGTTGGGGGTGGGCCACTTAACCTGTGACATAGCCTGCGTCAGGCCTTCACTATCGACGACCTTGATGTCATAGCCGGCGTCCGCGACATACCCGCATACTCTAGCCCGCTAATTGAGAGCCCGCGGCCAGTAATGGTCGTCAGCTTCCTCGGCGGCCACCTCGGCGACGTTGGGCGAAGAGGCCGTGATACACCTCTTTTTGGCCAGTCGCTCCTTGAGCTCCACGAGAAGCGTAGCCGGGCTTAGGCTGCGACGCTCTGGAGTGGGGGATGGGGATGGGGATATGTGGGAAAGGGGGCGTTTGGCAGGCGTCATGTAAGAAACTCAGGGCGGCTAGGGTATAGAGATCGGTGGGTAAGCTACACGGGCAAACCGGCTGGTGTTGACAATGGAGGCCTTACGGCGGAGACGACGACCTTGCTAGGGTTTCGAGTGAGGGAGGGGACTGTGGTGGTGGTGGTGGTGGGGGGGGGGGTGTGCCGCGGCGCCCAAGGAGTTTTTGGGGTGTGTGTTTTTGTGGGGGGGGGGGGGGGTGTTTGAGGAAATGAGCGGCTTACTGAAAATTTTACTACGTGGGAGTCAAACGCGGGAGTAAAATGCCGGGGCTATTGAAAATTTGGATGATGGTGCATCGCACACGGTCCCGAAATAACAACCGTGTGTTATGAAACAGAAAAACCCTCGAGCCGGGCAGATATTTTCAAGGGATGCAGGCGGGAGTGGGAACAACAAACATCACACACGGTCGAAACATAATTACCGTGTGTTATCAAACAGAAAAACCCTGCAGGCGGGTTAGATAATTTTGAGAGGGGAAGCCTCATGGAGCCCAATGTACTATGCTGATGTGCGTGACAGGGGCACCGACGTGGCACACGGTTTGTGTGAGTGAACCGTGTCTGTTGCGTCATCCGACTTGTCTAACGCTCATAAATTTGGTGAAAATGACGCGGGAAAGGGTCAGAACATGAACACACTTGCATGTGGACCAAATATATGTATGAAAAGGGTGATTTGATGTTCAAATACCAAATGGTCAACTTCGATGTGGCACCTATCTCACAAAGCGCACGGTATTGCTTGCCCCCTCCCTCCGTGTCGGCAGGAGGGGAATCCTAAGCTATGAACGCATGCCCGCCCCCACGGAGGTTCACCTAGCAAAGTGCCAAGTAGCAGTCCCCCCCATCAAACACACACACACACACACACACACACACACACACACACATGCGTGCGCGCGCGCACACACACACACACACGCACACTTTCAGTCGGCGGGAGAGGGCATCTCACCAAGATGTATCGTAAAATAGACCAAGAAGAATCCACCTTGGTCGTACAACCTCTCTCTTGTTGTTGATCAAAGTGATGGACGTCCATGCGACCCCAGAGATGGCCTAGCTCGCCAATAATCACGCAAGTAGCTAGTCCCCGAAGACAACCACTGCCTGCATGTGGCCCAAACATATGTATGGAGTGTTGATGTTTGAATACACAATGGAACAACTTTGTTGTGGCACCGTGCTTTGGAACCAGAAATCCCCACACGGAGCGAGGGTTAGTTGACGACGCATTGTATGCATGTATGTCACACAAAGCGCACGATATTGCTTCCCCCCCTTCGTGTCGGCAGGAGGGGAATCCTAAGCTATGAACGCATGCCTGCCCCCACGGAGGTTCACCTAGCAAAGTGCGAAGTACCAATCCCCCCCATCACACACACACACACACACCCACGCACACCCACACACACCCACCCACACACACACTTTCAGTCGGCGGGAGAGGGCATCTCACCAAGATGTATCGTAAAACGGACCAAGAAGAATCCACCTTGGTCGTACAACCTCTCTCTTGTTGTTGGTCAAGGTGATGGATGTCCATGCGACCCTAGAGATGGGCTAGCTCGCCAATAATCACGCAAGTAGCTAGTCCCCGAAGAATACCACTACTTGCATGTGGCCCAAACATATGTATGGAGTGTTGATGTTTGAATACACAATGGAACAACTTTGTTGTGGCACCGTGCTTTGGAACTAGAAATCCCCACACAGAGCGAAAGGTTAGTTGACAACGCATTGTATGCATGTATGTCACACCACACTTTGAGCCAATGACGGGGATTCATGCATGCATGCATAGTATGCGCTCAAACTTAGGTCTGAATCTCACCATGACCTACTACGATAATACTAACCAAAGGAAGAATCCACCATGGTAACCTATCTTGTTGTCGGTCAAAGTGATCATGGATGTCCACGCGGGCCCACGAATATATAGGCTCTTGTCGCCGATAACCACGTGAGGGAGTGTACCATTCGAAGACAACCACTGCATGCATATGTATGTATGGAGGTGATGCGTTCATGTTTGAATACCATGCACATTGATGTGGCGCGTGCATAAAAAATCGTACAGTCCCCACACAGAGCAAGATCGGTTCATGACGTGTCGTGGTACTGCCCACTTCGACTCGGTGGGAGGATTCATGCGTACACATGCATGTGTGCTCAATCTATATCATGTTATCCCAGAGCATGACCTATATATATACCGTAATACAAACCAAAAAATAATCCCCTCCTAAGTCAAATTAACCTCTCTCGTTGTCGAGCAAAGTTGTGATGGACCAAGCGGGCCTACAAATGGAAAGCATCGATATCGCTGATAACCGCGTGAGTGGGTGCTAGAGGACAACCGCCATCACTTTGCATGTGGCCAAACATATGTATGGAGAGGTGTGTGAGGTTGTGATGTTTGAATACCCAAAATGCACAACTTAGATGTGGCACATGCCTAAAAAACCGTAAAGTCCCCACACAGAGCGAGGTTCATGAAGGGTACTACATATGCTGGTCCCCTTCCCCCTCTTCAACGCATACTATATATATGCTCCTACTGTAATACAAACCAAAATGAATCCTCCTTGATGGTGAAATTAATTAACCTCTCCCGATGTAGGTCAAAGTGATGCATGCATGGACGTCAACCTCGCGGGCCCACAGATGGAAGCATCACACGTGAGTGTCCTAGGATAACCACCGTCTGCATATGCATGTGGTCCAAAGAGGTGTTGTGTGATGTTTGAATAGCCAATGCACAAATTTGATGTGGCACGTGCCTCGGAAACCAAAAAGTCCCGACACTGAGTGAGGTATGTTCACAGACGCGTACGTAGTATATATGCTAGTCCCCTCCCACCTCTTCGACGCGTACTATATACTCCCACCATAACACAAACTAAAAAGAATCAGCCTTGATGGTCAAATTAACCTCTCTGTACGTCGGCTGTTGGTCGAAGTGATGGAGGACGACCTCGCGGGCCCACAGAAAGCGTCACACACGTGAGTGAGTGTCATGTAGGACAACCATCGACTGCATGTGGCCCAAACATGTATGCATGAAAGGGTTGTGTAATTTGTTAAATAACAAATCCACGATTTTGATGTGGGACCTGCCTCACAAAACGGCCAACCCACACGGTGTCTCATGACTCGTAGTGTACTGCCAGCCCCCACCCCAGACGCACACACACACACACACACCCCGCACATCCACCGCAACTACGATGCATGAATGTTAAAATTTCCCACGGTGAACACATGTTACCAAAGGAGGGACGTTTTAATTTAAAAAAAATAGAGATCATTAAGACTTTTTAGTACATTGATTGATTTTCTAAGGGTATAATGTGCAAAAATCAAATTTGAGCTACATGCACACGTGACAGTGCACCTAAATGGATTGGAAAAACACATGTGTCTCACTGGGTGCATGTTTACTCCCCGTGCAAGAAATTTCAAACACTGAGAATCTTGATTTTTAAAATCTAGTACATCCAAAACTTATTTGAAATTCATGAAACTTATCGTGTTGTCATATGGACACCAATGCACTGTGGTATTGTATTTTAATTATTGGGAACCAATATCGCAAACGGATTATTTATTCGAACCGTGGGCGTTAGACCAACAACGGATACGTGCCATGCTTCGGTTAAGCAATAAAGCGGCAACATTAATCATCAAAATAGAAAAAGAATATATGTGCCGCCATGTGACCCCTATGCCGTGCGAGCAGGCGTGAGTTGACGGGACGCATGTGACCAGTCCACCGCGTAGGCAGACCAGGAGGCGTGCGTGCATGTGTGTGAATTAACGGGAGGCGTGCTCGCTGCGCAGTGTCATCGGGAGGCGTGTGAGTAGCTATGTGAAATGACGGTAGGCATGCCAGCAGTCCGGTGCGCAGGCTCATCGGGAGGCGAGACAGCCTTTGACCGTCGCCCGCCTCTCTCCCACTACTCCATATTAATCGCACGCCCGAGCGGCCGCACCCCCATCTTCGCCGCACACGCAATCCTCTCTCTCTGCCTGCATCCTCGACGCCGCTCTCAGTCCTCACCGCCATCTGTGTATGAGGATGCCGCCGAAGCGCCCCATCGGAGGGAGTGCCGACGCCGGCGCTGCGGAAGCACCGGAGCACGGTGTGAAGATGGAGACAGAGGTTGCCGTCGCCACCGCCGAGGTCTTGCTGCACCTTGACATCGTCGACGGCGTCGTGCTTCCACAGTTGGAGCCGGAGGTCCACACCGACTCCGGCGACGACCCCGGCGATGACTCCGGCGACGACTCCGACGACCACTCTGGCGACGACTCCGACGACGACGGATAACCGGTTAATCATCTATACTCATTTATGTGTCAAATATTTCCTAGGGTTTCTCTGGTTACTCCCAACTCCCCCTTTTTGAAATAGAAATCCTATGGTTATGTTCTCTCAATCCATGAAATCTGAGCAAGTTTCGTTAGATCCGTGTAGTGTATTGATTGTTTGAATGGTAGAAATGATAAGTGATTAGTTGTTTCATCTATACAAATGATTTTTGCTAATAATCCGACCGGGGTTAGTGTTTCGTGCTAATAATTCCTAGCCATGGCTTGACAATTGATTTTCGAATGACCTAAATATATGTTTGTGCCATCTTTTTCAAGATTGGTCTGTACATAGACGATTGTGCTTAAAAATTGAACCATAATCTTTGGATATGTCTAAAAAAATAGCCATAAGATCCATAAATTCCTAATCCTACTTTTCGGCATGTAAAAATTGATTTGATACCAAATTTTGGCAACTGCCAAATGTTCGCTAGAGATCAGTTTGTATTCCAAATTTGACGCCACATTTTTTTACTATATGTATATGTGCTATCTGATGATGTCGACATCGAGGATGAAGATGCCCAGAAGAGGTACAAGAGGCAAATCCTCAGGGAGCTTTATGCGGGAATTCATAACAAGCGCATTAGGACCTGGGACTAGGGCTTTTGATGCCCATTTTGCAACCAAAAGCTTCATGACGCGTATGAAAGTGTCCTAGCGCATGCAAGAGGACGAGCCATTGGCTCCTTTAGGCAGAAGTATTCTTGCAGGATGGCGCATGCCGCGTACGCGGAGTACCTGGAGAAGCTTCACTATCGTGCCGGCAGATGAGATTGAACTATGTATGGCTATGTAGTGTCTTAATTATAAATGTGTTTGAGTATACTTAATGACGGTTGAACTATATATGGTTGAACTATGCTTGTGTATGTTTATTATCTATGCCTGAGTATGTTTAATCTATGTTTACTTATGTCTAAATGTGGGATATGGATGCAATCAGTTCGGTTGATGGAATCTACCTCCGTCCTGGTTTATTGGTCTCCTTCGTAATTTGTGTTAAATTTTGACCAAAGATTTAACTGACAAAATGTTAGTGCATGTCAGCAAAAATTATATCGTTGGATTCGTATTTGAACATAGTGTTCAATGATATAATTTTTTGGTGACATGCATAAACATTTGTTAGTTAAATCTTGGGTCAAAATCTGGCATAAATTACAAAGGGGACCAATAAACCAGGACGAAGGAAGTACGTCAATCACACACGGTTCCCAAATTGGAACCATGTGCAATGACTTTCATTTCCCCAGTTACGTCGATCACACACGGTTGGCTCTAGCAAACCGTTGCCTCCGAAACTCTTTGTGGGACAGAAAACCCTCACCACCCAATTCAAAAAAGAAAAAAGAAAACCCTCACCATCCCCACGTCACAAAAACCCTCACCCCGCCCGCCACCCCCTCCGGTCCCCATTCACACCTGCACAAGCTCCTCCGCGACTCTACATGGCACCGCCAATCGCCACGGTAACCACTTAGTTCGACGCCTGTCGCCGCCGCCAGGCTGCCGGCAAACCCCACCGCATTTTGCCACTTCCGCTTGCCGCCGCCTATCGCCAACGACTTTCTCGACGCTGCTCATGGTCGACCCAGCTCTGCCCGATTGGGGAATCCACGGTATTGAGGTTTTTTTTCTCATGGACAACAAGGTAACTAATTTACTGAGATATTATCTCATCTCTTATCCCGGTTTATCTGCCTCCTTTACTCACCCGGCCGAAATCACTATGAATTCATTTTTATTCGAGCTGATTTGAGGGTTTTCTTTCATTCATAGAGTCTACAGTGCGCAGACACATCAGGACTTTGCGGCCTCGGCCAGACATCCATGGAGTTCCATCTCACCGTACCAGATGACCTCAGGATGCACACGGTATGTTCAATCTCACCCTAAATCGGTTGGCATGGCCTACTTTCCTGAACATATACTATATATTGCTACATCTGGATAAAAGGTGCCACATGCAGCATATACGTCAAATGGGATTTTCCCCTCTTCTTTCTGTATTAGGCAAATTCATGATGTATTGTTCTTTCGATTACTCTCATATTTACATGACATCCTAGTTACCCTATCTGTTTAATTATAGTTTTTTATCCTTTGATTTCAACTGCTGTACTGTTCTTTCAATTTCGCCCATATTTCCATTTTACCATATTCTTTAACAATCCTAACATTTTCTACAGCACATCCATTGCTATGCAACAACATCGGTAGTACACAATCTTTCCCTTTACATAAATCAAGACTGCGGGGACGTCATACTGAACACAAACCATGGATTTACAATCGTTGCTACTGTAAGACTTGATGAATGTGGTGACTCCTATTTTGGCAGGGGCCTTTGGACAGAAATTTCTAAGTTTTATGTACTGAAAGCTGGCACTAAAGTTGCACTGCACATAAAAGAGCCTGGTCCTAAGATATATGCTAACTTCCCTGACGATATCATCCGTCCAGACTTTGTTCAAAGTAAGTGTTCTTTTCAAGTATGTGCATGTTGACTTACCCAGCAATATCAAAGGAATTGTGTAGTATTTTAGCAACCAATTGTTATTCCATTTTCCTACTCTATTCCTACCTACTAACTTCTAGTTACCAATACACTTTTCTTTTACCCTGTTTTAACTAAATATTCCCTGTAGTCCCACTTCTATCAGAAAGCGCCGCTGATGAGGAGACTCCGGAGGTGGAGAACGGGGCTACCAATAAGCGGAGGCGGGTCGAGCAAGAACCACAAGCGACTCCAGCAGGCCTAGACTTCATCAGCATCCTCCCCGATGATATGTTGATAGTCATCATCTCCCTCCTCCCAATCAAATATGGGACGCAAACAACCGTCCTTTCCTGGCGGTGGCGCCCCCTCTGGCACTCCACCCCTCTCGACCTCATCGACACCCACGAGCTCTGCCATGGCTATCGCAAAAGCTTGGATGTGTTCTCCCAGATCCTTGGCAGTCACCATGGCCCAACCAGAGGCCTTAGAATGGGCAAGTTCCGTTCCAACAGCAAGGACCGAGCCAAGCTTGATGAGTGGTTCCGATCCCCCGCCCCAGATCAGCTCGAGGATCTCACTTTCGATGATGGGCATATGCGCTTGCTACCAACGTCTGCGCTCCGCCTTGCACCCACGCTGCGCGTCGCCAAGTTCATGAACTGCCATCCCCCTTAATGATGTGCCCGCTCTTATTCTACCACGACTGAAGCACCTCGAGCTCGTCGCCGTCTGCCTCCCAAACGGTGACATGGAGCGCCTGCTCCGTGGCTGTACTGCACTCGAGTACCTTCGTCTTCAGGCGATCAATGGGTTGAGTAGCTTCCACATCACCTCCATGACTCTCCGGACTATTTATGTGTGTTGCTGGTGCTGCAAGAAGACATCACAAAATGTGTAGCACGGTATGGTAATTGAGGACACACCTTCACTTGAGAGATTACTTGTAGTTGATCAAGAAGGTCCAACAAGAATCAATGTCATTTCTAAGCCGAAATTGACAGTGGTGGGCTACTCGTCTGACAAATACTCCGAACTTGTTATTGGATCCACACCCGTTCAGGTACAACAGCCGCCTTCTACCTCTCCTTCTAGAAATTAACATTATTTCTAATTTTGAAGATGTATGTTCGTCTGTCATCCAGAAAATGATTCTGACAAGCTTGACCCCGAAACTACGCACAGTGAAGGTCTTGGCACTAGAATCTATCGGCCCTGACCTGGACCAAGTTGTCAGTTTCCTGAGATGCTTTCCGTACCTGGAGAAGCTATATATCGAGGTGATGTTCCTTTCTTGTTAAATGTTAACTATAAGGGAGTTCAATTTTTTACACCTTTTCCCAAGTTTACAATGACAATGTACTACGATTTCTGAAGGATTTTGTGAGGATTTCAGTACATACATGTTCCCCCCATATTGGTTGCTTGATCCATATGGTTACAATCCATAAGCATTTCTCCTTTGGATTCATCTGTACTAGTTTTCTTAGGGAATTTTTCATCCACTCCAACCTCTTGTGAAGAAGGCTACATTTTTCTAGCTTGTAATCAAATGCCCATGTTAATCATGTCGGATCGAAGATGGAACATTAGTGCATTTAACAAATCCTGCAAACCAAATAGGCCCGTAGTAATCTTCAAAACTGCATGTAGGCACTAACACGTTTTCTTCTTTTGCAGATAAGATTAGGCCCGGTGGTGGATAATGTGATACAATATAACAATCACATCGAATGCCTAGATCTGCATCTCTGAGAAATTACTTTGAACTCATACCGAGGGACCTTACCGGAGATTATATTCGCTAGGTTCTTTGTTGTCAGAGCAAGGGTGCTGAAGGTAATGAGGTTTGCCCTACATTTATTTTGCAAAAATGAATGGTTTGTTGATCAGCGCCGGCGGCTACGACAGAATGGAATAGGCTCCAAAAAAGCTAAATTTCATTTTGGAACTTCAGATGACAGAGTAATCGGAAGTCATCGTGCCAACCCCATACATGACTTCTCAGTGGCTGACCCCTTTGCAAAAATTATGAGGTTTCGAAACCAGCCTTACAAGTGGTAATATTAGTTTGAACCTCTCTTATATCCATGTTCAGTGGACCAGCACGGGCGTTTGCAACTGATGAGCTGAATATCATATCTAATATCAGTTTGAACCTTGTAATCTTCAAAATTGAGCCATATAACTCTGGAATTTGAACCTTGTAATATTTCGAGCTTTTGTGGTACAATAGTTGAAATGGCATCGTATGAGACTCGTATATTGGTAGCACTATTTTGACCTTAATATGCAATGGACTTATATTTTATTAACCATTCTCGAATGTGTTTACCTTGTCGATCTCATAGCACATGATCTGTATAGCTAACTCGACTGCGATCTTCGACATTATTGCACACAGTTGGTTTCTTCAACCGTGTGCCCTGTAGAGCGGAGAATTAATTATCGCACTCGAGTGTCCATCATCACCCTTCTGTGTAACTTTGACCTCATCACCCACGGGTAAACTTATGACCGAAGTCATTCCACACACTTTGTTTTTACAAAGCTTTTTGCCAATAAACGCCCACGATTTGTCCCTCTTCTAGCCGACGCGTGGCCAAACTAGCCGGGCGGGAAGCTTGTGTGGTAAACTACGCGGTTGCGTGGGAACAGGCTCACCAATGATACATTTGGCGCCTCTTCGAGCCCACGCGTGTTCAAACGAAATGCGTGCGGTGTTCTCAAGCGTGCACTGGAATCCTCCGCTATGAATGCGGTGACAAGACGTGAAGATTACAGGCCGGCCGGCCCCCATTTATTACAGCGGCCATTTAACCCTTGTGTCTCTTCAACCTTTTGATCGCGCCCCACTATTGCAAGAAGCACACCCACCACGACAAATTATTAGAGGGTATCCTACGCGGCTCCAATGGCGCTCCAAGCGGCTGCCGACGACGAGCAGCAGTTCACCATGCATGCCGTGGTGGACACCCACAGAAGGTGCACGGAGCTCTCGGTGGAGTACACCAACAACCCGGTCTGGGTGTAGCACTCCATCCACATCATGGAGCTGTTGCTTGCTGAGGAGAAGTACAAGGTGGCCGGGTTCGACCTTGAGTACACCCGCGCTCATGCTGGGTCTCGTCCCAAGGTCGTCGTCGCCCAGATGTGCGTGCGCAATCACGTCCTCATCTACCACTACTGCCTGGCCACAAGGCATTGCGAGCGTTTCGCCAGGTTTGTCATCATCCCCCACTACATGTTCGCTACGGTGGACATCACCAACGATGTAAAGGTGCTCAAGAATTCGGGCATCGCCTGCCAGAATCTTGTTGACATCTAGGGCCAATACAAGATCTGGGGCAGCAACGAGCATGAGAAGGACTCACTGGTTCACCTCGTCGAGGCCATCATCGACCCCTACTACAGAGACATGAAGGATTCCTGCAACAAGGACAAGTGTGCCTGACACTCGGCCTGGATGGAGAAACTCGACAAAGCTCACGTTGTGTACGCGGCCAAGGAGGCGTACACGAGCTACGAGATGTACAGGCGGATTGTTGACATGAGGAAGTGCCTCCTTCCCCAAAGCGGCCAGGGATCCAGCCGGAAGCAGAGCAATGGCAAGCGTCATCGCAACAAGAAGTAGATGATTAGATCCTCGTTTCTCCTAGTTTAGTATGCATGTAATTGCTTACTTTGGTGTGTGGAAATGTTATGTGTGTAGTCACTTGTGTAATTGTATGCTTAATTTGGTTATGCAATGTTGTCTTTTTAAGTATATATGTTGATGCTCTGTAGACAGAGCGTAGATGTTGTGCAGACAAAGCAAATCACATTGCACACGGACTAAACAATGGAACTCGTCGGTGATGTTTTCATCAATCAATCACAATTGTATACCAGCAATCGTGTGCTCACAACACACACGGCTTGTTAACAGGAATCGTCTGTGTTGTTATTCGTCTTCCCACACATTTCCGATTGCAGACCTGTTTACCACATATCACACACATCTTGTTAAGTTGAACTGTTTCTTTTCTCTTGGCTCAATGCAAATAGTTCATCCGAGTGAACTGTATGCCGTACATCACACACACATTCATCGGGCTAACCGTTTATTTTGTGTTGCCTAATCACAAACAGTTCATCCGAGTGAACTGTATGCCGTATATCGCACACACCTTCATCTGGCTGCCCGTTTCTGTTGTTTCGTCTCATCACAAACAGTTTATCGGGGTGAACTGTATGTCGTATATCACACACATCTTGATCTGGCTACCCGTTTCTGTTGTTCTATCTCATCGCAAACCGTTCGTATGGATCAACCGTATGCCCCGCATCGCACACGCACCTAAAATCTGAATCGTGTTTGATGTATCCACCATAGCAAATGTTTTGCATCTTTTTTGACTGTTTTTTTACATCACTGTTTGCGATTAATGCATCACACACAGTTTCGTCGAAGGGTCTCTGATTGTAGTGTCGCGTTAGCAGCATCCTGCAGTAGTGTATATCATCAACGAACGTTAAGCGTGCGGACCCTACGGGCTCGAGAATGATGTAGACATGACCGAGACGCTTCTCCGGTCAATAACCAATAGCGGGACCTGGATGCCCATATTGGTTCCTACATATCCTATGAAGATCTTTATCGGTCGAACCTTTATGACAACATACGTAATTCCCTTTGTCTATCGGTATGTTACTTGCCCGAGATTCAATCGTCGATATCTTCATACCTAGTTCAATCTCGTTACCGGCAAGTCTCTTTACTCGTTCCGTAATACATCATCTTGTAACTAACTCCTTAGTCACTTTGCTTGCAAGCTTCTTGTGATGCTGTATTACCGAGAGGGCCCAGAGATACCTCTCCATCATACGGAGTGACAAATCCCAATCTCGATTCACGCCAACTCAACAGACACCTTCGGAGATGTAACATCCCTAGATCTTAACCCTGTCATCAAGCTAATTAATGTGCCATGTCATCACATTTCACTAAGTCTAAATGCCACTTGTCCCAAATCCAACTTCAAATTCATACTTGAAATAAAGTCAAATATTTATTTCTTCAAACAGCAAATCAAAAATGTTCATAATGTTGCAAATATTCCTAAAGCAATTATAAAATAAAAACCAACAATATCTGATACTCCAAAAATGCCCCTAGCTATTTTTGAATGACCCAACAGCACCCTTCCATCGCTTTTAAATTCTAACCGTAAAACAAATGAATTCAAATGAGGTTCAGACTTTTTGTGGCAGTGCAGAATAATGCAATGAATTTTGTGGAAAAGTTTCACATTTTACAAAATGCATTTGGTAGCACATTTATTTGCAAAACTCTTCTGTAAAAAGAAAACAGAAAGAAAAGGAAAAAGGGGCCACTGTGCACGGGCCTAAGTGCACAGTGCGGCCCAGCCCACCCTTACCGTTTCCCTCCTCTCTCTCTTCCCGTGTCGGCCACGACATGGCCGCGCGCGCGCTCGCCGGCCAGAGAGCGACACGGCGACGCCCGAGGCAGGTCGAGGGGATAAGGACGGGCCCCTCGCCCCCCTCGTCCTCCCAGGTCCACTCTCCCCCTCTCTTCCTTGCTCCGCTGAGCTCTCTCTCCCTCTCCAGCATGCCGCCGTTGCCGCACTGCTGCGGATACATGGCCACCGGCGTCCCCGAGGCCGGCAACCGAGCCTGGGAGGTGCGCCGTCCTCCGCTTCATCATCCTCGTCCGTCAGTTGGAGCCGGGGAGGTTGATAGTGACCGCATCGACCTCTTCCCCTTCTCGGTGCCACCGGCGATCGTCGTCAAATTCGCCTCGCCTCCGCGCTACCGCTCACCCGAGGGGCCTTCGTGAGCCCGCACGGTGAGCATCACCCCTCCTCTCCCCGTCTGTTTACTCTTTCCGCGCCCGTAGCTAGCTAAATGCCGCGGCGCCATTGCCGGTGCTCCGCCTCGCTGTCGAGCTCGCCGTCGTCGCGTTAGCCTTCGTCATGGCCAAGCAAGCATGCCCGCGAGCTCCGGGAGATCTCCTGGTGCTCCCCGAAGCGTTAGCTCACGTGAAAACTTACCGCAGCAATGGGTGCGCTGAGCTCCGATTCCGGCCACCGCCCGTGTTCGCCGTAGCTGTCGTTTCCTAGCGCCTTTGCATGAACCGACACCGTAGATGGATGCGCGACCTCACTAGTGTTCGAACAAGCCCAAAAACGCGCGATTAGAGCCCCTGTAGAGGAAACCCGAGCCTCTCCGACGACAGCACCGCCGCGGGAGGCTCACCGGAGCGATTCCGGCGCCGGCCGCCAGCGTGGCGATGCCTAGGGCCCACCTGGGTCACTACTAGTGGGTCCCCTAGCCTCGTTTGACTTTGTTGACCGTGGTCAACTCTGGCACTGTTCACTGCTGAGACTGACATGTGGGCCCCTTTCTGTAATTAGACTAATTAACCACTTTTAATCAAAACATGTTTTAGTTAACTCTAACTAGTCACTGACAAATGGGGCCCACACCCCTAATTAGTTCTCTTAGTTTTAATTAACCCACTGTTAACTCACAGAGGCTTACAGGTGGGCCCCACCTGTCAGCATGACCAGTCAGCAGCCCAGTTGACTGCTGATGCAGAGATGACATCACCCTGATGTCATATTCCATTTTAGGAAATTCTGTTAATTTGAATAATTCCAGAAAATGTCTACAACCTTTGAAAATCCGTAGAAAATAAACCGTAGCTCGGATAGAAAAACTTTCTACATGAAAGTTGATCAGAACGACGAGACGAATCTGATCGTGTCATCTGTTTCCATGTCGGAACCCTCTACGTAGGTGAACCCATAACTTTTCGTCCGTTTCCGGTAGATGAATAGTGCATACCTACCGGTTAATAAATCCAGCTTAAATCCTAAAATAACTAAAATGACTTAGATGCATCTTTAGGCAACCCTGCACTGCATGTTAGCATAGCATTCAATGTGTTGCATTTATTTGCTGTGTATTTATTTGTTTCCTCCCCCTCTTCCCTTCCGTTAGAACCCGACGCCGACGTAGCCCCCGAGACCGACGCAGCTCAGGAGCCCGACGACACAGTTGATGACCTTGCCTTTGCCGCAGAGCAACCAGGCAAGCACCCCACTTTTGAACATTCTGATATCGCCTATTCTCTTCTCTCTTATGCTTGCATTAGAATTGCTGCTGCTACTGCTTACCTATTCTGATGCATAGCCTGTTTATTGTAACCTGCTATTGATACCTTACCTGCTTATCCTAAACTGTTTAGTATAGGCTGGGTAGAGACCCATCAGAGACTCCCACTTTTTCCCGACTGCCCCGCTGGATTATCAGAAGACCCGATCAACGGGATTGAAGACCAGGCCCCGGCACCGCACATCACTTCCCCCTTAGTTGCTCGACACTACTGGGTTACTATCGAGTGCCGAGGGTGATACCTCATCAGCACTTCTGTTGTTAACCTTGTAGGTTAGTTCATCGGTTATGGTCATCGAGGGTGATTCCTCCTTCTCCACTACCGATAACGACACTGTCGTGCAACTCCTCAAGAGTTGACCTCGAGGGTGATTCCTCCTTCGTTCACCTTGACAATAACATCAGGTGGAATTCCATCAAGGGTGATTCCTCAGGGTTCCCCATGGTGTTAGACACATGGTTACTATGGTTACTATGACTTTACACTGAACCATGTTACTAAAGACGGCTCGGCCCTGAGGGGTACCCGCACGAGCATAATTGCGAAGTGATGTGGAGTCGGGTTGACCTGGAAGGTGCCCGTGAGATAACTACGAGGCATGGCCGGGCATTCTTAGCCCTTGCCGCAAGTCCTCGAGACGGGGCGACGGGGTCACATCGATCGTGAGTCTCTGCTCATTACCGCGCGCTCCTAATCCACTAACGGTTTGGATATTTGATCCGAGGGGCCTCTGGTCCGATAGCACTAACGATCACATGGGCATAGTATGGGCGTTCTGCGTCGAATACATCAGCCGAAGGTTAATAGATGTCAGCGAGGAGCAGCGCGCGCTGAGTTGGACTGGATATGCAACCGCGCTTGTATTAAGGGGTTGCCAGGTTTGCTCTCGGCCGTGAACGTAACGTGCAGGAGTTCCCGGGGCGATGGCCCAAGACCCCTGGGGGCATAGGTTTAGTCTGGCGTGCTAACCTCTCTGTTAAGTCTAGGTCGGGTTGCGGCGTATCGTTTGGCTGAGGCCGAGCATGACCCAGAAAAGTGTGTCCGGCCGGAGTTAATCGAGTGTGGTGGGTAAGTTGGTGCACCCCTGCAGGGAAGAAAACATCTATCGATAGCCTGTCCTACGGTAACGGACACTCTGATTTGTATCCCGATCGGTACAACTAGAACTGGATACTTGAGATGAGAACTGGATAGGATGGCTCTGGGATTGCTTTCTCGCAGGGAGTTGAGGAAGGATCTCTGGGCGAGGTTGATGACACTACTACTACTTTACATTATGCTAATCTGCACTCTTCTAATGCTGCAAGACCGCTGAAGATGAAGAAGATGCTAGTCGTCGATAGGACTAGGCTTTCCCTTCTATTCTGGCATTTCTGTAGCCCAATCCACATATACAGCCTCCTTTAATAATGTTGCATATGTAGTGTAGATCCTTGCTTACTGAGTACTTCGGATGAGTACTCATGGTTGCCTTGCTTTCTTTTTCTCCCCATATCTGTTTGATGCAACCAGATGATGGAGCCCCTGAGACAGCCTCCCCGCCGACGGCTACTACTACTACCCTCCCGGTGAGTACTACTACGAGAAGCCGTCCGACGACCAGGAGTAGGTTCGGAGGGTCCTAGGCAGGAGGCCTGCGCCTTTCAATCGTAGTGTTTTATTTTGCCCCGCCATTCTAATGGCCTATCTGTACTATTTCTCTCTCTGTAATATATCTGTACTCAGATATCTGATGCTTCCGCTGACGCTTGTATGCCATCGAGCTACGTATTCGAGCTCTCGAGGCCCTGGCTTGTAATATAAAGCTTGTATGACTTTATTTATGTTTTAGAGTTGTGTTGTGATATCTTCAAGTGAGTCCTTAGGCTTGATCATGTGCATTTGCGTGTATGGTTAGTGCACCATTAAGCCGGGGTCGTCACATGTTGGTATCAGAGCCGACTGCCTGTAGGAACCCCCCTTTCCAACTCCTTGGCCGAAGTTGAGTCTAGATGTCCAAAACTGTTTTACTAACTTGGTTGTGTGGCTTACGGGCCCACGTCACCAATTGGGTGGTATTAGGATCTTTTATTCCTCGTCTTTACTCTGGGACTCTGATCTCTCTTCTATTCGGGTTAAAGATTCTACTAAACTCTGGCATTAGGTTCTCGTAACCACTTCCTCCCGGAGAGCCCCTTCACTACAGATGATCGTCTGCCCCATCAGAAGACTCTGAAGATACTCCTCGATGATTCCCGAGACCCTGTGCCCACTGCTTTGCAGTTCCTGACCACCGATAAATTCTGACGAATAACTACTTACACTCGTCGTACATATATTCATTCCAGTTACTCTTTTGTTCCATCCGACATGTCGAACGACTATCCGACATTTCGAAAATTCTCTGAACCCACTGCCTTGCAGATCCTTTCCGCCTGAACATACTTATGAATAATTCTTCACATTTCCGAGGATCCATTCATCCCCAGTTGTTCTTGTGTTTCACGAAATACTTCATATTGCTATCTGATCTCCCAAAGATCCTCTATAGCCTAGTTCTTCCGAAAGTCTTGTCTGCCTGCATTATGGTTAAATCCATACGGCCGACAATATTCATTAACATCCTTTGTCATTGTCATCCTGAGCCTATTGATTCAGCATGTTGCGAATGCTCGCAATAAACAGTCGATTCCTAGAACTCGTCCTTCTGGCTTAGACGTCAATTTGGACATGAGTTGGGCTAATCAACTTGCAATCGATTGTCCATCGTATTCAATAACCTTGTGAGTTCTTCCCTGATGCTAATACCTTCGGTAAATTGTATCATCTACTTTGACTTCGACACTTTGCTTTCGAACTCATATCCCTTGCTTGGTTGATGGTTGTATAGACTCGTAAAATGTCCCGATGGGTTGTATCTATGCTTCTGCCATCAATGAGAACCCAGAAACTTCTACAGTCATACTCTTCTGGTATTTCGCCAGATAAAATTTCAACACTACAGCTTCCCCAAATGCGAGAGGTGAATGACAGGTGATGCATTGAAGAAGTGGGAGTCGACCTTGAACCTTTGTGTTCATGCCCATGGACCCGATGTAGAACTTATCATGGAAGCTGCTCGTAAAAATAATTATTTCCTTAGTACAAGTTCATCTTGTATCTATGAATTGATCCTTTGCAATCGTGGTTCCGACCATATTTCCTACTTGATTCCATTTCCCGGATAAGTTAAAATACTTGTCCTCTGCAGTTCATTTCACCCGTCCAACCTATACTCCGATTTACCATCCGGTATTACCCCTAGTACTTGTTACTGGGAAGTTTAATACCCCATCACATCATTCCTAGCCCGATCGGCTATATCATTATCGTGTCGATTTTTAATTATGCTACCTGGTCCTTATGCCCGGAGCAACTTCCGACGATGAGCGAAGCTTACGTCGATCTTCCTCGTCTTGTCATTTCACCTCAAACAACAAGCTTGATTTCGAGCTTGTGTCGTATCCGTGGTTCCAATAACCTTTCGCTTCGGCATTCCTTTTGCTTGATGTCATCGCTGACCAATTACATCTTCTTGTAACCTCTCGACAAATGTGTCGTGATCATCATCAACATTCCGAGCTCTTTCAGGATATCAAATGCATTCATGGCTAGAAATACCATCCCTGCCCCTCGATGATTTGTGATATCATCGATGACATCTTGACTTTCTGCCAACACAGACCTGGTTGTGCTTGGTTATTCCTTACGCCCTGAGATAACCTTGGAATTGTTTCTCGGTATCTCTTGAGATCTTCGAACCCAGTCTTTACTTGACACCATATCATTGCTGCCACGAAGCATGACTGTGGAATTTCGAATATCAAGAAGAACATTGGAGGCACATTGCCAAATGCTTCTTGATCTATTATCCGGACACTGTTGTATGGGTAATATCATGATTCTTCCCTCGCCCCTTTAACTAAACTCTTTTTGAACTTCTGACCTATCATATATATCATGTTCCACCTTTCCTTGGGAAGGACATGCTCCTAGTTCTTATGAGAAAACACATTTTCCTTTCCAATTGATCTGTTTAGTCCGATAATTTCACTTTCCTTTCCATTGGTTTGTTTATCTTTTCCTGTGATCTAAATATGATATAAGCAGAAATAATTCCCTGCTTATGAAAACATCTCGGTGTACAACCTTGACAGTGAGACCCTATTGCTATTGTTGATGAATGGATGAGAACTTTGCCTATTGGTCCGCCTTGTTTTAAATGAGCAGGAAAATGGTTCTCTTCGTCCCTCGCCCTCGGTACCGATGTTGTCGCCGACATGGCTAACAGACTTCCCTCTGACATGTCTCTTTGTCGTGACCGGAAAGATGTCACCATTCACCCTACTTATAATTGACACCCCCCAAAATTCCACAGGATCGGAACCTAACTCTCCTATACATCCTTGATTCCGAAGTATCCTATGCTCTTGGCTGTGTGTGTTATCACGAGCCACCCTCTAAGAGATGATCTATTCCCGATGCTCTGAACCCCTTCTCACACTCTGTTCAGGTATCGATCGGATGTCCATTCGCTTGAAACTTCTTATTGTACCTTCATACTTTGCTCTTGATGTTTCCTAAGTTTCAACTCGAGAGATACTTCTGCCACATTCCCTGAATTGATCATCAGATAATCAACCCTATGAGGGTCAGATCTCCCGAAGTTACCCTTTACTTCCCAACTTAAATCTCAGGATGAGATTTCTTGTAGTGGAGGAGATTTGTAACATCCCCAGATCTTAACCCTGTCATCAAGCTAATTAATGTGCCATGTCATCACATTTCACTAAGTCTAAATGCCACTTGTCCCAAATCCAACTTCAAATTCATACTTGAAATAAAGTCAAATATTTATTTCTTCAAACAGCAAATCAAAAAAGTTCATAATGTTGCAAATATTCCTAAAGCAATTATAAAAATAAAACCAACAATATCTGATACTCCAAAAATGCCCCTAGCTATTTTTGAATGACCCAACAGCACCCTTCCATCGCTTTTAAATTCTAACCGTAAAACAAATGAATTCATATGAGGTTCAGACTTTTTGTGGCAGTGCAGAATAATGCAATGAATTTTGTGGACAAGTTTCACATTTTACAAAATGCATTTGGTAGCACATTTATTTGCAAAACTCTTCTGTAAAAAGAAAACAGAAAGAAAAGGAAAAAGGGGCCACTGTGCACGGGCCTAAGTGCACAGTGCGGTCCAGCCCGCGCCCAACATTTCCCTCCTCTCTCTCTCTCTCCCCGTGTAGGCCACACCATGGCCGCGCGCGCGCTCGCCGGCCAGAGAGCGACACGGCGATGCCCGAGGCAGGTCGAGGGGATAAGGACACGCCCCTCGTCCCCCTCGTCCTCCCAGATCCACTCTTCCCCTCTCTTCCTCTCTCCGCTGAGCTCTCTCTCCCTCTCCAGCACACCGCCGTCACCGCACCACTGCGGATCCACGGCCATCGGCGTCCCCGAGGTCGGCAACCGAGCCTGGGAGGTGCGCCGTCCTCCGCTTCATCATCCTCGTCCGTCAGTTGGAGCCGGGGAGGTCGACAGTGACCGCATCGACCTCTTCCCCTCCTCGGTGCCACCGGCGATCATCGTTAAATTCGCCTCGCCTCTGCGCTACCACTCACCCGAGGGGCCTTCATGAGCCCGCACGGTGAGCATCACCCCTCCTATCCCCGTCCGTTTACTCTTTCCGCGCCCGTAGCTAGCTAAATGCCGCGGCGCCATTGCCGGAGCTCCGCCTCACTGTCGAGCTCGCCGTCGTCGCGTTAGCCTTTGTCATGGCCAAGCAAGCATGCCCGCGAGCTCCGGGAGACCTCCTGGTGCTCCCCGAAGCGTTAGCTCGCGCGAAAACTTACCGCAGCAACGGGCGCGCTGAGCTCCGATTCCGGCCGCCGCCCGTGCTCGCCGTAGCCGTCGTTTCCTAGCGCCTTTGCATGAACCGACGCCGTAGATGGATGCGCGACCTCACCAGCGTTCGAACGAGCCCAAAAACGCGCGATTAGAGCCCCTGTAGAGGAAACCCGAGCCTCTCCGATTAGAGTGCCACCGCGGGAGGCTCACCGGAGCTATTCCGGCGCCGGCCGCCAGCGTGGCGAGGCCTGGGGCCCACCTGGGTCACTGCCAGTGTGTCCCCTGGCCTAGTTTGACTTTGTTGACCATGGTCAACTCTGGCACTGTTCACTGCTGAGACTGACATGTGGGCCCCCTTCTATAATTAGACTAATTAACCACTTTTAATTAAAACCTATTTTAGTTAACTCTAACTAGTCACTGACAACTAGGGCCCACACCCCTAATTAGTTCTGTTAGTTTTAATTAACCCACTGTTAACTCACAGAGGCTTATAGGTGGGCCCCACCTGTCAGCTTGACCAGTCAGCAGCCCAGTTGACTGCTGACACA
The DNA here is from genome assembly GCA_011799875.1 of Thinopyrum elongatum. Lineage (NCBI taxonomy): Eukaryota > Viridiplantae > Streptophyta > Magnoliopsida > Poales > Poaceae > Thinopyrum > Thinopyrum elongatum. The sequence continues at coordinate 496,505,239 of CM022300.1, forward strand.
GAGATGACATCACCCTAACGCCATATTCCATTTTAGGAAATTCTGTTAATTTGAATAATTCCAGAAAATGTCTAAAACCTTTGAAAATCCGTAGAAAATAAAATCGTAGCTCGGATCGAAAAACTTTCTACATGAAAGTTGATCAGAATGACGAGATGAATCTGATCGTGTCGTGTGTTTCCATGTCGGAACCCTCTACGTAGGTGAACCCGTAACTTTCCGTCCGTTTCCGGTAGATGAATAGTGCATACCTACCGGTTAATTAATCCAGCTTAAATCCTAAAATAACTAAAATGACTTAGATGCATCTTTAGGCAACCCTGCACTGCATGTTAGCATAGCATTCAATGTGTTGCATTTATTTGCTGTGTATTTATTTGTTTCCTCCCCCTCTTTCCATCTGTCAGACCCCGACGCCGACGTAGCCCCCGAGACCGACGCAGCTCAGGAGCCCGACGACACAGTTGACGACCTTGCCTTTGCCGCAGAGCAACCAGGCAAGCACCCCCCTTTTGAACATTCCGATATCGCCTATTCTCTTCTCTCTTATGCTTGCATTAGAATTGCTGCTGCTACTGCTTACCTATTCTGATGCATAGCCTGTTTATTGTAACCTGCTATTGATACCTTACCTGCTTATCCTAAACTGTTTAGTATAGGCTGGTAGAGACCCATCAGAGACTCCCACTTTGTCCCGACTGTCCCGCTGGATTATCAGAAGACCCGATCAACGAGATTGAAGACTAGGCCCCGGCACCGCACATCACTTCCCCCTTAGTTGCTCGACACTACTGGGTTACTATCGAGTGCCAAGGGTGATACCTCATCAGCACTTCTGTTGTTAACCTTGTAGGTTAGTTCATCGGTTATGGTCATCGAGGGTGATTCCTCCTTCTCCACTATCGATAACGACACTGTCGTGCAACTCCTCAAGAGTGGACCTCGAGGGTGATTCCTCCTTCGTTCACCTTGATGATAACATCAGGTGGAATTCCATCGAGGGTGATTCCTCAGGGTTCCCCATGGTGTTAGACACATGGTTACTATGGTTACTATGACTTTACACTGAACCATGTTACTAAAGACGGGTCGGCCCTGAGGGGTACCCGCGTGAGCATAATTGCGAAGTGATGTGGAGTCGGGTTGACCTGGAAGGTGCCCGCGAGATAACTATGAGGTGTGGCCGGGCATTCTTAGCCCTTGCCGCAAGTCCTCGAGACGGGGCGATGGGGTCACATCGATCATGAGTCTCTGCTCGTTACCGCGCGCTCCTAATCCACTAACGGTTTGGATATTTGATCCGAGGGGCCTCTGGCCCGATAGCACTAACCATCACATGGGCATAGTATGGGCGTTCTATGTCGTATACATCAGCCGAAGCTTACTAGACATCAGGGAGGAGCAGCGCGCGCCGAGTTGGACTGGATACGCAACCGCGCTTGTATTAAGGGGTTGCCAGGTCTGCTCTCGGCCGTGAACGTAACGTGCAGGAGTTCCCGGGGCGATGGCCCAAGACCCCTGGGGGCATAGGTTTAGTCCGGCGTGCTGACCTCTCTGTTAAGTCTAGGTCGGGTTGCGGCGTATCGTTTGGCCGAGGCCGGGCATGACCCAGAAAAGTGTGTCTGGCCGGAGTTAATCGAGCGTGGTGGGTAAGTTGGTGCACCCCTGCAGGGAAGAAAACATCTATCGATAGCCTGTCCTACAGTAACGAACACTCGGAGTTGTATCCCGATCGGTACAACTAGAACTGGATACTTGAGATGAGAACTGGATAGTATGGCTCTGGGATTGCTTTCTCGCAGGGAGTCGAGGAAGGATCTCTGGGCGAGGTTGATGACACTACTACTACTTTACATTATGCTAATCTGCACTCTTCTAATGCTGCAAGACCGCTGAAGATGCTAGTCGTCGATAGGACTACGCTTTCCCTTCTATTCTGGCATTTCTGCAGCCCAGTCCACATATACAACCTCCTTTGATAATGTTGCATATGTAGTGTAGATCCTTGCTTGCTGAGTACTTCGGATGAGTACTCACGTTTGCCTTGCTTTCTTTTTCTCCCCATATCCGTTTGATGCAACCAGATGACGGAGCCCCTGAGACAGCCGCTCCCGCCGACGGCTACTATTACTACCCTCCTGGCGAGTACTACTATGAGAAGCCGTCCGACGACCAGGAGTAGGTTCGAAGGGTCCCAGGCAGGAGGCCTGCGCCTTTCGATCGTAGTGTTTTATTTTGCCCTGCAATTCTAATGGCCTATCTATGTTTTCTTTTATATCTGTACTCAGATATTTGATGCTTCCGCCGACGCTTGTATGCCATCGAGCTATGTATTCGAGCCCTCAAGGCCCTGGCTTGTAATATATAGCTTGTATGACTTTATTTATGTTTTAGAGTTGTGTTGTGATATCTTCAAGTGAGTCCTTAGGCTTGATCATGTGCATTTGCGTGTATGGTTTGTGCACGATTAAGCCGGGGTCATCACAGGAGATACCTGTAGAGCACCTTTATGATCACCTAGTTATGTTGTGACGTTTGATAGCACACAAGGTATTCCTCTGGTATCCGGGAGTTGCATGATCTCATGGTCGAAGGAATATGTATTTGACATTAAGAAAGTAGTAGCAATAAACTGAACGATCATATGCTAAGCTAACGGATGGGTCTTGTCCATCACATCATTCTCCTAATGATGTGATCTTGTTATCAAATGACAACTCATGTCTATAGTTAGGAAACCTTATCCATCTTTTGATCAACGAGCTAGTCTAGTAGAGACTCACTAGGGACATGGTATTTGTTTATGTATCCACACATGTATTTTAAGTTTCCAGTCAATACAATTCTAGCATGAATAATAAACCTTTATCATGATTAAGGAAATGTAATAATAACCACTTTATTATTGCCTCTAGGGCATATTTCCAACAGTCTCCCACTTGCACTAGAGTCAATAATCTAGTTCATATCGCCATGTGATTAACACCCAATGAGTTCTAAGGTGTGATCATGTTTTGCTTGTGAGAGAGGTTTTAGTCAACGGGTCTGTAATATTCAGATCCGTGTGTTTGCAAATTTCTATGTCTACAATGCTCTGCATGGAGCTACTCTACCTAATTGCTCCCACATTCAATACGTATCCAGATTGAGACTCAGAGTCGTCCGGATCGGTGTCAAAGCTTGCATCGACGTAACCCTTTACGATGAACTCTTTATCACCTCCATAACCGAGAAACATTTCCTTAGTCCTCTTTAGGTACGTAAGGATAATTTTGACCGCTATCCAGTGATCCACTCCTGGATTAGTTTGGTACCTTCCTACCAAACTTATGGCAAGGCACACATCAGGTCTGGTACACAGCATGGCATACATAATAGAACCTATGGCTAAGTCATAGGGAATGACTTTCATTCTCTCTCTATCTTCTGCCGTGGTCGGGCTTTGAGTCTTACTCAACTTCACACCTTGCAATACAGGCAAGAACCCTTTCTATGACTGATCTATTTTTGAACTTCTTCAAAACTTTGTCAAGGTACGTGCTTTGTGAAAGTCCTATTAAGCGTCTTGATCTATCTCTATAGATTTTGATGCCCAATATGTAAGTATCTTCACCGAGGTCTTTCATTGAAAAATTCTTATTCAAGTATCCTTTTATGCTATCCAAAAATTCTATATCATTTCCAATCAGCAACATGTCATCTACATAGCTCCCACTCACTTTCTTGTAAATACAGGCTTCACCGTAAGTCTTTATAAAACCATATGCTTTGATCACATCATCAAAACATATATTCCAACTCCGAGATGCTTGCACCAGTCCATAGATCGATCGATGGAGTTTGCACACTTTGGTAGCTCCTTTAGGATCGACAAAACCTTCTGGTTGCATCATATACAACTCTTCTTTAAGAAATCCGTTAAGGAATGCAGTTTTGACGTCCATTTTCCAGATTTCATAATCATAAAATGCGGTAATTGCTAACATGATTCGGACAGACTTAAGCATTGCTACCGGTGAGAAAGTCTCATCGTAGTCAACTCCTTGAACTTGTCAAAAACCTTTTGTGACAAGTCGAGCTTTGTAGACAGTGATATTACCATCAGCGTCCATCTTCCTCTTGAAGATCCATTTATTCTCAATGGCTTTCTGATCGTTGGGCAAGTCGACCAAAGTCCACACTTTGTTCTCATACATGGATCCTATCTCAGGTTTCATGGCCTCAAGCCATTTATCGGAATCTGGGCTCATCATAGCTTCTTCATAGTTCGTAGGTTCGCCGTTGTCTAACAACATGACTTCCAGGGCATGATTATCGTACCACTTTGGTGCGGTACGTGTTCTAGTCGACCTACGAGGTTCAGTAGTAACTTGATCCGAAGTTTCATGATCATCATCATTAGCTTCTTCTCTAGTTGGTATAGACATAACGGGAACGGGTTTCTCTGATGCGCTACTTTCCAATTCGAGAGAAGCTACAACTACCTCATCAAGTTCTACTTTCCTCCCACTCACTTCTTTCAAGAGAAACTCCTTCTCTAGAAATGATCCATTCTTAGCAACAAAGATCTTGCCTTCGGATCTGTGGTAGAAGGTATACCCAATAGTTTCTTTAGGGTATCCTATGAAGATGCACTTTTCCGCTTTGGGTTCGAGCTTATCAGGCTGAAGCCTTTTGACATAAGCATCACATCCCCAAACTTTAAGAAACGACAGCTTAGGTTTCTTGCCAAACCATAGTTCATACGGTGTCTTCTCAACAGATTTAGATAGTGCCCTATTTAACATGAATGCGGCTGTCTCTAATGCATAACCCGAAAACGATAGGGGCAAATTGGTAAGAGACATCATAGAACACACCATATCTAATAAAGTACGGTTACGACATTCGGACACACCATTACACTATGGTGTTCAAGGTGGCGTGAGTTGTGAAACAATTCCACATTGTCTTAAATGAAGGCCAAACTCGTAACTCAAGTATTTGCCTCCGCGATCAGATCGTAGAAACTTTATTTTCTTGTTACGATGATTCTCCACTTCACTCTAAAATTCTTTGAACTTTTCAAATGTTTCAGACTTGTGTTTCATCAAGTAGATATACCCACACCTACTTAAATCATCTGTGAAGGTTAGAAAATAACGATACCCGTCACGTGCTTCAACACTCATCGGACCGCATACATCGGTATGTATTATTTCCAATAAGTCATTAGCTCACTCCATTGTTCTAGAGAACAGAGTTTTAGTCATCTTACCCATGAGGCATGGTTCGCAAGTATCAAATGATTCACAATCAAGTGATTCCAAAAGTCCATCCGCATGGAGTTTCTTCATGCGCTTTACACCAATATGACCTAAACGGCAGTGCCACAAGTATGTTGCACTATCAATATCAACTTTGCATCTTTTGGCATCAATATTATGAATATGTGTATCATTACGATCAAGATTCAACAAGAATAGACCATTCATTAAAGGTGCACGACCATAAAAGATATTACTCATATAAATAGAACAACCATTATTCTCTGACTTAAATGAATAACTGTATTGCAATAAACAAGATCTAGATATAATGTTGATGCTCAACGCTGGCACCAAATAACAATTATTGAGGTCTAAAACTAATCCCAAAGGTAGATGTAGAGGCAGCATGCTAACGGCGATCACATCAACCTTGGAACCATTCCCGGTGCGCATCATCACCTCGTCCTTAGCCAATCTTCATTTATTCCGCAGCTCCTGTTTCGAGTTACAAATATGAGCAACCGAACAAGTATCAAATACCCAGGCACTGCTACGAGCATTAGTAAGGAACACATTAATAACATGTATATCAAATATACCTTCGTTCACTTTGCCATCCTTCTTATCTGCCAAGTATTTGGGACAGTTCCGCTTCCAGTGACCATTTCCTTTGCAGTAGAAGCACTCAGTTTCAGGCTTGGGTCCAGCTTTGGGCTTCTTCACGAGAGTGGCAACTTGCTTGCCATTCTTCTTGAAGTTCCCTTTCTTTCCCTTGCCCTTTTTCTTGAAATTAGTGGTCTTGTTAACCATCAACACTTGATGCTCCTTCTTGATTTCTACCTCCGTCGATTTCAGCATCGCGAAGAGCTCGGGAATCGTTTTCATCATCCCTTGCATATTATAGTTCATGACAAAGCCTTTGTAGCTTGGTGGCAATGACTGAAGAACTCTGTCAATAACACTCTCAACTGGAAGATCAATTCCCAGTTGAGTCAAGTGGTTATGATACCCAGACATTTTGAGTATGTGTTCACTGACAGAACCGTTCTCCTCCATCTTACAACTAAAGAACTTGTTGGAGACTTCATATCTCTCAACCCGGGAATTTACTTGAAATATTAACTTCAGTTCTTGGAACATCTCATATGCTTCGTGGCGTTCAAAACGTTTTCGAAGTCCCAGTTCTAAGCCGTAAAGCATGGCACACTGAACTATCGAGTAGTCACCAGATCGAGCCTGCCAGATGTTCATAACATCTGCATCAGCTCCTGCAGTAGGTCTGTCACCTAGCAGTGCATCAAGGACATAATTCTTCTGTACAGCAATGAGGATAATCCTCAAGTTACGGACCCAGTCCGTGTAGTTGCTTGATAACCCACAAGTATAGGGGATCGCAACATTTTTTGAGGGTAGAGTATTCAACCCAAATTTATAGATTTGACACAAGGAGAGCCAAAGAATATTTGCAAGTATTAGCGGTTGAGTTGTCAATTCAACCACACCTGGAGATTAAATATCTACAGCAATATGATCAGTAGCACAGTAATATCATAGTTTTGATAGTAGTGATCATAGTAGCAGTAACAATAACAGTGATAGTAATGATTTTGTAGCAAGTGTAATAGTAGCAACATCAGTAGTAACTTAGCAAGAACAATATGTGGAAAATTCGTAGGCATTGGATCAGTGAATTCGTTGGATGATATTCATCATATAACAGTCATAACCTAGGGCGATACAAAACTGTGGCACCCCGGCTCAGAGAACCGGTTTACCAGTGTTTCCAACCAAGAGATCATGTCTTCTGGAAACACACAACAACTTGGGACAGAACATAGCTGAACTTTTATTGATAATAGTCGAGTACAGGCTTATATATTACATGATCATCGAGGCCAAAAGCACATCTAGTGCTATGACAATATCTACATTATTTATCTAACATATCAAGGCCTCGGTATTACTGCGGAATACTACAGCGGACTACTGCGTAGCGGAACATGATAGTAACTCCATCCACAGGGACACTGCTGAGGACACATCTTAGGCATCGCAACACGGACATCGAGACCTCCGTCTCAGTCTTCTCCTGCATCTGGCATCATACGCCAGGTGAGTTCTTTGAATGTACTCGCAAGCACATGACAACCAAATATGCAGCAAATAATAGCATGGCAATGAACAGGTTAAACTCTAAGTGATTCACTTACTGGCACCAACTTACTCATATCCGGGTTGTCTCACAATCCCCAGAATACTCGATCTCAATGAGTAGTTTTGCTCATAAGACAAGTTCTTCCATCAATACTACGGTTATTACGGTTGATCACCTAGAGAGGTCTGGACGGGCTGTCCAATACCACGGACGCGGCTATTCGAATAGATTTTACACTCTGCAGAGGTTGCGCACTTTACCCACACCATGGAGCACCTGACCTCGTGATCCCATTCGGGTGGATCAGCGTTGCTCCAACGAAACCTGCCTGACCCGTGACTCTCTCATCGTACCACCGGCAATCACACTCCCCCGGAGTCAAGCCTTGGGTGGCCCCTGTGTCCTCGTGACACCTGCCACCATCGTGGCCAAACTAACTGTCCCAAACAGGGATGCCGGCAAATAACTCAACTGGGCTCACAGGGTTATCGCCGTCTACCTGATCAGGGCAGCATGTGCGCATAACCCTCCCTAGACGGAGGTACCGGTGAAAGAGCACGAAGACAGACCAAGTCAAGGCCGTCCCATACCGGCAAATGTGGCTGCACGGGTAAGCCCGGACAGGTGACTCTTGATCAACCATCTAAGTTTCATTTATCACGCATGGTGGTTTAACATTTCAGCTCGAGTTATCAACATAAGGCATTTGAATAATTTACTTTGAATTATCCATGATAATTTAAATGCAAGAATGAATATGAATTATGCAATGCTATGAAATGCTTCATAATATGGATGTCCTGGCTTGCCTTGATCAGTTGGGTTGTTCAGAACTCCTGGTCTTCAAATCCTTAAGAATCTTCTTCTGAAAACATTTTTAAATGGCAAAGGAAAATGTCACATAAAGCCTTTTTATTCACCAACAATTCTGTGGGTATTGGAAAAATACCAAACTTGGTCAAAAAATAAAGGACTTTGATACAAACACAATGCAAAAAGAATCAGGTCAATTGGACTTTCCTGTAAAAAGTTATTAATGGTCAAATTTCTGGTCAATTCTGTTTAATAAACAAAAATCAGAAAAACCAGAAAAACCTGGAGAGGGCCACGTCAAAGGCGTAATCGCCCGAGGCACCTCCACTTACCATTTCGGTGAGTGGATGATGGGTGGGGCCCGGTTCGATTTAAAACAGAGAGAGGGAGAGAGCAGAGGGAGGGGCGGCTCACCGGCGGCGATTGCCGGTGCTAGCAACGGCGGTTGGGCTCGGGAAGGACAGGGATGGGTCGGGCGCTCGACGGTGGTTCACCCTGTACCCGTAGCTCCTCCGGAGGTGGCCGGACGGCGCGACGCCCTTCTTCTCCGGCGGATGAGCGCTACGGTGATCGGCGGAGGAGCCCAATCCGGCAGCAATCCAGCGAGGCGAGAGCTCAGGGAGGACCAACGGAACCTACTGACCACTCTGCAGGGCTCAGGCGAGGTGGAGGTGGAGTGGAGGTGGCTGGATATGGAATGAGGGCGGCGGAGGAGCTCCGGTGAAGCTCGAGGCCAGAGGGCCTCTCGGCCTTGACTCTTGCTTGGGGAGGCAGTGGAGGATGGAGGGTGAGGGGTGAGGTGCTAGGCGAGGCCGGGCGGGACTTTATATAGGCGGGGGAGGGCGCTCAGCGAGCTCTCTGGATGCGGCTCGAAGCGGGCCATGTCGCCGGCGAGAGGTATGCCTCGCTGGCTGGCTGCTTACGGCGAGAGGACGGGAGAGAGCAGCAGCATTGAATTCGCGAAGGGACGGCTCGCGAGGAAGAAGACGAGCGGCGCCGCACTATGGCCGCACGGGCATCACAGTGCGCACGGTCGTGGCGGCCGCTGAGGGCTTCTCCGGCGAGGGCGAGGGTTCTGGAGGGTCTAGGTGGTGTACAGGCGCGATGTCGGGATGCTCGGACAGGCTGCCGCGGCGCAGGCGTCGTGCCCCGACGAGACCCGAGCCTGGCGCGGCACAGAGCATGGCGACAAGCATGCCAGCGCCGTGCTCACCATGGTGCTTGCCACTAGGAGGCCATGTACGCCTGGCAAAACTTGTCCAGCACGTCGACCTTCGATCCCTCACTTCGCCTGTGCCCATGGTTTGGCTTGGTTTGGTCTGAAATGAGAGGTAGCCTCAACAACAGTCTCTGACAGTGAACTAGAGAGGGCTCTAGAGATTAGATGAGCTGGAGATAGAACCAAAGAGATTGTCTGGAGTGATCCACGTTGGAAGGACTCCAAACTGGTCAAGTTTGAGGTGGTTTGGTTGAAGTTTGAGGGTAGTTCATGTGTAACTTGCAAAACTGGTCCAGAATGGAAATGTTGAGGTACTGCTCACTTAGTTGATCCCCTGGGGCTGAAACTTGGTGGAGGAAGGTTGTTTGGAGGTGTCCTCATGCTGTAAAAATTTGAGAGCAATTGGACAATCCTAGCATACACTTCCTTCACAATGGTTCAGTCTGACCAGGAGCTAAAATGAATTATTTTGCAAAATATTTGAACTAGGTCATGGAATATTTTTTGATATTGGAGCAAGATATAGTCCAAAGTATTTTAGGGAATTATTTGAGAATATTCTGGCCATCCAAACTATAGGTTGCTTCACAACCCATAGTAATGCCCTAAATCCTCAAATAAAAGAAAAGAGTTATTGAAAATAATTTAAATTGGAATTTGAGTCCTTGAGATACTTGGTAGGGTTTTGGCAAGGTGATGAGGCTTTGGATCACCTGGAAGAAGATTCAAGAATGTCCAAGACCAAGTGAAAGATTCAAAATCCATTCAAATTCCAAATAATACCAGGAAAAGTTCGAAAAGAAAAAGTTGTCAAAATCAGGGTGTCACAAACCTACCCCCCTTGGATGAATCTCGTCCTCGAGATTCGGTTGCTCAGGGAACAAATATGGGTAAGCAGATCTCAGAAAATCTTCTCTTTCCCAAGTAGCCTCTTCTTTAGTATGGTGCTCCCATAACACCTTGTAAAATCTTATCACCTTACTCCTTGTGATTCTTTCCATCTCATCTAGGATCCTGACAGGTTTTTCCTCATAAGTCAAATCCTTAGCCAATTCTAATTCACTCATATCCTCTTGCTTGGCTGGGGGTGCAATGCATTTCCTTAATTGTGAGATGTGAAAGACATCATGAACGTCAGACAGTGCTGGTGGCAATTACAACTGATATGCGACTCTGCCCTTCCTAGCAATGACTGGAAAGGGACCGATGTATCTTGGGGCCAACTTTCCCTGGGTGCCAAACCTCTTTACTCCCTTCATAGGGGTTACTCGCAGGTAAGCATAGTCTCTAGGCTCGAAAGTTACTTCCCGGTGTTTTGGGTCATAATAGCTCTTTTGTCGGGACTTGGCTGCTCGAAGTCGTTCTTGAATATCCTTGACTTGCCTTTCAGCCTCGAGCATCAAGTCCGTACCAAAAATGCGACTGTCTCCTGTTTGGGACCAGTTCAAAGGTGTGCGGCACTTCCGTCCGTACAATGCCTCAAAAGGCGACATTTTGAGACTTGCCTGATAGCTGCTGTTGTAGGAGAATTTAGCGTACGGCAAACTATCCTCCCATTTGGGTCCATGGGAGAGAGCGCATGACCGAAGCATACCCTCTAATATTTGGTTTACTCGCTCGATCTGTCCATCTGTCTGCGGATGGTATGCTGTGCTATGTTTCAGCATGCTTCCCAGAGCTTGATGTAGCCGTAGCCAGAATACTGAGGTAAATAGGGAACCCCTATCTGAAGTGATAGACTTGGGTACTCCGTGCAGACTGACTATCCGGGACATGTAGAGTTGTGCCAGCTGATTTGCATTGAAAGTGGTCTTTATTGGGATAAAGTGGGCCACTTTCGTGAGTATGTCTACAATGACCCAAATAGCATCATTGCCTCTCGTGGACTTGGGCAGTCCCACAATAAAATCCATACATATGTCGTCCCACTTCCACTAGGGCACTGGTAAAGGTTGCAGTAGCCCAACGGGTTTCTGATGCTCTACTTTGACCTTGTTGCAAATGTCACAGCAGGCGACATAGTATGCTATACCTTTCCGCATTCCAGACCACCAAAAAGTTCCTCTCAAGTCCTGATACATCTTGGTACCTCCTGGGTGGATCGAATATGCAGACTCATGTGCTTCCATGAGTATTTGTTGCCTCAAGTTGTTCTGATTCGGCACACAAATTCGTTTCTCGAACCACACGGTACCTTGTTCATCTACACGGAAGGACTTGGCCTTCCCTTGCTGAATTAACTCCTTGATCTTCCGAATTTCTTCATCTGACTTTCGTGCTTCCTTGATTTCCTCCATGAGGGTTGGAGTAATTTCCAATGTATCTGGGGTCATAGGGCCGCATAGCACCATATTGAGCTTGACAAACTCTTCTTGTAAGCTCGGATGCATGCCCTCAAATAGTGCATTCACTGCAGCTTGTTTCCTGCTCAGGGCATCAGCGACCACATTCGCTTTCCCTGGATGATAGTTTATTCCAACATCATAGTCCTTGAATAGCTCAAGCCATCTTTGCTGTCTGAGGTTCAGGTCGGGTTGAGTGAAAATATACTTGAGAATCTTGTGGTCTGTGTATATTTCACATCGTTGTCCAATAAGATAATGCCTCCAAATCTTCAGGGCATGAATCACAGTAGCTAGCTCCAAGTCATGTGTGGGATAATTCTCCTCATGAGGTCGTAGCTGTCGTGATGCATAAGCTACAACCTTTCCCTCTTGCATTAGCACACATCTGATTCCACGCCTGGATGCATCGCAGTATATGTCGAAACTCTTGTGAATGTCTGGGAGGACTAAGACAGGGGCTGTGGTTAGCCTTGTTTTTAACTCCTGGAAACTGCTGTCGTACGCAGCTGTCCAAATAAACCTTTGGTTCTTTTTCAACAATTCCGTTAGTGGCTTGGCTATCTTAGAAAAGCCCTCAATGAAGCACGGGTAGTAGCCTGCCAAGCCCAGGAAACTACGAACTTCAGTCACCGTGACTGGTGTCTTCCAGTTCAAGACCGCAGTAACCTTACTGGGATCAACAGCTACTCCCTTCTCTGACAGAATATGTCCAAGGAATCCCACCTCTTTTAGCCAAAATTCGCACTTACTGAACTTGGCATATAAGCGATGGGTTCTCAACCTTTCCAAGACAGCTCTGAGATGTTGCTTATGTTCTTCTTCATCCTTAGAATATATCAGGATGTCGTCAATGAACACCAATACAAACTTGTCCAGAAAGTCCATGAAGACTTTGTTCATCATACTCATGAAGTAGGCTAGAGTGTTGGTCAATCCAAACGCCATAACTGTAAATTCATATAGTCCATAATGAGTGGTGAACGCTGTCTTGGGGATATCCTCCTTTCGGATTTTCAGTTGATGATATCCCATTCTGAGGTCGACCTTAGAGAATACCCGTGCTCCATTCAACTGGTCGAATAAGTCATCAATTCGAGGGAGCGGGTACTTGTTCTTGATAGTGACCTCGTTAAGCTGGCGATAGTCTACGCACATTCGTAGACTTCCATCCTTCTTCTTGACAAATAATACTGGTGACCCCCATGGCGAGATGCTTGGACGAATATATCCTTTCTGTAGCAATTTGTCTAACTGCTTCTTTAGCTCTGCCAGCTCTGGGCCTGGCATACAATAATATTTCTTGTATATTGGAGCTGTACCAGGAATTACTTCAATGGCGAACTCCAATTCTCGGTCAGGCGGCATTCCTGGTAATTCCTCAGGAAACACATCCGGAAATTCACCGACTACCGGAATCAGATTCATATCCGTAACTGTGGTCTGGTATGCCGTGCCCTTTCTTGTTATCATTTTGCTGGCCAGAAATTGGACGGTCTGTCCGGCGGGGTTCACCAATGTCACCGTTCTGGTGGTGCAGTTGATACACACTTGGTGTGGTGCCAACCGGTCCATTTCCAGTATTATATCCAGTCCTGGGGAGTCAATAGCAACAAGGGTGGCAGGGAATTTTACTCCACGAATTGAAATTTCCAGATCCTTGTATTATTATATTTGTTCTGAGCATAGAGCCAGGGGATTGTACCACCATGATTTTGTCCAAAAGTGAAGGAGAAAATTTGTGCAAGGTGGCAAAACTTCACGAAATAAACGAATGGGAAGCCCCAGAATCAAATAAAATTACGGCAGGTATGTTATTGATAGAAAACATACCAAGGACAATGTCTGGAGCTTCGCAGACTTCTTTGGCAGAGATGTGGTGGACGCATCCGTGGCTGAAGTTGTGGTTGGGACGACGTCCAAGGTGATTGACTTGTGGCTTGTGGTCAGCTGATTGCTTTCCGTTATTGGTAGGGCACTGCTTGGCGTAGTGTCCACTCTGGCCACAAGTGAAACAGGTGTTGTTGCGGCGGCAGTCCTCTATGACTGGCTGCTTGCCAAAGGTCTTGTTCTGGTTACCTGGCTTGCTGTTGTTGCCACCATTGTTCCACACTGGTTTGTTCTCAGATGACCCTGGCTGCCAACTGCGCAGCTTTTGCGTGTATGGCTCCTTGTTGTCCTTCTTGGGCTCGAACTTCCCCTTACGATCATCATTCCCAGACTTTTGTTCTCGTTCGACGATGAAGGCCTTATCCACCAATGTCTGGAAATGGGGGAAGTCCAACATGCATAACTAACATCGGAGGGCGTGATTAAGTCCTCCGAGGAACCGGTCTATTTTCCTTTCTTCGGTAGCCACATCATGAGGAGAGTACCGGGCCAAATTGTTGAACTTGTTTAGGTATTCTCCCACAGACATGTTTCCTTGTGTGAGGGCCAGGAATTTCCTCTGCTTCACTTTCATGATTCCCGTGGGGATATGATACTTGCGGAACAGTTCTTTGAATTTCTCCCAAGAAATCTCTTCAGCGGGCCACATTAACTTGGTGTTGTCCCACCATATGGCTGCCGTGCCTTCAAGATAATGGGTAACAAATGGGACTTTATCGGCTTCCTCACAATGAACAATATCCAATTTCTTTTCCATGGTTCTTAACCAATCATCAGCCTCAATAGGATCCGCAGCCTGATTAAAGCTGGGTGGTTTTGTACGCTGGAAGTCAGACAATTTGGAATGCACCCCATTGCCATTGTTTTGACCTACTATTGTCTGCATACTCTTGAGAAATTCCATGAGGTCTTGGTTTCTCTTTTCCTCAAACATTCTCATTATCTGATCTGTGGTTGGTGCTTGAGGTGGTGGTGGTGGTAAGTCTTCAGGCGGTTGCCCTGCCTGCCTGGCAGATCGACGGACGGGGTTTCCATCGCCGCCTTGACTGCTACTTCCTTTCTTCATCCTAATTTTTGTTCCCATGGCAAATCCCAAATCAATGAGCGACATCCATAAGGAGAGATACAGTAATATGACACCAAAAGGAAATTCATGAAAAAAAGGCAAATAAAGAAAACAAGATAATTATACAAGATAACCCAACATCATACATGGCAAGCTGGTAGGGGAAAACATGACGAGACTGTTCATACGACAGTCGGCATATGCAAAGATGCATGCATTACTAAAACTCCAGTCTAGTAGTGTCGGTGACACGAACACTGCCCATCTGAAGAATCCTCATTGTCAGATCCTGAGTCGGAATCAGAACTGATGATGTGAGTCACCGGATCAAAGGATACACGACGTCGCTGCTGAGACGACTCTCCTTCCGCGGGAGAAAGAGCACGTCGCCTCAGCATCGACGGAGAAGGAGTGGCTAGGAGTGAGGCCCACTCAGCTGGGGTCTCGAGTCGACTACCAGACGATAAGCCTGATGGTCCAGAAGAACCAGAAGGGGTATCAAACACACGCGGAGGTGGAACTGGTGGTGAATAACTGGGTGGAACTACAAGAGGAGGAGGAGCTGGAGTCACAGCTGCAAGTGCCCCCTGAACACGACACAACTCCTCAGCCAAGGAAATGATCATACGATAACTGGCGTTCAGGTAGCGAGACAAAACACCAGCCGCATGATCACACGCCGGGTCAATAGGTGAGAAAAGGACTCGCCCTGTCGCAGGCGACAGGGTGGGATAGTGGAAGAAACCTGGATGGGTCTGCATCTCGACCTCGTAGAAGCGTAAATCAGTAATAGCCTCCATGGCAGCAAACTGGATCGCCAGCTCTGGAGTAGAAGCCACTCCGCCCTTAGAAGAGCGAGAAGAGCTTCCAATATCCGAAGTCGCGGTCATGTAAACCACTGCATGGTACTCATATACTGACTCGCCCAACTGCTCCCGAAACACCTGGTATACTAGGTCGTCACCATTGGGATACAGCCGAAGCCAGATGCTACGAAGCAGAGCTGGAAAAGTGTG
Organism: Thinopyrum elongatum; assembly: GCA_011799875.1. Lineage (NCBI taxonomy): Eukaryota > Viridiplantae > Streptophyta > Magnoliopsida > Poales > Poaceae > Thinopyrum > Thinopyrum elongatum. Next base: position 496,520,989 of record CM022300.1, read on the forward strand.
GGGTTCTGGCTCATGATGGAAATGATATGGAACTGGTGCCATCTACACTCACAATGCCAAGGGTTAGTAACATAATGAATTGCAATGCATAAGGAATGGCATGCAACAAACAAATGCAACAAGCAGGATGCACACTCAAAGTCCTATACTAATCGCAGTCCTAGCATGGGTTACCTAGGGTGTCCTACAGTCAGCACGGCTCTGATACCAAGCGTTGTGGCACCCTGGCTCAGAGAACCGGTTTACCAGTGTTTCCAACCCAGAGATCATGTCTTCTGGAAACACACAACAACTTGGGACAGAACATAGCTGAACTTTTATTGATAATAGTCGAGTACAGGCTTATGTATTACATGATCATCGAGGCCAAAAGCACATCTAGTGCTATGACAATATCTACATTATTTATCTAACATATCAGGGCCTCGGTATTACTGCGGAATACTACAACGGAAGACTATTGCGTAGCGGAACATGATAGTAACTCCATCCACAGGGACACTGCTGAGGACACATCTTAGGCATCGCAACACGGACATCGAGACCTCCGTCTCAGTCTTCTCCTGCATTCGGCAAGATACGCCAGGTGAGTACTTTGAATGTACTCGCAAGCACATGATAACCAAATATGCAGCAAATAATAGCATGGCAATGAACAGGTGAAACTCTAAGTGATTCACTTACTGGCACCAACTTACTCATATCCGGGTTGTCTCACAATCCCCAGAATACTCGATCTCAATGAGTAGTTTTGCTCATAAGACAAGTTCTTCCATCAATACTACGGTTATTACGGTTGATCACCTAGAGAGGTCTGGACGGGCTGTCCAATACCACGGACGCGGCTATTCGAATAGATTTTACACTCTGCAGAGGTTGCGCACTTTACCCACACCATGGAGCACCTGACCTCGTGATCCCATTCGGGTGGATCAGCGTTGCTCCAACGAAACCTGCCTGACCCGTGACTCTCTCATCGTACCACCGACAATCACACTCCCCCGGAGTCAAGCCTTGGGTGGCCCCTGTGTCCTCGTGACACCTGCCATCGTCGTGGCCAAACTAACTATCCCAAACGGGGACGCCGACAAATAACTCAACTGGGCTCACAGGGTTATCACCGTCTACCTGATCAGGGCAGCACGCGCGCATAACCCTCCCTAGACGGAGGTACCGGTGAAAGAGCACGAAGCCAGACCAAGTCAAGGCTGTCCCATACCGGCAAATGTGGCTACACGGGTAAGCCCGGACAGGTGACTCTTGATCAACCATCTAAGTTTCATTTATCACGCATGGTGGTTTAACATTTCAGCTCGAGTTATCAACATAAGGCATTTGAATAATTTACTTTGAATTTTCCATGATAATTTAAATGCAAGAATGAATATGAATTATGCAATGCTATGAAATGCTTCATAATATGGATGTCCTGGCTTGCCTTGATCAGCTGGGTTGTTCAGAAACTCCTGGTCTTCAAATCCACAAGAATCTCCTTCTGAAAACATTTTTAAATGGCAAAGGAAAATGTCACATAAAGCCTTTTTATTCACCAACAATTCTGTGGGTATTGGAAAAATACCAAACTTGGACAGAAAATAAAGGACTTTGATACAAACACAATGCAAAAAGAATCAAGTCAATTGGACTTTCCTGTAAAAAGTTATTAATGGTCAAAGTTTCTAGTCAATTCTGCTTAATAAACAAAAATCAGAAAAACCAGAAAAACCTGGAGCGGGCCACGTCGAAGGCGTAATCGCCCGAGGTGCCTCCACTTACCGTTTCAGTGCATGGATGACGGGTGGGGCCCGGTTCAATTTAAAACAGAGAGAGGGAGAGAGCAGAGGGAGGGGCGGCTCACCGGCGGCGATTGCCGGTGCTAGCAACGGCGATTGGGCTCGGGAAGGACGGGGATGGATTGGGCGCTCGATGGCGGTTCACCCTGTACCCATAGCTCCTCCGTAGGTGGCCGGACGGCGCGGCGCCCTTCTTCTCCGGCGGACGAGCGCTACGGTGATCAGCGGAGGAGCCCAATCCGGCAGCAATCCGGTGATGCGAGAGCTCAGGGAGGACCAGCGGAACCTACTGACCACTCTGAAGGGCTCAGGCAAGGTGGAGGTGGAGTGGAGGTGGCTGGATATGGAATGAGGGCGGCGGAGGAGCTCCGGTGAAGCTCGAGGCCAGAGGGCCTCTTGGCCTTGGCTCTTGCTTGGGGAGGCAGTGGAGGATGGAGGGTGAGGGGTGAGGTGCTAGGCGAGGCCGGACGGGGCTTTATATAGGCGAGCTCTCTGGATGCGGCTCGAAGCGGGCCACGTCGCCGGCGAGAGGTATGCCTCGCTGGCTGGCTACTTGCGGCGAGAGGACAGGAGAGAGCAGCAGCATTGAATGCGCGAAGGGACGGCTCGCGAGGAAGAAGACGAGCGGCGCCGCACTGTGGCCGCACGGGCAGCACAGTGCGCACGGTCGTGGCGGCCGCCGAGGGCTTCTCCGGCGAGGGCGAGGGTTCTGGAGGGTCTAGGTGGTGTACAGGAGCGATGTCGGCATGCTCGGACAGGCTGCCGCGACACAGGCGTCGTGCCCCAATGAGACCCGAGCCTGGCGCGGCACAGAACGCGGCGATAAGCATGCCAGCGCCATGCTCACCACGGTGCTTGCCACCAGGAGGCCACGTACGCCTGGCAAAACATGTCCAGCACATCGACCTTCGATCCCTCACTTCACCTGTGCCCATGGTTTGGCTTGGTTTGGTCTGAAATGAGAGGTAGCCTCAACAACAGTCTCTGACAGTGAACTAGAGAGGGCTCTAGAGATTAGATGAGCTGGAGATAGAACCAAAGAGATTGTCTGGAGTGATCCACGTTGGAAGGACTCCAAACTGGTCAAGTTTGAGGTGGTTTGGTTGAAGTTTGAGGGTAGTTCATGTGGAACTTGCAAAACTGGTCCAGAATGGAAATGTTGAGGTACTGCTCACTTAGTTGATCCCCTGGGGCTGAAACTTGGTGGAGGAAGGTTGTTTGGAGGTGTCCTCATGCTGTAAAAATTTGAGAGCAATTGGACAATCCTAGCATACACTTCCTTCACAATGGTTCAGTCTAACCAGGAGCTAAAATGAATTATTTTGAAAAATATTTGAACTAGGTCATGGAATATTTTTGGATATTGGAGCAAGATATATTCCAAGGTATTTTAGGGAATTATTTGAGAATATTCTGGCCATCCAAACTACAGGTTGCTTCACAACCAATAGTAATGCCCTAAATCCTCAAATAAAAGAAAAGAGTTATTGAAAATAATTTAAATTGGAATTTGAGTCCTTGAGATACTTGGTAGGGTTTTGGCAAGGTGATGAGGCTTTGGATCACCTGGAAGAAGATTCAAGAATGTCCAAGACCAAGTGAAAGATTCAAAATCCATTCAAATTCCAAATAAAACCAGGAAAAGTTCGAAAAGAAAAAGTTGTCAAAATCAGGGTGTCACAAAAACTAGCTCCAGTTCATACATTTAATGTAGGCATGTATTCCGTAAATAGTCATACGTGCTTATGGAAAGAACTTGCATGACATCTTTTGTCCTACCCTCCCGTGGCAGCGGGGTCCATACGGAAACTAAGGGATATTAAGGCCTCCTTTTAATAGAGAACCGGAACAAAGCATTAACACATAGTGAATACATGAACTCCTAAAAATACGGTCATCACCAGAAAGTAACCCGATTATTGTCACCCCGGGGTTTACAGATCGTAACACATAATAGGTGAATATGACTTGCAAGATCGGATCTAGAACATAGATATAATGGTGAAAACATAAACAGTTCAGATCTTAAATCATGGCACTCAGGCCCTAGTGACAAGCATTAAGCATGGCAAAGTCATAACAACATCAATCTCAGAACATAGTGGATACTAGGGATCAAGCCCTAACAAAACTAACTCGATTACATGATGAATCTCATCCAACTCCTCACCGACCAGCGAGCCTATGAAGGAATTACTCACTCCCGGTGGGGAGCATCATGGAATTGGTGATGAAGGAGGGTTGGTGATGACGAAGACCAAAGATTCCCCTCTTCGGAGCCCCAAATGGGCTCCAGATCTGGCCTCCCGACGAAGAACAGGAGGTGGCGACGGCTTCGTATCGTGAAACGCGATGAAACTTCCTCCCTGATTTCTCTCTCTGAAAATAGGTATTTAAGGAGTTGGAATTAAGGTCTGCGGGGCCACCAGGTGGGCACAACCCACTTGGGCGCGCCTGGAGGGGGTGGCGCGCCCTGGTGGGTTGTGCTCAACCAGGGCCCCCCTCCTCCGGTGGTTCTTGGCTCCAATATTTTTTATATATTCTGAAATAATTCTCCAAAAAGTTTCGTTCCATTCCGAGAACTTTTATTTCTGCAGAAAAACAACACCATGGTAGTTTTGCTGAAAACAACGTCAGTCCATGTTAGTTTCATTCAAATCATGCAAATTAGAGTCCAAAACAAGAGCAAAAGCGTTGGGAAAAGTAGATACGACGGAGACGTATCAACTCCCCCAAGCTTAATTCTTTGCTTGTCCTCAAGCAATTTAGTTGACAAACTGAAAGTGAAAAAGAAAAACTTTTACGAAATGTTTTGTTCTTGTTTACATAAATAAGCTTAAGTAGCACGCAGGTTTTCGGCAAAGATTATGACTAACCATGTCAATATTAACTCTTAAAAATTATATTAACTCATATCAATGGCATAAGCAACTAGCGAGCAATAATAAAATATCTCAAACGACAACACTTTGTCAAAACAACTGTGATATGATATGACAACAGTGATATCTTGCTAGCCCTTTCTGAGACCGCAAAACATAAATGCAGAGAACCTCCAAAGTTCAAGCAGTGACTAAACATTGTAATTCATGGTAGAAAAGATCCAGTCATGATGCATCCAACATTAACTATACACAATGCATGTGGATGACAATAGTGCTCTCAGATCTGGCGCTTATTTGAGAAGATGATGACTCAACATAAAACTAAATAGATAGTCCCTTCGTAGAGAGATGCAGGGATTTGTAGTGGTGCCAGAGCTCAAAGTTTTTAAAACAGAGATAAATGAAATTTTGGGAAATGCACCCTTCCTGTTTACGTCACGACCAAAAGTTGTCAATATCTTCCATGCTAAACACATTAGTGGCAGTTCCCAAGCGATAAAAGTAAAGGTTTACTCCCCCTCCACCAACAAACACACTCCACGGCTAGCCGAATCCACGTGTACCGTCCATACCAACAACAATCCTGGGGGAGTTTTGTTTAATTATTTGCAATTTTTTATTTCGGGACTGGGAATTCCTATTACCCCCCTTTCGTGCAAGGATGAGTGAATAAACACTCATCATGAGAATAACCCGCTTAGCATGGAAGATACTGACTACCCCCTGTCGCTGTATGAACAATCCAGGCACACAAAAACAGATGTTTATTTGAAGTTTTTAGAGGTGGCACATGCAAATTTACTTAGAACGGCAGGGTAATACCGCATATAGGTAGATATGGTGGAATCATATGGAATAACTTGGGTTTTAGGATTTTGATGCACAAGCAGTATTCCCACTTAGTACAGGCGAATGCTAGCAAATAGGTTGAGAAGCGGCCAGCTAGAGAGCAAAAACGGTCATGAACATGCATTATGCATAATTAACATTGGATACTAGCATGAGTAGGATATGAGCACCATGAACATAAATATCATAGAGGCTATGTTGGTTTTGATTCAACTGCATGCATGAACATGTGCCAAGTCAAGCCACTTGAAGCATTCAGAGGAGGATACCATATCATCATACTACATCACAATCATTTTAATGCATGTTGACATCCAAGATAAATCATTATCCACTCCCAGCTACTTAAGCATGGCATGAGAAACTATAATCTCTAATTGTCATTGCAAACATGTTTGATCATAATATGATGAATCATGGATACTAGGTTAAACATATTTACAAAAACAGAACAAGTTGAGTTCATACCCGTTTCTCTCTGCCACAACCGGTTCATCAAATATCATCATTATTGCCTTTCACTTGCACGACCGAATGATATGAAAATAATAATAGTGCAAGAGTGGCATGGACTAAGCTGGAATCTGCAAACATTTTATACAAAAGGAGAATACAAGGTAATATGGGCTCTTCATTAGATCAACAACAATGCATATGAGAGCCACTCAACATTTTCATCGTGGTCTTCTCCTTGGTATGACTCAATAAAAAGAAAAGAATTTCAGAGAAACACACTGAAATATTTTTGGAGTTTTTAGTTTTTCTTGAAGAAAGCAAAGTAAAGAGAAAGAAAAACAAAAACAAGAAAAACTATTTACACGGGAGAGCTCCCAACAAGCAAAAGAAGAACAAGGAAATCTTTTTGGGTTTTCTTTTTAATACTACAACTAACTAAACTAGAAAGAAAAACCAAAAAGAAGCAAGACCATTTTTTGGATTTTCTCAAAGTTTTTCAAACGCAAAAGAAGAAAGCGAGAAAATAAATCTAGCATGGATAATACAATGAAAATGTGTGAACACCGACAACTGGAATGAAATGTGTGAACATGAATGTAAGGTCGGTGGAAATAATACTCCCCCAAGCTTAGGCTTTTGGCCTAGCTTGGTAATCACCATCTGCGGCCTGCATAATAGTCAGAGTGATAGCTCACGGAGGCTCTTGGTGTAGCCCCCTCAGCCCACCGAGTTGCCTTGATCTCCACCTTGTATGAGCGGGCCTCGCTCTCAAGAACATAGTGTCTTCTTTTCTGTCAAAATCAAAGAGAGCAGGCGCAGGCAAAACAATATGCACAATGGTTTATTTATTGAACCTGAAGTTATAAGTATAATCAGTGATTTTGCCCTTAAGGAACTTATGGCGCTTCATGGCCTCAAAGTCTAAGTACTGGATAGGTAAAATGGAATCGTTAGGCAAAGGCAATACACCCAGCTCCTTTGCTAAACATGAAGCATAAATCACACCATAAAAATAACAACTACCAGCGTTGTGTTGCAATATGCGTGCAACAATCGCTCCAAGGTTATAATGTTTAATACCGGTAAGAGCAATGTGTATGAGGCTCAAGTCAGGAGCACACAGTGTGCTACAATCTTGCTGGCCTACGATGCATTTGCCATTAAACAGTGCAAAGTATTGAATTGATGGGAAATATATACTTTTTATTCTACCTTGTGTCACTCCTCTATCCTCACCATAGCAAAGATTAATAAAAAATGACTCATACTCAGATCTTGGTGGCTCGTCCGGCAAACCCCAAAATGGAATTTTACAAATACCACAAAACACTTCTAGAGGCATGGTAAATGGACGGCCATAAAGTTTAAACAAAACTCTAGACTCACGAGGATGAAATTTAAATTCTTTAGTAAACGTTTCTGTGAGGCTGAGATGCTGGATGCACTTATCTTCAATGTAGGGACCGAGCTCGGCGTTGTGAACATATTGCTCAAATTCTTATTTAATACCCGCACTCACCATGAACTCATCACATGACCATAGGCATGATTTGATAGCGGCATCCTGTATTGAACTTGCACTTGGTTCAACATAAGACTGACGTATCGAGCCACTACTAGATGATGCCTCCGAAGACTTCCTCCTTGAAGAGCTCCTAAAGAATTGCATTTTTATTTGTAAACAATTTCTGAAAATTTTTGGGACACAAAATTTTTATCAACAAAACTTCACAAGATTGATAGCAACTACTCATAAGGAAGCATAGAGGCTATATTAAGCATTCAAACTACTTAGAAGTCTAAGAATTCAACATGCAAGCTCATCTACAATAGCACCAAGAGTAGCTAATTATTCAAAATATAATCCACTAAAGCAAAAATTAATTGGAGCAATGAGGAGTCACATACCAAGTAGCAATCCCCCAAAACAGTTTCAGAAACGGAGCTTCGAGCCAAGAGATCGAAATACGCAGGTTTGAGAGCAAGAACACGAGAGAGAGAGAGAGAGCTATGGTGATTTTTTTCTGGAGGTAGGAGATGACATGGGCTAAAGAGATAAGTGAGGGGACCCACGTGGCAACCACAACCCACCAGGGCGCGCCTGGGGCTGCTGGTGTGCCCAGGTGGATTGTGCCCACCTGGTGCACCCCCTCTGATCTTATTTGTACCAAAAATTCAGAAAAAATCAGAAAAAATCGTATTAAAATTTTAGGGCATTCTGAGAACTTTTATTTTTGGGTCATTTTTTTATTGCACGGGAAATTCAGAAAACAGACAAACACATGGCATTTTATTTTATTTAACTAAGAAAAACAGAAAACAAAAGTTGGGAGCAGAAGGTTGTGCTTACTAAATTCATCAACTTCATACCTCTAAAAAATGATCCATTAATAAGGTTGATCAAGTCTTATTAACAACCACCTTCGATTAGCATGAAATCGAAGAACTTTCATAAAACACTAAGTTACCTCAACGGGGATATGCATGTCCCCAACAATAAGCATTTCATATTTCTTTTTGGCAGTAGGTAGAGGTAGTTGAAAACTTCCAATAGTCAGTGTCAGAGATTTTTCAATAACATTAATACCATTCACTTGGAATTGTTTCTTCAGAAAGTGCACCATATGTTCATTACCATTGATATGAAAAGTGACCTTGCTTTTATTGCAATCAATAACAGCCCATGCAGTATTCAAGAAGGGTCTACCAAGGATAATTGACATGTTGTCGCCCTCGGGCATCTCAAGTATAACAAAGTCAGTTAAGATAGTAACATTTGCAACAACAACGGGCACATCCTCACAAATACCGATAGGTGTGGCGGTTGATTTGCCAGCCATTTGCAAAGATATCTTAGTAGGTGTGACTTTATTCAAATCAAGTCTTTTATATAAGGAGAAAGGCATAACACTAACACCAGCTCCTAAATCACACAAAGCAGTTTTGACATAATTTCTTTTGATGGAGCAAGGTATAGTTGGTATTCCTAGGTCTCCAAGTTTTTTAGATACTCCATCCTTAAAAGAATAATTAGCAAGCATGGTGGAGATTTCAGCTTCAGGTATTTTCCTCTTATTAGTGATGACGTATTTCATATATTTTGCATAAGGGGCCATCTTTAAAATATCAGTCAAGCGAGTTCGCAAAAAGACTGGCCTAAGCATTTCAGCAAAGCGTTCAAATTCTTCATCATCTTTTTCTTAGTTGATTTAGGTGGAAAGGGCATGGGTTTTTGAACCCATGGTTCTCTTTTTCTTCCATGTTTTCTAGCAGCAAAGTCTCTTTTATCATATCTTTTATTTTTAGGTTGTGGGTTATCAAGATCAACAGCTGGTTCTATTTCAACATCATTATCTGGTGGTTTATCCTTGTCTGGTTGAGTGTCTTCATGAACATCGTCATTATCTTTTTCATTATCACTAGATGAATGTTCATTACCATATTGAGTTTCATCATAAGAAATAGAAACATCATTATTACCCTCAGGAGGTTTTTCTATCTCAGGTTCACTAGAGGTATGCAAAGTCCTATCATTTTTCTTTTTCTTCCTCTTTTTAGAAGGACTAGGTGCATCAGTGTTAATTCTTTGAGAGTCTTGTTCAATTCTTTTAGGGTGTCCCTCAGGATAAAGTGGTTCCTGAGTCATTCTACCTCCTCTAGTCACTACTCTTATAGCATGATCATTCATATTATTATTCATTTCATTAAGCAATTCTCTTTGAGACTTAGCAACTTGTTCTAGTTGAGTCTGAACCATAGAAGCATGTTTTCCCACACCCTTGACATCATTAGTAATTCTAAATAACAAGTCACTCAAGCAATCAATCATATTGGAGTTGTATTTCAATTGTTTCATAACATTTTCATTGAAGTGATCTTGTTTTCTAATGCAATTGTCAAACTCATAAAGGCATTGACTAGGATGTTTATTGTAAGGGATGTCACTTTCATCAAATTTCATTAAAGAGTTTACCTCTACCACCTTTGGTGGTGGTGTGTCAAGTCCATGTATTTCTTCAATAGGAGGTAAATTTTTAACATCCTATGCTTTAATACCTTTTCCTTCATACTTTTCTTTGCCTCCTGCATATCTTCAGGACTTAGATATAAGATACCCCTCTTCTTCGGAGTGGGCTTAGGCGGTGATTCAGGAAGAGTCCAATCATCATAATTTTTCAATATATTATTCAATAATTCCTCAGCTTGTTCAACAGTTCGTTCCCTTAAAACACAACCAACACAACTATCTAGGAAGTCCCTAGAAGCATCGGTTAGTCCATTATAGAAGATACCAAGTATTTCATTTTTCTTAAGGGGATGATCAGGCAAAGCATTAAGCAATTGGAGAAGCCTCCCCCAAGCTTGTGGGAGACTCTCTTCTTCAATTTGCACAAAATTAAATATTTCCTGTAAGGCAGCTTGTTTCTTATGAGCAGAAAAATATTTTTCAGAGAAGTAATAAATCATATCCTGAGGACTACACACACAACCAGGAGCAAGAGTATTGTACCATATCTTAGCATCACCCTTTAATGAGAACGGAAATAATTTGAGAATATAATAATAGCGAATCTTCTCATCATGAGCAAATAGGGTGGCTATGTTATTTAATTTAGTAAGGTGTGCCATAACAGTTTCAGTTTGATAGCCATGGAAAGGATCAGATTCAACCAAAGTAATTAACTCTGGGTTGACAGAGAATTCATAATCCTTATCATCAACAAAGATAGGTGAAGTAGCAAACTTAGGATCACATTTCATTCTAGCATTCAAAGATTTTTCTTTTAGTTTGCATAATAATTTCTTAAGATCATCTCTATCATTGCAAGCAAGAAAATCTCTAGCTGTCTCCTCATCCATAACATAACCTTCAGGTATCTTAGGCAATTCATATCTAGGAGAGCTAGGCCTAATAGGTGTTTCAAGATTTTCAGTTTCAAGTACTTCATCAGTTTTAATAATTTCATCAGTTTCAATAATTTCATCAGTTTCAGCATTCTCAATATCTCTAGCTCTAGCAATTTGTTCATCAAGAAATTCACCTAGTGGCATATTAAAATCAAGCAAGGTAGTAGCATCATCATGAGTAGCATTCATAGCAAAAGTAGAATCATTAATAACTTGCGACATATCAGGATTAATAGCATGAGGTGGTGTTGCAAGTCTACTCAACACAGAAGGTGAATCAAGTGCAGTTCCTTACCTCCCCTCATCCTAGAGGGAACGATCTTGGTTTTTGTATCCTTCAGATTCTTCATAGTGATAAATAGATAATAATCCCAAGTGACTCAACAAATATAGCTATGCTACCCGGCAACGGCGCCAGAAAAAGGTCTTGATAACCCACAAGTATAGGGGATCGCAACAGTTTTCGAGGGTAGAGTATTCAACCCAAATTTATAGATTCGACACAAGGGGAGCCAAAGAATATTTGCAAGTATTAGCAGTTGAGTGGTCAATTCAACCACACCTGGAGATTAAATATCTGCAGCAATATGATCAGTAGTGCAGTAATATGATAGTATTGATAGTAGTGATGATAGTAGCAGTAACAGTAACAGTGATAGTAATGATTTTGTAGCAAGTGTAACAGTAGCAACAGCAGTAGTAACTTAGCAAGAACAATATGTGGAAAATTCATAGGCATTGGATCGGTGAATTCATTGGATGATATTCATCATATAACGGTCATAACCTAGGGCGATACAAAACTAGCTCAAGTTCATAAATATAATGTAGGCATGTATTCCGTAAATAGTCATACATGCTTATGGAAAGAACTTGCATGACATCTTTTGTCCTACCCTCCCATGGCAGCGGGGTCCATACAGAAGCTAAGGGATATTAAGGCCTCCTTTTAATAGAGAACCAGAACAAAACATTAACACATAGTGAATACATGAACTCCTCAAACTACGGTCATCACCGAAAAGTATCCCGATTATTGTCACCCCGGGGTTTACGGATCATAACACGTAATAGGTGAATATGACTTGCAAGATCGGATCTAGAACATAGATATAATGGTGAAAACATAAATGGTTCAGATCTGAAATCATGGACTCGGGCCCTAGTGACAAGCATTAAGCATGGCAAAGTCATAACAACATCAATCTCAGAACATAGTGGATACTAGAGATCAAGCCCTAACAAAACTAAATCAATTACATGATGAATCTCATCCAACTCCTCACCGACCAGCGAGCCTACGAAGGAATTACTAACTCCCGATGGGGAGCATCATGTAATTGGTGATGAAGGAGGGTTGGTGATGACGAAGACTGAAGATTCCCCTCTCTGGAGCCCCAAACGGGCTCCAGATCTGGCCTCCCGATGAAGAACAGGAGGTGGCGGCGGCTCCGTATTGTGAAACACGATGAAACTTCCTCCTTGATTTTTTTCTCCAAAAATAGTTATTCAAGGAGTTGGAATTAGGGTCTGCGGGGCCACCAGGTGGGCCCAACCCACCTGGGCGCGCCTGGAGGGGGTGGCGCGCCCTGGTGGGTTGTGCTCAACCAGGGGCCCCCCTTCGGTGGTTCTTGGCTCCAAATTTTTTTATATATTCTGAAATAATTCTCCAAAAAGTTTTGTTCGATTCCGAGAACTTTTATTTCCGCACAAAAACAACACCATGGTAGTTCTGCTGAAAACAGCGTCAGTCCGGGTTAGTTTCATTCAAATCATGCAAATTAGAGTCCAAAACAAGAGCAAAAGTGTTAGGAAAAGTAGATACGATGGAGTCGTATCATTGCTATTGTCATCTTTCAACTTAGCTTTATGTAGGAACACATTAAAATTCAAGGGAATGGTAGCACATGCCATTGATCTACAACATACATATGCAAAAACTATTAAGACTAAGTTCATGATAAATTTTAGTTCAAATAATCAAATTACAAATGAACTCCCACTTAAATCAACATCCCTCAAGTTATCCAAGTGATACATGATCCAAATCAACTAACCCATGTCCGATCATCACGTGAGATGGGGTAGTCTTCAACGGTGAACATCTCTATGTTGATCATATCTACTATGACTCACGTTCGACCTTTCGGTCTCTAGTGTTCTGAGACCATGTCTGTACATTCTAGGCTCGTCAAGTTTAACCCAAGTATTCTGCATGTGCAAAACTGGCTTATACCCGTTGTATGCGAACGTAGAGTCTATCACACTCGATCATCGCGAGGTGCTTCGAAATGACGAACTTTAGCAACGGTGCATACTCGGGGAGAACACTTTTATCTTGAAATGAAGTGAAGGGATCATCTTATAATGGTACCGTCGTTCTAAGCAAAATAAGATGCATAAAGGATAAACATCACATGCAATCAAAATATGTGACATGATATGGCTATCATCATCTTGTTATTTTGATCTCCATCTCCAAAGCATCGGCATGATCTCCATCATCACCGACACGACACCTTGATCTCCATCGTTGCGTCGGGATCATCTCGCCAACTATTGCTTCTACAACTATTGCTAACGCATAGCGATAAAGTAAAGCAATTACATGGCGCTTAGTGATTGACACGTAGGTCATACAATAATTAAAGACAACCCTAAGGATCATGCCGGTTGTCGTATTCATTGACATGCAAGTTGTGAACTTATAACAAAACATGATCATCTCATACGTCAACATATATCACATCACATCTTGACCATATCACATCACAACATGCCCTGCAAAAACAAGTTAGACGTCCTCTAATTTGTTGTTGCAAGTTTTACGTGGCTGCTATGGGCAACTAGCAAGAACCGTTCTTACCTACGCATAACCACAACGGTGATTATCAAGTTGCTATTTAACCTTCTGCGAGGACCACCGTAGTCAAATCTGATTCAACTAAAGTAGGAGAAACAGACACCCGCCAGCCACCTTTATGCAAAACAAGTTGCATGTCAGTCGGTGGAACCGGTCTCATGTGCGTGGACATGTAAGGTTGGTCCGGGCTGCTTCATCCCACAATGCCGCCGAATCAAAATAAGACATTGGTGGGAAGCAATATGAACCTCACCGCCCACAACTCCGTTGTGTTCTACTCGTGCATATCATCTACGCATAGACCTGGCTCATGATGCCACTGTTAGGGAACGTTGCATGGAAAACAAAAAAAAAATCTACGCACACGCAAGATCTATCCATGGAGATGCATAGCTACGAGAGGGGAAGCGCATCTACATACCCTTGTAGATCGGTAAGTGGAAGCATTTATCAATGCGGTTGATGTAGTTGTACACCTTCATGATCCGTCCTGATCAAGTACCGAACGTACGGCACCTCCGCGTTCAGCACACGTTCAGCTCGATGACGTCCTCGCCTTCTTGATCCAGCAAGAGGGGCGAGGTAGTAGATGAGTTCCGGCAGCACGACGGCGTGGTTATGGTGGTGGTGAAACTATTCTGCAGGGCTTCGCCAAGCACAATGGATGTGGATGGAGGAGGAACTAGAACTAGAGGGAGAGGGGCGCCCACACGGCTTGGGGATCGTCGTGTTGTGTCTTGCCCCCTCCCCTCCTCTCATATACATAGGTGGAGGGGGAGGAGAGGTAGCCCTAGGTGCGCCCCCCTTTCTTCCCTTAGGCATGGAGGAAAAAGGCAGGAGGGGGGCCGACGGCTGCCCTGCCTCAGGCGCCTCCCCCTTCCATATATGGTGCATGGGGGGGGGGGGGAAGGAAAGGGGGGCCGACTGCCCTAGGGTGCCCCCTCCTTCCTTCTGGCGCGCAGGGCATGGGAGGTGGAGCGTGCCCAGCCCCTTTGTGGGCTGGTGCGCCTCCCTCCTTGGCCCATGAGGCCCACCCAGTAGGTATAACCTACCGGTGGCCACCCAGAACCCCTTCCGGCACTCTGATGCATTCCGAAACATTTCCAAAACCCGAATACCTTCATCCTATATATCAATCTTTACCTCCGGACCATTCCGGAGCTCCTCGTCATGTCCGTGATCTCATCCGGGACTCCGAACAACATTCGGTCACCAACTCATATAGTACTATATCGTCAACGAATGTTAAGCATGCGGACCCTACGGGTTCGAGAATGATGTAGACATGACCAAGACGCTTCTCCGGTCAATAACCAATAGCGGGACCTGGATGCCCATATTGGTTCCTACATATTCTATGAAGATCTTTATTGGTCGAACCTTTATGACAACATACGTAATTCCCTTTGTCTGTCGGTATGTTACTTGGGCGAGATTCGATCGTCGGTATCTTCATACCTAATTCAATCTCGTTACCGGAAAGTCTCTTTACTCGTTCCGTAATACATCATCTTGTAACTAACTCCTTAGTCACTTTGCTTGCAAGCTTCTTGTGATGTTGTATTACCGAGAGGGCCCAGAGATACCTCTTCGTCATACGGAGTGACAAATCCCAATCTCGATTCACGCAAACTCAACAGACACCTTCGGAGATACCTATAGAGCACCTTTATGATCACCCAGTTTTGTTGTGACGTTTGATAGCACACAAGGTAGTCCTCCGGTATCCGAGAGTTGCATGATCTCATGGTCGAAGGAATATGTATTTGACATTAAGAAAGCAGTAGCAATAAATTGAACAATCATATGCTAAGCTAACGGATGGGTCTTGTCCACCACATCATTCTCCTAATGATGTGATCCCGTTATCAAATGAGAACTCATGTTTATGGTCAGGAAACCTTAAACATCTTTTGATCAATGAGCTAGTCTAGTAGAGGCTCATGATACGTCTCCAACGTATCTATAATTTTTTATTGTTCCATTCTATTATATTATCTGTTTTGGATGTTTTATATGCATTAATATGCTATTTTATATTATTTTTGGGACTAACTTATTAACCTAGAGTCTAGTGCCAGTTTCTGTTTTTTCCTTGTTATTGAGTTTTACAGAAAAGGAATATCAAACGGAGTCCAAACGGAATAAAACTTTCGCGATGATCTTTCTTGGACCAGAAGACACACGTAGGACTTGGAGATGAAGTCAGAGGAGTCCTGAGGAGGCCACAAGCCTTAGGGGCACGCCCTAGGGGGGCACCCTGAGGGCTTGTGGGCCCCTCGGAGCTCCTCCAACCCTAATTCTTGGCCTATAAATTCAGAAATATTCCCAAACGACCAGAAGCGTCCACCAAAATACTTTTCCGCCGCCACAACCTTCTGTACCCGTGAGATCCCATCTTGGGGCCTTTTCCATCACCCTGCTGGAGGGGGATTCGATCATGGAGGGCTTCTACATCAACTCTATTCCCTTCTAATGAAGCGTGAGTAGTTTACCACAGACCTACAGGTCCATAGCTAGTAGCTAGATGACTTCTTCTCTCTCTTTGATCTTCAATACAATGTTCTCCTCGATGTTCTTGGAGGTCTATTCAATGTAATATTCTTTTGCGGTGAGTTTGTCGAGATCCGATGAATTGTGGATTTATGATCAGATTATCTATGAATATTATTTGAATCTTCTCTGAATTCTTATATGCATGATTTGATATCTTTGTATTTCTCTTTGAATTATCGGTTTGGTTTGGCCAACTAGATTGGTTCTTCTTGCAATGGGAGAGGTGCTTAGTTTTGGGTTCAATCTTGCGGTGTCCTCACCCAGTGAAAAAGTAGGGGTAGCGAGGCAAGTATTGTATTGTTGCCATCAAGGGTAAAAAGATGGGGTTTTCATCATATTGCTTGAGTTTATCCCTCTACATCATGTCATCTTACTTAAGGCGTTACTCCGTTCTTTTGAACTTAATACTCTAGATGCATGCTGGATAGCGGTCGATGTGTGGAGTAATAGTAGTAGTTGCAGGCAGGAGTCAGTCTACTTGACATGGACGTGATGCCTATATTCATAATCATTGTCTTGGATATCGTCATAACTTTGCGCTTTTCTATCAATTGCTCGACAGTAATTTGTTCACCCACCATATTATTTTCTTTCAAGAGAGAAGCCTCTAGTGAAACCTATGGCCCCCGGGTCTATTTTCCATCATATATTTTCAGATCTATAAACTAAAAAACCCAAAAATACCTTGCAGCAATTTATTTGTTTTTACTTTGTTTTATGTTTTAGTAATCTTTTATATCTATCTCTATCAGATCTCATCCTTGCAAGTGACCGTGAAGGGATTGACAACCCCTTTATCGCGTTGGGTGCAAGTGTTTGATTGTTTGTGCAGGTGCATAGATTGGAGACTTGCGTGTACCTCCTACTGGATTGATACCTTGGTTCTGAAACTGAGGGAAATACTTATCTCTACTTTGCTGCATTACCATTTCCTCTTCAAGGGAAAAACCAATGCAAGCTCAAGAAGTAGCAGCTCACTAGGGACACGGTATTTGTTTATGTACCCACACATGTATTTTAAGTTTCCAGTCAATACAATTCTACCATGAATAATAAACCTTTATCATGATTAAGGAAATATAATAATAACCACTTTATTATCGCCTCTAGGGCATATTTCCAACAGTTTCTACTAATGAAATTTCGACTCGTAGTGGGAAAAGAATGCAGGATCCTAAAGGCCCAGAGTGCTATGAGAAGGAGCAAGAGCAGAGAAGAAAAGAAAGTCAAAACCAAACTCTGGAAAACAGAGAGCTTCTCTTTGGCGAGGAAGAACCGAAAGAACGGGTCCATCAAGACACACAAGGAGATGAAGCGGAAGCCGAAAAAGAGGTTGACCCAGATGCTGAAATAGTAGATGGTGATAATAACGAAGAAGAATAAACCCTGGAAGTAGAAAGGGTTGAAGAACCGAGGGTGGAAAGGACAACCCGATCACTTGATCCCACCAAAGAAAGAAGTAACCAAGCAACAGGGAATAAAGAAAGAGGTAAGGAGAAGGAGAAAGAAAAAGGTAAGACAAAGAAAACCCTTCCTTACCCTAAGGTTGTTAGGCCACCTTCAAATGGTGCATTTTATTCCTCCTTTCTTGCAAGCAATAGTTGATCTTAAGATGTCAATGCATGTAACTGATATGTTAAAGATTCCTACCTTTGCTAAGTTCATGCGTGACGTTGTTAACAATAAAAGGAGTATGGATCTGAAGGAATAGGTGGCTACACTAACGGAGTATCCTTTTGAGAACAAGGTACCAGAAAAGTTGGGAGACCCTGGTATACCCACAATCTCTTGCTCAATTGGTAATCTTGATATAAATAATGCTCTTTGTGATGTAGGGGTGGGCGCGAGCGTGATGCCTCTAACTCTTTATCATAAGTTGAATCTTGCTGAATGTATGCCCACAAGTATAACCTTGCAGATGGCAGATAAATACACAAAGAAGCCAGTGGGAGTAGCTGAAAATGTTCCGCTAAGATTAGATGGGCATGTTATACCTACTAATTTTGTTATCCTTGACATGCCCGAGGATGAAAAATTGTCAATTATCCTTGGTAGGCCATTTTTGAATACCGTAGGTGCAGCACTGGATTTTTCCGAAAGAAAAGTAACCTTCAGAATTTGCGAAGAAGAAATAGTGAAGTACTTCCCGAAGAAGCCACGAGTAAAGGAGAAGTACATTCCCCCACCTGATCGAATATGTGCGGCAAGTAAAGAAAATCTCAGGCCACCGGAGACTTGACGTGACGCCAAGGTACAAGGCCGAGCTAAGCAACCTAAAAATCAGCGCTTAATGGGAGGCAACCCATTATTTTGTCACTTTTTTTTTCTTTGTTGTTTTGCTCTCATAAATAATCTAATGAAAATCTCTCGGAAGAGTTGTTTTTGACTTTGCGTCGCAGGAGAAACAAAGGAGAAAGAAAGAAACAAGGCAGAAGAGCACCAAGGAGAAAGACGGCATAGTAAACAAGTGCATGCGCCCGTATGCGCGGTCGCATAGAGGAACCAGAGAAACGTCCAAAAAGGGTCAGGGAGAACGACAACGTATCATACGACCACCCGCGCTCATTTGAGCGGTCGTATGAAACCCTCATAAAAAACACAAAAGGATCCAACGCAGAATACAACATATTAAACGGGGGCAAGCGCCCGCATACATGGTCGTTTGGACCCTCGACCAAACTCAACCAGAAGAACATGGGAAAAGACGGTCTTTCAAACGGACGCCCGCGACCGTTTGAGTGCCCATTTGACACTCTGCCCCGCACGTCTTCAACATCCATGGAGGACGACGGCATTCTATACGGACGCTCGCATGTCCATATGAGCGCCCGTCCCACGTACGCAAACCCTAGATCGACAGAAATCAATCCGAGACAACGTTCCATACGGGCGCTAGCGCCCGTATGAGCGGTCGTTTGGACCAAGTTTTCATATATGGAGGCCGCCGACGCAGGGGGATCTTCTTCTTCCTCCCCCTTGCGCCCAAACCTCATCTCTCTCTCTCTCTCAAACCCTAACAAAAATCCTCCAAAACCTCCATTTCTTCGCGTATTTCATTTGTTTGATCCGTGCATCTTCATCCTCAGTAAGTTTCTCCTCCGATCCATGGTTCATTTGCAAGTTTTGATGGTGATTTCATCCATGTTCATAGTCTAGATGAGATGCAAATGTTTTTGAATTTCTATTCGATTTGCATGTTAGGATTCAAAGTAATAGGTTAGAATCGATCTTAGGTGGTATTAGAACTCGATCCCCATGTAAAACTTATATTTTTCTGTTGTTAGTTTTGTTTTGTGTAGAAAATGATGAGATCGGCGATCGCCGCGGGGAAGCAGGCCATGGGCTCGTGCTCCAAGCATGCCCGAAAGAAGGGGGACGACCTCTGTGCTACTATCAACAAGGACTTCCAATGAGTGAACAACCTGGTGATGACACCCATGAAGTGGAAGTGTGATGCATTCTTGGAGTCCCAAGGGCTCCACAATGATTTTGCATTGCTTGCGAACAATGTCGGGATGGGAGTCTTCAGCAACTTCCACTACCTGACATACTGCAACATCACCGTGGAGTTCCTCTCCACCTTAGAGCACACTCTCGAAGATTCAAGGGTGCCGGCGAGCGGCTCCTTCACACTCAGAGGAGTTCAGTGTACGATGACGCTTGAGCAGTGGTGCAATGCTTTTGGGTTTGAGAACCAAGGGGTTCTCGAAACTAGGGGCGTGCCCATCATCGCTGATGCATTGGGTACGTGGGAACTCATCTCCATCAAGGATGAGCACGACCTCTCCGGCAAGAAGGTATCAAGCATACAGAACCCTGCCATTCGTTACTTTATGATATTCCTTACCAATACTATTTTGGTAGGGAGAACATTGGGGGCATGTCGAGCTACAACATGTGTGTGCTCCACGCAGCACTCCACCCCAACTACACCCCGAAGCCTAACTTGGGAGCTTTTCTGATGAACCACCTCAGTCGGCAGCACAAGCACCCGAGGGGTACTATTGTTGTGGGGGTATAGTGACTCGGCTTGCCGAGCACTTTGGACTCGATGTTGATGAGATGCAGCACATCCCTGGTCCTATGTTGCTCAACCATAGGATCATCACTAACACACATTTTATTGGGCATGTGCAAGGGGAGCATTGCTACAAATGCCTCCTACCTAACACTCATACCACTGATGTGCGCTTGCCCTTGCCGCAAGCTTTTACTGTTTCTACGCGTGATATGGGGTACTCTCCATTGATGAAATCAATGAGTACAGGCACACAGTCGGGTTCGGAAACAATGTTCAACCCGAGCCTGCTCCTGAGTGGGATGCCGCAGCAGTAGGGCATGCCCATGGTTGGGATGCATAATCAGTATTTGGAACACTGGGGTGCTCCACCCCCTATATGAGTATTAAATTCAAAAAACAAATCAGGAAAATGAAAACCCTAGAATTTTGGGATATCAAACCTGGGTGCCCAATCGGTATTTTTTGCGGCTTATCTTGGGATGTCATGAGCTGTGTGAGGGCTGCCATTTTTCGTGGCTTATCTTGTCCGAGCTCTCTGGCCAGCCATTCATCACTAATGTTGTTTTTGAATGCGGCTATCGCCTCGGCGTCCGGGCAGCCCACTATCTGGTTTTCTTGGTCAAAAAGTGATTCTAGAATTTTTGGGCTGACTCCCTCGGCTTTTGCACGACATGACCAAGGTCATCGCCATTCACAATCTGGGTAAAAACCGTGTCCCTATTCTTCCTATACTGTACTTTGTACCCCACCCACAATCAATATAACAAGAGCATGACGTAGGGTTTTACCTTTTCGAGATGGCCCGAACCTGGGTAAAAACCGTGTGCCTATTCTTCCTATTACCATCGTTCCAAGATCACTAGCTCTTGAGCCCCTACCAGAGATTCGCCGGTTTTAGCATCGACACCTTGAAAATTTGCTCGGAATGCATCCTCGAGATCTTCCCAGACCCCAATTGAGTCCTCGGGGAGGCTGTTAAGCCAGTGTCGAGCTAATCCTTTGAGCTTCAAGGGCAGGTATTTGATGGCGTGGAGATCATCGCCACCAGCCATATGTACATGCATGCGGAAATACTCAATCCATATGGCTGGGTCCATCGTATTGCTCGATATTTATTGGTTTAAACCCTCCCGGGAACTTGTGCTGCATGACCTCGTCTGTGAAGCACATGGGGTGAGCAACTCCTCCTGGCGGTAGGGTGACGCACGTCGGACATGGTCACGTTTTGGTCGCGTGTGTAATCGCGCAAATCACCGTTCTTGGCTAATGATACGGTTCCAATGTATCTATAATTTTTTATTATTTCATGCTATTATATTATCAATCTGGGATACTCTATATGCATTTTTATGCTATTATATTATCAATCTAGGATACTCTATATGCATTTTTATGCTATTTTATATCATTTTTGGGAACTAACCTATTAACCTAGTGCCTAGTGATGGTTGTTGTTTTCTGCTTGTTTTTGCTTTTCCAAAAAATCAGTACCAAACGGAGTCCATACGCTACGAAACTTTTTGACGATTTTTTCTGGACATAAGAGACCCTAGAAGCTTCGGGAGGAGACCAAAGGACAAACAAAGAGACGACAAGGCAACAGGGCACGACCAGGGGGTAGGGCACACTCTGTTACCTTGTGGGACCCACGTGGCTTCGTCTGACCTAATTCCACTACTATAAATTCTCAAATATTGGGAAACCCCCAGAGAGCCACCGGAAACACTTTTTTCGCCGTCGCAAGCTTCTGTTCTCCCGTGATCCCATTTGGAAGTCTTTACCGGTACTCTACCGGAGGGAGAATCGATCACGGAGGGCTTCTACATCATCCTTGCTGCCTTCCAATGATACGTGAGTAGTTCACCACAGACCTACGGGTCCATAGCTAGTAGCTAGATGGCTTCTTATCTCTCTTTGATATTCAATACAATGTTCTCCTCGATCTTCTTGGAGTTCTATTCGATGTAATCTTCTTTTGCCGTGTGTTTGTTGGGACCCGATGAATTGTGGGTTTATGATTAGATTATTCATTGAAAGTAATTGAGTCTTTACTAAACTTTATTATGTATGATTATGATAGCTTTGTATTTCTATTCGATCTATCCGTTTGGTTTGGCCAACTAGATTGATTTATCTTCAGTGGGAGAAGTGCTTTGTAGTGGGTTCAATCTTGCGGTGTCCTCACCCAGTGACAGAAGGGGGAGCGAGGCACGTATTGTATTATTGCTACTAAGGATAGAACGATGGGGTTTATTCATATTGATTGGGTTTACTTTGTCTACATCATGCCATCTTGCTTAAAGCGTTCTCTATTTTTCATGAAATTAATACCATTGATGCATGCTGGATAGCGGTCGATTGGTGCAGTATAGTAGTAGATGTAGGCAGGATTGGTCTACTTGTCACGGACGTGATGCCTATATGTGTGATCATTGCCATGAATACTTCATAACTATGCGCTTTTCTATCAATTGCCCAATAATAATTTGTTTGCCCACCTCATGCTATGTGTTCGAGAGAGAAGCCTCTAGTGAAAAGTATGCCCCCCGGGTCTACTTCTATCATATTATAAAAACCAAAAATACCTTGCTGCAATTTATTTACTTTTATTTTGTTTTCCAATTTATCTATCTACCTATACAAGATTTGATCCTTGCAAATAACGAGTTCAAAGGGGACAACCTTCTTGCCCGTGTTGGGTGAAAGTATTTGCTTTTGTGTGTGAAGGTGCTGTTCATGAGGGTTCGCGTGATTCTCCTATTGGTTCGATAAACCTTGGTTCTCACTGAGGGAAACACTTATCTCTACTGTACTACATCTCCCCTCTTCTTCGGGGAAAGTCCCAATGCAGCTCACAAGTAGCAACTAACCAAGCTAGGCATCCTGCCTGTCCAGTAGGTGGGCGCTCCCTAGATTTATTAATCGGTCAAGGTGGAGCTTCTGGCCTTAACGGTCTTTTCTCCCTCAGATCGTATTTCTTGAAGGGCGAGGTGGATCTACCCCGCCTCGACACCAAGGGGCTTTGAGATTATTCTTCTACCCGCCTGTTGGCCTATCTCGGCCCCAAGGAGAGCGGTCGAGCTTCTCAGCCCACTCGCGCTTAATAGCACGCTGCCCTCGGCCTCTTCATCGAGCTCCGAAAGTAAGTTCCTTCGTGGGTAAGACCAATTAGCCTCATTTTTCTCAAGTTTGTCCTCAAGTGCCTGATCGTCCCTGAGTAGCTCAACCCATCTGTCGCTCAGTTCGTCCTGTTCGATTCTAAGCCACTGGGACTTTTGCTTGATTGTTTTGGCCATGCTGGCCAATCGCCTGCGGAATGCATCGAGCTGAGGTGCCTCAAGGGGCTCCTCGAAAACATCGTACTCATCGAGGCTGAGGTGAAGTGGAATCTGACATCTCACTGACATCTTCAACCATGCCGGTTGCCTCCTCGGAGGCGTATGCTAGAACGTCGGTTAAATCCTCCACGGTAGCGACTAGGTGGGTGGAGGGTGGGTTGAAAATTCCAGCTTCTCCAGAATATTTCCCAGATCTGATCGTAAACCGAGGTCCAATTGTCTAAGATTGCGAGGCTCTCAATCCGATCTAACTTCTCGTTCAGAAGCGCCTTGTCGGCCTCACCCATATCTTGATTGAAACATGGGTTTAGCTGAAGTTTTCCCAAGATCCCATCTGACATGACTTCGGGAATTTGGTCGGTCGAACTTGATGTCTGACCCGCTTAGGTAATGTTCGGCTCTAGGCTCAAAGCTAGATCCGAGGTGTGGTCTGCGCCGTGGTCCTGATCCAAGATTGAATCTGAGATCGACACAGAGACATCGGTGGGGTCTTCAGACTGATCTGACACCGAGCCCAAATACGCAAGCTCGCGGCGTGCATCTGCAACATACTCCAGATTTCCAGACGTGATGGTCTGGCCCGGGGAGAAGTTTTCTATCTAGCGGAGGTGGTCAATCGAATCGGCCTAGAGCATGACGATGCTGAAGACAAAAAGCTATTCTGGGGAAGGAGGTCTTCCCACAGCCAATATTGTTGTCGATCCAAAGATGAGCCATCGAGCCGCCTTGAACATTCAGCGGGACGTGCATGGTCCACCAATGTCGGGGTTGAATTGGCGGATCTTGGGTAGGAGGTCCTGAGCTGGTGATCTTGCTTAGATGGTAACATGACAAAGAGGACACGATGTTTTATCCAGGTTCGGGTCCTCTCAAAGAGGTAAAACCTACGTCCTGCTTCTGTTGTATCGATTCTAGATGAGGTACAATAGTACATGATGATCTACCTCGAGATTGTATGTGTATGTTTCTAAGTTAACCTTACGGACTAAACCCCTTGGCTTATATAGGTACCGAGGGTACTTAGGGTTACTTGTAGGTCGGTTACATCTAGGGATAAACATACCGATGATTCAAACGTGTCTTGAATGGACTATTCCATCTTGAGTACGCAGTGGGTCATGGCAAAACATGGCCCATTCTTCGGTTGTCTGGGGTCCTCGGCCCGGCCCATGACTGACAAGCCGACGTGCTTAGCACCCCTAGCACAGGACACCATCAGTGCAACACCAAGGAGCTTCTGTATATTTTTCCTTTCATGCATTCATATCATACAGTTCACCAAACACACATCTTAATTCATCCTTGCGTCAAACACGCCCTAGCATGCACATTCATCCTGTTTGAGTAGGATCAAGGGACGCACAGTTCAATAGATCACATATTCTTTTTTTTTTCCAATAGATCATCGCTGCAGGTGAGCAACTACGAACATCAATTGGAGTGTCATAGTATCTCCATGAAGTGGGTTTCGTTGCTGACTTGCATTTTTCTTGCGATGGGTTTCGTTGTGTTTTGTTGCTTCTTGTGTCGGTCTTATTTTCGCTCGCGCGAAAAAATGAATAAGGAACATTTGTATTTGCGATGAACAGAAAAATAAAGACACGGCTTGAATGCACGAAGTCAGAAACCCACGTATCTACGCTTCCGCTGCAGATATTGTACGTGTACGTGTACGTGCAATTGTACATGGCCGGCGGACAATTTTCTGCATCGCGCAAGATGACAAGAATCTCGTCGGGAGTAGACCAAATATATGGCCCCAGTTTTCTTCCCACTTCTTTTTCTTAAATGGTTGTTGGACGTGGTTATAACGTGGCTCTGTTTTCATATCTGGTTGCGGTCTTGTCGATCGTACGTTAACAAATTAACTATGCGAAGACCAGGACGCAGTGCCAAGGCACTGCAGCTGTCGATCGCCAATTGGCTCCGAACCCTACCGAGAACTGTAGGAAAATATTCAGATGATAAAGTACTGTAATGTCGCCGAAGTACAGATTTGCCAGCTCGAAAAGAAAGAAAGGAACGACAAGTTTATACATATTTTCCCAACGAGAAAGCTATGCAAGTACAAATATTTCGAAAACAAATACGTATGTGATCACATTTGGATTTAGGGACTGTTTAAAGTTGTAAACAAGTACTCCCTTCGGGGATATCCGATTAAAAGAAGTTGTAAACGAGTAGAAACATTCACTTATTTTCTTCTTCTTAGCTGTTACAATGGCAACTCGACTAAGCTCAAAAGTTCAGTCTGGTACAACTATAGTGGGGGGTGGGGGTTTGACAGCAATATACTTGGCTATATATTGTGATTTGTGAAATAGTGCAAGCAAGATATGCAGAAAAGGAAATATGCTCACAAGATGTTACAATGTTGTTTTCCGAAAGCAATGAATTGTACGAAATATGAGCAATTTTCCATATATTGTATTTCAGAAATACAATAGATAAAACATGATGAACATAGCAGACATGATAACCGGACCAACGGAAGTACTAAGAGCATCTACAACGGACTAGACAAAGGTGAACCCCTAAACGTCCGCCGACGCGTTCGGACGCGTCCCTGGACAGCGCCAGCCCACCCCTCGTTTGTCATGCAAACACATGCCCATAGATCGTATAGCACACAACCAATTAATCACCAAATCAATAATTCAACAAACCAATATACTCCACAATTCAACCATTCAATACATGGCAAAATAAAATTCAACATTTCATACATAGGCAACACACGAATGAATCAATCGGCTCTCTTGTTGTGCATGTTGATCTCCTTCCTCTCGTTGTCGAACCACTTCTTGTTTTCCTTATCCAAGAGGCTAGTATCCTGCAACATGATCCGGGAATCCTCCATGTCCCTCACAAGCCTCGGCTTCTCTTTCTCAAGCTCAATATATTCCAATGTCTTCGCCATTTGAAGCTCCCATTTTGCCCATTTTTCTTGCTTCTCTATTTCTATTTTCTCCCTCTCAATGCTCAACCTCTCCTGCACCCTCTGTTAGCCGAACAACAACCTCTTCCTTTGCACATCCAAGAAGAGCTTGTACCTCTCCTCCTCCTTCTTCTCCTTGGTGAAAAAAATGTCTGTCCATGTGACGAACATTGTTCTTACCGCGCCATCACGCACGGCCCTCTCCTTCTCCCACTTCTTTCCCATCACCCGTCGTTCCTCTTTGCCATGACCTCTTGCCCCCGCCCCGCCCCTCCACTTGGATCATCATGTCCATCCAACTCAATAAATTGATGGGGTCTTGAACCATCGTTGTTCTTCATCTTCTTGGTGGGGCTCCTGAGCTCATTATAAGGGGTTTGCCACTTCGGTTTTACAATCAATTTCAACCAACAATGGTACATAGTGAATGATTTTTTCTCAATTTGTTGGTACAAAGTGGCGGCCAACCCCATCTAGCAAACAACAATCACCCTGGATAATACAAGAAATGAAGCAAACAATACAAATGATGACAATATGAAGCAAGTCAAACTTAGATGGCTTTGGATTCCAGCGCCACTTTGGTTTTGGCAAACCACTTGTGCATAGAAACGGCAAAACTTATTCATGAATTCTTGGATGATGGCCCATCTATGTTGGAGAGAGCCCTCATTGCATGTGGTATGGATAGGATAGCAACCGACTCCATATAGTGCTTGTGTTCATGATAATGTTTGTGGATTTTTCGCCAATACTTTGTGCCCTCTTACTTGGTTCCACAAACATGATCCATCCTTGTGGCCAACCAAGCTTCACACAACAACACATCTTCATGGCTTGTGAATGTCGGTCTCTTGCCTTTGGTGCCTTTCTTTTTTCGTGCCCGATGTTTGCCCAACATCAAACAAAAGGTCATTGGTATCAAGTAATAATGTGGAGCCTCTTGACCATCATTTACCATGTTCATCATGAATGTGTCCTAAAACATACATCACAATGAAACAATCATCCAAAAATTGATCCGACGAAGTGTCCTTCAATGCAGCTTCCTTCTCCACTACTTCGAGGGCTCGCTGTCGGGTGTGACGCTCTCTCCGGGCGATGGTCTTCACCTTGCTCACGACGGTCGGGGACCCCACAGACTCGATCGAGCCATCATACATGGCAGTAGGGGATGTTGTAGTGGGCGTCGACATCTAGGACTGCGACATGGATGAGGAGCAAAGGTGGAGGAGCGCAATGACTCATCGATAAAAGGGAGGGTGGACGACTTGGTGAACTTGCTCCATTTGGAGTGATTTGGAGTAGGTCCAACATGTCGGGTTCAATGTGGCGGTCGCACCCGGGCATGTCCGGGCGACCCAAATCTGCCCCACGTATGGTTTGGATTTGAGGGGTGCCGGACAGCCTGGACGTTTAGGAGGGAAGGAGGGTTCGGTTGTAGATGCTCAAAACAAACTAGACATGTAATCTAGTACATAAAACAAATATAACAAGTCTAGATCAATTGCTAGTACCAAAGTCCCAAAAGTGATTCCTATAAAAGAAGTGATAAGAGCATATACAATGTGCTGGATGACGATGTGTTTGTAGTGGGAGCGACATCAACGGTCATAGACGTCATTGAGGAGTGATACGTCCATTTTGCATCATGCTTTCCTACTGTTATTTATAATGTTTTTATGCATAATAATGCTTTTTGGAGTAATTCTAAAGCCTTTTCTCTCATAATATGCAAGGTTCACACAAAGAGGGAGAATACCGGCAGCTGGAATTCTGGACCTGAAAAAGCAACGTCAGGCCACCTATTCTGCATAACTCCAAATGAGCTGAAACTTCACGGAGATTTTTTATGGAATATATAAGAATTACTGGAGCAAATAAGTACCAGAGGGGGCCCACCAAGTGGGTACAACCCACCTGGGCACGCCCTGGTGGGTTGTGCCCTCCTCGGCCCACCTCCGGTGCCCCTCTTCTGGTATATAAGTCATTTTGACCTAGAAAAAATAGAGACAGAACTTCCGGGACGAAGCGCCGCCGTCTCGAGGCGGAACTTGGGCATGAGCACTTTTGCCCTCCGGCGGAGCGATTCCGCCGGGGGAACTTCCCTCCCGGAGGGGGAAATCATCGTCATCATCATCACCAACAATTCTCCCATCTTGGGGAGGGCAATCTCCATCAACACCTTCAACAGCACCATCTCCTCTCAAACCCTAGTTCATCTCTTGTGTTCAATCTTTGTACTGGAACCTTAGATTGGTGCTTGTGGGTGACTAGTAGTGTTGATTACATTTTGTAGTTTATTACTATATGGTTTATTTGGTGGAAGATTATATGTTCAGATCCATTATGCTATTTAATACCCCTCTGATCTTGAGCATGATTATCATTTGGAGTAGTTACTTTTGTTCTTGAGGTCACGGGAGAAATCTTGTTGCAAGTAATCATGTAAACTTGATATGTGTTCGATATTTTGATGGTATGTATGTTCTGATTCCCTTAGTGGTGTCATGTGAACGTCGACTACATGGAACTTCATCTTATTAGGGCCTAAGGGAATGCATTATGGAGTAGTTATTAGATGATGGGTTGCGAGAGTGACAGAAGCTTAAACCCTAGTTTATGCGCTACTTCGTAAGGGACTGATTTGGATCCAAAAGTTTAATGCTATGGTTAGATTTATTCTTAATACTTTTCTCGTAGTTGCGGATGCTTGCGAGGGGCTTAATCATAAGTAGGAGTTTTGTTCAAGTAAGAATAGCACCTAAGCACCAGTCCACCCACAAATCAAATTATCAAAGTAGCGAACACAAATCAAACCAACATGATGAAAGTGACTAGATGAAATTCCCGTGTACCCTCAAGAACGCTTTGCTTATCATAAGAGACCGTTTTGACCTGTCCTTTGCCTCAAAAGGATTGGGCTACCTTGCTGCACTTTTGTTACCATTACCGTTACTTGCTTGTTACAAACTATCTTGCTATCAAACTACTCGTTACTTATAATTTCAGTGCTTGCAGAGAATACCTTGCTGGAAACTACTTGTCATTTCCTTCTGCTCCTCGTTGGGTTCGACACTCTTACTTATCGAAAGGACTACGATTGATCCCCTATACTTGTTGGTCATCAAGGCTCTTTTCTGGCACCGTTGCCGGGGAGTGAAGCGCTCTTGGTAAGTGGAAATCGGTAAGGAAAAATTATTACTACGTGCTGAAATTTATTGTCACTTGTTACTATGGAGAACAATCCTTTGAGGGGTTTGTTCGGGGTATCTTCACCTCGACCGGAATCTCAATTAGTTACCCCTCAACCTACTGCACCTACTAAAAATATTGGTTTTGAAATTCCTTCGGGTATGATAGAACAACTGCTAGCTAATCCTTATGCAGGAGATGGGACCGAACATCCTGATATGCACTTGATATATGTGGATGAAATTTGTGGATTATTTAAGCTTGCAGGTTTACCCGGAGATGAAGCTAAGAAGAAGGTTTTCCCTTTATCTTTGAAGGGAAAAGCATTGGCATGGTATAGGCTATGCGATGATATTGGATCTTGGAACTGGAATCGATTGAAATTGGAATTTCACCAAAAAAAAATTATCCTATGCATCTAGTTAATCGTGATCGAAATTACATATATAATTTTTGGCCTCGTGAAGGAGAAAGTATCACTCTAGCTTGGGGGAGGCTTAAGTCAATGTTATATTCATGCCCCAATCATGAGCTCTCAAGAGAAATTATTATTCAGAATTTTTATGCTCGGCTTTCTCGTGATGATCAATCCATGCTTGATACTTCTTGTAGTGGTTCCTTTATGAAGAAGACTATTGAATTCAGGTGGGATCTTTTAGAAAGAATTAAACGCAACTCTGAAGATTGGGAACTCGACGAAGGTAAAGAGTCAGGTATTAAGCTTAAGTATGATTGTGTTAAATCTTTTATGAATACCGAATGCACTAAATATGGACTTGACTATGAGATAGTAGCCTCCTTTTGTGAATCATTTGCTACTCATGTTGATCTCCCTAAGGAGAAGTGGTTTAAATATCATCCACCTATTAAATAAGAAATTAAAGAACTGGTAATAGCTAAATATGAAACTATTATTTATAATGTTGATCCACTTGTTCCTACTGCTTATATTGAAAAACCACCTTTCCCTGTTAGGATAAAGGAACATGCTAAAGTTTCAACTGTAGTCAATAAAAGTTATATAAGAACACCTAAACCTGCTGAACAAATCAAGGTAGAACCTAGTGTTGCTTTGGTTAAAGATCTCTTGGAAGAAAATATTGATGGGCATGTTATTTACTTCTGCGATGAAGCTGCTAGAATTGCCAAACCCGATGAAAAAGATAAACATAGACCTATTGTTGGCATGCCTGTTGTCTCAGTCAAAATAGGAGATCACTGTTATCAGGGTTTATGTGACTTAGGTGCTAGTGTGAGTGCTATTCCTTTTACCTTATATCAAGAAATTATGAATGATACAGCACCCGCTGAAATAGAAGACATAGATGTTACTATTAAACTTGCTAATCGAGACACCATCACACCACTTGGGATTGTTAGAGATGTTGAACTCTTGTGTGGGAAAATAAAATATCCTACTGATTTTCTTGTTCTTGGTTCCCCACAAGATGACTTTTGTCCCATTATCTTTGGTAGACCTTTCTTGAACACCGTTAATGCTAAAATAGATTGTGAGAAACAAACCGTCAGTGTAAGTTTTGGTGATGAGTCTCATGAGTTTAATTTTTCTAAGTTTAGTAGAAAGCATCATAAGAAAGAATTGCCTAGTAAGGACGAAATAATTGGTCTTGCTTCTATTGCCGTGCCTCCTACAGATCCACTAGAACAATATTTGCTAGACCATGAAAATGATATGCATATGCAGGAAAGAAATAAGATAGATAAAATTTTCTTTGAATAACGACCTCTGATTAAACACAATTTGCCTATTGAAAATCTAGGAGGTCCTCCTCCACCTAAAGGTGATCCTGTGTTTGAATTAAAACAATTGCCAGACACTTTGAAATATGCTTATCTTGATGAGAAAAAGATATATCATGTTATTATTAGTGCTAACCTTTCAGAACATGAAGAAGAAAGATTATTGAAGGTTCTGAAGAAGCACTGAGCTGCTATTGGATATACTCTTGATGATCTTAAGGGCATTAGTCCCACTCTCTGTCAGCACAAGATTAATATGGAACCTGATGCTAAACCCGTTGTTGATTACCAACGACGTTTAAATCCTAAAATGAAAGAAGTGATAAGAACTGAAATATTGAAGCTTCTGGAAGCAGGTATAATCTATCCCATAGCTGATAGTAGATGGGTAAGTCTCGTTCATTGTGTCCCTAAGAAGGGAGGTATTACTGTTGTTCCTAATGATAAAAATGAACTTATTCCACAAAGAATTGTCACTGGTTATAGAATGGTAATTGATTTTACAAAATTAAATAAAGCTACTAGAAAAGATCATTACCCTCTACCTTTTATTGATCAAATGCTAGAAAGACTATCTAAGCACACACACTTTTGTTTCCTAGATGGATATTCTGGTTTTTCTCAAATATCTGTTTCACAACCTGATCAAGAGAAAACCACCATTACTTGTCCTTTTGGAACTTATGCTTATAGATGTATGCCTTTTGGTTTATGTAATGCACCTGCTACCTTTCAAAGATGTATGACTGCTATATTCTCTGACTTTTGTGAAAATATTGTTGAGGTTTTCATGGATGATTTTTCCGTTTACGGAACTTCTTTTGATGATTGCTTAAGCAACCTTGATCGAGTTTTGCAGAGATGCGAGCAAACTAATCTTGTCTTGAATTGGGAGAAGTGTCACTTTATGGTTAATGAAGGTATTGTCTTGGGACATAAAATTTCTGAACGAGGTATTGAGGTGGATAAAGCTAAAGTTGATGCAATTGAGAAAATGCCATGTCCTAAAGATATCAAAGGTATTCGTAGTTTCCTCGGTCATGCTGGTTTCTATAGGAGATTTATTAAAGACTTCTCTAAAATTTCTAGGCCTTTTACAAATCTTTTACAAAAGGATGTTCCATTTGTTTTTGATGATGATTGTGTAGAAGCCTTTGAAACACTTAAGAAAGCCTTAATTTCTGCACCTATTGTTCAACCACCTGATTGGAACTTGCCTTTTGAAATTATGTGTGATGCTAGTGATTATGCTGTTGGTGCTGTTCTAGGACAAAGAGTTGATAAGAAATTAAATGTTATTCACTATGCTAGTAAAACTCTAGACAGTGCCCAACGCAATTATGTTACTACTGAAAAAGAATTTTTAGCAGTGGTGTTTGCTTGTGATAAATTCAGATCTTACATTGTTGATTCTAAACTGATTGTTCACACTGATCATGCTGCTATAAAACATCTTATGGAAAAGAAAGATGCTAAACCTAGACTCATTAGGTGGGTTCTCTTGCTACAAGAATTTGACTTGCATATCACTGATAGAAAGGGAGCTGAGAACCCCATAGCTGATAACTTGTCTAGGTTAGAAAATATTCTTGATGACCCACAACCTATTAATGATAGTTTTCCTGATGAACAATTAGCTGCAATAAATGGTTCTCATAACACTCCTTGGTATGCTGACTATGCTAATTACATTGTTGCTAAATATATACCACCTAGCTTCACATACCAACAAAAGAAAAAATTCTTCTATGATTTAAGACATTACTTTTGGGATGACCCACATCTTTATAAAGAAGGAGTAGATGGTATTATTAGACGTTGTGTACCTGAGCATGAACAGGGACAAAACCTACGGAAATGTCACTCCGAAGCTTATGGAGGGCATCTTGCGGGAGACAAAACTGCTCACAAGGTATTGCAATCTGGTTTTTATTGGCCTACGCTCTTCAAGGATGCCCGTAAGTTTGTTTTATTTTGTGATGAATGTCAAAGAATTGTAATATTGGTAAGCGTCAAGAAATGCCTATGAATTATTCACTTGCTATTGAACCATTTGATATTTGGGGTTTTGATTACATGGGACCTTTTTCTTCCTCTAATGGGTATACTCATATTTTGGTTGCTGTTGATTATGTTACTAAGTGGGTAGAAGCTATTCCAACTAGTAGTGCTGATCACAACACCTCTATTAAGATGCTTAAGGAAGTTATTTTCCCAAGGTTTGGAGTCCTTAGATATTAATGACTGATGGTGGTTCACACTTTATTCATGGTGCTTTCCGTAAAATGCTTGCTAAGTATGATGTTAACCATAGAATTGCATCCCCCTATCATCCTCAGTCTAGTGGTCAAGTTGAACTTAGCAATAGAGAAATAAAATTAATTTTACAAAAAACTATCAATAGGTCCCGAAAGAATTGGTCTAAGAAATTAGATGATGCACTTTGGGCTTATAGAACAGCATATAAAAATCCTATGGGTATGTCTCCTTATAAAATGGTTTATGGAAAAGCTTGTCATTTGCCTCTTGAGTTAGAACATAAAGCTTATTGGGCAATTAAAGAACTCAACTACGATCTCAAACTTGCCGGTGAAAGAGGTTATTTGATATCAGCTCACTAGATGAATGGAGAACCCAAGCTTATGAAAATGCCAAGTTATTTAAAGAAAAAGTTAAAAGGTGGCATGACAAAAGAATCCAAAAGCGGGAGTTCAAAGTTGGAGAATATGTTCTTTTGTACAACTCTCGTTTCAGATTCTTTGCAGGAAAACTCCTCTCCAAATGGGAAGGACCCTATGTTATCGAGGAGGTTTATCGACCTGGAGCCATCAAAATAAATAATGCCGAAGGTACTAACCCGAAGGTTGTCAATGGGCAAAGAATAAAACATTATATCTCAGGTACGCCCATTAATGTTGAAAGCAATATTATCCAAACTATGACACCGGAAGAACACATAAAGGAATCCTTCCGGAACACTCCAGAATCATGAAAAAAGAGGAGGTACGTGATACGGTAAGTAAACGGACTCCGAAAAATCCGCAAAAATATTTTCTGTCAGTTTTGGAATATATGAAAAATTAGGAAAATAAGAAACAGCCAGGAAGGTAACCCTAGTGGGCACAAGACACCAGCCAGGCGCGCCCAGGTGGGTTGTGCCCACCTCGGGTACCTTCCGGACTCCGTTTTTCTTCCGTTTGCTTGTTTCCCAAGATAAAAAAATCTTTATATACCCCCGAACCTATTGACCACCGTATCGCGGAGAAATCTTCTGTTCTTCTTTTCTCGCTATTTTCTTGACAGATCTAAAAATATGTCTTCTCAAGATTCCGAGGACGAGTGTCCGGTTTCTTATCAACCTTTAGATAAAAATATCTTCAAGGACACCTACCCCTACATATGGTTCTCCGATGAGGAAGATGAAGACAAACCAGTCCCTCCTCGTTTCAAAAATGAAAGCATGGAGGCATTATGCAAGAGGATAATAAAGCTCGAGATGGAGAACAACGAGTTGAGGATAGACAATTTTACTCTCCGACATAAGCTGGAAAAGGAGAAGGATAAACCCTCTACTTCATCACCACCACCTCCTTCTTCATCACCAAAGGAAACTTGAGTATCGGGTATGGGCACTCCCCTTGGCTTGTGCCAAGCTTGGGGGAGGTGCCCCGGTATCGTATCACCTCCACTATCTTTTGCCTTTACTTATCTTAGTTCGATCCTCAGTTATCTTTTACTTTAGTTTAATAAAAGTTTAGTTCGATCCTTTCTTTTCGAGTGTTTGCTTAGTGATCTATCCTTGTAATCGTGTGCGAGATATATAATAAAGTTTAGTTTGAGAAAGTTCAGTTTGAGTTTTGTTTTCTTTACTTTCTTGTTCAATAAAAAGAAAGGAAATAAATGAAAAAGATAATATGCTAATCTTATGGTAAGTAATGACATCACATATTGAAGGGTATAAGTAGAAAATTTTATTGGAGATTTACAAACATAGCATTGGTCAATGATGCAATTCATGAAAGAATTAATAAGGGAAGAGAAGATTCACATGCAAATACACTATCTTGGACATCTTTTGTGATTGTGAGCCCCATCAAAATATTATATGCCAAAATTGTTGACGTTGGACAAGGAAGACAACGTAATGATTTATGTTTGTCCATATTCACATAGAAGTTATATTGTCATAGATCCTTTAACATGTGGTGCTTGTCCCCCATCTTTGCTAGCCAAAAATTCCGCACTAAGTAGAGATACTACTTGTGCATCCAAAAACATTTAAACCCAAATCTTGCTTTGAGAGTCCACCATACCTACCTATGGATTGAGTAAGATCCTTCAAGTAAGTTGTCATCGGTGCAATAAGGTAATAAAAATTGCTTCTGAAAGTGTTGGATCATTTAGTGTAAGAGAAAATTGAGCATTGTACGAACTTGTGATGGCAAAGAATAAAAGAAACAGGCTGCATAATAAAGGTTGCTATCATATGGGGCAATATAACATGACATTCTTTTGCACTAAGAGATTGAGCATACAAACAAATAAGCGCATGGCAACCTCTGCCTCCCTCTGCGAAGGGTCTATCTTTTACTTTTATGTATTTACTTTTATGCAAGAGTGAAAGTATTTCTCACTATTCCTTTTTATTTTCTCTTTTGGCAAGCACCATGTGGTGAGGAAAGATCTAGGCACATATATCCAGTTGAATATGAGTGGGCATGAGTTATTATTGTTGACATCACCCTTGAGGTGAATACGTTGGGAGGCGGAACTATAAGCCCCTATCTTTCTATGTGTCCGGTTGAAACTTTTTGCTCATGTGTATGCGGTGAGTGTTAGCAATCATAGAAGACTATATGATGGTTGAGTATGTGGACTTGCCTAAAGGCTCCGATACGTGACCCTTCCTGAAAAGATGATGAATTGTAGTTGCAAAGTTGACTAAGAACATAGTTTGTTGGTTTTCAATAGAGTTTATGCTTTATACTTTGATGTTGTGATGGATTGTTACTTGTTCATGAGAAGTCTATGTTAAAAGTTCTATGATAAAGTTTTATGATTCAAGTTTGCTGCTGTTATAATAATATACATGATGCTTCTATGTCCGTATTTTGTTTTTATCGACACCTCTCTCTCTAAGCATGTGGACATGTTTTTCGATTTTTCGGTTTTCGCTTGAGGACAAGCGAGGTCTAAGCTTGGGGGAGTTGATACGTCCATTTTGCATCATGTTTTCCTACTGTTATTTATAATGTTTTTATGCATAATAATGCTTTTTGGAGTAATTCTAATGCCCTTTCTCTCATAATATGCAAGGTTCACACAAAGAGGGAGAATACTGCCAGTTGGAATTCTAGACCTGAAAAAGCTACGTCAGGCCACATATTCTGCACAACTCCAAATGAGCTGAAACTTCACGGAGATTTTTTATGAAATATATAAGAATTACTGGAGCAAGTAAGTACCAGAGGGGGCCCACCAGGTGGGCACAACCCACCTGGGCGCGCCAGGGCCCCAGGCGCGCCCTGGTGGGTTGTGCCCTCCTCGGCCCACCTCCGGTGCCCCTCTTCTGGTATATAAGTCATTTTGACCTAGAAAAAATAGAGACAGGACTTTCAGGATGAAGCGCTGCCCTCTCGAGGCAGAACTTGGGCAGGAGTACTTTTGCCCTTCGGCGGAGCGATTCCGCCGGGGGAACTTCCCTCCTGGAGGGAGAAATCATTGTCATCATCGTCACCAACAACTCTCCCATCTTGGGGAGGGCAATTTCCATCAACATCTTCAACAGCACCATCTCCTCTCAAACCCTAGTTCATCTCTTGTGTTCAATCTTTGTACTGGAACCTTAGATTGGTGCTTGTGGGTGACTAGTAGTGTTGATTACATTTTGTAGTTTATTACTATATGGTTTATTTGGTGGAAGATTATATGTTCAGATCCATTATGCTATTTAATACCCCTCTGATCTTGAGCATGATTATCATTTGGAGTAGTTACTTTTGTTCTTGAGGTCACGGGAGAAATCTTGTTGCAAGTAATCATGTGAACTTGATATGTGTTCGATATTTTGATGGTATGTATGTTCTGATTCCCTGTGGTGTCATGTGAACGTCGACTACATGGAACTTCATCTTATTAGGGCCTAAGGGAATGCATTATGGAGTAGTTATTAGATGATGGGTTGCGAGAGTGACAGAAGCTTAAACCCTAGTTTATGCGCTACTTCGTAAGGGACTGATTTGGATCCAAAAGTTTAATGCTATGGTTAGATTTATTCTTAATACTTTTCTCATAGTTGCGGATGCTTGCGAGGGGCTTAATCATAAGTAGGAGTTTTGTTCAAGTAAGAACAGCACCTAAGCACCAGTGCACCGGTTCACCCACATATCAAATTATCAAAGTAGCGAACACAAATCAAACCAACATGATGAAAGTGACTAGATGAAATTCCCGTGTACCCTCAAGAATGCTTTGCTTATCATAAGAGACCGTTTTGGCCTGACCTTTGCCTCAAAAGGATTGGTCTACCTTGCTGCACTTTTGTTACCGTTACCGTTACTTGCTCGTTACAAACTATCTTGCTATCAAACTACTCGTTACTTATAATTTCAGTGCTTGCAGAGAATACCTTGCTGAAAACGACTCGTCATTTCCTTCTGCTCCTCGTTGGGTTCGACACTCTTACTTATCGAAAGGACTACGATTGATCCCCTATAATTGTGGGTCATCTAGGAGGCAGTTGTCCCCGACAATGTCAGAGGAGATGCGATCAGTGGTCTCATAGGCCTGCTACCCTTCACGGTGGACGCCGGGAAGCAGGATGGAAAAGGCTTAGGAGGCATAAAGCTTAGTGAACGAGGGGTGGTTTGATGTGTGTTGTGTTTCATGAGACGTGCAAAGGAGCAACATCGAAGTAGATACGAGTAGTGGTTTCAAAGGCGTGCTCTCCTCCTCGTGGTGGATGCCGGGAAGTGGGATGGAGAAGTATTAGGCGACATAACAATCAGTGACCGATGGGCGGTCTCATGTGCCTTGTGCTTCATGAGACGAACAGAGGAGTGACCTTCGACAGAGAAGTCTTAGTTTGTTACAACTAGTGGGTGGGTGTGTAGGGGATATAGTCAGACTATATTGTGATTTATGAATTAGGGCAAATAAGAGATAAGAAACTCTACCAACCTAAATTCCATCCCTACCAGAGACCGGTTCGGAATGGCTTTCGCTACCCAAATCTCTAGAGAGAGGAAATATCTGGGCGTGCCGCGATGCCACTTCTTCTCTGCCGGTAGGTCATCACCACCCCCCTCAGCTAGTTCTATTTGTACGGGAGTTCGGGAGGCCCGTTTTGTGGCTTTTAGGTTGGTTCTGTCTGTCCAACGTCCGTCACTTCCCATTTACGCTATAGTGGCGATGGCACACAATAAAAAAATGTGTTGTTGTGTCATTGATTTGTGGAGGCGGCAGCATCTGACTGGCTAATAATCTTTCCCCAAGCCTCCCATCTTGGTGGTCATGTCTGTTGAAATCTTAGGGTGGGCCTAGGGCCCATCTAACAATTTCAAAAAATCTCTAAGGGCCCATGTGGGTTATATGGCACTAGGTGTAGTGGGAAGAAGTTTAGTCCCACCTTGCTAGTTGGAGAGGAGTTGGACCTTCTTATAAGGGATTCTCTTCCACATGCTATTGGAGCTTGAGAAGAGAAGAGGCCCTCGCACGCTTCTCCTCCGCCGCCTGCCTCGCCACGCCACACCTCGCCTCGTCACGATGCACCGCGGGTTGTGGGAATGAGCCGAGCCGAGCTCACATCTATGAGCTTATTTTTGCCGGTCAGGAACGGAGAGTCATTGGAAGGTGGACCATGATCTGAGACATCAGATTGTGGGATATTGCCGAATCGAACGTGGGCTCAGCCCACGTCTCTCCATGCAGTCGCGCATATATATGTGGGGTGTCTGCCAACCCTAGCTGTCACGTGAATCAGATCGCATCTTTGCCGCCATGCCCACTGTCGTTCCATTGTTGCTGCTGCCGCCGGCGACTCCATCCCGTTCACCACGTACACGATTGATGGGAGAGCAGGCCTCCGAAACCCTACCTCTCCGGATCCTGTACGGGAGAGGGGCGATTAGGTTTTTGGGGAGCGACTACCCAACTGCTCGCCACCGGTCGACTACTTCCTCTACGTCTCCGTCTCCTTCGTTATCACCATGTACACCGACATCGAACGTGCCGCTGCCAACAAACTTGAAGCCGAGAATAAGGCTGCCGAGGACGCCGCTGCTACCACCGCCGCCGCCGCGGCCTCTGCCTGGCCGATTGGAGGGTATAACTCGTTTATCCCGCTCCTACTGATTTCTGTTTTAGCCATGCTAGCGCTATACTTAGATGGATCTGCTATTAGCGTAGTATGTGCTTGCATGATCGAATATCAGCATCTGTTTATTTCTGTCAATGCCATGTTAGTAATTTATTCATGGCTTAATTTAGTAAAAAAAACTTCCTATTTACTCAGTAATCCAAAAACCTAATTTGTGTAGGCTTTTTTCGGCTAGTGGCTTTGCCGCTGCACTGAAACGAGATAAGTTTACCTGTACATACTTTAAGCATTGGCAGACCAAAAGCACCCTATGTCTCACAGCTATGAACATGTTCTAGGTCACCAGTGTCCCTTCCATGGGAACGATTACTCCTGAACAGGAGAAGGCGTTCAAGGAAGCCCCCGCCATAGCTCTCAGAGCAGTTCTTAGCGTGATCAGAGATAAGTTGGTTGACGCATATTTACATGTGCGGGTTGCCAAGGACTTGTGGGAGGCTCTCGAATCTAAATTTGGGGCCACCGATGCTAGGAGGGAGATGTATATTATAGAGCAGTTCCACGATTACAAGATGGTCGAGAACCGTCCTGTATTGGAGCAAGCTCATGAGATAATATGCATCGCTAAGGAGCTTGAGCTTCTTAAGTGCGATTTGCCAGGCAAGTTTGTCACGGGATGTATAATCGCTAAGCTCCCTAATTCATGGAGAAACTTTGCTACCACTCTGAAACATCAGAGGCGTGAATTCTCGGTAGAGGATGTCATCGGCCATCTGAGTGTTGAGCAGAACTCGAGAGCAAATGACTTGCACGGGAAAGGGATCAAAGCTACTTCTGTCGCCAACATGGTGCACCAGAGGAACTTCAACTCCCACAAGCCCAAGGGAAGGAACGATGTCCAATAGAATGCCGACTTTATAAAGAAGGGTAAGAAGACCTTCAAGAAGAACAAGAAGGGAGATGGCTGCTTCACTTGTGGTTCGGAGGAACATTGGGCCAACAAGTGCCCAAACAAGCACAAGTAGCCAGGGCAGGATCCAAGTCTGTCAACATGATTGTGGGCAACAATGAGAATGGTGCATCTGGGTACGGTGATTTATTTACTGTTTTTTGAGTGTTTCAGTGCACCGGTTGGTGGGTGGACACAGGTGCAGGTGTTCATGTGTGTGCTGACATTTCATTGTTTTCTTATTATCAGGTCATAGGCCACGGGTCTGTATTGATGGGGAATGGCGCGAGTGCTTCTATTCATGGTGTTGGCATGGTCGATCTGAAGTTTACTTCAGGAATGATCGTGCAGCTGAAGAACATGCAGCATGTCCCCGCCATCAAGAAGAACCTCGTTAGTGGCTCCCTTCTATGTAGAGAAGGGTTTAAGTTGGTCTTCGAGTCTAATAAATAAGTTTTTATGAAATATGGACTCTTTGTTGGAAAAGGTAATGAGTGTGGAGGGATGTTCCGCCTTTCTCTCACAAATTTTTGTAATAAAGTTGTGAACAATATTCATTCAAGTGTTAATGAATATGAAGTTTGGCATTCACGCCTTTGTCACAATAGTTTTGGTGTTATGATGCAACTAGCTAAGTTTAATTTAATCCCGAGTTTCACTTTAGCCAAAGGTTCTAAGTGCCTTTCGTGTGTGCAAGCTAAGAAACCTCGCAAGCCTCACAAGGCTGTGGAGGAGAGACACTTGGCGCCATTAGAACTCATACATTCTGATCTTTATGAGATGAATGGTGTGTTGACTAAAGGTGGAAAGAAATACTTCATGACATTGATAGATGATTCCACTAGATATTGCTATGTGTATCTGTTAAATACTAAAGATGAGGCTCTACACTACTTTAAAACCTATAAGGCAGAAGTTGAGAATCAACTTGAAAAGAAAATTAAACGAGTCCGTTCAGATCATGGTGGAGAGTACTTCTTGAGTGAGTTTGATTCTTTTTGTGCGGAACACGGTATTATTCATGAGAGGACGCCTCCCTATTCGCCCTAGTCAAACAGGGTTGCTGAGCGGAAAAACCGTACTCTAACTGATTTGGTTAACGCCATGTTATATACATCGAGTTTATCCAAGGCATGGTGAGGGACGCTATATTGACATCATGTCATGTCCTGAATAAAGTTTCAACAAAGGATAATGAGATCACTCCCTATGAGAAATGATGGAAATATGCCCTAGAGGCAATAATAAAATCGTTATTATTATATTTTCTTAATCAAGATAAAGGTTATTATTCATGCTAGAATTGTATTGATCAGAAACTTAAATACATGTGTGAATACATAAAAAATATCGTGTCCCTAGTAAGCCTCTAATAGACTAGCTCGTTGATCAAAGATGGTTAAGGTTTCCATAGACATGTGTTATCATTTGATAACGGGATCACATCATTAGGAGAATGATGTGATGAACAAGACCCATCCGTTAGCTTAGCATATGATCGTTCAGTTTATTGCTATTGCTTTCTTAATGTCAAATACATATTCCTTCGACTATGAGATTATGCAACTCCCGGATACCGGAGGAATACCTTGTGTGCTATCAAACGTCACAACATAACTGGGTGATCGTAAAGATGCTCTACAGGTATCTCCGAAGGTGTTTGTTGAGTTGGCATAGATCGATATTAGGATTTGTCACTCCGTGTATCGGAGAGGTATCTCTGGGCCCTCTCGGTAATACACATCATAAGAAGTCTTGCAAGCAAAGTGACTAAGGTGTTAGTTGCAAGATGATGTGTTATGGAATGAGTAAAGAGACTTGCCGGTAACGAGATTGAACTAGGTATGAAGATACCGACGATCGAATCTCGGGCAAGTAACATACCGATGGACAAAGGGAATTACGTATGTTGTCATAAGGTTCGACCGATAAAGATCTTTGTAGAATATGTAGGAACCAATATGGGCATCCAGGTTCTGCTATTGGTTATTGACTGGAGAGGTGTCTCGGTCATGTCTACATAGTTCTCGAACACGTAGGGTCCGCACGCTTAACGTTCGTTGACGATATAGTGTTATACGAGTTATATGTTTTGGTGACCGAATGTTGTTCCGAGTCCCGGATGAGATCACAGACATGACAAGGAGTCTCAAAATGGCCGAGAGGTAAAGATTGATATATAGGACGATGGTATTTGGACACCGGAATAGTTTTGGAGTGCACCGGGTAGTCATCGGGTCACCGGAAGGGGTTACGGATACCCCCTGTAAGTGTATGGGCTTAATGGGCCAAAGGAGGGGACAGGCCAGCCCACTAGGGGGCT
Organism: Thinopyrum elongatum; assembly: GCA_011799875.1. Lineage (NCBI taxonomy): Eukaryota > Viridiplantae > Streptophyta > Magnoliopsida > Poales > Poaceae > Thinopyrum > Thinopyrum elongatum. Next base: position 496,564,138 of record CM022300.1, read on the forward strand.
GGTGCGCCCCTCTACATGGCTGGCCGGCCCTAGGGGAAGGAAAGGGGAGGGGTGGCCCCTCCTGCCTTTCCCTCCTCGTGAGAGAAAGGAAAAGGGGAGGCGCCTCCTCCTCCCGCCTTCCTCCCGCACTCATATATGGAAGGGGGGCGCGGCTTGGGGAAGTCCCCAAGTAGGATTCGGCCCTACTTGGGGCGCCCCTTGGCTTCTCCCCTCTCCCCCACCTATATATATGTGGGAGGGGGGCGCCACACATAACCACGGCAGTCTCTTAGCCGTGTGTGGCGCCCTCCTCCACCGTTTACACCCTCGGTCATATTTTCGTAGTGCTTAGGCGAAGCCCTGCGGAGATAGCTTCACCATCACCGTCACCATGCCGTTGTGCTGCCGGAACTCATCCACTACCGTGTTGTCTTGCTGGATCAAGAAGGCGGAGGACGTCACCGAGCTGAACGTGGGCTGAACGTGGAGGTGTCGTACGTTCGGTACTCGATCGGTTGGAGCGTGAAGAAGTTTGACTACATCAACCGCGTTTACAAACGCTTCTTCTTACGGTCTATGAGGGTACGTAGACACACTCTCCCCTATCGTTGCTATGCATCTCCATGGATAGATCTTGCGTGTGCGTAGAATTTTTTTTTGTTTTCCATGCAACGTTTCCCAACAGTGGTATCCGAGCCAGGTCTATGCGTAGATGATATGCATGAGTAGAACACAAAGAGTTGTGGGCGGTGATAGTCATACTGGTTACCACCAACGTCTTATTTTGATTCGGCGGTATTGTGGGATGAAGCGGCCCGGACCAACCTTACATGTCCACGCGCATGAGACCGGTTCCACCGACAGACATGCAACTAGTTTTGCATAAAGGTGGCTGGCGGGTGTCTGTTTCTCCTACTTTAGTTGAATCGAATTTGACTACGGACGATCCTTGAAGAAGGTTAAAATAGCAAACTTGATGAATCATGTTGTGGTTTTTGCGTAGGTAAGAACGGTTCTTGCTAGAAGCCCGTAGCAGCCACGTAAAACTTGCAACAACAAAGTAGAGGACGTCTAACTTGTTTTTGCAGGGCATGTTGTGATATGATATGGTCAAGATATGATGTGATATATGTTGATATATGATATGATCATGTTTTGTAATATCGACAACCGGCAGGAGCCTTAGGGTTGTCTCTTTATTGTATGAAATGCAAGCGCCATGTAATTGCTTTACTTTATCGCTATGCATTAGCAATAGTTGTAGAAGCAATAGTTGGCGAGACGACCTCGACGCAACGATGGAGATCAAGGTGTCGAGCTAGTGACGATGGAGATCATGATGATGCTTTGGAGATGGAGATCAAAAGCACAAGATGATGATGATGGCCATATCATGTCACATATTTTGATTGCATGTGATGTTTATCCTTTATGCATCTTATTTTGCTTAGAACGACGGTAGCATTATAAGATGATCTTTTCACTAAATTTCAAGATAAAAGTGTTCTCCCCGAGTATGCACCATTGCCAAAGTTCGTCATTTCGAAGCACCTCGTGATGATCGGGTGTGATAGACTCTACGTTCACATACAACGGGTGTAAGACAGTTTTGCACATGCAGAATACTTGGGTTAAACTTGACGAGCCTAGCATGTACAGACATGGTCTCGGAACACTGGAGACCGAAAGGTCGAACGTGAGCCATATAGTAGATATGATCAACATAGAGATGTTCGCCATTGATGACTACCCCATCTCACGTGATGATCGGACATGGGTTAGTTGATTTGGATCATGTATCACTTAGATAAACTTGAGGGATGTTTATTTAAGTGGGAGTTCATTAGTAATTTGATTAATTGAACTTAAATTTATCATGAACTTAGTCTTAATAGTTTTTGCATATCTATGTTGTAGAACAATAGCTCGCAATATAGCTCCCCTATAATTTTGATATGTTCCTAGAGAAATCTAAGTTGAAAGATGATGGTAGCAATAATGCGGACTAGGTCCGTGATCTGAGGATTATCCTCATTGCTGCACAGAAGAATTATGTCCTTGATGCACCGCTAGGTGACAGACCTATTGCAGGAGCAGATGCAGACGTTATGAACGTTTGGCAAGCTCGATATGATGACTACTTAATAGTTTAGTGCACCATGCTTTACGGCTTAGAACCGGGACTTCAAAACATTTTGAACTCCATGGAGCATATGAGATGTTCCAAGAGCTGAAATTGGTTTCAGACTCATGCCCGTGTCAAGAGGTATGAGACCTCTGACAAGTACTTTGCCAACAAGATGGAGGAGAATAGCTCAGCTAGTGAGCACGTGCTTAGAATGTCTGGGTACTCCAATCGCTTGAATCAAGTGGGAGTTAATCTTCCAGATAAGATAGTGATTGACAGAGTTCTCTAGTCACTATCACCAAGCTACTAGAACTTTGTGTGACCTATAATATGCAAGGAATGACAAACAATTTCCGAGCTCTTCGCGATGCTGAAATCGGCGGAGGTAGAAATCAAGAAAGAGCATCAAGTGTTGATGGTTAGAAAGACCACTAGTTTCGAGAAAAAGGGCAAGAGAAAGAAAGGGAACTTCAAGAGGAATGGCAAGCAAGTTGTCGCTCCCATGAAGAAGCCCAAAGCTGGACCAAGCCTGAAACTGAGTGCTTCTACTGCAAAGGAAATGGTCACTGGAAGCGGAACTACCCCAAATACTTGGCGGATAAGAAGGATGGCAAAGTGAACAAAGGTATATTTGATATACATGTTATTGATGTATACCTTACTAGTGTTCGTAGTAGCCCCTAGGTATTTGATACCGGTTCAGTTGCTAAGATTAGTAACTCGAAACAGGAGTTGCAGAATAAACATAGACTAGTTAATTGCGAGGTGATGATGTGTGTTGGAAGTGATTCCAAGGTTGATACGATCACCATCGCACACTCCCTCTACCTTCGGGATTAGTGTTGAAGCTAAATAAATGTTACTTGGTGTTTGCGTTGAGCATGAATATGATTAGATCATGTTTATTGCAATACGATTATTCATTTAAGTTAGAGAATAATTGTTGTTCTGTTTACATGAATAAAACCTTCTATGGTCATACACCCAATGTGAATGGTTTATTGAATCTCGATCGTAGTGATACACATATTCATAATATTGATGCCAAAAGATGCAAAGTTGATAATGATAATGCAACATACTTGTGGCACTGCCGTTTAGGTCATATTGGTGTAAAGCGCATGAAGAAACTCCATGCGGATGGACTTTTGGAATCACCTGATTATGAATCATTTGATACTTGCGAACCATGCCTCATGGGCAAGATGACTAAAACTCCGTTCTCCGGAATAATGGAGCAAGCTAATGACTTATTGGAAATAATACATATCGATGTATGCGGTCCTATGAGTGTTGAAGCACGCGGCGGGTATCGTTATTTTCTGACCTTCACAGATGATTTGAGTAGGTATGGGTATATCAACTTGATGAAACACAAGTCTGAAACATTTGAAATGTTCAAAGAATTTCAGAGTGAAGTGGAGAATCATCGTAACAAGAAAATAAAGTTTCTACGATCTGATCATGGAGACGAATATTTGAGTTACGAGCTTGGCCTTCATTTAAAACAATGTGGAATTGTTTCACAACTCACGCCACCTGGAACACCACAACGTAATGGTGTGTCTGAACGTCGTAATCGTACTTTATTAGATATGGTGCGATCTATGATGTCTCTTACCGATTTACCACTATCGTTTTGGGGTTATGCATTAGAGACAGCCGCATTCATGTTAAAATAGGGCACCGTCTAAATCCGTTGAGATGACACCGTATGAACTGTTGTTTGGCAAGAAACCTAAGCTGTCGTTTCTTAAAGTTTGGGGATGCGACGCTTATGTCAAAAGGCTTCAACCTGATAAGCTCAAACCCAAATCGGAGAAGTGCGTCTTCATAGGATACCCTAAGGAAACAATTGGGTACACCTTCTACCACAGATTCGAAGGCAAGATCTTTGTTGCCAAGAATGGATCCTTTCTAGAGAAGGAATTTCTCTCAAAGAAGTGAGTGGGAGGAAAGTAGAACTTGATGAGGTAATTGTACCTTCTCTCAAATTGGAAAGTAGCACATTAGAGAAATCCGTTCCCGTGATGCCTACACCAACCAGAGAGGAAGCAAATGGTGATGATCATGAAACTTCAGATCAAGTTACTACTGAACCTCGTAGGTCGACCAGAACACGTTCCGCACCAGAGTGGTACGACAATCATGTCCTGGAAGTCATGTTGTTGGACAACAGTGAACCTATGAACTATGAAGAAACTATGATGAGCCCAGATTCCAAAAATGGCTTGAGGCCATGAAATCTGAGATAGGATCCATGTATGAGAACAAAGTGTGGACTTTGGTGGACTTGCCCGATGATCGGCAAGCCATAGAAAATAAATGGATCTTCAAGAAGAAGACTGACGCTGATGGTAATGTTACTGTCTACAAAGCTCGACTTGTCGCAAAAGGTTTTCGACAAGTTCAAGGAGTTGACTATGATGAGACTTTCTCACCCGTAGCGATGCTTAAGTTTGTCTGAATCATGTTAGCAATTACCGCATTTTATGATTATGAAATCTGGCAAATGGACGTCAAAATTGCTGTGGCACCCCACCTGATTACCACTGTAGCCTGACGGTCGCCACGCATACCAGCCCAGGAAATCACTCTGGCATGCGCGTTTACAACAAGTATCAAGAACACAGGCATTTCTATTAATGGATATATATAAGTCTTACATGAGGGTTTACAAGAGTGATGGCAGTGGAAAAGCTCTATCTAAGGCAGCATGGTCTTGGTGCGGCTCCAATCCACAAGGATCTGACTGGGTTACGCTCCTAGCCTGCGAATGCTCTGCTCCTCGACGACGGATCCTAATGTGAACCTGGCCACATTGAAGGCCGCTGAGTACTTTTGAATGTACTCGCAAGCAAACCAAACTAACATATACACCAAGCAAAGCAATCCATGGCATTCAAGCATGCACTTGTTATTAGAGCAATATTAATTGTCATGACATAGCATAACTAGCTAGCAATATCTATTATCATGTTATAGCAGGTTTACCCAACAAGATAACTACTGAAGTAAATGCAGTAAGATAAAGCATATTAAGTAAATATTCCATACTCCGAACATTCTCGTGATCCAACCTGAATCCGATCCAAATCCGATCCAACTCATGTGGTCATCCGACCACTCATCATATAGCCATCCCATGGCTAACATATCATATTCGTGACATCATCTGATGTCTACACAAGACGAGCTCTTCCATCATTATTATCCTTATTACGGTTGACCACCTAGTGAGGTCTGGACGGGCTGTCCGATACCGTGGACGTGGCTATTCGAATAGATTTTACACTCTGCAGAGGTTGCGCACTTTACCCACACCATGGAGCACCTGACCTCGTGATCCCATTCGGGTGGACCAGCGTTGCTCCAACGAAACCTGCCTAACCTGTGACTCCTCCACCGTACCACCGGCAATCATTCTCCCCCGGAGTCAAGCCCTGGGTGGCCCCTGTGTCACCTCATGACACCTGCCACCATCGTGGCCAAACTAAACTGTCCCAAACGGGGACCGCGCGCAAACAAACAACTAGGCTCACAAGGTTATCGCCGCCTACCGGGCCAGGGTAGCGCGCACGCATAACCTTCCCTATCTGGTGGTACCGGTGAAAGAGCACAGAGCCAGACCAAGTCAAGGCCGTCCCATACCGGCAAATGTGGTTGCACGGATAAGCCCAGACAGGTGACTCAAGATCAACCGACTAAGTTCATTTAGCAAGCTTAGTGGTTCATCACAATAACTTAACATGGTGGTAACTATGTGTGAGATAACAACTGTGGAAATATAACAACCTATCTCCATATAACATCACAGTGAGTCATTAGTGAAACAATATTTAAATGGCAAGTTATTAGTTTACAAGTTCTAGCTGTAAGTGACGACCATCGGAACCCTTGCACAAAACCGGCAAAGAAACCAGTAGCCACCAGAACGGTCTTTACAACTCAGATCTGGGACATTACCGGAATAACTCAACCCCGGCTCAAGACGGCTAGAAAGCAGCTCAGAGCATGAGACGGTGTTGATAAGAAGAATGTAGCAGCTCCCTAAGACGGCCGAGAAATAGCTCAGAGCATAGGGTCACTACTACGGAAAGAAATTCAACAGCTGGCCGATACGGCCGAAAAGTAGCCCAGAACATGGACAGTTGCTAACAAGAGAAATAAAAGTCGGCATCCACCCCGGACGGCCGGAAACAGCTCAGAACACAGGCGTGGTGCCGTCACCGAAGAAAGTGCAAGCAAGGGTTCGTCAAAGTCACATACAGCTCACTACTACACAGATAGGCACAAGCATATTAATTTAAACATGCAAGAAATATCATAGAGCAATGCTTTAGGGCACATATCAGATGGTCAGCTTGCCTGGGGTCGAAGAATACTCCGGGAAGAAGTGCGGTGAAGCCGCGGAACGATACGCTGGAATGGTTCTCTCTCGAGGGAGGCTGATAGAAGGGCAAGGGCAAAATGGTCATTTTCATAGTGTGGGAACATTATGAAAATGACCTCATCGGAACGGGCTCGAAGAGATGAAGAAGTGGGCGTTGGATTCACCTCGATTGGAGTTACGAGCGAAAAGTTGTGGTTGTTCATTGATTAGGCAGAAAAACAAATAAAACTTGTCCATTTCTGCTCTTAACCAATGAACATCCACAAAATAAGAGTTTCGGTGCCGGGCTGGAGAGAGATAGCGTACTTCAGAGAAATACGCTTTTGGTATAAAGAAATGTACTTCCAGCCGAAGCACTAGAAGAATACGTTTTCCTTAAAAGAAAACATAATCCATCGAATACGTCGCCACTTAAGTGGCGGGCCCGGCCTCTGGGTGGCTAACAGCTGGGCCCCACCGTTGACTCCTCTCTCGCCTGGCTCCCTTCTTCCTCCCCTCTGCTCTGTCCTGACGCCGCGACAGGGAGAGGCTTGGCCGGCGCATGTCGGCGCTCGCTCCGGCGACACAGCCCACCTCCGCCGAAGCTCGGGCCACCGATAGACTCAGGAGGGAGCGCCGCTTCCACCCCGGCAGGACACGGATGCTGAAGAGGTCTGGAGCGACGGCGACTTGGGTGGCCGTGGGCGGCGGCTCCGGCGGGGTTTCGGCGACCTGGGTGTTCCCCGAAGGGGGCGAGCAGTTGGGAGAGCTCGCCGGAGGATGGCGCGTTCGGTGAGGTACTAGGACGGAGTAGGGGAGGCCTCGGGCGATCGAATTTGAGGCGAGACCGAGCGGCAGCCATGGTGGTGGTGCAGCCAAATTGAGAAGAGGGAGCTCGAGGGCTTTGGCCATGAAGGAGCTGGGAGGGGAAGGGAGGAAATGCTATGTCGAGGGGCTCGAGGGCTCGGCCATTTATAGCCCCGCGGCTGGAATGGATAGAGATGGCCGCCGTGGCATCCTTAGCGACGCCCTGGAGCTCGGGGACACCTGGAGGGAGGGGGTGGTGTCGGCAAGGTCCTCAGAGGAGTGGAGGAACTAGCAGAGGCTTCGGGAGAGCTCGGGCTCGTCCGCATACGGCGGTAACAGTGCGAGTACAGTGGCGGAGTAATGACGACTATCGTGGCGCGGTGAGGAAGAAAACAAAGGGGGAAATGGCCAGAGAGGGGTGAGGGGACGATGGGGAGTTAGGTCGGCAAGCTAGGACATGCCATGGCAGCTTGAGCTGGCCTGCCCAACGCGATGGATGCGCAGAGCGCCTATTTGGCGTGGCCACCGCATGGTCACCACGGGTGCCGCATGGCCTGGGCTCCAGAACACAGCAGAAACATGTCTACCACGTGGGAACATCCTCAAATAGATGATGTGAGTCCTCATATCAGTACTAGGCTCCCTGGTGTGACTGTTTTGACCTTATTTGTCAATCAGCTGCTAGGTGTTTGTACTGGATACAGGTCAACTCACATATCTACTTGGTCTGATCTTTGGATGAGGATGACCACTCACTAAGATGATCACCCTGGAAAGATTTCAGCTCAAATGGACAAATAAAACTTGCACTTCCTTTGAAACCTGCCAAATTGGACAGAAAACCCTTCTGGAAGATTCTGAGGAATTTACTAGTTTGCATGAGCTGAATTTTGGTGTAGGGAGGTTATTTGGATATATGAAGGCACTGGTAAATTTTCATACCATTTGGGTATGCCAAAATGGTACTTCTTTCACAGTGCTTTCAAATGGACAGAAACTTAGGAAAAATGCTGTGGAAAAATGGATAGATGAATTGAGCTGATTTTTGGTTTCCATGAGTGATTTATCAATGTTAACCACCATGAAAAATTTCAGCTCAAAAAGATCAAGGTTTCAAGCACTTCTTTTGCAAACTGAAAATCTGGACAGAATTTGCAAATGGATGTTGTGCTCAAACTTTGAACTATGTAACTTGGGTTTTGATGGAAATGGTGAATATATGGATAGGAGAAGCTCCACAAATTATTTGGGATTTTTCCTGGCTACCAAAATGGTAGTTCCTTTAGAAAGGGCCCAAAATGCAATATTGGCATTAAATAGGAAAATGCAATTTCCCTTATTTAATTATTGCCAATATTTTTTGTGGGAGCTCAATATGATCAAAAAGAATATCTCCACAAGTTTTCATGGACTTTGGAGATGGATAGATATTTTCCTGGATTTAATCCCTTTAACTGGCAGAAACAGGAATTAATTTTAAATGAAAAATATTGCAAATGACTTGGCAATATTTTTGCACATCCAGGGTTTATAGATGGAGGATGATCACTGGGAGAAGTTTGAGAGTCAGCAGATCAAAGGAAATTGGGGTTCCTTTGTAACGGAAGAGATTAGGGTTTCCCTTCCGGCAACTCGGAATGTAGGGTTTCGACGGCAAAATCTTGAGAGTAGATCTTGGGTGGCAAGGTTGGACTGGAGAGAATATCTGGTTGGATAGGGAAGGCAAGGTTAAATGACCATCTCCATATACCCAAGAGTTAAAGAAATACGATAACACCGAGAAAAAAGACGGGAGTCAAATCCCGCGAAGGAAAAAAAACATGAGCGAAAACCAGGGTGTTACAAACCTACCCCCCTTAAGAAAATCTCATCCTCGAGATTTCCGGGCTTACCTCTCGGGGAAGGGGGACTTACCTGTGTGTGACTTGGATCCATCAGCGGTCTTGTCTTCGTTGGTTCACTGGCCTTTTAACTGCCTCTTCTGATGGACTAGGTATTATCTCTGCACACAACTTCCTTGAATCCTTTTCTTTCCTATCAGGTGTATCTTTCATCCGGATAGTGGTGTTGCTGGGTGGGGTAGCGGTTAATACCAACAAACAGCTCGGTTTCCATGGCCTGGGAGTGACTGCTTCGGGTTTTATTGTGATACTTCGTATCCTGACTATCATGGGCAAAACATTCTTTCCTTGTACCAGGCTCACTTGCTCGTATGGCCTCGAGTGAGTGAGGTGGCTTTCTTTTTGCCGTGTCAGAATACTCAGTCTGGCTGTGGGTTCCGTTCTGACATTTCCCTTTTTTTTGGCATTCTGACTTTGTCCTTAGGTGATCCACAATCCAGGGAACAACATGACCGAGCTATTGCTGTTGTATCCCCAACTGAAGTGTCGGGCATGATCACAAAGTAATCATAGACAGTAATCTCTTATTCTAATGACTTCATGACGTCTACGAGTTGTTGATGCTGACGCGCTTTGAGCCATTCCATCTGAATGTCTTGTTTCAAACTCCGTTGCTCGTGGAGAGGACTCTATCGTATATATATAGCCTCTGTAGGCTTTGCTATGACCACTGGGCTGAGCATAGCATCGCTATCATCCGGTGTATCTTTCAAAGTATAGCCTCTTTATCTTGGGTGATGGCCCACATTTAGGATGAGTGCGGCAACCTCACTTGTAACTGCAAGAAGTGCATTGTTGTGGCCGTATATGCGAGAGTCTGACAACTCTGTTCGTGAAGTTGCATCTTGTCGATCGTCATTGAGGTTGTTCGTCCACAACTTCTGGGTTCTTGAGGAGTCCTTTGATGGACCTATCATGGCCTGCCAATATGGCTTCTTGATTGTTTTCCCGACTTGTCGGGCTTGTGCTCATAACTTGCTCTTGCATATCTCATAGGGGTTACTATGCTCGTATTCTTCTTTTCAACATGGGGCCAATGTTTCTCTGAACACAGTCATTCCTGATGAGTGGCTTGCGTGAACTGATCCATTGGACTGCATGCTCACAACATATGCAGGTGTAGGATAAATCCTTTCATAACCACTGAGTTCTGAGGCGGATGTGTGTCTGGACTAGTTCGTGCTCCTGACAAGCTTGTTGTAGGCATGATGGCGTGTTGAAGAAGGCTGAGTTCCTTATGCTCGAAGTTTCTGTCGGGGTGGCATGCTTAAGAAGACTGAGTATCGTGCCTCAAAAGTTTCCTTCATGTGTCTTGCTAAGGAAGGTCAGGTGCCTTATGCTGGAAGTCTTCCGTGGTAGCACGCTAAAAAAGATTGGAGTGTCGTATCCCAGAAGATTTTTCTCACCAAGTGGTGTACCGAGGAAGATTGGCAGTCTGGTAGCTTGCGAAGGAAGGCTGGGTTCCTTATGCCAGAAGCCTTTCATTGTGTATGCAATCGGAGCTATGGCCGATTCTGGCTTCCTTCTGAAGTATCCAGAATTTTACTCATATCGGAGCCAAACTTGGTATAGGCCATACCATGTCTGAAGATATTCCGATGGTCACACACATCGCTTGTCTTCTGATGTTCTGATCATTGCTGCTGTAAAGGCTGCATGACTGATGCAGACCTCACGTTGTTAATTAATTCGGAATACCCTTTGCATTCAAACCAAGTGTTGATAATAAGCAGTTGGCGGATCATTCCATTCGGTTCAGCTGAGCTTTCCAGCATGTGAAGTTCTCATTGATTCTGGGCAACCATGAACGCATCCATATTTCTCGCAAACCTTGTTCACAGTGCCCGGAAATTTGTATATGTGCCGGTGAACTTCAAGGTTTACCTTGCAATTTGTATCAACGCACCGGAGTTCTGTTGCTGCTCTTAGCACATTCACATTCCTAAAATATGTCTCCGGTGGGTAATAAATGATTCTTGAGTCCGTTGAGAAAAGACTCAAGGTTCACCCCATTGACTGAAAAATCCTTATATCGCGGACGGAATAATTTGTCCGTGCTGGTGTTCATTCCTGATAACTCTTCTGACTATTCCTCAGGTATGATCTGTTCTGAGGCCAGCTTTCTCATGTATATTCTAACCTTGTCTGTTGCACATAGATTCTGCTTCTAACCCAGTCTTCATTCTTGACAGATCCGGTGTTGCTATTCTGAATGCCTGGCAGTTGGCTTGTCTTGACTCTTGCTGAATTGGGATTATTGGGTATTATCCCAGTTACATGCTGATCTTCTTAGGCGGCCCTTGCGGATGGATCCAGTCGGAGCGAAGAAACGGAACCGACAAAAGAAACAAGAACAGCGAAAACCAAAAAGCAAATAAAGCTCAAATATTTGCGGACCTTACACACGTGGCCGAGGATCCACTAGTATAACTAGTATAGCGCACTCGATGCACCTCTAAGGATTTAGGAGCGAAACCACACAATGCTCCTGGTAGCAATTGGTGTCAAGCTCCTACTACTTCCTTAGGGAACATCAAACTCGATGCATGACCATAGCCAAAATGGCTTAGTCAACGATCCTAAGGTTGTCGGGGAGAGATAGAATTATAGGCATTTCCCAAAGGAAACTAGAGTTAAGGAGAGAAATGCCATGGCTAGCAAGCAGGGTAAGGATATCTGGTTTACCAAGGGGTTCAGGGCTCACGGGTCGTTGCCGGGTGCGGGCATTTCACGCCGGAGGCAAAGGCCACGAGAGTTGGGTCTGATGGAGCCAAAGACCTATGGGGTTGCCTTATGTTCAATAGTAGCCATGCCTGCTTGGCAAAGATGGCTGAAATCCATCTGCGCTTTCTACTGAGCACAAGACAATGAAGTCTGGCTAGGGTAACCTACAGTCAACCTGGCTGCTCTGATACCATCCGTTGTGGCGCCCCGCCTGATTACCACTGTAGCCAGACGGTCGCCATGCATACCAGCCCAGGAAATCACTCTGGCATGCGTGTTTACAACAAGTATCAAGAACACAGGCATTTCTATTAATGGATATATAAGTCTTACATGAGGGTTTACAAGAGTGATGGCAGCGGAAAAGCTCTATCTAAGGCAGCATGGTCTTGGTGCGGCTCCAATCCACAGGGATCTGACTGGGTTATGCTCCTAGCCTGCGAATGCTCTGGCTCCTCGACGACGGATCCTTATGTGAACCTGGCCACATTGAAGGCCGCTGAGTACTTTTGAATGTACTCGCAAGCAAACCAAACTAACATATACACCAAGCAAAGCAATCCATGGCATTCAAGCATGCACTTGTTATTAGAGCAATATTAATTGTCATGACATAGCATAACTAGCTAGCAATATCAATTATCATGTTATAGCAGGTTTACCCAACAAGATAACTACTGAAGTAAATGCAGTAAGATAAAGCATATTAAGTAAATATTCCATACTCCGAACATTCTCGTGATCCAACCTGAATCCGATCCAACTCATGTGGTCATCCGACCACTCATCACATAGCCATCCCATGACTAACATATCAAATTCCTGACATCATCTGATGTCTACACAAGACGAGCTCTTCCATCATTATTATCCTTATTACGGTTGACCACCTAGTGAGGTCTGGACGGGCTGTCCAATACCGTGGACGTGGCTATTCGAATAGATTTTACACTCTGCAGAGGTTGCGCACTTTACCCACACCATGGAGCATCTGACCTCGTGATCCCATTCGGGTGGACCAGCGTTGCTCCAACGAAACCTGCCTAACCCATGACTCCTCCACCGTACCACCGGCAATCATTCTCCCCCAGAGTCAAGCCCTGGGTGGCCCCTGTGTCACCTCGTGACACCTGCCACCGTCGTGGCCAAACTAAACTGTCCCAAACAGGGACCACGCGCAAACAAACAACTGGGCTCACAAGGTTATCGCCGCCTACCGGGCCAGGGTAGCGTGCACGCATAACCTTCCCTATCTGGTGGTACTGGTGAAAGAGCACAGAGCCAGACCAAGTCAAGGTCGTCCCATACCGGCAAATGTGGTTGCACGGATAAGCCCGGACAGGTGACTCAAGATCAACCGACTAAGTTCATTTAGCAAGATTAGTGGTTCATCACAATAACTTAACATGGTGGTAACTATGTGTGAGATAACAACTGTGGAAACATAACAACCTATCTCCATATAACATCACAATGAGTCATTAGTGAAACAATATTTAAATGGCAAGTTATCAGTTTACAAGTTCTAGCTGTAAGTGACGACCATCGGAACCCTTGCACAAAACCGGCAAAGAAACCAGTAGCCACCAGAACGGTCTTTACAACTCAGATCTGGGACATTACCGGAATAACTCAACCCCGGCTCAAGATGGCTGGAAAGCAGCTCAGAGCATGAGACGGTGTTGATAAGAAGAATGTAGCAGCTCCCTAAGACGGCCGAGAAACAGCTCAGAGCATAGGGTCACTGCTACGGAAAGAAATTCAACAGCTGCCCGAGATGGCCGAAAAGCAGCTCAGAACACGGACAGTTGCTGACAAGAGAAATAAAAGTCGGCATCCACCCCGGACGGCCGGAAACAGCTCAGAACACAGGCGTGGTGCCGTCACCGAAGAAAGTGCAAGCAAGGGTTCGTCAGAGTCACATACAGCTCACTACTACACAGACAGGCACAAGCATATTAATTTAAACATACAAGAAATATCACAGAGCAATGCTTTAGGGCACATATCAGATGGTCAGCTTGCCTGGGGTCGAAGAATACTTCGGGAAGAAGTGCGGTGAAGCCGTGGAACGATACGCCGGAATGGTTCTCTCTCGAGGGAGGCTGATAGAAGGGCAAGGAAAAAATGGTCATTTTCATGGTGTGGGAACATTATGAAAATGGCCTCATCGGAACAGGCTCGAAGAGATGAAGAAGTGGGCGTTGGATTCACCTCGATTGGAGTTATGAGCGAAAAGTTGTGGCCGTTCATTGATTAGGCAGAAAAACAAATAAAACTTGTCCATTTCTGCTCTTAACCAGTGAACATCCACAAAATAAGAGTTTCGGCGCCGGGCTGGAGAGAGATAGCGTACTTCAGAGAAATACGCTTTCAGTATAAAGAAATGTACTTCCAGCCGAAGCACTAGCAGAATACGTTTTCCTTAAAAGAAAACGTAATCCACCGAATACATCGCCACTTAAGTGGCGGGCCCGGCCTCTAGGTGACTTACAGCTGGGCCCCACCGTTGACTCCTCTCTCTCCCCTGGCTCCCTTCTTCCTCCCCTCTGCTCTGTCCCGACGCCGCGACAGGGAGAGGATTGGCCGGCGTGCGCCGGCGCTCGCTCCGGCGACACAGCCCACCTTCGACGAAGCTCAGGCCACCGGCAGACTCAGGAGGGAGCGCCGCTTCCACCCCGGCTTGACACGGATGCCGAAGAGGGCCGGAGCGACAGCGACTTGGGTGGCCGTGGGCGGCGGCTCCGGCGGGGTTCCGGCGACCTGGGTGTTCCCCGAAGGGGGCAAGCAGTTGGGAGAGCTCGCCGGAGGATGGCGCGTCCGGTGAGGTACTAGGACGGAGTCAGAGAGGCCTCGGGCGATCGAATTTGAGGCGAGACCGAGCGGCGGCCATAGTGGTGGTTCGGCCAAATTGAGAAGAGTGAGCTCGAGGGCTTCGGCCATGAAGGAGCTGGGAGGGGAATGGAGGAAATGCTATGCCGAGGGGCTCGAGGGCTCGGCCATTTATAGCCCCGCGGCTGGAATGGATAGAGATGGCCGCCGTGGCGTCCTTAGCGACGCCCTGGAGCTCGGGGACACCTGGAGGGAGGGGGTGGTGTCGGCAAGGTCCTCAGAGGAGTGGAGGAGCTAGCAGAGGCTTCGGGAGAGCTCTGGCTCGTCCGCATACGGCGGTAACAGTGCAAGTACAGTGGCAGAGTAATGACGATTCTCGTGGCGCGGCGAGGAAGAAAACGAAGGGGGAAATGACCAGAGAGGGGTGAGGGGACGACGGGGAGTCAGGTCGGCAAGCTAGGACACGCCATGGCAGCTTGAGCTGGCCTGCCCAACGCGATGGATGCGCAGAGCACCTATTTGGCGTGGCCACCGCATGGTCACCACGGGTGCCGCGTGGCCTGGGCTCCAAAACACAGCAGAAACATGTCTACCGCGTGGGAACATCCTCAAATAGATGATGTGAGTCCTCATATCAGTACTAGGGTCCCTGCTGTGACTATTTTGACCTTATTTGTCAATCAGCTGCCAGGTGTTTGTACTGGATACAGGTCAACTCACATCTCTACTTAGTCTGATCTTTGGATGAGGATGACCACTCACTAAGATGATCACCCTGGAAAGATTTCAGCTCAAATGGACAAATAAAACTAGCACTTCCTTTGAAACCTGCCAGACTGGACAGAAAACCCTTCTGGAAGATTCTGAGGAATTTACTAGTTTGGATGAGCTGAATTTTGGTGTAGGGAGGTTATTTGGATATATGAAGGCACTGGTAAATTTTCATACCATTTCGGTATGCCAAAATGGTACTTCTTTCACAGTGCTTTCAAATGGACAGAAACTTAGGAAAAATGCTGTGGAAAATGGATAGATGAATTGAGCTGATTTTTGGTTTCCATGAGTGATTTATCAATGTTAACCACCATGAAAAATTTCAGCTCAAAAAGATCAAGGTTTCAAGCACTTCTTTTGCAAACTGAAAATCTGGACAGAATTTGCAAATGGATGTTGTGCTCAAACTTTGAACTATGTAACTTGGGTTTTGATGGAAATGGTGAATATATGGATAGGTGAAGCTCCATAAATTATTTGGGATTTTTCCTGGCTACCAAAATGGTAGTTCCTTTAGAAAGGGCCCAAAATGCAATATTGGCATTAAATAGGAAAATGCAATTTCCCTTATTTAATTATTGCCAATATTTTTGTGGGAGCTCAATATGATCAAAATAATATCTCCACAAGTTTTCATGGACTTTGGAGATGGATAGATGTTTTCCTGGATTTAATCCCTTTAACTGGCAGAAAAAGGAATTGATTTTAAATGAAAAATATTGCAAATGACTTGGTAATATTTTTGCATATCCAGGGTTTATAGATGGAGGATGATCACTGGGAGAAGTTCGAGAGTCAGCAGATCAAAGGAAATTGGGGTTCCTTTTTAACGGAAGAGATTAGGGTTTCCCTTCCGGCAACTCGGAAGGTAGGGTTTCGACGGCAAAATCTTGAGAGTAGATCTTGGGTGGCAAGGTTGGACTGGAGAGAATCTTTGGTTGGATAGGGAAGGCAAGGTTAAATGACCATCCTCATATACCCAAGAGTTAAAGAAATCCGATAACACCGAGAAAAAAGACGGGAGTCAAATCCCGCTAAGGAAAAAAAACAGGAGTGAAAACTAGGGTGTTTCAACTGCATTCCTTAATGGATTTCTTAAATAAGAGTTGTATATGATGCAACTAGAAGGTTTTGTCGATCCTAAAGGTGCTAACAAAGTGTGCAAGCTCCAGAGATCCATCTATGGACTGGTGCAAGCATCTCGGAGTTGGAATATACGCTTTGATGAGGTGATCAAGGCATATGGTTTTATACAGACTTACGGTGAAGCCTGTATTTACAAGAAAGTGAGTGGGAGCTCTGTAGCATTTCTAATATTATATGTGGATGACATATTTTTTGTCGGTGTACTAAGTATTGGGCCATTAGTACCCCGTACTTGTGCACGGGCAGTTGTAGCCGTACTCGCGGCAAGGCTTGTCGGGGAACAGTTCGAGATTGACTCAGGCCACCAAAGAAATCTTCAAGTCAGAGATCTAAGGATCAGCAGATAAGAAGAGCTGGAATCCAAAGGCCAGTCTCCCTGGCAAGATCTTGCCGGGGTGGCCTGCGGAGCCCGGCAAGGATCGGCGACCGGCAAGGCTTGGCGCCCGGCAAGGTTTTGTTGCTGTGCCACTGCTCTAGCACAGCAACAAACCCGACATTCTGGGTCCTTCTTTGGATGCGTGGCGATGCGCCAGTGGAGGAGAGCTTAAGTGGTGCTGATGGGATGGCCCCTTTTTTCATCCCCAAGAAAGTGAGGACACCTAAACGAACACCTCATGGTGCATTAAATGCATTCGTCCTAGTCTGTCAGGGGTTAGGTATGATAATCCTGTAGCTACTTTACACCTCAATGTATGTACATTTTGCCACTGTGGTGACCCCTTTGTGGTATAAAAGGAGGCCCAAGGCAATTGCTACAAAGGAGGAGATCTTCTGGCCCATTCTGCATGCGTAGCTGCTCTTTGAACGTACTGTTCATTGCAAGCGCTCCTGAAGCCTGGGCTCAAGAACATTCATAATAAAACAAGGCAGGAGTAGGGTTTTACGCTGATCAGCGGCCCGAACCTGGGTAAAACTCCCTGTGCCGATCGTTGGTTCTGCTCTTTGCGCATACCTCTCCCCCCGCTGAATCGTAAAGGGGTCCCTTAGGATCCCATAGGTGTCGCACGCCGACATTTTTGATTGGAAATGATATAGAATTTCTGTATAGCATAAAAGTATACTTGAATAAGAATTTTTTAATGAAAGACCTTAGTGAAGCTACTTACATATTAGGCATCAAGATCTATAGGGATAGATCGAGACGCTTAATAGGACTTTCACAAAGCACATACCTTGACAAAGTTTTGAAGAAGTTCAAAATGGATCAGTCAAAGAAAGGGTTCTTTTGCCTGTGTTGCAAGGAGTGAAGTTGAGTAAGACTCAAAGCCCGACCACGGCAGAAGATAGAGAGAGAATGAAAGTCATTCCCTATGCCTCAGCCATAGGTTCTATAAAGTATGTCATGCTGTGTACCATACCTGTTGTGTGCCTTGCCATGAGTTTGGCAAGGGGGTACAATAGTGTTGGAAATATGCCCTAGAGGCAATAATAAAGTGGTTATTATTATATTTCCTTGTTCGTGATAATTGTCTATTGTTCATGCTATAATTGTGTTATCCGGAAATCGTAATACATGTGTGAATACATAGACCACAACATGCCCCTAGTGAGCCTCTAGTTGACTAGCTCGTTGATCAATAGATGGTTACGGTTTCCTGACCATGGACATTGGATGTCGTTGATAACGGGATCACATCATTAGGAGAATGATGTGATGGACAAGACCCAATCCTAAGCATAGCACAAGATCGTGTAGTTCGTCTGCTAAAGCTTTTCTAATGTCAAGTATCATTTCCTTAGACCATGAGATTGTGCAACTCCCGGATACCGTAGGAATGCTTTGGGTGTATCAAACGTCACAACGTAACTGGGTGACCATAAAGGTGCACTACAGGTATCTCCGAAAGTGTCTGTTGGGTTGGCACGAATCGAGACTGGGATTTGTCACTCCGTATGACGGAGAGGTATCTCTGGGCCCACTCGGTAATGCATCATCATAATGAGCTCAATGTGACTAAAGAGTTAGCCACGGGATCATGCGTTACGGAACGAGTAAAGAGACTTGCCGGTAACGAGATTGAACAAGGTATAGGGATACCGACGATCGAATCTCGGGCAAGTATCATACCGGTAGACAAAGGGAATTGTGTACGGGATTGATTGAATCCCCGACATCGTGGTTCATCCGATGAGATCATCGTGGAACATGTGGGAGCCAACATGGGTATCCAGATCCCGCTGTTGGTTATTGGCCGGAGAGATGTCTCGGTCATGTCTGCATGGTTCCCGAACCCGTAGGGTCTACACACTTAAGGTTCGGTGACGCTAGAGTTGTGATGGGAAATAGTATGTGGTTACCGAATATTGTTCGGAGTCCCGGATGAGATCCCGGACGTCACGAGGAGTTCCAGAATGGTCCGGAGGTGAAGATTTATATATGGGAAGTCATCATACGGTCACCGGAAGTACTCGGGGGTTTGCCGGTATTGTACCGGGACCACCGAAGGGGTTCCGGGGGTCCACCGGGAGGGTCCACCTGCCCTGGAGGGCCCTATGGGCTGTATGTGGAAGGGAACCAGCCCCTAAGTGGGCTGGGCGCCATCCCCCTTAGGGCCCATGCGCCTAGGGTTGGGGGTAAACCCTAAAGGGGGCGCCCCCCCTTGGCTTGGGGGGCAAGCCCCTCCCCTTGGCCGCCCCCCCCCCCCCCCCTCTAGATCTCATCTAGAGGGGCCGGCCCCCTTCCCTCTTCGCCCTATAAATAGAGGGGAGGAGGGAGGGTAGCAGCACCTCATCCAAGGCGCAACCCTCCCCCTCTCCAACACCCCCTCCTCCTCCGTTGAGCTTGGCGAAGCCCTGTCGGAGAACTGCGAGCTCCACCACCACGCTGTCGTGCTGCTGGAGTTGTCTTCCCCAACCTCTCCCTCCTCCTTGCTGGATCAAGGCACGGGAGACGTCACCGGGCTGCACGTGTGTTGAACGCGGAGGCGCCGTTGTTCGGCGCTTAGATCGGAATCGACCGCGATCTGAATCGCTGCGTGTACAACTCCTCCAACCGCGTTCTTGCAACGCTTCCGCATCGCGATCTTCAAGGGTATGAAGATGCACTCACCTCTCTCTCGTTGCTAGTCTCTCCATAGATTGATCTTGGTGATGCGTAGAAATTTTTTAATTTCTACACCGATCCCCAACAGTGTCATCATGAGCTAGGTCTATGCGTAGTTTCTATGCACGAGTAGAACACAAGTTGTAGTGGGCGTCGATTTTGTCAATTTACTTGCCGTTACTAGTCTTATCTTGATTCGGTGGCGTCGTGGGATGAAGCGGCCCGGACCGACCTTACACGTACGCTTACGTGAGACAGGTTCCACCGACTGACATGCACTAGTTGCATAAGGTGGCTAGCGGGTGTCTGTCTCTCCCACTTTAGTCGGATCGGATTCGATGAAAGGGGTCCTTATGAAGGGTAAATAGAAATTGGCATATCACGTTGTGGTTTTGGCGTAGGTAAGAAACGTTCTTGCTAGAAACCTATAGCAGCCACGTAAAAATCTGCAACAACAATTAGAGGACGTCTAACTTGTTCTTGCAGCATATGCCGTGTGATGTGATATGGCCAAAAGGATGTGATGAATGATATATGTGATGTATGAGATTGATCATGTTCTTGTAATAGGAATCACGACTTGCATGTCGATGAGTATGACAACCGGCAGGAGCCATAGGAGTTGTCTTAATTTATTGTATGACCTGCGTGTCAATGAAAACGCCATGTAATTACTTTACTTTATTGCTAACCATTAGCCATAGTAGTAGAAGTAATAGTTGGCGAGACAACTTCATGAAGACACGATGATGGAGATCATGGTGTCATGCCGGTGACGATGATGATCATGGCGCCCTGAAGATGGAGATCAAAAGGAGCAAAATGATATTGGCCATATCATGCCACTATTTGATTGCATGTGATGTTTATCATTTCTTTTACATCTTATTTGCTTAGAACGACAGTAGCATAAATAAGATGATCCCTCGCTAAAATTTCAAGAAAGTGTTTCCCCTAACTGTGCACCGTTGCGAAGGTTCATTGTTTCAAAGCACCACGTGATGATTGGGTGTGATAGATTCTAACGTTCGAATACAATGGGTGTATGCCAGATTTACACATGCAAAACACTTAGGTTGACTTGACGAGCCTAGCATGTACAGACATGGCCTCGGAACACAGAAGACCGAAAGGTCGAACATGAGTCGTATAGAAGATACGATCAACATAGAGATGTTCACCATTAATGACTAGTCCGTCTCACGTGATGATCGGACACGGCCTAGTCGATTCGGATCATGTGTCACTTAGATGACTAGAGGGATGTCTATCTGAGTGGGAGTTCATTGAATAATTTGATTAGATGAACTTAATTATCATGAACTTAGTCTAAAATCTTTACAATATGTCTTGTAGATCAAATGGCCCACGCTAATGTTGCCCTCAACTTCAACGCGTTCCTAGAGAAAACCAAGCTAAAAGACGATGGTAGCAACTACACGGACTGGGTCCGTAACTTGAGGATCATCCTCATAGCTGCCAAGAAAGCATGTCCTTGAAGCACCGCTAGGTGACGCACCTGTTTTCCCAGCAACTCAAGACGTTATGAACGCCTGGCAGTCGCGTAGTGATGATTACTCCCTGGTTCAGTGCGGCATGCTTTACAGCTTAGAACCGGGGCTCCAAAAGCGTTTTGAGCAACACGGAGTATATGAGATGTTCCAAGAGCTGAAAATGGTTTTCCAAGCTCATGCCCGAGTCAAGAGATATGAAGTCTCCGACAAGTTCTACAGTTGTAAGATGGAGGAGAATAGTTCTGTCAGCGAGCACATATTCAAAATGTCTGGGTTGCACAACCGCTTGTCTCAGCTGGGAGTTAATCTCTCGGATGACGCGGTCGTTGACAGAATCCTTCAGTCGCTTCCACCTAGCTACAAGAGCTTTGTGATGAACTTCAATATGCAGGGGATGGAAAAAACCATTCCCGAGGTATATTCAATGCTGAAATCAGCGGAGGTGGAGATCAAAAAGGAACATCAAGTGTTGATGGTGAATAAAACCACTAAGTTCAAGAAAGGCAAGGGTAAAAAGAACTTCAAGAAGGACGGCAAGGGAGTTGCCGCGCCCGGTAAGCAAGCTGCCGGGAAGAAGCCAAAGAATGGACCCAAGCCTGAGACTGAATGCTTTTATTGCAAGGGAAACGGTCACTGGAAGCGGAACTGCCCCAAGTACTTAGCGGATAAGAAGGCCGGCAATACCAAAGGTATATGTGATATACATGTTATTGATGTGTACCTTACCAGTGCTCATAGTAGCTCCTGGGTATTTGATACCAGTGCGGTTGCTCATATTTGTAACTCAAAACAGGAGCTGCGGAATAAGCGGAGACTGGCGAAGGACGAGGTGACGATGCGCGTCGGGAATGGTTCCAAGGTCGATGTGATCGCTGTCGGCACGCTACCTCTACATATGCCTACGGGATTAGTTTTGAACCTCAATAATTGTTATTTAGTGCCAGCTTTGAGCATGAACATTGTATCTAGATCTCGCTTAATGCAAGATGGCTACTCATTTAAATCTGAGAATAATGGTTGTTCTATTTATATGAGAGATATGTTTTATGGTCATGCCCCGCTGGTCAATGGTTTATTCTTATTGAATCTCGAACGTGATGTTACACATATTCATAGTGTGAATGCCAAAAGATGTAAGGTTGATGATGATAGTCCCACGTACTTGTGGCACTGCCGCCTTGGTCACATTGGTGTCAAACGCATGAAGAAACTCCATGCATATGGACTTTTGGAGTCTCTTGATTATGAATCATTTGACACGTGCGAACCATGCCTCATGGGCAAAATGACCAAGACTCCGTTCTCCGGAACAATGGAGCGAGCAACCAACTTATTGGAAATCATACATACTGATGTGTGCGGTCCAATGAGCGTTGAGGCTCGCGGTGGTTATCGTTATGTTCTCACCCTCACTGATGACTTAAGTAGATATGGGTATGTCTACTTAATGAAACACAAGTCTGAGACCTTTGAAAAGTTCAAGGAATTTCAGAGTGAGGTTGAGAATCAACGTGACAGGAAAATAAAGTTCTTACGATCAGATCGTGGAGGGGAATATTTGAGTCACGAATTTGGCACGCACTTAAGGAAATGTGGAATTGTTTCACAACTCACGCCGCCTGGAACACCTCAGCGTAATGGTGTGTCCGAACATCGTAATCGCACTCTATTAGATATGGTGCGATCTATGATGTCTCTTACCGATCTACCGCTATCATTTTGGGGTTATGCTTTAGAGACTGCCGCATTCACTTTAAATAGGGCTCCGTCGAAATCCGTTGAGACGACACCGTATGAATTATGGTTTGGGAAGAAACCTAAGCTGTCGTTTTTGAAAGTTTGGGGATGCGATGCTTATGTCAAGAAACTTCAACCTGAAAAGCTCGAACCCAAATCGGAAAAATGCGTCTTCATAGGATACCCTAAGGAAACTATTGGGTATACCTTCTACCTTAGATCCGAAGGCAAGATCTTTGTTGCCAAGAATGGATCCTTTCTAGAGAAAGAGTTTCTCTCGAAAGAAATGAGTGGGAGGAAAGTGGAGCTTGATGAGATGACCCTTCTCGAACCGGAGAGTAGCGCAGCGCAGGAAAATGTTTCTGTGGTGCCTGCACCGACTAGAGAGGAAGTTAATGATGACGATCATGATCAAGTTACCACTGAACTTCGTAGGTCCACAAGGACACGTTCCGCACCAGAGTGGTACGGCAACCCTGTCCTGGAAGTCATGTTGTTAGATAACGGTGAACCTTCGAACTATGAAGAAGCGATGGCGGGCCCGGATTCCAACAAATGGTTTGAAGCCATGAAATCTGAGATAGGATCCATGTATGAAAACGAAGTATGGACATTGACAGACTTGCCCGATGATCAGCAAGCCATAGAGAACAAATGGATCTTTAAGAAGAAGACAGACGCGGATGGTAATGTGACCATCTATAAGGCTCGACTTGTCGCTAAGGGTTATCGACAAGTTCAAGGGGTTGACTACGATGAGACCTTCTCACCCGTAGCGAAGTTGAAGTCCGTCCGAATCATGTTAGCAATTGCCGCATTCTATGATTATGAGATATGGCAAATGGACGTCAAAACGGCATTCCTTAATGGTTTCCTTAAGGAAGAATTGTATATGATGCAGCCGGAAGGTTTTGTCGATCCTAATAATGCTGACAAGGTATGCAAGCTCCAGCGCTCAATCTATGGGCTGGTGCAAGCATCTCGGAGTCGGAACATTCGCTTTGATGAGATGATCAAAGCGTTTGGGTTTACACAGACTTATGGAGAAGCCTGTGTTTACAAGAAAGTGAGTGGGAGCTCTGTAGCATTTCTCATATTGTATGTGGATGACATACTATTAATGGGAAATGATATAGAATTCTTGGAAAGCATAAAGGCCTACTTGAATAAGTGTTTTTCAATGAAGGACCTTGGAGAAGCTGCTTACATATTAGGCATCAAGATCTATAGAGATAGATCGAGACGCCTCATTGGTCTTTCGCAAAGCACATACCTTGACAAGATATTGAAGAAGTTCAATATGGATCAGTCCAAGAAGGGGTTCTTGCCTGTATTGCAAGGTGTGAGATTGAGCACGGCTCAATGCCCGACCTCGGCAGAAGATAGAGAAAAGATGAGTGTCATCCCCTATGCCTCAGCCATAGGGTCTATTATGTATGCCATGCTGTGTACCAGACCTGATGTGAACCTCGCCGTAAGTTTGGTAGGGAGGTACCAAAGTAATCCCGGCATGGAACACTGGACAGCGGTCCAGAACATCCTGAAGTACCTGAAAAGGACTAAGGATATGTTTCTCATTTATGGAGGTGACGAAGAGCTCGTCGTAAAGGGTTACGTCGATGCTAGCTTCGACACAGATCTGGATGACTCCAAGTCACAAACCGGATATGTGTATATTTTGAATGGTGGGGCAGTCAGCTGGTGCAGTTGCAAGCAAAGCGTCGTGGCGGGATCTACATGTGAAGCGGAGTACATAGCAGCCTCGGAGGCAGCACAGGAAGCAGTCTGGATGAAGGAGTTCATCACCGACCTAGGAGTTATTCCCAATGCGTCGGGCCCAATGACTCTCTTCTGTGACAACACTGGAGCTATTGCCCTTGCCAAGGAGCCCAGGTTTCACAAGAAGACCAGGCATATCAAGCGTCACTTCAACTCCATTCGTGAACATGTTCAAGATGGAGACATAGATATTTGTAAAGTGCATACGGATCCGAATGTCGCAGATCCGTTGACTAAACCTCTTCCACGAGCAAAACATGATCAACACCAGAACTCTATGGGTGTTTGATTCATCACAATGTAACTAGATTATTGACTCTAGTGCAAGTGGGAGACTGTTGGAAATATGCCCTAGAGGCAATAATAAAGTGGTTATTATTATATTTCCTTGTTCGTGATAATTGTCTATTGTTCATGCTATAATTGTGTTATCCGAAAATCGTAATACATGTGTGAATACATAGACCACAACATGCCCCTAGTGAGCCTCTAGTTGACTAGCTCGTTGATCAATAGATGGTTACGGTTTCCTAACCATGGACATTGGATGTCGTTGATAACGGGATCACATCATTAGGAGAATGATGTGATGGACAAGACCCAATCCTAAGCATAGCACAAGATCGTGTAGTTCGTCTGCTAAAGCTTTTCTAATGTCAAGTATCATTTCCTTAGACCATGAGATTATGCAACTCCCGGATACCGTAGGAATGCTTTGGGTGTATCAAACGTCACAACGTAATTGGGTGACCATAAAGGTGCACTACAGGTATCTCCGAAAGTGTCTATTGGGTTGGCACGAATCGAGACTGGGATTTGTCACTCCGTATGACGGAGAGGTATCTCTGGGCCCACTCGGTAATGCATCATCATAATGAGCTCAATGTGACTAAAGAGTTAGCCACGGGATCATGCGTTACGGAACGAGTAAAGAGACTTGCCGGTAACGAGATTGAACAAGGTATAGGGATACCGACGATCGAATCTCGGGCAAGTATCATACCGGTAGACAAAGGGAATTGTGTACGGGATTGATTGAATCCCCGACATCGTGGTTCATCCGATGAGATCATCGTGGAACATGTGGGAGCCAACATGGGTATCCAGATCCCGCTGTTGGTTATTGGCCGGAGAGATGTCTCGGTCATGTCTGCATGGTTCCCGAACCCGTAGGGTCTACACACTTAAGGTTCGGTGACGCTAGAGTTGTTATGGGAAATAGTATGTGGTTACCGAATGTTGTTCGGAGTCCCGGATGAGATCCCGGATGTCACGAGGAGTTCCGGAATGGTCCGGAGGTGAAGATTTATATATGGGAAGTCATCATACGGTCACCGGAAGTATTCGGGGGTTTGCCAGTATTGTACCAGGACCACCGAAGGGGTTCCGGGGGTCCACCGGGAGGGTCCACCTGCCCCAGAGGGCCCTATGGGCTGTATGTGGAAGGGAACCAGCCCCTAAGTGGGCTGGGCGCCATCCCCCTTAGGGCCCATGCGCCTAGGGTTGGGGGTAAACCCTAAAGGGGGCGCCCCCCTTGGCTTGGGGGGCAAGCCCCTCCCCTTGGCCGCCGCCCCCCCCCCCCCTCTAGATCTCATCTAGAGGGGCCGGCCCCCTTCCCCCTTCGCCCTATAAATAGAGGGGGGGAGGAGGGCAGCAGCACCTCATCCAAGGTGCAACCCTCCCCCTCTCCAACATCCCCTCCTCCTCCGTTGAGCTTGGCGAAGCCCTGCCAGAGAACTGCGAGCTCCACCACCACGCTGTCGTGCTGCTGGAGTTGTCTTCCCCAACCTCTCCCTCCTCCTGGCTGGATCAAGGCGCGGGAGACGTCACCGGGCTGCACGTGTGTTGAACGTGGAGGCGTCGTTGTTCGGCGCTTAGATCGGAATCGACCGCGATCTGAATCGCTGCGTGTACGACTCCTCCAACCGCGTTCTTGCAACGCTTCCGCATCGCGATCTTCAAGGGTATGAAGATGCACTCCCCTCTCTCTCGTTGCTAGTCTCTCCATAGATTGATCTTGGTGATGCGTAGAAAATTTTTAATTTCTACACCGATCCCCAACAAATAGTGATCCAGGAGTGGACCACTGGACAGCGGTCAAAATTATCCTTAGGTACCTAAAGAGGACTAAGGAAATGTTTCTCGATTATGGAGGTGATAAAGAGTTCATCGTAAAGAGTTACGTCGATGCAAGCTTTAACACTAATCCGGATGACTCTGAGTCTCAATTTGGACACGTATTGAACGTGAGAGCAATTAGCTAGAGTAGCTCCATGCAGAGCATTGTAGACATAGAAATTTGCAAAATACATATGGATCTGAATGTGGCAGACCCATTGACTAAACCTCTCTCACAAGCAAAACATGATCACACCTTAGTACTCTTTGGGTGTTAATCACATGGCGATGTGAACTGGATTATTGACTCTAGTAAACTCTTTGGGTGTTGGTCACATGTCGATGTGAACTATGGGTGTTAATCACATGGCAATGTGAACTAGATTATTGACTCTAGTGCAAGTGGGAGACTGATGGAAATATGCCCTAGAGGCAATAATAAAATGGTTATTCTTATATTTCCTTAATCATGATAAAGGTTTATTATTCATGCTAGAATTGTATTGATCGGAAACTTAAATACATGTGTGAATACATAAACAAATACCGTGTCCGTAGTAAGCCTCTACTAGACTAGCTCATTGATCAAAGATGGTTAAGGTTTCCTAACCATAGACATGTGTTGTCATTTGATAATGGGATCACATCATTAGGAGAATGATGTGATGGACAAGACCCATCGGTTAGCTTAGCATATGATCGTTCAGTTTATTGCTATTGCTTTCTTAATGTCAAATACATATTCC
Source organism: Thinopyrum elongatum (assembly GCA_011799875.1). Classification (NCBI taxonomy): domain Eukaryota; kingdom Viridiplantae; phylum Streptophyta; class Magnoliopsida; order Poales; family Poaceae; genus Thinopyrum; species Thinopyrum elongatum. The sequence goes on from CM022300.1 coordinate 496,591,738, forward strand.
TTCGACTATGAGATTATGCAACTCCCGGATACCGGAGGAATACCTTGTGTGCTATCAAACGTCACAACATAACTGGGTGATCATAAAGATGCTCTACAGGTATCTCCGAAGGTGTTTGTTGAGTTGGCATAGATCGAGCTTAGGATTTGTCACTCCGTGAATCAGAGAGGTATCTATGGGCCCTCTCAGTAATACACATCATAAGAAGCCTTGCGAGCAAAGTGACTAAGGTGTTAGTTGCACGATGATGTATTACGGAACGAGTAAAGAGACTTGCCGGTAACGAGATTGAACTAGGTATGAAGATACCGATGATCGAATCTCGGGCAAGTAACATACAGATGGACAAAGGGAATTACGTATGTTATCATAAGGTTCGACCGATAAAGATCTTCGTAGAATATGTAGGAACCAATATGGGCATCCAGGTTCCGCTATTGGTTATTGACCGGAGAGGTGTCTCGGTCATGTCTACATAGTTCTCGAACCCGTAGGGTCTGCACACTTAACATTCGTTGACGATATAGTGTTATATGAGTTATATGTTTTGGTGACCGAATGTTGCTCAGAGTCCTGTATGAGATCACGGACATGACGGGGAGTCTCGAAATGGTTGAGAGGTAAAGATTGATATATAGGATGATGGTATTCGGACACCAGAATAATTTCGGAGTGCACCGGGTAGTCATTGGGTCACCGGAAGGGCTTCCGGACACCCCCGATAAGTGTATGGGCTTAATGGGCCAAAGGAGGGACAGACCAGCCCACTCTACATGGCTGGCCGGCCCTAGGGGAAGTAAAGGGGAGGGGTGGCCCCTCTTGCCTTTCCCTCCTCATTAGAGAAAGGAAAAGGGGAGGCGCCTCCTCCTCCTGCCTTCCTCCCGCACTCATATATGGAAGGGGGGCCGGCTTGGGGAAGTCCCCAAGTAGGATTCGGCCCTACTTGGGGCGCCCCTTGGCCTCTCCCCCCACCTATATATATGTGGGAGGGGGGCGCAACACATAACCACGACAATCTCTTAGCCGTGTGCGGCGCCCCCCGTCCATCGTTTACACCCTCGGTCATATTTTCGTAGTGCTTAGGCGAAGCCCTGTGGAGATAGCTTCACCATCACCGTCACCACATCATTGTGCTGCTGGAACTCATCCACTACCTCGCCGTCTTGCTGGATCAAGAAGGCGGAGGACGTCACTGAGCTGAACGTGTGCTGAACGCGGAGGTGCCATATGTTCGGTACTCGATCGGTTGGAGCGCGAAGAAGTTCGACTACATCAACCGCATTTACAAACGCTTCTGCTTATGGCCTACGAGAGTATGTAGACACACTCTCCCCTCTCATTGCTATGAATCTCCATGGATAGATCTTGCGTGTGCGTAGAATTTTTTTTGTTTTCCATGCAACGTTTCCCAACAAGAAATGGACGAAGAGAAGGACAACAGTCTCATACTTACGTACTTGGGGCTATTTGGCGAAAGTCAATGCGCCAATCCCCAAAAAGTGTAAGCTTAGACCAAAGACCGTGGACTTCATTAATTTGGGCTACGCTAAGAATAGCGTTGCCTATAGATTTCTAGTAGTGAAATCTAAGGTACCTGACCAGAAGGTCGGTGCAATTATGGAGTCTAAGGATGCTACATTCTTCGAGGATATTTTTTCTATGAGAGATATGCAAAGCACTTCTAGACAGGAATCTGAGGAGACTCATGAGCCTGCCATTCCTATGGAATATTATGAACAAACACATGATGAAAATCCTGAGGAGGATGACGAGGAAACCCTTGGTAGGGGCAAGAGACAAAGGACTACAAAGACCTTTGGTGATGATTTCTTCGTGTACCTCGTGGATGATACTCCCACTTCTATTTTAGAAGCGTATGCCTCTCCAGAAGCTGACTACTGGAAGGATGCGGTCCGTAGCGAGATGGATTCCACCATGGCTAACGGGACATGAGAGATCATTGAACGTCCCTATGGTTGCAAACCATTGGGATGTAAGTGGGTGTTCAAAAAGAAGCTTAGGCCCGACGGTATGATTGAAAAGTACAAGGCTAGGCTTGCGGCCAAGGGCTATGCCCAGAAAGAAGAGGAAGATTTCTTTGATACTTATTCACCTCTGGCCAGACTAACCAGCATTCGAGTATTAGTCTCGTTGGCGGCCTCGCATGGTCTTCTCGTCCTCCAGATGGATGTTAAGACGGCTTTGCTAAACGGAGAGTTAGACGAGGAAATCTACATGCAACAGCCAGATGGCTTTGTGATAGATGGTCAGTAAGGAAAGGTGTGTAGGTTGCTGAAATCTTTATATGGCTTGAAACAAGCACCTAAGCAATGGCATGAGAAATTTAATACAACTCTGACATCTGTTGGCTTCTTTGTTAATGAAGCTGACAAATGTGTATACTATCGCCATGGTGGGGGCGAAGGAGTTACATTGTGCTTTTATGTTGATGACATACTAATATTTGGAACCAACCTCAAAGTGATTGAGGAGGTTAAGTCATTTTTATCTCAGAACTTTGAGATGAAGGACCTTGGTGTGGCAGATGTTATCTTGAACATCAAGCTACTGAGAGATAATGAGGCTGGGATTACACTTCTGCAATTCCATTATGTTGAGAAGGTATTGAGTCGTTTTGGATATTCACACTGCAAACCATCTCAAACACCATATGATCCTAGTGTGTTGATTCAGAAGTTCTAAGGCGCAGCTAAGGATCAATTGAGATACTCTCAAATTATTGGTTCACTCATGTACCTAGCAAGCGCAACGAGGCCTGACATCGTGTTTGCTATGAGCAAACTGAGTCGGTTTGTTTCCAAACCGGGTGATGTACATTGGCATGCTGTTGAAAGAGTTATGCCCTATTTGAGAGGTGCTATGAACTATGGACTTCACTATACCGGATACCCGTTGGTACTTGAAGGGTATAGTGATGCGAATTGGATCTCTGATGCTGATGAGATGAAGGCCACAAATGGGTATATGTTTACTCTTGGAGGTGGTGCTGTTTCCTGGAAGTCTTGCAAGCAAATGATCTTAATAAGATCGATAATGAAAGTAGAATTAACATCATTAGACACGTCTGGTGTTGAATCAGAATGGCTTCAAGGTCTTTTGATGGACTTGCCATTAGTTGAGAAGCCGGTTCGGGCTATCCTCATGAACTGTGACAATCAGACTATTATTGTCAAGGTGAAGAGTTCAAAGGACAACATGAAGTCCAACAAACACATAATAATGAGATTAAAACTTGTCAGAAAATTAAGAAACTCTGGAGTGATAGCGTTCGATTATGTCCGAACGGCTAAGAATCTGGCATATCCCTTTACTAAAGGGTTATCACGTGTTGTGATAGATAGTGCATCGAGGGAGATGGGTATGAGACCCACATGAGTTGTCATTGTAGTAATCCAAACTATGTGATCGGAGATCTCGTGAAGTAGGACCTGGGAAAACAAGTCAGTGGTGAACTAAGGAGAGTAATTTTTTACTAACCCACTCCATTGAAGATGCAATACTCTCGGAAAACTATATGGTAGGTTGACTACTGTCTTAATGTGTTCCAATGCTTATACAAACAAGATGCTATCCTACAGAGCGATCTTTGGAGGAACACACCTATATGAGCCCGACAGCTGGTCCATGTCTATGAAATTGGGGTGATCTCCATCAAGCTCATGAATAGGTCTGGAGTGTGACTAATATGCTCCACCCGAGGGATCAGCCTTCGGCAGTCTAGTACTAATAAGACATGTAGTGAGACTTCTTTACGCCAAACTGACAATTCAAGGCATACTCCATTGTTCAGTTGTGAAGGAGTGTAGCTACTTGCTCTAGGTGGAGCTCAACCTTAACAGGTCTCCACTGAAATGCTGGTATATCAAAACAGTGTTTGAAACAAAGGACAAAATGGGCCCTTGAGATCTGGTGGGGGATTGTAGAAATCTTAGGATGGGCCTAGGGCCCATCTAACAATTTCAGAAAATCTCTAGGGGCCCATGTGGGTTATATGTCACTAGGTGTAGTGGGAAGTTTAGTCCCACCTTGCTCGTTGAAGAGGACTTGGACCTCCTTATAAGGGATTCTCTTCCACATACTATTGCAGCTTGAAAAGATAAGAGACCCTCGCGCACTCCACATCCGCCGCCCGCCTCACCTCGCCGCGGGTTGCAGGAATGAGCCGAGCTCACATCTATGCACTTATTTTTGCCGGTCAGAAACGAAGAGTCATTGATAGGTGGACCACGGTCTGGGACGTTAGATCATGGGATGTTGCCGACTCAGAAGTGGGCTCAGCCCATGTCTCTCCACGCAGCTGCGCATATATATGTGGGGCGTCTAGCAACACTAGCCGTCACGCAAATCAGATCGCATATCTGCCTCCACGCCAGTGTCGTTCCATTGCTGCTGCTGCCGCTGGCGGCTCCATCCCGTTCACCGTGTACACAGTTGACGGGAGAGCAGGCCTCCGAAACCCCGCCTCTTCGGATCCTGCACGGGAGTGATACGTCTCCATCGTATCTACTTTTCCAAACTCTTTTGCCCTTGTTTTGGACTCTAATTTGCATGATTTGAATGGAACTAACCCGGACTGACGCTGTTTTCAGCAGAACTGCCATGGTGTTATTTTTGTGCAGAAATAAAAGTTCTCGGAATGACCTGAAACTTCACGGAGAATATTTTTGGAATAAATAAAAAATATTGGTGAAAGAATCAACTAAGGGGGACCCACCACCTGTCCACAAGGGTGGGGGGCGCGCCCTACCCCCCTGGGCGCGCCCCCTGGCTTGTGGGTCCCATGAAGCTCCACCGACCTCAACTCCAACTCCATATATTCACGTTTGGGGAGAAAAAAATAAGAGGGAAGGATTCATCGTGTTTTACGATACGGAGCCGCCGCCTCCTATTCTTCATCGGGAGGACAGATCTGGAGTCCGTTCAGGGCTCCAGAGAGGGGAAATCGTCGCCATTGTCATCATCAACCATCCTCCATCACCAATTTCATGATGCTCACCGCCGTGCGTGAGTAATCCCATCGTAGGCTTGCTGGACGGTGATGGGTTGGATGAGATTTACCATGTAATCGAGTTACTTTTGTTAGGGTTTGATCCCTAGTATCCATTATGTTCTAAGATTGATGTTGCTATGACTTTGCTATGCTTAATGCTTGTCACTAGGGCCCGAGTGCCATGATTTCAGATCTGAACCTATTATGTTTTCATGAATATATTTGTGTTCTTGATCCTATCTTGCAAGTTATAGTCACCTACTACGTGTTATGATCCAGCAACCCCGGAGTGACAATAGTCGGGACACTTCCCGGTGATGACCGTAGTTTGAGGAGTTCATGTATTCACTAAGTGCTAATGCTTTGGTCTGGTTCTCTATTAAAAGGAGGCCTTAATATCCCTTAGTTTCCATTAGGACCCCGCTACCACGGGAGGGTAGGACAAAAGATGTCATGCAAGTTCTTTTTCATAAGCACGTATGACTATATTCGGAATACATGCCTACATTATATTGATGAATTGGAGCTAGTTCTGTGTCACCCTAGGTTATAACTGTTGCATGATGAATGTCATCCCACATAATTATCCATCACCGATCCATTGCCTACGAGCTTTTCACATATTGATCTTTGCTACGTTACTTTGCCGTTGGCACCGTTACAATTGCTACAAAACTGCTACTGTTACTTTTGCCACCGTTACCGTTACTTCCATACTACTTTGCTACTAAATACTTTGCTACAGATATTAAGTCTTTCAGGTGTGGTCGAATTGACAACTCAGCTGCTAATACTTGAGAATATTCTTTGGCTCCCCTTGTGTCGAATCAATAAATTTGGGTTGAATACTCTACCCTCGAAAACTGTTGCGATCCTCTATACTTGTGGGTTATCAAGACCTTTTTCTGGCGCCGTTGCCGGGGAGCATAGCTCTATTCTCTGAGTCACTTGGGATTTATATCTGTTGATCACTATGAGGAATTTGAAAGATACTAGAACCAAGATTTTTCCCTGTACTATGAGGGGAGGTAAGGAACTGCCATCTAGCTCTGCACTTGATTCACCTTTTGTTTTGAGTAAGCTTGCGACACCTACACCTGCTAGTAATTCTGATATGTCGCAAGTAATAGATGATGCCACTTCTGCTATGCATGATGGTTATGATGATACTACTGCTTTGCTTGATAATACTGTGCCACTAGGTGAATTTCTTGATGAACAACTTGCTAGGGTTAGAGAAAATGAAATTACTGAAACTGATGATATTATTGAAACTGAAGATTATGACTCTCCCCCTAGATATGAATTACCTGTTGTACCTGAGGGTTATATTATGGATGAAGAAACTTCTAGAGACTTTTTAGCTTGCAATGATAGAGAGGATCTTAAGAAGCTGTTAGCTAAGCTGAAGGAAAAGTCTTTGAATGCTAGAATGCAATATGATCCTAAGTTTGCTACTTCACCTATCTTTGTTACTGATAAGGATTATGAATTCTCTGTCGATCCTGAGTTAATTACCTTGGTTGAATCTGATCCTTTCTATGGCTATTAATCTGAAACTGTTGTGGCACATCTTACTAAATTGAATGATATAGCCACCCTATTTACTCATGAGGAAAAAAATCGCTATTACTATATTCTTAAGTTGTTTCCTTTCTTGTTAAAGGGTGATGCTAAGTTATGGTTTAATTCTCTTGCTCCTGGTTGTGTGCGTAGTCCCCAGGATATGATTTACTACTTCTCTGAAAAATATTTCCCTCCTCATAAGAAACAAGCTGCTTTAAAGGAAATATTTAACTTTGTGCAAATTGAAGAAGAGAGTCTCCCACAAGCTTGGGGGAGGCTTCTCCAATTACTTAATGCTTTGCCTGATCATCCTCTCAAGAAAAATGAAATACTTGATATCTTTTATAATGGACTAACCGATGCTTCTAGAGACCACCTAGATAGTTATGCTGGTTGTGTTTTCAGGGAACGAACTGTTGAGCAAGCTGAATTGCTATTGAATAATATATTGAGTAATGATAATGATTGGACACTTCCTGAACCAACTCCTAAGCCAACTCCGAAGAAAAGAGGTATTCTATTTCTCATTCCTGAAGATATGCAAGAGGCAAAGAAATCTATGAAAGAAAAAGGTATTAAAGCTGAAGATGTTAAGAATTTACCGCCTATTGAAGAAATACATGGTATTGATAACCCGACACAGGTAGTAGAGGTAAACTCTCTTTATAGATTTGATGAAGGTGATATTCCTCATAATAAGTCTGCTAGTCAATGCTTGGATGAGTTTGATAATTTTATTGTTAAACAAGAAATTTTCAATGCTTATGTTAGTAGACAATTGAAACGTAATGCTCACATGCTTGACCACTTGGGTGATTATATGAGTAGAACTGTTAATGATCTTAAGCTTATTAGTAAACATGCTTCCATGGTTAGAACTCAAGCAGAACAAGTACTTAAGGCACAGGATGATTTGCTTAATGAGTTGAATAGTAAGAACAATGATAATGTTGTTAGGGTTATGACTAAAGGTGGTAAAATGACCCAGGAACCTTTGTATCCTGAGGGTCATCCTAAGAGAGTTGAGCAAGACTCTCAGAGAATTAATACTGATGCATCTAGTCCTAGTAATAAAAAGAAAAAGGAAACTGATAGGACTTTGCATGTTTCTAGTGAACCTGTTATAGACACACCTGAGAATCCAAATGATATTTCTATTTCTGATGCTGAGACACAATCTGGTGATGAACATGAACCTAGTGATAATGTTAATGATGATGTTCATGTTGATGCTCAACCTAGCAATGATAACGATGTGGAGGTAGAACCTGCTGTTGATCTTGATAACCCACAATCAAAGAATAAACGTTATGATAAGAGAGACTTCGTTGCTAGGAAACATGGTAAAGAAAGAGAACCATGGGTTCAGAAACCCATGCCCTTTCCTCCTAAACCATCCAAGAAAAAGGATGATGAGGATTTTGAGCGCTTTGCTGAAATGATTAGACCTATCTTTTTGCGTATGCGTTTAACTGATATGCTTAAAATGCCTCCTTATGCTAAGTATATGAAAGATATTGTTACAAATAAAAGAAAGATACCGGAGGCTGAAATTTCCACCATGCTTTCTAATTACACTTTTAAGGGTGGAATACCAAAGAAACTTGGAGATCCAGGAGTACCAACTATACCATGCTCCATTAAAAGAAACTATGTTAAAACTACTTTATGTGATCTTGGAGCCGGTGTTAGTGTTATGCCTTTCTCTTTATATCGTAGACTTGAATTGAATAAGTTGACACCTACTGAAATCTCTTTGCAAATGGCTGATAAATCAACTTGCTATACCCATCGGTATTTGTGAGGATGTACCTGTTGTGGTTGCAAACGTTACTATCTTAACGGACTTTGTTATACTTGATATTCCCGAGGACGACAGTATGTCGATCATCCTTGGTAGACCCTTTTTAAATACTGCAGGGGCTGTTATTGATTGCAATAAAGGCAATGTCACTTTTCATGTTAATGGTAATGAGCACACGGTACACTTTCCAAAGAAACAACCTCAAGTTCATAGTATCAATTCTATTGGAAAAATTTCAACTATTACTATTGGAGGTTTTGAATTCCCTCTCCCTACTGTCAAAAAGAAATATGATATTCTTATTGTTGGGGACATGCATATCCCCGTTGAGGTAACTTAGTGTTATTCAAAAATTCTCCAGCTTCATGTTATTCGAAAGAAGTTTGTTAATGAGACTTGATCAACCTTGTTAATGGATTCCTTTTGATGAGGATGAGATGGATGAATTTAGAAGGCACAACCTTCTGTACCCACCTCTTACTCACTAATACTTTCGTGCAAAATTTTCACTTTCATGCTAGGAGATCACCACCCACGGTAGAATTTTATTTATATGATGACCATAAGGAGATGACGCTTTATGACTTTTGTGAGGTTTGCAAATTACCTTATGAAGGTAGCGTCGATGAGCCACGTCCTAGAGATGTGGAAGATTTTATTGATGAAGTTACCGTAGGAGAAAGGAGAAAGGTGTCGGAAGCGAGAGTGGCTTGTTTACATTTTCCTGTTTTGCGCTATTACTCATTATTTGCGGGGAGATGTTTAATTGGTCGCGGGGAGAGTGGAGGCCTTAGTGCTCCTGACCTTGCTATTTTGCGCCATGCTTTACTTCGTGATAAAACTTTTAGTTTGGGCGCTATGGTTGCTCGACGGTTGAGTTTAAACCGTACGAAGGGTCCTATCTTTGGAGGTATCTATGCCTCTGGCCTTGCTAAACGCTTCGAGATACCCATTAGGCACGATGAAAAAGAGGAGAAGTTGCTGCCCACTATATACTTAGATTATGAAAGTATGGTAGCACATGATTTTATTAAGAAAGACGATGACAAGAGACTCATCTATAACCTGGTATTTAGCGAGAAGACTTGTCAGATTATTACCTTGCCTGCACCTTCTTTGTTCGATATTCATTCAGGCAGGTACTTCATCATGCCCGCGGACATTTACGCATACTAGGAGGGGACGCGATCTCCAGTTCCTGAGCCAGAGCCATCACCTGATCCGTATCAGGAGTCTATTTATCAGTGGGAGCCGCAGGAGCTCGCTAACAAGTGGAACCCCCAGGATCCTCCTCAGTACACCGGAGAGGGCCACTTTGATCCATGGGCCTAAACCAACTTAGGCCAAAAGCCTAAGCTTGGGGGAGTACGTATTTCTCACCGACATTACATTCATGTTCACACACTCATTTCAGTTGTCGGTGTTCATACTTTTTCATTGTATTATCCATGTTAGTTTACTTTCTTTTTCCCGCTTTCTTCTTGTGTGTTTGAAAAACTTTGAGAAAAACAAAACAAAAAAATTTAGTTATAGCTTATTTCCCTACCATGCTTAGTAGTAGTATTATAGAAAACCCAAAAAGATTTATCGTTCTTCTTTTGCTTGTTGGGAGCTTTCCCGTGTAAATAGTTTTTCTCGTTCCTGTTTTACTTTCTTCAGAAAAACAAAAACTCCAAAAACATTTCAGTGTGTTTCTTTGAAATTCTTTTCTCTTCTTTAGGGGTCGAGAGGAGAAGACCACGATGAAAATGATGAGTGGCTCTCATATGCATTATTGTTGATCTAACAAAGAGGCCATATTACCTTGTCTTCTCCTTTGAATAAATGTTTGCAGATTCCAGCTTAGTCCAATACACGTGCACTATTATTATTATTCACATCGTTCAGTCATGCAAGTGAAAGGCAATAATGACGATGTATGATGAAATGATTGGGATGAGGAAAAGCTGGTATGAACTCGACCTATCTTGTTTTTGTAAATATGATTAGTTCATCGTTCCTGATTCAGCCTATTATGAATGAAACATGCTTGCAATAACAATTAGAGATTATAGTTACTCATGCCATGCTTAATTACCTAGGAGTTTATAATGGTTTACCTTGCGTGCCAACATGCTTTTAAAATGGTTGTGATGTGGTATGATAGGATGGTATCCTCCTTTGAATGATTTGAGTGGCTTGACTTGGCACATGTTCACACATGTAGTTGAAACCAAATCAACATAGCCTCCATGATATTTTTGTTCATGGTGATTTATATCCTACTCATGCTTGCACTCAATGTTGGTTACTCTCAATGCATGTTTATGACTGTTGTCGCTCTCTAGTTGGTCGCTCCCCAGTCTTTTGCTAGCCTTCACTTGTACTAAGCGGGAATACTGCTTGTGCATCCACTTCTATAAACCCAAAGTTATTCCATATGAGTCCACCATACCTTCCTATATGCGGTATTTACCTACCGTTCCAAGTAAATTTGCATGTGCCAAACTCTAAACCTTCAAATGATAATCTGTTTTGTATGCCCAAATCGCTCATGTGGCGAATGGGGGCTGTCAGTATCTTCCATGCTAGGTGGGTTATTCTCACGATAGTGGACTCCGCTCATCATTCACGAGAGAATGGCTGGTAACCAGGATGCCCAGTCCCATGCTCAAATCAAATCAAAATAATTTAAAACAAAACTCCCCCAGGATTGTTGCTTGTATGGACGGTACCCGTTGTTTCGGACCAGCCGTGGAGTGTGCTTGTTGGTTGAGGGGGAGTAAAAACTTTACCATTCTGTTTGGGAACCACCTATAATGTACCTAGTATGGAAGATACCGAGATCTCTTGGTTGTTATGTTGACAATGAAAGCATACCGCTCAAAATTATATCCATCTCTGTTTCAAAAAACTCGAGCTCTGGCACCTCTGTAAATCCCTGCTTCCCTCTGCGAAGGGCCTATCTATTTACTTTTATTGTTGAGTCATCATTCTCTTATAAAAAGCACCAGTTAGAGAGCACCACTGTCATTTGTATGCGTTGCTATTAATTGATATTGAGTATGACTGTGACTGGATCTCTCTTACCATGAATTACAATGTCTAGTCAGTCCTTGATCTTCAGGGGTGCTCTGCATTTATGTTTTGCGGTCTCAGAAAGGGCTAGCGAGATACCATCTTGTTATTTCATATCATGATTGTTTTGGAAAAGTGTTGTCATCCGAGATTTATTATTATTACTCGCTAGTTGATTATGCCATTGATATGAATGAATGTGAGACCTAAATGTTATTGTGAGTATGGTTAGTTCATAATCTTTGCTGAAAACCTGAATGCTGGCTACACATATTTGCAACAACAAGATCAAACAGAGTTTGTAAAAGTTTTTCTTTATCACTTTCAGTTTGTCAACTGAATTGCTTGAGGACAAGCAATGGGTTAAGCTTGGGGGAGTTGATACGTCTCCATCGTATCTACTTTTCCAAACTCTTTTGCCCTTATTTTGGACTCTAATTTTTATGATTTGAATGGAACTAACCCGGACTGACGCTGTTTTCAGCAGAACTGCCATGGTGTTATTTTTGTGCAGAAATAAAAGTTCTCGGAATGACCTGAAACTTCACGGAGAATATTTTTGGAATAAATAAAAATATTGGCGAAAGAATCAACCAAGGGGGACCCACCACCTATCCACAAGGGTGGGGGCGCGCCCCCCTAGCTTGTGGGTCCCACGAAGCTCCACCGACCTCAACTCCAACTCCATATATTCACGTTCGGGGAGAAAAAAATCAGAGAGAAGGATTCATAGCATTTTACGATACGGAGCCGCCGCCGCCTCCTGTTCTTCATCGGGAGGGCAGATCTGGAGTCCGTTCAGGGCTCCGGAGAGGGGAAATCATCGCCATCGTCATCATCAACCATCCTCCATCACCAATTTCATGATGCTCACCGCCGTGCGTGAGTAATCCCATCGTAGGTTTGCTGGGCGGTGATGGGTTGGATGAGATTTAACATGTAATCGAGTTACTTTTGTTAGGGTTTGATCCCTAGTATCCATTATGTTCTAAGATTGATGTTGCTATGACTTTGCTATGCTTAATGCTTGTCACTAGGGCCCGAGTGCCATGATTTCAGATCTGAACCTATTATGTTTTCATGAATATATTTGTGTTCTTGATCCTATCTTGCAAGTTATAGTCACCTACTACGTGTTATGATCCAGCAACCCCGGAGTGACAATAGTCGGGACACTTCCCGGTGATGACCGTAGTTTGAGGAGTTCATGTATTCACTAAGTGCTAATGCTTTGGTCCGGTTCTCTATTAAAAGGAGGCCTTAATATCCCTTAGTTTCCATTAGGACCCCGCTGCCACGGGAGGGTAGGACAAAAGATGTCATGCAAGTTCTTTTCCATAAGCACGTATGACTATATTCGGAATACATGCCTACATTATATTGATGAATTGGAGGTAGTTCTGTGTCACCCTAGGTTATAACTGTTGCATGATGAATGCCATCCGACATAATTATCCATCACTGATCCATTGTCTACGAGCTTTTCACATATTGATTTTTGCTACGTTACTTTGTCGTTGCCACCGTTACAATTGCTACAAAACTGCTACTGTTACTTTTGCCACCGTTACCGTTACTTCCATACTACTTTGCTACTAAATACTTTGCTGCAGATATTAAGTATTTTAGGTGTGGTTGAATTGACAACTCAGCTGCTAATACTTGAGAATATTCTTTGGCTCCCCTTGTATCGAATCAATAAATTTGGGTTGAATACTCTACCCTCGAAAACTATTGTGATCCCCTATACTTGTGGGTTATCAAGAGGGAGAGGGGCGATTTGATTTTTGGGGAGCGACTACGCGGCTGCTCGCCACCGATCGACTACTTCCTCCACGTCTGCGTCGCCTTCGTCATCACCATGTCCACCGACGCCGAACGTGCCACCGCCGACAAACTCGAAGCCGAGAAGAAGGCTGCCGAGGACGCCGCTGCTGCCACCGCCGCCACGCCGGCCTCTGCCTGGCCGATTGGAGGGTATAACTCGTTTATCCCGCTCCTACCGATTTCTGTTTTAGCCATGCTAGCGTTACGCGTAGATGGATATGTTATTAGCGTAGCATGTTCTTGCATAATCGAATATCAGCATGTGTTTATTTCTGTCAATGCCATGCTAGTAATTTATTCATGGATTAATTTAGTCGAAAAACTACCTATTTACTCAGCAATGTCCGCAGCAGCATTGCTGGCTCACGGGCACTATTTCCTATTATACGTTATAGATTGTAAAGTTAATTTTTGCATGGAATATGGTGCAGAGGTGATATCGACTTTCCTTTATAGTTGAGTCCCTCGATCTCATCTCCATCATGTTGGTGTGCCCTCTGATTCCGGCGTGAGGTCTGCGAAAATTAATGGAAGTCGGCATCTTAGATATGTGACTTTTCCAGTTGTGACGGCTTCGATGGTCTGACAGGACTATGGACTTGATGACTTCTCATCCGTGATCAACAAAGATAGGCTGGCTTCATCGATGAAGAAGAGGTCGACCCCCATGGGACTATGATGTAATTTCATTGTTTTCCAGGATTGTTTCTACTGCGGGTTTGGTTAATATATTTGAGTGCTTTTTTGAAATAAAAAATATATGCAAAAGGACAAATGTGTTTACACGATGTTTTCTTAACCATGCAAGAAAGATGCATGCATTCATTAGATAGAAAAAAACTACAAGGCTAGTGGGAGGAGGTACGTAGTTAGACTATATTGTGATTTGTGCAAACAAGAGAATAAAAAAGTCTACTAACTTGAATTCCATACCTACCCAAGATTGGCTCTGAACTGTTTTCTCTTCCCAAACTCTAGAGAGAGGCAATCTCTGGGGGCAACATACCGCCACTTCTCCTCCACCGGTAGGTCGCCACACCCTTCTCCGCCGCCGCTATGTCAGCGCGGGAGTGCGGGGAGGCCCTGTTTTGGTGTTTCAATTAGGTGCCTGTTGTCCGTCGCTTCGGCCCTTTATGGCAGTGGTGGCGACAATGCACAATAAAATCATAGTCGGTGGCATCTGGCCATCGAATAGTCTTTCCTCGAGCCTTCCTATATCGGTGGTCTTGTCTACAGCAGCGTTGCTTGTTTGTGAGCACATGTTCCTATCGTATGTTCTAAACATTGAGGCTAGTTTTCGCAGGGTATGTCACACAATAGTGGTGTTGTGGATTCCTTTTGCGATCTGATCATCCGGCCTAATCTCTGTTACGTCGATGCACTCTCTGATACCGGTGTGCGGCCTATGAGGGTTAATAGAGTACCAGTGACTCTTCCGGTTGTGACAACTTGATGACTTCTCGTCCGGAATCAACAACGATAGGTTAGCTTCATCTACCATTCCAGAGGGAGAAAATCGTCAATCACCAGGGACTTTGATGTAATTTCTTTATTTTTTAAGGTTGGTTGTACTACTGGTTTGGGTAATGGATCTACGTCCAAAGTTGCTGTTCCTTTGCCACAGTGAACAGATAATGCATAGACATGAACACAGAGACTACCAGACAAACACACGATGAAACCACACTAATCCAAAGCTTGCACTAATCACGAACTGCCGACCAAATTATTTATTTATTCCCTCTTCCCTCCAATTTTAGCTAAGAAACTAGTAAAACACATCAAAGAAAAAAATGCAAGCCCTGAACCCCCTGCGGGGGGAGGCAAAAGATCAGAATCAATGATTTGAAAGCAGCCAAAACAGAAAAATGCTCGTGGAGATTATAATGAGAGGGAACTCTTCCGCACGATCTTTGCCAACCCCTGCACAACCATCGATTGCCTTTCTTTCTTTAATCCCCAAGCTCCAACTACAGTCCTACCATCCGTGTTTCTCGTTTCGCCGATTGCGTCATCCGGTTCAAATCACTCATATGAGACCACCCCCGGCACATTACTCTACTGGTACTCACCTAATCATGATCCTGATTGTTTGCTCCCACCATTATTCTTATGATGAATTATGATCATCCGCACTCCCGTTCTCAGTTTCTCACTCATTGCACCCTTTCAATGGTCTCACGGATGGTCGATCGAAGCCGTGCATATTGTATCTGCCTCGGTTTTTCTATTCCGCGGTTGCGCGAAATTCAGCGGTCTCCGGTAGCTGTCCGGCATCTCCAACTGGAACGAATGCTGCGTGTGTTAAACAATGGCAGCAAGCTGCCTTGATGTTGAAAGCGCAATGGTCAGACTTGTCTGCGCGCGGAACATTCCGTTTGTGTACCCCAAGATCACGAGCAGCCCTACATTCAGCTGCTGGTATATATATCTGCACACGCGCATTGGCAATTTGGCATCTACAAGAGATACATACGTACTCATCCAGCCGTCGAACAGCGTACGTCTAGTCGTCTACATCGATCAATGGAGTCCTCGGAGGCGAGCTGGCACTCGTTCGACCCGTCGGTGGCCGCGGAGGACTCCGAGGAGATGGCGCGGCTGCTCGGGATGCAGTTCTTCGGCAACGAGCAGAAGCAGCATCCGGCCGCGGCGCCGCCGTCGTCCATGTACTGGCCTGGCCAGGAGGCTGCTGACCAGTACTACACCTCGGCGCCGTACTGCATGCAGATGCAGGAGCACGCCTCGGCCGGCGCAGGTTACTACAGCCACGGCTACTACGACGGCGATGCCACTGCCATGGCCGGTAACTTCTTCGTGCCGCCGGAGGAGCAGATCATGGCGGATCCGGCTGGATTCATGGTTGATCTGAACCTCCAGTTCGACGACCAGGACGACGGCGCCGGCACGTCGTCGGCAGCATGCAAGAGGAAGTTCGGCGACCAGAACGGCACTCAGAGCGACACGGTCGCCGCCCCGAAGAAGAAGGCGCGCTCCACGGCACCACCGGTACGTGAAAACATGTCCTGGCAGCTCTTGACATAATATGTCACTCACAGGGTCAGGGTGCCTGACGACGTGAGTCTCTGTCTGATCGTTGCAGGTGCAGAGGAAGGGCAAGAGCAGCGCGCAACCCAAGAAGGCTTCGAAGGGCTCGTGCAGCCGAGGCGCCCAGGAAGAGAGCAATGGCGAGGCCACCAACAACGTGCAGAGCTCCAGCAACTACCTCTCCGACGAGGAGGGCTCGCTAGAGATGACCTCCTGCAGCAACATGAGCTCGGCGTCCAAGAAGACGTCGTCGTCGCGAGGTGACCACGGCGGCGGCGCCAAGGCGAGGGCCGGGCGCGGAGCGGCCACCGACCCGCAGAGCCTCTACGCCAGGGTAAGTTAATGGGTAGATGCGCTAACGCAGTCGGTCACAACGTCTGTGATGAAGTCTGAATATTTATCTGAAGTACTATATTTTGGTGGTCGTGAGCAGAAACGTAGAGAAAAGATCAACGAGCGGCTGAAGGTGCTGCAGAACCTCATCCCTAACGGAACCAAGGTAATTATTTTTAAATTTTAATCATTCGAGCTACGACTGGAACAGTTGTTGTACTAATTCAAATATCTGGGGAAATGATGATTTGGTTCTAATGCATGCGAGATTTGGCTTTCAGGTGGACATCAGCACGATGCTGGAAGAAGCAGTTCACTACATCAAGTTCATGCAGCTCCAGATCAAGGTTGGTTCCGGCCAAACTCCAACCATATATTAACCCTTTTATTAGAAATCTATATGGGTATTTTTTCAGGGTTGCGCTTTTGTCTTCAGAAGATTAATAACTATAGAAACTGCGTCAGTGTTTTGAGCAAATTGATCCTGACTGTTTCCTGTTGTGCACAGCTTTTGAGCTCGGATGACATGTGGATGTTTGCGCCGATCGCCTACAACGGGTTCAACGTCGGCCTCGACCTCAAGATCGCTCCGCCGCAACAATGATCAGCTCTCGAGCCAACGAGGCTCGAGCAACTTCCTCGGCAGTTCATTTGTGCGTTCGTGCACAATGATTCTTAAGTGTTTAGATTATTCCTTCTTGAATTCATTTCAGTCATAAATTATGGACGAACCGCATATATATAATACAAATTGAACGATATCTTACCATTTCACCCTTTGTCCTCATCAAGATGAATTATGTTCCGACAGACACCGGGAAGGCCCATAATTTATCTCTCGTTTTCTCGATATTATCCGGTAATCAGTGGATAAGTGCAACTTAAGGTGTATGATTAAACATGAGGTAAAACTGATAGAAAGGCATGATCTTGAACATGATGGCCGATCCTGGGAATGGCAAAGGCTGAAAGGCATATACTCGATAAACAGTTTCGGTATAAAGAGCATCTCTAGTCAACCCCTTATAATTTAGGCTCTCAAAAGTCTTCTTATACCTTAACTCCTTATATTGAGGAGTTAAAAAAATGTGATTCCTAGCTGAACTCTTAAATTTAACTCCTCAAACTTTATTTCACCACAATTTCATTCAAACAAAAATTGAAATTAGTCCATACAAACACACATTTCGATTCAAACTATATTGCATAACATGAAATTTAAACTACATTGCATAAACTACTCGATTTGAAGGGGGGAAACAAATCTTTCTTTTTCATGAGCATCTCCCAATCCACGCACAGTCGGAGTCGTCGCCGGAGTAGGAGTTGCTGAGCAAAGGTCGATGAACTCCCCACCGGATGGCCCAACCTCATCGGTAGCCCCTTCTTGTACAGCTCGAGTTGCTGGCGCTCCTCGGCGACGAGCTCCAGACGATTCTGGTGGAGCTCGGCCATGTACTCCTCATCGGCGCGCGCGCCGCCTCGACTTGAAGTGCCTTCCGATTCTTCCGCACCTCGCGACGGGAGACCTCTCAGGGGTCAATGGCAACAAACTCTAGGATCTCACAGCCACCAAGGGGGAAGTTGATCTTCGCCCGATTGCCATAGAGGCTAGCGCCTTCACGTCATACACCCTCGCCGCCAACTCCGTTGGCTGGAAGGAGACAATCCAGTAGCATTGGTCGGTGTCCCAGTCCTTTATTTTTTATACCCATGTCCCCCATGACCATTGTCGCACGCCGTGGTACTTCCTCATTGACGTCGGTGGCAGGTCGGTGAAGGAGTGATAGTGGGGGCGCCGCGATGTGGATCCGCGGTTCGAATCAACGGTGGCAACCTCCCATGGGTAGGTCCCTCTATTTCGGCTGGTGGGGGTGAGGGATGGCTGCGGTGCGGGCGGGATTGTCGATGGAGGTGTGAGCTAGATTTGGGCGACACCGATGTCGACGTGGTGCGAGTGAGGGAGATACGCGTCGCGGGGTGGGGGGTGTTGAGCCGTGGCTGAGTAAATATAAGCGACTAGTGATGCGATGATTATAACTTTTTAGGGGTTAAACCATATAAGGGTTCGGTTAGGCGGTCCAGTTTAACTCCTTAAAACAATTTTTTACTCCTTTAACCAGTTTTGAGGGATTTACTAGAGATGCCCTAAAGGTATATATAGCGTAGACAGCTAAATGGGCAGCACCACGAGAGCCTTGTGGGGTCGGTGCGCCCACTCCTAGGGCGCGGGAGGTTCACCTCCGGCTCCCAACCCTCTCCTTTTTGCAAGCCTTCGTCTTTCAGGAAATTGCGGTATCCTGTTTTTTTTTTCAATTTTTTAGAGTTCGGGAAGTTCCTAAGACCGAAGACATAAAAATATGTAACTTTCACCTCTGTAATTTTTTGAGTCCATAGCCTGTGATGGACCAACCCCTCTCATCCCTTCACCATGATGAGCTATTTTCATCTTAGGTTTTTCTTTGATCTTACCTTTTTATCTTTTCTCCTTCATCGACCTGTCGGGCATGGTAATTGATTGGGTGGCTTGACTTCGACAGTCCACCATGTGCATGCCATATAGGACTGACCCTGAGTTAGATTATCTATACCACAATAGATCCTAGATTTTCTATGAGGGTCCATTGATAATGGGGTGGTCATATCTGTATGTAGCCACATTATGGCTCACGGAAAATAGTTGGTTGATTTCCATGTTGTAACTGCAAGGGAGGGAAACAATATCAGAAGCGGTTAATCTAATCCATATTTGATGTACTGTGTGTAAAAATGCATGTCTCCAAAAGATGTTTAGAAATTACAATTCAATGATAGTGGCCATGCAATTAATTAGATTCTATTTGATAAGAAATTTAGTTAACCCATTATAGGTATGTACATGTACTAAATATAATCAAGAAATGCTTGTGAAATCCTTCTGCAACATTTCACATGAATAGATTTATCCTCTAGTTAGGAAATTTGTGCTCTTAGTATACATAATTTCAGCACTTAAGTTATCATATTCATGATTTACTATGGATAAGAGACACACACGATCATCATGTAGAGGCATCTACAGATACTGATGAGGACATGGAGGCCATAGTTACACCCACAGCCCCTACTACTATACCTATTGGATCGATTAGTATAGATCGTGCATGCCAGTTATATTATCAGGTACTTTCGTTTCTTGGTAATGTTTCTGAAGTTCATGAGAATATGATGCTGCCTAACTTCGATACATTTTTAATGCTTACAGTTGAAGGGCCTAGCATGGACAAGAAGGATGAACATTGGAGCATTATCAAGCATGAAGACGAAGGCGCGTGCGAAGAGAACAAGAACGGAGTTTGTAGTGGAGATTTCCGCACTTTGAAGCCACCATGATGACATACAAGAAGATGGACGAAATATACAAGATGGTCTTTTATAAATTTCGTCCATAGCTTATTATTGGTGCTGGGCCACCTTATTTTTAGGCCAGACCCATGTAATTTCGAAATACTTGAGTATAGGCTGTTTTTAGAGTCCGTATGTGTGGAGAAACAAGAGATAGGGTTGGTTTCGGACCCCTCCTTCAAGGGCCACGAAATCCCCCCCTCTTCCTCCATATATACAGCCCTTAGGGCACCGTTTAGACTTTGGGGATTTGTTTAGTTAAAAGTTAGCCATTGCAACTTCGTGTACTTCGTTTGTGTCCAACGACCAGACCAAGACCGCTTTCGGATCCTCACTTTTCTCAATACTTCATCCATACTCGCAATATTCAGATTGCTTAATCATATTATTGCTTGTTCTTCGATTGCTTGCAGGAATAGACCTTCGTGGTCAGGCTGATCGTGCTTCCGGCATCGTCAGTAACCTCAGGAGATTGGTTTAGCGATTGCTAAGGCGCAACGTCGTGCACATTTGTAGTCGGATCGTTAAAGTCAACTCCACCAAATCGATAGTTATCATCTCATCGAAAGATCGGGACACCCTCGCCTCTATCAAGTGGTATCAGAGCTAAAAAAAGAGTAAACCTAAAAAAAGAGTTTCGAAGAGAGATTGGATCGGGCACAAAAGAAACTGTACGGCCGATCTGTTTAACTTTGGAAAGGAATCAAAGAGAGAGATAAGAAGAATAGGAGCAGCGAACTTGGAGAAAAAAGAATAGGCAAGTCGGATCAGATCCGGGCAGATTTATTGGGAAAGTGCTAGTCGGTTTGTTTATTTGGAAAGCTCTTGGTGATTGAGTCACGAGAGAGAGAGAAAGGCAAGTAAGATCAGACATAAAGAAAAAAAACCGTGAATAGTGCCTAGAATTGAGGTTGCTCATGTGATATTTGGAACGCTATTTCGGTTCGATTGGCAGGTTTAGTTTCCAGCGAAAAAGAATTATTATCTATTGGAAGTTTTAAACGGAAAGAGCATTCAAGTGCGGATCTGTTTCCTTGGGAGCCAAGAGAAAAAAAAAAGTACTTTGGCTGGTTTGTTGGAGAACGAGAAGGAAAGAGAGAAAGTCGAAGGGCTGCATTTTTGGAAAGGACTTGTCACACGTCCTATCAAACTCTGATTTGGAAAGAAATATGTACGTCAATCAAGAGGGTTGTTTGTTTCCACGTTTGGACTTTAGATTAAAAAGAAACATATTTGTTTCCAACGAATTGGAGTACTACTTGGTTTGGATATGCAAAACAAGGAGAGAATCACGTGACAATTTTTTCATTGCCACGTGGGACTTTGGTAAGAAAAAAAAACAGTGTTCCTTGTGATATAGACTACTACTAGTACATGGTAGTACTTTGGCTGTGGTAAAAAAAAGGTTGCCCCACTCGGTTGGATTTCTTTGGAGAACGGATAAAAGAAAAAGTGAAAGGACGCTTGTACCACGTGTCTTGTTGCTGTAAAAAAAGTGTGGTTAAAAGAACAATACGGCTGGTGTTCGCGGCATATCGTGAATTCTTCTGTGTCTTAGGCTCACGCCTTTAGTATAGTCTAGCATAGGACCAGCACTCGACCATCTTGAGTGGATTTTCAGCTTGCATTAACTATTGTGATTGTAGCATTTTTTTCACACATATAAAGCCAACCCAGCTCCACATATTTCTACACTGTGTATACGTCCGTTCACCTGACAATTGCTTTATCAACTTTTGGAGTTATTTGACACCGCTGGTTGCCGGTCATCTCCTGCTGCATGTTAAGAACTTGTAAGACTTTGATTTGCTATATTATGAGCGTTTTACCACCACTTCCCAGTCGTTCATAGGAACATTATTTTTGAATTTTGTTTCTTGTTTCTACTAATCATGACAGGATCCAGAGTCAATTCATGGGCTTTGTCGATCGCGGGAGACGTGCCACCACCTATGCAAATACCACAACCGTCACGAGAGGTGCACAAACATCCAGATGCACATGATCAGGTTAATATTTCTATACCACCATTTAGTGGCCGTTTTAGACCTGCTTTATATATTGAATGGGAGTTCGACATAAATAATATATTTGCTTCCCATAATTTTGATGAACATAAAAAAGTTAAGGTTGCGGTTGGTTCTTTCACCGGTTATGCTTTAGTTTGGTGGAGTGAATATTGTTGGTTACATCCTGATTATATACCTACTACTTGGGATGATTTGAAACTTGCCATGCGACATACTTTTGTCCCCACTTATTATACTCGTGACATGATTAAAAAGTTGCAACATTTAAAACAAGGTAGTGACACCGTAACGAAATATTATGATGATTTACAAACTACCTTGTTGCATTCCTCTTTAGAAGAAAGTGAAGAAGATTTTATGGATAGATTTTGGGGAGGATTAAACCGTGACATTCAGGAGATACTAATTCATGAAAAGTGTTATCCTATGGACCGTTTGTTTCGTCTTGCTTGCAAAGCTGAACACAAGATAACAAGACGTGTTGCCCACAAGACAAACAAGCGGAAGGTGCAAAGCCCAAGAGTTGCGACGGTTGTTCCTTCCACCACTGCGCGTACTATGACAACAACATCCATTGTCGAGAGCACTACATCACCTCCACCATGTGACGTGCCGCCACCTAGAGTGCCTACATCATTTGAGTTGACCATAAGAGGTAATGACAAAGGTATTAATCTTCCACCTCCACATGAGTATGATGAATGTCTTGTCACTTTAAATGCACCATGCGATGAGCTACCCACTACTTTGATCCCACCAACTATTTTAGAGGACTATGTTGATGATTTGACTTTGTCATGTGATCAAATAATTTTGAGTGAACCCATTGAATTAACTATTGATGAGAAAGAACCATGTGAATCAGAGAATAAATCAGATTTGGATCAAATACGTTTGAAAATAATTATACCAATGTTTAATCTTTTTGATATGATCTCTAATATTGGTGATGGTTCACCAATGTTGGGATGGTTTAATGATAAGCATTGTCAATCTTGTGATATGAATAAGAGTTTCACTTATATGTGCAAATTGAGTTGCAATATTTTCATGCCTTCGACTTCTTGTGATAATATATTGGCTTTATATTTCACGACTTTTGAAGGGTGCTATTGTATAACTGTGTCACATGTGCCACAACTGATATCAGTAAAAATGGATGACATATACATATATATACAACGTATACACCTTGTCTCTTTTGTTAGCCACATTTCAGATTAAGCAACGCCGAGGACGACTTTGTTTTCAAGAAGGGGAGGATGATGAGGACATGGAGGCCATAGTTACACCCACAGCCCCTACTACTATACCTATTGGATCGATTAGTATAAATCGCGCATGCCAGTTATATTATCAGGTACTTTCGTTTCTTGGTAATGTTTCTGAAGTTCATGAGAATATGATGCTGCCTAACTTCGATACATTTTTAATGCTTACAGTTGAAGGGCCTAGCATGGACAAGAAGGATGAACATTGGAGCATTATCAAGCATGAAGACGAAGGCACGTGCGAAGAGAACAAGAACGGAGTTTGTAGTGGAGATTTCCGCACTTTGAAGCCACCATGATGACATACAAGAAGATGGACGAAATATACAAGATGGCCTTTTATAAATTTCGTCCATAGCTTATTATTGGTGCTGGGCCACCTTATTTTTGGGCCAGACCCATGTAATTTCGAAATACTTGAGTATAGGTTATTTTTAGAGTCCGTATGTGTGGGAAAACAAGTGATAGGGTTGGTTTCGGACCCCTCCTTCAAGGGCCACGAAATCCCCCCCTTTTCCTCCATATATACAGCCCTTAGGGCACCGTTTAGACTTTGGGGATTTGTTTAGTTAAAAGTTAGCCATTGCAACTTCGTGTACTTCGTTTGTGTCCAACGACCAGACCAAGACCGCTTTCGGATCCCCACTTTTCTCAATACTTCATCCATACTCGCAATATTCAGATTGCTTAAACATATTCTTGCTTGTTCTTCGATTGCTTGCAGGAATAGACCTTCGTGGTCAGGCTGATCGTGCTTCCGGCATCGTCAGTAACCTCAGGAGATTGGTTTAGCGATTGTTAAGGCGCAACGTCGTGCACGTTTATAGTCGGATCGTCAAAGTCGACTCCACCAAATCGATAGTTATCATCTCATCGAAAGATCGGGACACCCTCGCCTCTATCAGATACCATGAAGTGCCTAAAATGGCCTAGATAATGGCTGACTAATCCGCGTACACCTTCTAGAATTCACTTAAGAATATTGAGTGGCTCATTTTGAATTTCAAGGTGAGAGTGTCCTAAATTAAAATTTTCTATGGTTCACGTGGTGCACATGAAATCTACTGATAAGTTATGACCGAATAGTGAAACCATGAAAAAAACTAGATGGAACAGTGAAAAAAATGAGAGAAAATTACTTGATGCAAAGTTTCATGCATTCCCTCTAAAAGCATCGAGAGGTCGACTGGAGGGGGGTGAATAGGAGACTACAAATTTTAAGCTTAATTAACTTGCAATTCTAAGGCAATGCGAATAAAGTAGGTTATCTTGATATGCAACGAGAAGAGAACAACCTATATGGCATGCAAGCAAAAAGGAAAGTATGCTATGCAACAATTAGATAGCAAACCAAAAAACATACAAGACAAGTAAAGGTGTGGGAAAGGATTAACCACAAGTGAGATGTGGATGCAGATTTTATTCCAAAGTTCACACTCTTTGGCGAGTGCTAGTCTCTGTTGGAGAGGTGCCAAAGCCAAAAAAAAGTGGCTCACCTTATTCTCCCTTTGAGTCACCCCAATGGATGAGCCTCAAATCACTCGGTGTTGCTGTTGAAGGCAACCACCATACCTTTACAAACTTCTCGGCGCACAACACAAGTAAAGGAAGCGTCTGACCCTGACTCCTACCGCCTAGGAGCCCAAATCTCTAAGAGTATAAAGTGTTGGTGATGAACAAGTCGGAGAATCAAAAATCAGTTTGGTGGAAGTGTAGATCAGGTGAAGCTCCTCCAAATCCCAAAGTATTGAGGAGTTTGAGTGGAGGGATTTGGAGTAATTGAGATTTTAGGGTGTAGGAATGAAGAACAACTCGAAGTCAATGGCTAGAGGTGAGAGGTGGAAGAAAAGGTGTATTTATACCCGGCCGCCCATGCCAATGTGATAGTTGCCCCACAGGTGATTCCGGTGCCCCGAGTTAAAGGCATGGGTGCAGCACGAACTACCGAAGGTACCAGCACACAAGATACTCTTGGTGCCTCGAGTAGGTACTCTAGGTGCCCGTGGTGTATAGTGGGTTTTCTGTCCACCCTGAGGACCCAGGGGTTCATGACCCCTGGGACCAATCTGACCAGGAGGACTACCGCATGGATGTTGGAGACTCTGGATGCCCGGATGTCCGAGAGTCCGGAGACGCCAGGTGTCCAAAGACATTCTGTTCACTCTGAAGACCTGGTTCCTAGACCCTGGTGACTCAGGGGTCCCAGCAATAGCACACCACGTATGATTCATTTTTTATGAAGTTTTGCGCGGTGGGGATACTGACTATGAGTGGGTAGCGTGATCCCCAACTTTTCAAACACCTCGACCTCTCTTTGTAGTGAGGTTGTCCTATGACTCAAATAAAACAAAAAGAACTTTGAGTATTTGAACAACCGACGCATGTTCCCTTTTTGAATTAGGGGGTCACCCACGTCCAAGACGATCACCGAGAGACCAATATCCTGAGATAAACTTGATAATTGATATTATACCTCACTAACCCTATTCTCATAAACATCGAAATATCATTGGGTGAAACAATGCATTGTCTCTCCCTTTTTGGCGAATTGATGACAATGCGGCTAGAACATGACAATAGATAAAATCAATGAATGATGCCATGCAACACTACCGATATTAGAAGCTCCCCTTGATGTATGCATATAATAAATAGGGCTGGAATGGAATATACACACAACAAGGAAGCTCCCTTTATATCAACAAAAAAATTGCAATGATAAGAGTGAAGCATATAATCAATGATACATTGCACAAGATAATAGGTGACCACAAGGATAAATAATACGATGCAAAAGATCACATACTAGAGGTGTGTCGTGAGAGCAAATATATATGAGACACTATGTATAAGGTGCCATGGTATGAGCAAAGGATAATAAATCAAGGTAACGATATATGAAGGACACATAAACGATACCATCACATAGTCTATGCGGTTCCACACAGGTGAATAGGAGACTGCAATTTTAAGCTTAACTTCTAATTTTAATGCTATGTCGGTAAAGTAGGTTCTCTATATACACAACTAGGTGGGAACAACCTATATGTCAAGAAAGCGAGAAGCAAAGAATGCCATGCAACAAACTAGATAGCAAGCCAAAAAGCATACGAGACAAGTAAAGGTGCAGGAAAGGATTAATCACAAGTGAGATGAGGATGCATAGTTTATTCTGAAGTTCACACTCTTTGGGGAGTGCTGATATCCAGTGGAGAGGTGCCAAGCCATAGCGCCACCAAGTGGCTCACATTATTCTCCCTTTGAGTCGCCACCAATGTGAGCCTCGAATCACTCGGGGGTGGTATTGATAGCGATCACTGTTATGTTATGCTCCAAATTCAAGTATAAAGAGAAAGGCTAACTTCTGACGAGTGAGCGGAGCGAGGCCCGTCGCCGGTAGGCTTGGGCCATGCATATTTATCAATAATTTTTTAGAGAAAGGGGAATAGTGAAAACCGAAAAAACAACCAGAAAAGTGAAAATGAGAAAAAACTGCTCACTGGGAGGTTTCGCTCATACCCCCGTAAGTGTCACATGTCGCACAAGGTAGTGACCCATGTGTGCCCCCTGCCGAGGGACACCTCAGTTAGTCATACTCGCACCCAAATTTCAATGCTAATGGAAACCAGTAAAATCTTCCCAAGTGTAGACAAACTTAGGGCAAAATATCATATTCCCCAAGGAAACATAGTAGGTGATATTTATATTCTTTTCATGTGCTTTTCTTTCTCTTTTACTCTGCCATTTTATTAATTTTATTCCCCTTTATTTCTAGGTTCTATTTTTTTTCATTCCTCCTCTCATTTTTTTTTGTTTTGTTTCTTTTCCTTTCAAGAAAATACGTGAATATTTTAGGGAAAATGCATCAACATATTTTTTTAACATGCATGGACAACTATTATTAAAATATATAAATTTTTTGAAATGCATTTTTACTTTTGTACGCATAAACTTTGAATATGAAATAAACATTTATTTCATACATGAGAACGTTTTACGTGCAGATATATGATTGTTTTCATTTAATGTATACAAATTATGTTCTCTATTATTAAGTGAATTTCTTTAATATTAAATAAAACATTGTTCGAATTTTTTTAAATAAAATAAAGCTAATGGGCCGCTTAAGGAGGGCCAAGTCCACTCAATTGCCGGTTGCCTCGTGGGCCATAGCCTGCGGCTTTGCTTGACTCCACAACACCATTGTTGGTACGGTCCAAGACGCTTATTGCGCTGCCGCTGCCGCATCAGAGGCGAGCCGCCAACGCCAAGGGCAACGCCGTGCACCGCCACACCGCGCGCGAGCCAGCAAGAGGGCGACCGACGACCGGCGACCGGCAACCGGCGAAGAGCAGGCCCCGGACGGCCACACCGCGTCGTGCGAGCCTGCAAGGGAAGCATCAACCACCAGGCCGGCGACCACCGGTGGACGAGCAGCGAGGAGCGGCCGCCGCAGCGTGGGGCTCTGCGGACTGCACGGCGCCAACGGCAACGGCAGCAGGTTGCCCCCCTTTGGAACCTCAACCCGAGCCTGTTCTTTTTGGTAAATTTCAGTGCCATGTTTGTTATGTCTCCTGGAGTAATATGCTTGGTTAAATTCAATTTATCTGGCAGGAACTTCATACGCGTCACCAAATAAGATCAGTACAATACCTTACGTCGTTATTCATGTCAAATTGTAGTTCTATTGGTATGAATATGGCATTAATTTTATTGGCCATATGACCACTTGCTAGCATTTTTGCATAGCTATGTTTCTACTGAACCCCGACTGAATGGGTGTCTACAACATGTTTGTGTTTTTGCCTATTTATCAATCTCAAATCATATTTGTGGGTATCTTCAAGACTCAGATTAGCTATAATGGCAAATCATATCCTTTTTCATTCACACTTGTAAAACAAGCCTTTAACGGCAGTGGTATGGAGGAATTATGCACATGGTGGCACTTTGAACTACGGGTATGTTTGAATGCTTTCTTTACATAAAAAAAACTTGCTCTATGATTGTTACACACTTGTACATTTTATTACACAGTGTGCACTGGATAATCTTAGCTTGATTATGGTGATTCTCGCCAACGACGATGAAGAAAGCGCTCCCCCAACTCCTCGCCGCCTGTTCATCGACGCCCCTGCGCCGATAATCGCCAACGCCCCTCTGCGCCGTCCGTCTGCACCACCCAAGGCACGTGTGGCTGCGGTCCCCACCAGGCATAGCGCTCGCCAGGCCGCCAGCACCTCCAAGACGCCGGTCTCGCAGCGTGCCTCCCTCCGCATCGTCAAGGAGCTCGGGCTGCTCGGTCCAAAGGAGAAGATGACCAAAGAGGTCGCGGACGCCCTCATCCGTCGTTTCGACGAGCCGCTCACCGACAACGACATCGCCGTCATCGCCAAGCTGACGAGTCTCGACAAGGACTCCCTCCTCGTCGCTGCAGGGCCTGAGGGAGCAGCCGCCGCGGCCACTGTTTAGTCATGTTAGTACACCCAAGTATTAGTCTCCGGTGGCGGCCGGCGTGCCGCCGGTTAGAGCTAGGTTTCCTTTCCTCTGTTTCAGTAGCGTGTTCTGCTTCTCGCCGGCATGGTTTGGGCGCTATTGGTGGACGCCGGCGTGCCCCTGCTAGTTTGGTTGTGTCTGTACTGGGCCTGAGGCCATTTAGAATCTTTCAGTCACCGGAGCAACTCTCGTTTCCAAATGAGTGAAAACATCTGCCCGATCATGTCGTGGAATGTCCGCGGCCTAAACCAGCCGGCGAAACGCGCGGCGATCTGCGAGGTAGCTGCAGCACATAAAGTAGCAATCCTGTGCTTACAGGAAACTAAGATAGATATCTGGACACCCAGCATCGTCAGGGAAATCGGTGGCGCTGCCCTGACTGAATGTGTCGTCCTCCCTGCGATCGGCTCCCGCGGCGGAGCTGCTATCTTCTGGAACAAGGAACTAGTCAACATTGCATCGCACGCTATAGGTGAATTCTCGATCACCGCCAAAGTGACACTCCTCCGGCAATCCAAAAACTTCTGGCTCACGACGGTGTACGGCCCAGTAGATGACGCTAGAAAAGCAGCCTTCCTCGACGAATTAACTAGAACAGCTCCCTCACCATCTGATCCATGGCTCATCAACGGAGATTTTAACCTCATTTACGAGGCGAGAGACAAGAACAACCATCATCTCAACCGCAGGATCATGGGCATGTTTAGGCGAGCCATCGACACCGCCGGCCTGAAAGAGATCAAGTGCAAAAATCGCCGTTTCACCTGGAGTAACGAGCGTGAGAACCCGACGTTCGTCAGCATCGATAAATTTTTTTGCAACTGCAGCTGGGAAGACCTATTCCCCTCAAGCATGCTGATGGCGGCGTCCACCGCGTGCTCTGACCACTGCCCTCTGCTCCTCGCGGATGCAGCTGCTCCTCGCCGTCGCGCCAAATTCAAATTTGAAAGCTTCTGGCCGCAGTTCCCGCACTTCCACGAGACGGTCGATCATGCTTGGAACAGGCCGGTACAAAGCACATGTGCCTTCAAGCGCCTGTCCATCAAGATGGCGCGGACTGCAAGAGACCTGAAGATCTGGAGCTCCTCCCATTTCAGCGATGCTAAGCTGCAATTCCACATAGCAACAGAGATCATCCTGCGACTCGACATAGCCCAAGAATCCCGCAGCCTGTCCACGCCAGAATTCAACCTCCGGCGACTCCTCAAGCAGAGATTGCTCGGCCTCGCCGCGATCGAGCGAGCGCGCAAACGCCAAGCGTCCCGGCTGACCTGGCTCAAGCTGGGCGACGCGGGAACCAAGTTCTTCCATGCAAAGTTCCGCTCACGACGAAGAAAAAACTTCATCCACAGCCTGCAGACGAGCAACGGGATCGCCACGTCGCACGAGGACAAGGAGGCAGCCATCTTCGACCACTTCAACTCCATCCTCGGCTCCAAAGGAAATCGCCCCAGAGCCGTCGACTGGAGCCAACTCCAGCTGCCCACAATCAGAGGAGGTGGCTTAGACAACCCCTTCTCAGAGGACGAGGTTTGGGAAGCGATCAAGGCCTCGCCGGCGGAAAAAGCTCCGGGACCGGACGGATTCATTGGAGTTTTCTTCCGGAGCTGCTGGCAAACCATCAAGCACGATATCATGAAGGCTTTCTACCAGTTCTATTGTATAGCCGGCGACGATCTTGCTGCACTCAACTCCGCCCTGGTGGTTCTGATCCCAAAGAAGGACGGCGCAACAACAGTTTCAGATTTTAGGCCCATTAGTCTAGTCCACTCTGTAGCTAAGCTGATCACCAAGGTCCTCTCCATGCGGCTCTCCAACGTCATCGGCTCCATAATCTCGCCGGCACAATCTGCCTTCCTGGCAAAGAAAAGCACGCACGACAGCTTCCTCTACGTCCAAAATGCAGTTAGAGCGCTGCACAGAAAAAAGACGCCCGCACTCCTGATTAAGCTTGATATAGCAAAAGCATTTGATAATGTATCCTGGGAATACCTACTCGAACTACTTCAAGCCCTAGGCTTCTCAGCTAGATGGCGTGACTGGATCGCCATGTTACTGTCGACATCGACATCCTCCGTCTTACTAAATGGCGCGGCGGGCAAGAAAATACTGCACTACAGAGGGCTCAGGCAAGGCGACCCCCTGTCCCCGCCCCTCTTCATCATCGCCATAGATCCCCTGCACCGACTCCTCCAACGCGCCATGGAGCTAGGCCAGCTCGACGCGCTACCAGGCAGGGATCTCTCGCTGCGTGTGAGTCTCTATGCGGACGACGCCATCATTTTTGCCAACCCAGTGAAGGAGGAGATTGGCACTCTGATGGGCATCATCCATGACTTCGGACAAGCTTCAGGACTGAAAGTGAACCTGCTGAAATCTTCTGTCACTGCTATCAGGTGTGACCACATTGACCTGCAGCAGGTGCTCCAGAATTTTGGAGGACAGCAAGCTCAATTCCCCCTGCGTTATCTTGGGCTGCCAGTCACCATCTCTAGGCTTCGCATAGTCCATTTGCAGTTCATCCTGGACCGAATCAGAGCTCGTTTGGCAGGCTGGAAAGGACGCCTCTTGTCCATTACAGGGCGGCAAGTTCTTGTCAGAAGTGTGCTGAGTGCACTCCCCACGTTTGCTCTGACTGTTTTGAAGGTGCCAAAGAAGATCCTAGCCGAGGTGGACAAGATCAGAAGATGCTTTCTATGGGCTCAAGATGAAGAGGTCAGCGGCGGGAAATGCAAAGTCAGCTGGCCGGTGGTGTGCACTCCGATCGACAACAGTGGCCTTGGCATCTCAAACTTGCATCGGTTCAGTCGTGCACTCAGACTTAGGTGGCTCTGGTTTTCTTGGATCACACCCAACAGACCTTGGGTTGGAATGCAGCTACCATACGATCAAGGGGACAAAGACCTCTTCAATGCCTCAACAACGGTGACACTGGGAGATGGGAAGACGGCGAGCTTCTGGGACAGCTCCTGGACTGGTGCAGGAACACTAAAAATGGAATTCCCGGAGCTCCACAGGCACTCAAGAAGAAAGAACAGGACAGTTCATGCGGCACTCCTCAATGACACTTGGATTTTGGATCTTGCTCACGGAAACACGCAGCAACTGTGGCCAGAGGTGATCCGCCTGAACAGATGGCTCATCTCGAAAAACCTAAGTCTGAATGACCAAGTGCGAGACAAAATTCAGTGGAAGCACACGGCCTCGGGCTCCTTCTCCACCAGCTCGGCATACAGCTATGCCAATTCCAAGGGATGGTCAAGACTAATTTCAGAAAGATGCCATGGCAAGCATGGGCACCGGCCCGGCTAAAATTTATGGTCTGGTTACTCCTCAAAAACAGGCTATGGTGCAACGATCGGCTACAGAGAAGAGGATGGCCAAATGAGTATTTCTGCCAGTTTTGTTTCAGAAATCTGGAAACCTCACACCACTTGTTCTGGCAATGCCCGTTTTCATCAGCAATCTGGGCAAGAACTGCTCAAGGAAACGGATGCAACTCCTTGCACCCCACAGTTTGGCAGCACAAGAACAAGGCTGTGGAGATCATAGCCGAGATGCTAAACGGAGCAAGACCTGAACACAAGAAGGGCGTCAAGACAATGATCATTTTGGTGCTGGGAGACATTTGGCAGCAGCGCAACGAGTGCACTTTCAGACATAAGATAGCAAACCAAACAGAAACCATAGCGAGCATCAGAAGAAATGTCGAACTATGGCGCCAAGCAGGAGCGACACACCTAGAGCACCCTTTCTGGGATCCTCCCTGAGAGATAAACTTACCAGCTCAGCCCCCGGCTAGTTGTGCTTTCTTTCATTTCTTCTTTTTTCTCTCCTTGATCGTTTGATCAAACACCATCTTCAGTGTTTTTCCCGCCTGCTTCCTGCTATGATATCAATATATGCCAGCCATCAGCTGGTCCGTTCAAAAAAAAAATTTATGGTGATTCTTATTAGTTAAGTCAGGTAACCCTAGGAGTACAGAGTACCCATGTACTAGTAATACTAATTGCTGTGGAGGTATTCAGTACTGACTGTCTAATGTGGCTAGTCTAATTAATTGGGCGTGGAATATATATCTCTACAAGCATACATAATTTTAATGTTTTTTTGTTTATATTGATGTATCATAAGCATGAGACTCAATCACTCAAGTATCGTACTAGCTATTTACTGTTCAAAACTTAGTACTGGTTCTTGTCTATCTCTGGATCCTCCCCTTTTGGTAAATATAGAGTATGCGAGGACAGCTTCTAGCTTGATTTGAATTAATTTCTAATCAGCCGAATAATTTTCAGGGAGCAGTATAGTTTTTCTTCTGTCAAGAGAGGTGGGCGTTCTCTCATTTCCTCAAGTAGAGGAGAAGCAGTATAAAGTTGTTTGGTGATAATGGAACCAAAGCATTCTGCTGAAATGTCCAGGTGCAACATCTTGACTAACCTTTAGCAACAAATGAGCCCTAACGTTTTCAATTGATTATATAACATAGAAATGATCTGCAGGCATTTGGACAAGCAAAATCATGCCCTAATGGAAACATACCGAGCAATGTCTCATGAGTTGCATAAACTACAGGTGAGCCTCAGACACTACTAAGCTTTTATGTTAAGAAAGAATCTCATGGCTATTTCTTTACTAATCAATTGCTGTCATTTTATATAGGTTGAAGAGGAAACAATCATGTGCAAGTTGTATGAGCTGATGTCTGCAGAAGGGCTTCTTCCAAAGGTATATTGTTGGTGTTGCTGTTCTCCATTTGGACCGTTGGAGCTGTTGAGTTTAGCATCACATTTATCATTAAACCAACTGTAACTATATATATATCTATACGGTAAAATAGAGGGCTCAGCCAACAGTTCAGATTTACTAATAACTGAAATATACAGTGCAGAAGATAAATGATAAATTCATAAGAGAATGAGAAGTTGATTTTAGGAGGAAATCACCTGTCATACTGCTAAGACTTTTCTGGTATTTCTAAATGGTAACCCTTACTTGTTTCTCTATACTGATTAAGCCTTTTTATTTTAAATTGGACAAATAACTAGTAGAATAACATTCTTTGGTAATATGGCCCGTCTAATAAAGTAGAATAAATTGTTACTGAACATTAGGTGATATAACTGAGGATACAGTAATTCTTAACTTGAATTGCTAGCAGTCATTTTTGGGGGTTTGCATTTTTTATTATTCAAACAGTTAGGCATTCACCTCTAATTTAAAGAGATGCTGATTGAACTAGCATATTCTCACGCCGCTTCTGTACCACGGGTGAAGCAAAATTAGCGTTTTTTAGAAGCCGTTATGAATGTAAAGTTGAGCTAATCTCAAACCTATGTGCACGTACGTGTGTTGACACTTCCAAGAGAGAATCACTGATTCCTAAGAAAAGCCTACTTTCCCCACTTATGGTTTCATGCATTCATGAACTCAGGCCATAAAAGAAACGCTTATTTAGTCCATTTTTCTGTCTTAGGCACTTGGAACGTAAGACAATCAACTTCATTTCGTGCTGCTCTGCCTCCTTTAACCAATCTCCCAATAATTGATTCAGCACAAGGAAAAAATGCAGCTGGAGAAAGCAGGGGAATCAAGCCAGGAAAACGAAGAACAGGAACCACAGAATGTTAGCCGTGAATCTGCAATATATGATGTTACATGGGGATGCAAGTCTGGCTGAATAGCAACCGGTCTTGGGTATCCACTCCAGTGGATATACTGTAGTGAAATTTTTGTCTCAGTTCCAGCAGTTAGTTTCCCTGTAATTCTCCAAGCTGCACAATGGAATCTTGAATCTGGCTATTGTTCTGTGAGGAATTTTGAGATGGGTTTCGAGCCTTGTTTGTTCCTAGACGCTTTGGAAAGCTTGGGGCATGCATGACTAGCACATGAATTTTGTGAGTCTTGAATGTGACTACCGTCCAGACTTGTCAGTGAGGAATGGGCAGCTGACTCTAGTCCGTTTAACCTTACGTACATGTTGTGTATGAGAATCTTGTGTTTTGAGATGGGTTTCCGGTCGCGCTACTTGTTTGTTCCTGGTCGCTTTGGAAAACCTGGGACATGACTAGCACATGATTTTTGTGAAGTTAGTAGATTCTTGGACAGTGGACGCAATATGAAATGTTTAACAGGTCAGATAATTTTCATCATAGCTAATATATTTTCCATTCCATTTGCTTGGAGCAGGCGAGACGATACTGACTACTCTGCATTGCAACGCTGGATGCATTCAGTGTCCATTAGGTAGTGGAACACAGTTCTCTGGTAATCTTTCAAGCTTCAGCACGGTCAGTGTATGGGTGGAATTACCTGCTGATGCATGTTAGCATTCTGACGAAGCAAACTAACAGCACATGTGTTATCGTAGCTACAATCACAGGTGTGCGCATAATCGGGTCACAGCTACCATAAATTTGAGCTCGGCCTCTGAAATGATCCAAGTGTTGATCCATGTCAGATACACAGTAGCATATTATCAGGAACAGTTGTGTGGGTGTCACGCTCAGACGTGCATCTACGCTCTGAAGACCTTCTTCATTTAGGTGTTCACTCTGATCTTGATCCAGCGACTCCCTGCTATTCCGGCGAACCGGCATGTAGATAGGCGAGAAGATGATCTGGACGACGCAAGATCTTCATCCAATGGCTGAAGTTCAGTTACCTTTTAGGCGCCTTTGACTGTTTTTGTTTAGTTACTTTACTTTAGCTCTTTAAAACACCGTCACTCTGCTCTGAAGCTGGATATGATGAAAGCGCATGACAGAATAGAATGGCCATATCTGGAAGCCATCATGAGGAAGCTGGGTTTTTCAGATAAATGGGTGGCACTGTCATGAGTCTAGTGAATTCAGATTCTTACTCCATTTCTTTGAATGGTAAAATGCTTGAAGAGTTTGCTCCAACTAGGGGTATACGGCAGGGAGATCCAATCTCACTCTACCTTTTCCTATTAGCAGTAGAGGGCCTTTCAAGCCTCCTCAAAACCAGAGATCATTTGTCTCAGCTGAGTGGATTACAAGTGGCCCCCTCGGCGCCACCGGTTAACCACGTATTGTTTGCAGATGATAGCCCATTGTTTTTTAAGGCGAACAGTACGGGAGTGACAGAGGTTTCAAACCTGCTTGAATCATATTTGTCAAGCTTCTGGGCAAAGAATTAAGAATAGTAAGCCGGTTGTTTATTCAGTAAGGGGTGCCCAGCTAATGTCAAGAATTAGGTAAAAGGGGTGCTGAATGTTCAGAATGAGACGCTGAATGAGAAGTACCTTGGCATGCCATCTGATATTGGGGCTTCAAAAACAGGTGCATTTAAGTATCTCAAGGATAGATTATGGGGCAAGTGAAATGATGGGTTGAGAAATTGCTCTCGGCAGCGGGAAAAGAAATTTTGATCAAATCTATCGCCCAGGCAGTCCCGTTGTATTCCATGTCATGTTTCAAATTGCCAAGAGGCTTATGTGAACACTTGAAGAAGCTCATCCGACAGTTTTTCTTGGGCAGCAAGGAAGGCGAACGAAAGCCTAGCTGGTAGTGTGGAAGGATATTGCCAACCGTAGCATTGCAGTGGCCTTGGGTTCAGAGACTTGGAGTTGTTCAACATAGCATTACTATCCAGGCAAGCCTGGGGTCGCCCTCTCGAGGGCGACTCGGGGGCGACCAACCTCCCCGTCCGCCTTCTCCCCTTTTCGATCTGTCCTCGCCGCCGCCGGAGACGGGCGCCGGGTCCCCCGCGCGGCCGCCGATGAGGGTGGCGGCGAGGCCCTCGGCCGCGACGCCGCTCGGGCTCGGGCCTAGGGTTTGAGGCGGCGGCCTCTGCTGGTGAGGGCGGCGTCGTCCTGGCGGCGGGCGGCGCTCGCCGGAGTTGAGGGCCGCGTCTACTCGGCCGCGCGGGCGGCGAGTGGGCGGTGGATGCGGGCGCCGCGTGGAGGGATCCCCGGCTACTCTCCTTCACCAGATCTGAAGACGGCGCCACCGTGCTGCTGCTTCCTCCTCGTCAGTCCGGCCGGATCCGGTGGCGGGCTGCGCGGATGTGGGGTTGGGAGCTTTGGATCGGAGTAATTTCTTGGCCGGCTGCGGCGGCCACGACGCCGGCGGCGCTCCAGGCGCTGTTCCCTTCTTGAAGGCGGCTTCGAGATCTAGCTCCCTCCCCCTCGTCCTCCCCCTGCACCCAGGTGAAAACCCACAACTTTGGTTGGGCGGCGGCGGTGCCCGGCTCCGTCACCTTCTTGAAGGCGCCGCTTTGGGTCTGCTGGGAGGCGGGACAGCTGCAGCGCGTTCTTGGCGTTCCTGATGGCGGCGGTTCTCTCTTTAGTGGTGTCGCTTCGCCATGGCGGTCGGCTGGTCCGGCTCTCGTGGTGTTTGTGGTGCCCAACTCTTCGCCGTGTCTTCCTGGGGTGCTCCCGTCCCGTTCAGAGAGGCTGGAGGTGGAGCGGCTTCATCTTGCACGGAGCTTCGGTGGAGATGTCAAGTCATGCCTGACCGACAGGTGCTACGCTTTGTCATGCCTGGTCGGCAGGTGCTACGCACGACAGATTCTCCAAAGACTTCAAGCTGTGTCGGCTGGTGGTACTTGGCAGCATGGTGCTGAGGTGTATCAGTGGAGACCGCGACGTGCTCAGTTGTTTGCGCGCAGGGAGGAGGTGCCGTTGGGCGCCGTGGTGGCGTCGACGATAGCTGGACCGAGCAAGGTTGATGCATCAGTACAGTTCTGAAGATGGAGAAGTGGCAGTTGGCGGCGGCGGCCTCTGAGTGAACGCCGGACCGGTGAGACCCATGCCCTGCAGGCGTCCTGGATGGGACCTCAGGTCTTAGATGTTAGGTTTGGCTGCGATGTCTGTTTGGTATTAGGCCCAGGCTATTTGCGCCCCTTCATCAACTGGATAGAGTGGCTTAGACGGCGGCTTTAGTCTTACTGTTGTATTACTTTGTAAGGTCTTGTGAGAATAATTAATAAAGTGGCCGTATGCATCGCCCAGATGCAGAGGTCGGGGGTCATCCTCCTTTTCTAAAAAAATAAAAAAATAAATCCAGGCAAGCCTGGAGGATCCTTGCTTCTCCTGAAGCACTGAGCTCGCGGCTGTTGACGGCGATTTACTTCCCTAACACAACCATCCTGGAAGTCGGTCTGGGCTCCCATCCACCAAAGATTTTGAGAGTGTTTTTGGATGGTAGGGACGCACTCAAACATGGGATTATCCGCAGAATTGGCAATGGAGAAACTACTAGGGTTTGGGACCAAAACTGGATTCAATGCGACCCCTGGTATGTCTAGCCCTGAATCCTCCAGTCCATGTAAGCGAGCTAATTGATAATACATATGCATCTTGGCGAGATGACACACCGGAGAAGTTTTTCCTCCCAGCTGACGTCCATGATATTAAAAATGTTCCCTTGTGCACAAGCAACATTCAGGATTTCTGGGTGTGGAAGTTTGAGAGGACTGGAGCCTTCTCCGTGCAATCTGCATATATACTACTAGTGCCGATCAAAAGGAATAGGGAGGATGCGCTAGAAGGGAGAGCTAGTTCCTCGGATCAATACTTATGAAGAGAAGAGTTGGACCTCGCTTTGGAACACTCAAGTCCCTGCGAAAATCAAAGTCTTTCTATGGCATCTTGCTCGACAGTCGTTACCCACAAAGGACGTCCGTCACCACCACCACATGAGCAACGCCGACAACTGCCAGCTATGTGGCTATGTGGACTCGTGGAAACATTCCCTCGTGGAGTGCACATCAGCCAGGTGCGTTTGGGCTCTCGTGGACTAGGAACTTTCTGAAAAAAAACTTATTGAGATGGATGACCCGAATGCAAAGAGGTGGAACTTTGAGCTCCGGGACTCATTATCACATGCTCAGTTTGTCAAGATTGTTGTGACTTTGTAGGCGATTTGGACTGCTCGAAGAAAGGCTATACATGAAAATAAATTTCAATGTCCGATGTCTACTAATTTGTTAATTGAAAGGCTCATTGGTGAACTTGATTCCATCAAAACACTCACCTCTTCATCAGCAACTAGGCAAACCCCATGGGCTGTTGCACCAACTTGGAGGCAACCGGAATAAGGCTTTGCTTGATCAGGGTCGCCACTTGTGGCTTATTACTCCGCATGCCCCTTCTTGTATTCCCTTAAACATCCACATTGATCAATAAAGTATTGGCAATTCTAAAAAAACTCTTTTATTACTGCTATTTGGACTGTAATGGCTATAAAAGCCATTGATCTGAGCTTCCCTAAGTATCATGTTGTAACCCTAGCTGCCACTGAGTGGTTGGCACTACTTTCCCCTTTTCAAGATATAGAACCCTAGCTAGTTCCGTTTGAATCCGGGGCTAGTTCCTTCTGGTGCACTAGTGGCGACATGCATTGATGAAAGGATCTGATGCAGGTCTGATTGTCCTCGTGGTAGTAAAATCCCCCTTAGCCCACCCAAATGAGTTTCAACAAGCTAGGAAAGTTCACTGCTTTCTATAAATCTCTTTAGTTCAATGGCAAGTTCGTGTAATTCAGGAAGCACAACACCACTAAAACTCAAATATCCACAACTGGACGTGCAAACTCTACAACAACAGCATGCAACTGATAAGCAGGAATTTACTGAATTTGCAACATCGGTCAACAAGAATTTCGCAACATTACAAGATAGTTTCTCCAAAATTCATCCAGTTTTGACAGGTTTTTTTGTTGAGCAACAAAATTTTGGTAAACAACCAGCTGATGTGGTAGCCTCTGTTCTACTCGGTACTCCTGACAATATAAACCAGGCAAGAGCTGGTATAATTTTACTAGGACAAGGCAATTTTAATCAAGATCCACATAACAGGGCAGAGCCCAAGGACAAGTCACCACTGTAGCCCATGAGCCAGCAGGAAGAGAAAGTCTTGTGGAAAACAATACGAGGGTTCCCTACAGACACCCATACTACGCTCAACATCAGCATGGTGCAAACAATATGTAGAAACAAGACAATGCTCATTATAATTATGAGAATGAGGATTGGAACATGTTTCGTAAGCAAATAGAGCTAGGTGTCAAAATCCTAATGACATAAGAAGAAACATTGCCACTGTCAAACCTGCTAAATACAATATATACCTGAGTTTGAGGGAGACGATGGTGCAGAACACCGAATACAGACTATTGAGAAATACTTTCACACGGCCAGAACACCTTTATAGCAATGAACTGAATTTGCAGTTCCTTATCCAAAGGGACCTGCAGTGAAGTGGTGGAGAAACAACGGAGACAATGTTCAAACACTTCCATGGCACATATTCTGTAGATATTTGGGAGGTAAATTCCCTGAAACTTCTATAATTGAGAATGTGAGATCTTTCCATTCACTAAGTCAAATGGTAACAATAGGAAAATACATTGAAAAGTTTGAGAGAACACTAAACATGATGAGAAGATATAACCCATCACTCATGATGATTATTTTGTAACTAGTTTCATGGCAGGCTTATTAGATTACGTCTAAGTTCATTTGGAATGTCACAAACGCAAAGACTTGCAAACTGCCATGTGGTTGGCTAGACGAATGGAAGATGTAACCCCGCCTAAAAGGGAAGCATTCAATCCTTTTTAATTAAAGGACAAGTCAACTTTGACACTCCAAAACATGCTACTACCTCGCCACCAAATCAAGTTGTGATACGCAAGCCAGGAAAAAAAGGAATAAGTTGGAGATGCAAAGAACCTTGGAAACCAGGACATAGACAAGTTTGCAAACCCAATCAGAAAATATGGTGCATGAGATGAAAGTGCAACCTTCTAAAAATTCACACTTGATCTATATCATTAACAGTGAGAAGATCTAGTAGAATTCCAAGCACAACAAGAAGATGACATCCTCCAAATCCCTATGCATGCTGCAATGGGCACTTGAGGAGCTAAAAATACCTTCATTATCAGTATCCAGTTGAGTAATCTTAATTACTGCCACTACATTGATTAACACCGGTAGTACTTCCACTTCCATCTACAATGAAATTGCAGAAAAACTTCCTGGCAAACCAACCCCATGCAAGAAACTCAAAGTTCCGGTGGCTAGTTGGTTTATAATGTGGAGTCAATTTATCTGTTAGGATTGCTCTTACAGTATTCAAGGAGAAAATTTCTGAGATGACTTCAGAGTGTTACAGTTAAAGGTATATGACATTATACCGAAAGCTGATTGGCTGAGGAAGTAGTCTAGTGTAACTAGACGACTATATCAAATGCAAATGAGAATTACATACTACAAAGGAGAACATACGATTTTCGTCATGAGACCTTGCCTTCTAGTACTGAAATCCCTTCAACTTTCAATATCTCTAAACTAATGGAGCATGCTAATTTTAGTGCTTTTGTCTTGGTTTTTGCTGCTGCCCCTGATAGTGAAGATACTACAATACCAATTCCTGTTAAAATCTAGTCCCTTATTCAGGAATTTGCAGGTATTTTTATAGAACCTACTACACCACCCCCAAAGAGATTTTGTGACCATGCCATTCCCCTCTCAAAGGATGCTAAAGTGATAAACCAGAGATCTTGCAGACTACCTCATCATGAAAATATGCTCTTGTGGAAATTATCAAGCAACTGATATGGCTAGAGTAATTCAGCCTAGCTCAAGCCCATACTCCTCACTCGCTATACTAGTCAAGAAAAAGGATGGGACTTGGAGGTTGTATGGATTACAGAAAACTCAGTGCCATGACTATTAAAAATATCATATCCCTATTATTGAGGACCTCCTGGATGAATTGCATGGAGCAATGTTCTTTTCCAAAATTGACTTGAGGATTGGCTACCATCAAATCAGAATGAAGCCTGGAGATATTGAAAGACTGCTTTTTCAACACACCTTGGATAGTATGAGTACTTGGTTATGGCATTTGACTCAATAATTCACTAACAACCTTTCAATCTCTCATGAACTCAGACTTGGAGCCATTTTAAAGAAAAAATTGTGGTAGTATATATATTCTTTGATGATATTCTAGTTTACAAGCAAGTGTTTAGTACACCCAAAGCTAACCAACTATTTACAAA
The DNA here is from genome assembly GCA_011799875.1 of Thinopyrum elongatum. Lineage (NCBI taxonomy): Eukaryota > Viridiplantae > Streptophyta > Magnoliopsida > Poales > Poaceae > Thinopyrum > Thinopyrum elongatum. The sequence continues at coordinate 496,633,602 of CM022300.1, forward strand.
ACTCTCTAAGTGCACCTTTTGCCAGAAAAAAGTCAAGTATTTGGGACATATAATACAAGGAGGTGCGTTGCTATTGACCCTATTAAAATACAAGTTGTGGTTGATTGCCCATTCCCAAAATGTCACTCAGCTGAGAGGATTTCTGAGGTTAACTGGCTATTACAGAAGATTCATACAAAATCGTGGCATAATTTGTAGACCCTTATGTGATTCTATCAAAAAGGACTCCTTTCGATGGTCTGATACACGACAAGCAACATTTACCACACTTAAGAGCGAGCTCACCTCACTCATGTTTTAGCTCTCGCAAACCTTCACAAACCCTGTATTGGAAGAATATGCAAGTGGGTATGTCATAGGAGTAGCCCTAATGCAAGAGAGCAAGCCAATTGCCTACATGAGCAAGAGCATTGGACCTAAAGCATAGTGATTTAGCACTAATGACAAAGAGGCGCTAGCAATTATAGAAGCATTAAAAATGTGGAAACACTATTTTGCAGCCTCTTCCCTAAAAAAAGAGCTGACCAAGAGAGTTTGAAATACATGGAAGAGCAAAAGCTCACTAAGGGCATCCAACATAAATTACTTGTAGAACTGTTGGGATACCACCATAATGTTGAATACTATAGAGGAAGGGGAAAATAGAGCAGTAGATGCTCTCTCAAGGGTTAAACACATAGTGAACAGTTTGATTGCCAGTACTGTTCTTCCTCTATGGATCATTGATGTAGTCAAGTCTTATCAAAATGACCAGAAAATGCACTAACGTTATCTCTGAATTGGCAGTTAAGGCAGATAACAAACCCATTTTCACATTTTAAAATGGCATCTCAGATACAAAAGAAAAAATTCGGTTGGCAGCACTACTAATCTTAGATAGGAACTGATACACGCTTTTCATAAGTCTGAAATAGGGGGACCCTCTGGTGAAAATGCAACTTAACAAAAATTACACATGTTGTTCCATTCGGCAGGGCTGAAACAAGATGTAATTGCATATGTCCAAGCTACTCATCTGTGTCAATTAAATAAAGCAGAGCATACCCATTACCCTAGATTGTTGCAGTCACTTCCAATACCTGACCTTGCTTGGTGCCATGTAAGCATGGACTTTGTGGAAGGGTTGCCTCTATCTGAACATAAGGTCCTGATTTTAGTGGTGGTGGATATATTCACTAAGTATGCTCATTTCATCTCTATTAAACACCCCATTGAAGTGTACAGTCAGTTGCAAAGGCCTTTTCAGGCAACATATTCAAATTGCATGGATTACCTGCTGTGATTCTGAGATACAACATCTTCACAAATCACTTATTGCAATCCTTGTTTAAGATACTTGGAGTCAAGTTACATATGAGTACTTTATACCACCCTCAATCTGACGGCCAGACAAAGAGAGTCAATCAGTGCCAGGAATCATATTTGAGGTGCATAGCTTTTCAAAATCGAAAAAGTGGCACTCGTGGCTAGCTCTAGCAGGGTGGTTCCTTAAAAATGACAAATTTTTAGGCATTGTATGGATTCCCCCACCACTCATAACCGAAACTTGTCTGCATGAATTCATTTCATTAAATTCAGCGAACTTAGTGCAAAACAGATAAATGGATACCCAATTGCTTAAGGCTGCTAAAAGCATATGCCAGGATGAAGTAGTTTGCTGACAAAAAAAGAATTCCTAGAGAATTTCTAGTGGGTACAATGGCCTACTTAAAGATCCAACCTTATATGCATACTTTCCTGAGCACTCACAGACATTTGAAACTACACTCTAAGTATTATTGGCCATTTAGAAGACTAGAGAAATTTCAAAACTCCTCTTACAAACTGTTGTTGCCAGAAGGCTATAAACTACACCCTACTTAAGCAATACATTGGCCCCGAAGTGATTTCTACTCCACACATGCCTTTGGTTGATGATCAAGGACACGTCATAATGGAGCCAGAAGCGATATTAGTAAGAAAACTCATTCCAAGGCCACAAGGAGATTTCAGTGTACCGGTACGTGGTAGTGCAATGGGTTAATATGACAACTAAGGAGGGAACGTAAAAGGACTCTGCTTTTATCTAGAAGATTTTTCCTGCTTTCCAGCCTTGAGGGCAAGTCTGATCTTCAAAGGGGGGTATTGTCACGCACATACCTGCATCTACACTATGAAGATCTTCTTCAGTTAGGTGTTCACTCTACGGGTTGTAATTCTAGTAGTCATTGAGTGGCTGCCACTACTTTTCCCTTTTCAAGCTATAGAACCCTAACTAGTTTCTCTGAACCCCGGGCTAGTTCTTGCAATCCGACTCTGAATTTGCATGATTTCCATCTCTGATCATGAATGACAATGGGATAAAAAAGGATGGGAGATCTTTAATTTGTTTATTAGTATTACATTGTGATGGGCAGGTGCAAAAGGCTGATATGAACCGAAGGGAAATGTAACCAGGGTTCTCAGATTGAACGTACGCACGCGAAGATCTGGTCGATTGGGAATCGAAGATTGCAAGCCAAAACGCAACCGTCAAGAAAGAGAGAAAAAGACATTCAGACCCCCAAACAGCACCGCGTCTGCTGTGCACAGCTAACCGGAGGGCGCTTCGAAAACACGGGCGGCAAGCCAACGAAATTCGCGGCCGTGTGTGGTGTGTGCCACCCTAACTCGGATTGTCGATCTGTGGATCCTGCCTAGGTCTAGGGCGTAATTTCGACTCGAATTTGAATCCGACTCCAATCGAGGTCGCTCCTGCGTCTATTTCCACCCGAATCTCGTCGATCGATCCATCCGCTCGCCACCCGCCTCCCCTCCTCCATCGATCCCCTGCTCCCATCGCCCTCACCTCCACCGCGCGCGGATCCCCTCTCCAGCAACCAAAGCGCGCGGCTCGCTTCGTCGAGCTAGCGCGATGGCCGCCCGCAAGCGGCCTGCCGCCGCCCTCGACGCCTGCCACGCCACCACGGCGACGCCTCAACAATCGCCGCCTTGCTGCAAGAGGAGCCGCACCAGAATCAGGAGCACCGCGGAGTACGACGAGGAGACCTACCTCGGCGAGGGCGGCTTCGGCTGCGTCCTCCTGGCGCGCCACCGCGACACCCGCAAGATCGTCGCCATCAAGTACCTCTACTGGCCGGACGGGTCCCAGCAGCCCCCCAACGCCGCTGAGCTTCTGCGGGAGGCCCGATTCCTCGAGGCCTGCGACGGGAACCCGTACGTCGTCGGCTTCGAGGGCCTGGTGCGCTACCCCGACAACGGCGCCTTCGGCCTCGTCATGGAGTACGTCGCCGCGCCGAGCCTCCACAAGTTCCTGCGGAATAGGCGCAGCGGCCAGCCGCTCCCGGAGTCCATCGTGCGCGCCATCATGTGGAAGCTCCTCACCGATGCCAGGACGATGCACGACCGCCACGTCGTCCACCGCGACATCAAGCCCGGCAACATCCTTGTCGGCCAAGACGGCGAACTCGTCAAAATCTGCGACTTTGGGCTGGCGATCTCCATGTCCGAGCTGCCGCCGTACAACCAAGCCGGCACGCCGTTCTACGTGGCGCCCGAGGTGCTCCTGGGGAAGCGGGACTACGACGCGCTCGTGGACACGTGGTCTATCGGCTGCGTCATGGCCGAGATGCTCACCGGTAAGACGCTGTTCCTCGGCGATGATGATGACGACGCCACAGATAATGAGATCGTCCAGCTCTGGAGCATCTTCCGCTTGCTCGGGACGCCGGACGAGAGGACGTGGCCGGAGTTCACATCGTTGCCGCACACCGAAAAGGCGCTGAAACTGCTACCGCGGGGGCACAAGCACAACAAGCTGCGAGATCTGTTCCCTGAAGAGAAGCTGTCCGAGCATGGATTCCAGGTGTTGCAAGGGCTTCTCACGTGCAACCCCAACCAGCGACTGACGGCGGCCGCCGCACTCAAGCACCGATGGTTTGCTGCTCCTCGTCCAGCCGCCGCCGCTCCAAAGGTCGAAAAGAAGGCACCAAGGATCAAGTTCATCCCGCCGGCCATGCCAGAGAAGAATCTACTCAAAATTCCACTCGCCGTGTGGAACGCAGCTCAACTAATCTAGTTAAACTCTCCAGATTTAGCTGTGCTTGGATGAGCCATCTATGTAAATGCAACTAGGATAGACTCTCTTGATGTAACTGTGCTTGGAAGTGGATGAGCCATCAAGTAGAACTTGGTTGCCGGATCGCCCGCCATTAGTGTTGGCCTGCTTTTCTGAATTGTATGTGCCATTATGCACACGTTCAGAGAATCAGAGATGTGTAAATTGTGACGTAGTGTTGACTGTTGAGACATCCATCAGAGTGCTGTTGTTTACAGATGCTCAGTTGTTATTGAGTTATAGTGCTCAATTTATGCCTTTTTTTCCTCCAAAATCCTGAGTGATGATAAATATGTAGTACAAATGTTCTAAGCAACAGAAATCTGGAGTGATGGATGAATTGATGGTTAAAATGTCCTGCTAGCTGGTGCAGATTTCATGAGTACTTATAAATTTAATATTGGTACTAGTACAGCAATTGGACTTGTTCATGTACTTCAGTGTATGTGTTTCCACCATCTTTTTCATATGCAAATTTCTATAGTGTGAAATATTACCTCCGTTCAGAAATAAGTAGCGTGGTTCTATTTCAATATTTGAACTAAACCACACCACTTATATTCGAACAAGGGGAGTATATATAGGAAAAGAAAGTGTGTCATGTATTTTCTTTTAAGTTAGCTACATATGGTAGTATGGTACTCCCTCTGTAAAGAAATATAAGAGCGTTTAGATCTGATCTGCAGAGGGAATGAAATTCAAGAACTTGGTTCCTTTCAGTTCAGTCATGTTCGTAGATAGAGCCAATATGGCTGCCCATGTGTATCTGCGTGAAGCCCCAGTCTCATTGGTGCACGAATGATCAGAAGTTCGGAACACAATCATCAGAAAAGTAAGTTCCAAGATAAAAACTACAAATATCGAAGTGGCACCGAAGAAGGCATCCTTTTCCCCAGCCGTTCCTCTCCAAACCTTAGGAGAGGCGATTCATGGATGCATCGTGCCGCCACCTCTCCTCCGCCAACAGTTCGCGATTCCTCCACGGGTTTTGTTGATGTGGGAGTGCAGAGAGGTCCATATCTACTGCATGAAGTTGCAGCTTTCTCTAATTTGAGGCTTTCAGGTAGGTTTTTGTTGTGCGTCGCTTTGGCCCTTCCGGTGATGGCGGTGGCGGTGCTCAATAAAGTCCCCTTTGGTGGCACCTCGTTGTTGGTGGTGGTGGCGCCAGTTCGATGAATAAGGTTCACTCAAGTCTCCCCAACTCGACAGTGCCATTTGCAGCGGCGTCAATGGCTCGAGGGCGTATTTTCTCCTCGGCCATTCCAACACGGGGGTAGCTTCCCTTTGCAGTTTGGTCCTCTGGCTTCATTTCCTTCACGTCGATGCAGCTTCCGGTGCTGGTGTGAAGCCCGTGAGAAATAAGAGGTTTGGTTGCGGCTCTTCCAGTGTGACGGTTTCTTGCTTAGGGCGTTGGTCTGGCGAGATCGTGTCTTTGATGACTTCCCATCCACGATCAACAATGGCAGGCTGGCTCCGGCAATAGAGCGACATGCGACGGTGCACCATCAACCCGTTCGAGAGGGGGGGGGGGTGAAGGCGATAGACCCCAAGGACTTCAATATAGCTTTTTATATTTCAGCGTTGTTCGTGTTACTAGTTGGTTAACAGATTTGGGTGCCGAAAAAAGTGGCGGGTAGAAGCATGGCTACTTAATTTATTTTATTTAATGAGATGAGGGAAAGATTTGTGTCTTCATCATATTGGGCTCCTGCTAGATATAAGATATTCTGAGGTGGCACAATGATACATATGGTTGCTCGATCTTCATGAATTGGAGGAGAAGGAGATAACTAGCGAAGCAAATCCAGGAACAAAAGGTGAACAATCAACACCAATGCGTAGCCTTTGGATAAGCACTCTAAAAAATCTTACTATTGCAAAAGCAAAGTTTCTACTCGGTTGGTTGTTCGATCCAAATAAACGAAGCGGAAGTTTAAACAAGGGATTTCTATTTCCGTGCCCTCGGTTCCTTAGTTCTACTCAGATTTGCCCATGGCAACAAACATTCCTCACTTTTCCCCTTCTTCACTCGGCTCATTCTCACAATTGCTCAAACGGAGTCTTGACGTCTGGTCAAAGCAGTTGATCGTTGCCTAGCACAGTTACTGACGAGTGGGACCAGGGCTCTTATGACAGGTGGGCCGCAACCGCTTATGGCACTTGGGCCGAGGCAGCTTCTAACGAGTGGGACCTAGTTCTGGGCTATCACTGTCTCTTGCCTAAAATAGCACGACCCGCACGCCCGATCCCCACTTAGTCGCCGCCACCACACAGCCCCCCCCCCCCAGTCGCCTCGTCGTCGTCCCCTCGCCACCCACTCCGTCCGTCTTCCCAAGGAGAGCTCGATGACGTAGGTACCTGGTGCATAGCATCGCCCTTTGGCCCATCGATTCGAGAAGCACGAGGCCCTTGGCCATCTAGTAAGTATCAAATCGTAACACTAGAAAACCCTAGTTCATCCCCCAGCAAATAGTCCTGAAAAATCTAGTGAATATGCATAGGATTTGTTGATAGGGCCATTGGATTGAGCGAATTGGAATAATGATTTCGCAAATTGTGAACTAATTAGTTAGTTTGAACCCACCCCCCCCCCCCCCCCCCTCAGTAATGATTTTTGGGTTCAATTAGTTATGTTGGCAGGTTAGGGATGGAAGAGTGCGATGGAAAAGTTCTGCGCCGACGATGAGCTCTTGCTGGAAAAGTGCAAAGAGATATGCGCATGGTTTTCGAGCCAGAAAGCTCTCATGATACATGTGTTGGAACTGACGATGGAAGCGAAGGCAGAGGAGATTGTGTTTGGGTCTAATGTTTACAAGATCCCTAGTCGGCTAAGGCGGTGGAGGAGTCCTTCTCGGATTCGGCTTCTTCATCTTGAACGACAAGTCTTCTAGATCCTTCCTTGTTGAGGACCCAAATGTTGGTCCGATAGTCGGAGCCGCATAATGCCTCAGGGTGCCTCGGGCCTGGATGGTGATGAAGGAAATATGCCCTAGAGGCAATAATAAAGTTGTTATTTATATTTCCTTATATCATGATAAATGTTTATTATTCATGCTAGAATTGTATTAACCGGAAACTTAGTACATGTGTGAATACATAGACAAAACAGAGTGTCCCTAGTATGCCTCTACTTGACTAGTTCATTCATTAAAGATGGTTAAAGTTTCCTGACCATAGACATGTGTTGTCATTTAATGAATGGGATCACATCATTAGAGAATGATGTGATGGACAAGACCCATCCGTTAGCTTAGCATATTGATCGTTAAGTTTTATTGCTATTGCTTTCTTCATGACTTATACATATTCCTCTGACTATGAGATTATGCAACTCCCGAATACCGGAGGAACACCTTGTGTGCTATCAAACGTCACAACGTAACTGGGTGATTATAAAGATGCTCTACAGGTGTCTCCGAAGGTGTTTGTTGGGTTGGCATAGATCGAGACTAGGATTTGTCACTCCGAGTATCGAAGAGGTATCTCTGGGCCCTCTCGGTAATGCACATCACTATAAGCCTTGCAAGCAATGTGACTAATGAGTTAGTTACGGGATGATGCATTACGGAACGAGTAAAGAGACTTGCCGGTAACGAGATTGAACTAGGTATGAAGATACCGACGATCGAATCTCGGGCAAGTAACATACCGATGACAAAGGGAATAACGTATGTTGTCATTACGGTTTGACCGATAAAGATCTTCGTAGAATATGTAGGAACCAATATGAGCATCCAGGTTTCGCTGTTGGTTATTGATCGGAGATGTGTCTCGGTCATGTCTACATAGTTCTCGAACCCGTAGGGTCCGCACGCTTAACGTTCGATGACGATTTGTATTATGAGTTATGTGTTTTGGTGACCGAAGATTGTTCGGAGTCCCAGATGAGATCACGGACATGACGAGGAGTCTCGAAATGGTCGAGAGGTAAAGATTGATATATTGGAAGGTTATATTCGGACACCGGAATAGTTCCGGATCATTTCGGGTATTTTTCCGAGTACCGGGAGGTTACCGGAACCCCCAGGGAGAGTTAATGGGCCTCATGGGCCATAGGGAAGAGGGGAGGCAGCCCACAAGGCGTGGCTGCGCCCCCTCCCATGGGGAGTCCGAATTGGACTAGGGGAGGGGGCGCGCCCCCCTTTCCTTCTCCTCTTCTCTCTCCCTTTCCCCCTTTCCCACTCCGCAAAAGGAAGGAGGAATCCTACTAGGACTGGGAGTCCTAGTAGGACTCCCCCCCATGGCGCGCCCCCCTTGGTGGCCGGCCTCCTCCTCCCCTCCTTTATATACGGGGGCAGGGGGCACCCTAGAACACATCAGTTATTCTCTTAGCCGTGTGCGGTGCCCCCCTCCACTGTTTACTCCTCCGGTCATAGCGTCATAGTGCTTAGGCGAAGCCCTGCGCGGATCACATCACCAACACCGTCGCCACGCCGTCGTGCTGACGGAACTCTCCCTCGACCCTCAGCTGGATCAAGAGTTCGAGGGACGTCATCGAGCTGAACGTGTGCTGAACACGGAGGTGCCGTACGTTCGATGCTTGGATCGGTTGGATCGTGAAGACGTTCGACTACATCAACCGCGTTAACCTAACGCTTCCGCTTTTGGTCTATGAGGGTACGTGGACACACTCTCCCCCTCTCGTTGCTATGCATCTCCTAGAAAGATCTTGCGTGAGCGTAGGAAAAATTTTGAAATTGCACGCTACGTTCCCTATCAGGTGATCCGACTTCCGGTCTCGTGAGGCACCCTTGGGCTGATCCTTGAGCTCGACTACTTCTAGGTCGAGGTCGAACTGAGCCCGCTGTTTCTGAAAGAAGGTCGGGATCATAACCGGTTCCTGAAGCATTCTTGAAAAATAAATCCGCACCACCTTGCCCTCTGAGGCAACAAGTGATGCTTTCTGTCGGGCTCTTCCGACCGTCAGGTAAATTCCCCGGTGCATGAGATTGCAAAATTTAGTTCCAATCATAGATTGGATGGTGTTCTTCTTAATTTTGTTCTGCCTTGCACGGCGTATTCTATCATGAATTATTGTAATAACATTTTAATTACTTAATACTTGGGGCCGTGTTTTTAAAAAGAATGTGGGTGATTAGTCGAAGATCTTAGAAATAGGGTGCCCCTATTTTCCGCCTTAACCTGCAAAGAGCTCATATTCATGGCTTAAAGCCCTTATAACGTGCGGAAGCTCGTATATGGGCTGGCACAAATATTTTCACATTTTTATTCCAAAAATAGTATTTACTTAACTAAATAAATTATTCTGAAGAAAAAGTTCCAGGATATATACTGCAAAAATAAAAATAGAAATGTTCATATATTTGAAGACATGGTTGTTCCTTGTTATATTTTCATATATGCACCAAAAACGTTTATGTTCTTTAAAATTTGCTTGTGTATTTAGACAAATATATTATTTTTTGGAAAACTATAAAATAATTCATGTGTTTTTTTAGAAAATGCCAGGTTTAAAAAAACATTCATGTATTGTGAAAATAAATAAATATGGGAAAAATCAACTAAAAACCGATGGAGAAAAAGAAAAATCAACATGAAATTAATGGGAAAAGGAAAGAAAATCGACACAAAACACACAATCGAAAAAATGGGCCGGACCCAGTATTGCACAAAGTGCGCAAGCGGCAAGGAGCGTGGAATAGGGCTTTCATCGGCAAAATACTGTAGCTCCATCTGAAGAAAGCGTAAATAGGCTGACAACTAGCACGCATTAACAAGCACATTTTCCTCTTTTCTAAAAATATCAAAATTTACACATACTTTATGGGAAAAAAATCATTTTAAAAGGATATTATGTGTTGCAAAATGATAAATATACATATACCAAAAAAATCTACTAAAAAGAAAAACCCATACATTAGGGTAAACTGTTCATATATATGTAAAAAGAATGCTCATTATATGGAATTGTGATATAAAATAATGTTAATGTATGTGAAATAAATATATTCGTGTATCAAAAAAAAATGTCCTTGTATTATGAAAAAATAGAGTATGATATAAGAAATATTCAGTTTTAATCAGGATTTTTCTTTTCCGTTCTTTCCTTTTAATCCGGTTCGAATTGATAGCTGGCATGTTTGTGTTTTACATCATTGTTCAAACAATTTGGCATCCATGTCTAATACTTCAAATATATGCTGATTAAGTTAGCATATTCGCATGTACTCCCTCTGTCCCCAAATAGATGGAGACGGTCAAAAAGTCAACTCTCTCTAAGTTTGACCAAATGTATAGAAGAAAGTTTCAACAACTATAGTATTGAATAAATAGATTAAGAAAATATATCTAATGGTGGATATATTGATTTGATCTTGAATCGTTTATCTTCGTATTTTTTTATATATACTTGATCAAACTTAGGAAGCACTGACTTTGACTGAAGTTACACGCCATCTATGTAGGGACGGAGGTAGTAATTAACATTTTGTACCACCGGCCGAAGCAAAAGTAGCCACTGTAAGGGTAAGCTGAGCTAATCTCAAACCTATGTGAACATATGTGTGTTGACACTTTGATAGAGAATATATTACTGTGTGTTGTTTCTTATTTGTGCCTACTTTGTGTTTTTGTGCTGATGCTGCTTAATTAATCCACTTTTATGTCCTTGACACTTAGGGCAATCAACTTCATTTCATGCTGCTCTCCTAATAATGAATGCAGCGCACGAAAGAAAATGCAATTGAAGTGTTGACGTATAATGTGTTGCCTAGTCTCTTTCATCAGATCGGTCTTTTGATTGCATTGGCTAGAGCATGCACTTCTACATGGTATCAGAGCCAAGAGGTCTTGAGTTCAAGATCCAGCTGGCGCAATTAAATTGCAGCCCACTTCCGGTCCACGTTTAGGCCTGAGGGAGCCACACGTGAGGGGGGTGTTGACGTATAATGTGTTGCATAGTCTATTCCATCAGATCGGTCTTTTGGTTGCATTGGGTAGAGCATGCACTTCTACATGGAGAAAGCAGGGGAACCAAGTCAGGAAAACGAAGAACAGGAACCATGCATGCATGCATGGTACAAATGTTAATCGTGAAGATATTACATGGGGATGCAAGTTGGGCTGAAAATGGAATCTCCCACCGAAATGATTTAGTGTTGATCTTGATCTAGTACAGTTTTCAGCATATGAAATGATTTAGTGTTTATGCAGAGAAGGATGATTAGCAAAGCCCAAAAAGCTCATAACAACAACCCCCTGATCCACTTCCGTCAAAGGCAAATGGTGGCCGCCGGCGTAACGCGCAGGGAACTAAACGAAGCCGACTTCCAAGCAAAAACGCGGGCGGCAAGGCAACGAAGCTCCACCGCAACTCGGACTGAATTCCGCCGTAAATCGGATTGAATTCCTCCTACGCATGCCAGCGCAGCGCGTAGGGATTACTCAGTTCATCTCAACTTGAATCCGAATCCCATTGCGCCTTCGCTAGCTCCTGTAGGTAAATACTACCGATCCACGCGCGCATCCATCCACACGGAAGCTCCTCCGGTCCTCCCTTCTCCGGCCATCATCGATCTCTGCTTGTTGCTTAGCTCCGCCGCCCTCTCCAGCAACCAAAGCAGCTCGTTCGTCGAGCTAGCGCCATGCCCGCCTGCAGCCGCAAGCGACCTGCTGCCGTCCTCGACGCCGTCCACGCCACGACGGCTCAACATCAACAATCGCCGACGCGCTGCAAGAGGAGCCGCACCTTCATCGGGATCACCGACGACTACGTGCAGGTGGACTGTCTAGGCCAAGGCGGCTTCGGCGTCGTCCTCAGGGTGCGCCACAAAGTCACCAAAAAGGACTTGGCCGTCAAGTTCCTCTCCTCGCCGGACGACACCGAGGAGGGCCCCGACGTCGAAGATATTTATCGGGAGGCACGATTCCTCGAGGCCTGCAAAGGAAATCCTTACGTCGTCGGCTTCGAGGGCCTGCTGCACAACCTGGACACAGGCGACGTCGGCCTCGCCATGGAGTACGTCGAGGCGTCGAGCCTCGATTCTTTGTTGCGGGACAGGCGCGGCGGCCGGCCGCTCCCGGAATCCATGGCGCGCGATTTCATGTGGAAGCTTCTGACCGGAGCCGAAATGATACACGACCGCCATGTCGTCCACCGCGACATCAAGCCCGACAACATCCTCGTCGGGGAAACCAGGGAGCTCGTCAAGCTCTGCGACCTCGGGCTGGCCATCTCCTTGTGTGACAAGCCACCGTACAACCAGGCCGGCACGGCGTCCTACATGGCGCCCGAGATGATCCTGGGCAAGCGGGACTACGACGCGCTGGTGGACACGTGGTCCATTGGCTGCGTCTTCGCCGAACTGCTCACCGGCAAGACCTTGTTCGCGTGCGACGGCGAAGATGGGGACGACGACCACAAGATAAAGGTTGACATATATCAGCTGTGGAGCATCTTCCGGGTGCTCGGGGTGCCGGACGAGAGGACGTGGCCAGGGTTCACGTCGCTGCCGCACACCACCGAGGCGCTGCGGCTGCTACCGGCGGGGCACAACCACAGCCGGCTGCGGGATTTGTTCCCTGAAGAGAAGCTGTCCGATGAAGGATTTCAGGTGTTGCAAGGGCTCCTCACGTGCAACCCCGACAAGCGACTGACGGCAGCCGCCGCGCTGAAGCACCCATGGTTCGCAGCTCCTCGTTCCGCCGCCGCTGCGAAGGTCGATGCTCTGTCGTTTCCGAAAAAGAAGGCACCAAGGATCAAGTTCGTTCCGCCGGCGATGCAAGAGAAGAATCTGGCCGTGTGGAACGCAGCGCAACGAGTGTAATTAAACTCTTCACTAGTCACTAGATGTGGCTGTGCTTGGATAAGCCATCTATGTAAATGCCAGCATAAACTCTCTCGATGTACTCTTAAGTTGTAACTGTGCTTGGATGAGCCATCTATAGCCAAGGACAAGATTAAGATGGCAATCAAGCGTGGGTTCTGTTAAATTATAATCCAAATTCTACTACCGTATTGGACTAGACGTAATACAAACGGTATGGCCTTTGCGTTGGTACCGACGCCTACGAGTACAACTCGTTTACTTGTCCTTCAAAGACTCTTATGTATTGTCCCTCATATATACCCCATGTAGTCGCACCTAAAGTCTGCCTGTCATCTCGTGCTTGTAATACTCCTCCATCATAGTGATTCACCTTCGTGCGTCCGTGGTTCTCTCCCGCAAGGATTTACATGTAAAAATCTGTGTCTCTTGTGTCTTGTTGATCTCGTTTTATCTAACAAGTGGTATCAGAGATCAAACGAGACACAAGATTTATTGGACTTCTAATACTTATTTACAGTTTGAGAAAACTAGAGTTGGACTTGTTGGTTTTGTTGATTCTGATTTTGCTGATGATTTGGATAAGAGAAGATCGCTCACAGATGACTTGTCCCTTGTGTCTTGTTGATCTCGTTTTATCTAACAAGAGCGTCACCAGATGTCAGGCCCAGTGGACTTAAAAGGAGGCCACTCTCGCAGACAAGATCACAAAGGAAGCTTTGGCTAAGGTTATGGCGCACAGGAAGGCGTCTGCCCTAACAGGCCCCACCCCTGCCCTAGAGAACGCCATAGGCCCGACCCCTACCCCGGAGACTGCCCCGATCCTCGCCCTGGCCTGAGCCATCCACTAAATCTAGTATAAAAATATCTTCTGTTTCTTTCTAAATACATGTAGGTACATTGTAAATAATCTAACACGAATAAAGGATGAGGTTTCTCTCTCTTAGCTATAATTTGTTTGTGTATGGTGGTTTGGATGTTACCTGGTTTCAAGTCTTTGGTATCTTTTGAATATATCTAATTTTCATTTTAAAAAGTTTGCATGATATCTGATCTCGTTTGCATTCTCCGCAGGCGAAAGGACTGTTGTACAAATGGGCAATTGGCACAAAGCAAAGATTTCAGGAGAATGTTTGCATCAACAGGGTTTTTTCAGTTCCTCTTGTATTCATTCCCTTCCTAATGGTGATCAGTCACAAACCTTAAAATGTGGCCGAGTTTGTGTATTGAAACTGCCTGAAGGGGACCAGTAAATGGTAAGGCGAGAAGTTTTCCCGTGGCATGCGAATCAAATCTTGTGGTTACGGTGGATGCTTTACCTTGTTCTGCAATGGGGAAGCATGTATCTGTGTTCACTCTGAGGTGTTTGTCTTTTTCATGGCGGCAACATATGATGATTTAGTGTTCATGCGAGATGACTGTATGTTCGTCTGCTCTCTGCTGTCCAGGAAATGTTGTGTGCTCGGTCTTTTGTCTGCCTCTGTTCTCATGTCATTTCCTTTTTGTCTCTTAACCTTTTGTTTGTGTTAGAGCGTCTCCAACCGATGATCTAAAACAGTGACCGTGTCCCAAAAACTATTGTTTGGGGGCAAAAAAAAATACTATGTATCTCTATTTGGTGCCTGAATTTTTTGCAGCAGCCTCAAATTTAAGCTCCACTAGTGCTGCAAATTTGCAGCATCACTACCGGCTGCCACAAAGCCGTGCGAACACCAACCACCCCGCTGCTATTCTGCTAGAGGTAATATCAATGGCAGTCATATAACTTGCATCTAATGTTCAGTTTAGTGTTAAAAGTTGTAAAATACGTTATTGCAGTCATATAACTTGTCTATGCGTGTAGATACGGTCACTTCTTCCGTATCAACCCGTATCTCGTGCTCATGTGACGTGTCAGCATGAATGCGGCCCACATGTAAGTGACTGTGAGTGGTGAGGTGTTAGATGAGCCATGTTGTTTTTGCAGAAATTACCCTCAGCTTTTATTTAATTGGGCACCTGTCAGCACTTTAATTGAGCACCTGTCAGCACAGTATGTTGCGGCAAGAAATAAGAATAAAAAATAACGGCTACGGCTGGGGGATTTGAACCGACGTCCTCCACTTAATAATAAGACAACTGCAGTAGCCACTCCACCAAGAAGAAATTGATGTAAAATTAACAAACAAAATATTCTTTAACACAATGTTCGCTCAGCCCAAGAAAGGAATAAGCGAAAACTAAAAACCTGTCATGTTATTCCCCACAGGAATAAACGAAATGTTCTTTAAAAACTGTTCATATGTTACATTAAAAAGTATGTGACATTTCAAAAAAATGCTTAAACATTGTTAAAAATATTTGTGTAATTCAAAAATGTAAGTTGCATTTGAAAAATGTTCACACATTTCAAAAAAAAAAGTTCATGCAGGGAATAGAAATGTTCGTGTGTATGTTGTTATTTGTCTTGTTCTAATTAAGAAAACTACGTGGGGAATATAAATTCACCATGGCATATGCATATTATCACGGGGTGAGTGGGATCATTCTGACTGAGCAGTCTATTTTTTCAAAATAAAAACTATTCAAATTTGAAGGTTCTTTCGGTAAAATCAGCTGAACTATATATTCTTTTTTCTAGGTTTTCAAATTTAAAATTATTCGAATTCAAACAAAAATTTCACAGATTTGTCCGAAAGAAATTTACATACATTTATTCTGCAATATATCTTCTTTTATCTAGATTTTCAATTAAAATTATTCAAGTACAAAAAGTTTAGTTGATTTCACTGAAAAATTTAGGTACATGCATTCTGACCTATATTTTCCGTTATCTAGATTAATTTTTTTAAATTATTCAATTTTTTTAAAAAATTCCGCTGATTTGTCCAAAAAAAAGTTAGGTACATTCGTTCTGCACTATATTACCTTATATCTAGATTTTTAAATTTAAAATTATCCAAATTCAAACAAAAAATTAGTCGATTTGTCCCAAAAGTTTATCTAGAATATAAGTTGTTTTCTTACATAGAAAAAAAGAAAGAAGAATACAAAAGATACATTGTGTATATTTCTTTAATTGCATAAGCGGCTATCCCATTTTTGCACACCCTTTTTCCTTTTTAATTTCTACTTTAATTAGTACTGTCCATCTTATGTAAAATTAACTATGCTTTCTAATCGTCAAATGTTAGTTAGTGGAGTGGGTATGCATGCGCTGCTAATTGTAACAGGTCCTGGGTTCGAATACCATCCCCTGCACCAGCGATTTTTTTGCCGATTTTTTGTGCAAATTATAAATTAATAAAATACAAGGGTGTTTTCTGAAGAAAAAAAACAGTGCACGTGAATTACCCACGGCCTCAGCCACTGACAGTGGCCCCCGCAACGTTGGCACGCCACGTGTGCGCGGGATACGGCCGGACACGACAGAAACTGAACTGAATTCCATGGCGAGTCGGTACGGTGAGGCAACATGTCGAAACAAATAGCCAACGCAGTGCATGGATCCATACGGAACTTCCTCCCTCCCCCTTCTCCATCATCGATCTCTGTTTGCTGCTTAGTTCCGCCGCCCTCTCCACCAACCAAAGCAGTTCGTTCGTCGAGCTAGCGCCATGGCCGCCCGCAAGCGACCTGCTGCCGTCCTCGACGCCGGCCACGGCCACGCGACGGCTCAACATCAACAATCGCCGACGTGCTGCAAGAGGAGCCGCGCCTCCATCGGGAGCACCGACGACTACGAGAAGGTGGCCCGCCTAGGCAAAGGCGTCTTCGGCGTCGGCCTCAGGATGCGCCACCGCGTCACCAAGAAGAACGTGGCCGTCAAGTTCCTCTCCTCCCCCGACGTCGAAGATCTTGAGCGGGAGGCACGATTCCTCGAGGCCTGCAATGGAAACCCTTACGTCGTCGGCTTCGAGTGCATGGTGTGCGATCCGGCCACCGGCGACACCGCCGGACTCGTCATGGAGTACGTCGAGGCGTCGAGCCTCCAGTCTTTATTGTGGGAGAGGCGCGGCGACCCGCCGCTCCCGGAATCCACGGTGCACGACATCATGTGGAAGCTCTTGACCGGTGCGGAAAAGATGCACGAGCACGACCGCCACATCGTCCACCGTGACATCAAGCTAGCCAATATCCTCGTCAGGAAAAACAGGGAGCTCGTCAAGATTTGCGACCTCGGGCTGGCCATGTCCATGTCCGACAAGCTTATCACCAAGGTCATGGACCTTAGGGTTAGTAAATATGCTCATAAGCTGTTTAGCATACAGCAAAATGCTTTCATCAAGGAGAGACACATAGTGGACGGCATCTTATCCCTGCATGAGGTTCTACATCATACTCATGTTAAAAAACAAGTGGGGGTCGTTCTTAAGCTTGACTTCGAGAAAGCTTATGACAAAGTCAATTGGGATTTTTTGCTTGAATGCCATGTAAAACGTGGGTTTAATCAAAAATGGTGCGGGTGGGTATCTCAAATCCTTAAGAATGGGACGGTTAGTGTTAAGATCAATGATGAGCTGGGACCTTATATACAGAGTGCTAAAGGGGTTAAGCAGGGTGACCCATACTCTCCTTTTCTTTTTAATCTTACGGCAGAATGCCTAACTAAGATGATGACTTCGGCCCAAAAAAATGGCCTCATTAAAGGGCTGGCCTCTGATCTTATTGAGGATGGAGTGGGTATCCTGCAATATGCAGATGATACAGTCATCTGTTTCGAACATGACATTGACAAGGCTGTTAATGTCAAACTCTTGCTGTATTTGTTTGAACTTATGTCTGGGCTGAAAATTAACTTTGATAAGAGTGAAGTAATTGTTATAGGTGGGGATAACGAGACTGATGCAATTTATGCTGAGATGTTTGGATGTCAGGTGGGCACTTTGCCTATGAAATATCTCGGTGCACCGATCACTTACTCCACTCTGAAAAACATAGAGTTGGATTTCTTAGATGTTAAGATGATAAAAAAACTTGATGCCTGGATTGCATATTCAGCATCATCTGGGGCTAGACTCTAGCCTGGATGGGATTCCTTCATATCTTATGTCAATGTTTCTGCTCAACAAGACATTTATTGAAAAAATGGATAAGCATCGTAGAAGATTCTTTTGGAGGAGAAAAAATAAGAAGCGTGCTTATCATATGGTTAAATGGGCTAGGGTTTGCCGATCCAAGAGAATAGGGGGTTTGGGGATCAAGGATCTCCATAAGCAGAATATAAGTCTTTTGGTTAAATGGTGGTGGAAACTTGAAACTAGCGATGGGCTGTGGCAACGTATTGTTCGAGCCAGGTACTTTAAAAACAAAACAGTAGCTAATATTCGTAGTCGTTTCTCGGATTCCCTTTGCTGGAAAGCAATTATGAAGGTCAAAGAGACATATATGGCAGGGAGGGCTGTCAAGATCAATAGTGGAAACCTTGCTAGGGTTTGGCACGACCCATGGTTAGATGATTCTCCTTTGCGAGACAAGTTTCCTGTCCTATTCAGTACATGTCAAGATTAGGATGGGACTATTGCCGATTTTGTGGCAAAAGATTACAAAATGGGGTTCAGACGTAGGCTGTTTGGAGACATAAATGATCAGTGGGAGTGGGTGGTTTCTGAGGCTAAGAAAATTACCTTAAACACATCCCCTGATACAGTTTTTTGGAGTCTCAATAAAAAAAGAGATTTACTACCAGATCTGTATATGAATGGTTGGAGAGGAATCTGGCTGGTCCTAATTATAAATGGATCTGGAAAGCTAGTATTCCATTGAAGATTAAAATCTTTCTATGGCAGCTATTTCAAAATGTTGTGCTTACGCGGGATAATTTGCGGAAAAGGAATTGGCCCGGGAATCCTGTTTGTTCTTTCTGTACTAATATGGAAAATGCAAATCATCTATCCTTTACATGTCCGCTAGCTCGAACGGTCTGGGGGATCTTGGGGATTACGGCTGGGGCTTCCTGCTGTCCCGGTCTTTATGGCAGTGTTGGACATGGTTGTATAAATTCTTCCCAAGTGGGAAAAAATTCTATATGATGATTATTGCTGCTATTTGCTGGGGAATCTGGTGCCTTCGAAATAAAGTCACTTTTGACAATTACACTGCTCGTACTCCGCTGGAGGCTGTCTTCAGTGCTTGTTCTTTAATGTTGTATTGGGCAGGATTGCTGAAAGGAGAAGACATGACGAGGTTCCAGGCAGGGGTGAAAAGGTTGGCGTATGCGGCAGCAGCTCTGGCGGACAGGTCTTACTCGCTGGGCAGGATGTTCTCGAGGAATGGAGACGGAATCCAGATCGGCTAACCTGCTCTTCCTGCCAGTTCAGTAATTTTCCACTGGGGTTTGATGCCCGTTCTGGAATCTATCAGATGTTGGTATGGGGCTTCTTTATGTCCCTGGGTGGGTGTGTAGTTTTCAACCCTCAAACTCTTCTGGTTAGGTAGTGGCTAGTCAGTGTCGTCAGGTTTTCGCCCCATGGCGGATGGTCCGTTTCAGGGTCTTCCAGCGGTGGGTTTCCTGACGGTGCTCCAGCTCGCTCCTCCCCTTTCAGTCCTATTTTGGTCCATGGTCGTTTTATTTTGGGTATGTTATCTGAAAAACTACTAGACTGTGTATTTCCGTTGATTGCAAAATTGATGGAAAGGGGTGCGAGCCTGGTTGGAAAATGTCCGACTGGCCGCCGTACAACCGGGCCGGCACGACGTCCTACATGGCGCCCGAGATGATCCTTGGCAAGAAGGACTACGACGCGCAAGTGGACACGTGGTCCATCGGCTGCGTCTTTGCCGAACTGCTCACCGGCAAGACGATGTTCAAGGGCTACCTCGAAGATGACGACGAAGACAAGACAAAGAATGGCATAAGGCAGCTGTGGAGCATCTTCTGTGTGCTCGGGATGCCGGACGAGAGGACGTGGCCAGGGTTCACCTCGCTGCCGCTCACCGCCGAGGCGCTGCGACGGCTGCCGGCGGGGTGCAAGTACAGCCGGCTGCGGTATTCTTTCCCTGAAGACAAGCTATCCGAGGAAGGGTTCCAGGTGTTGCAAGGGCTCCTCACGTGCAACCCCGAGAGGCGACTGACGGCAGCCGCCGCGCTGAAGCACCCATGGTTCGATGCTCCTCGTTCCGCCGCCGCCGCCGTTGAGAAGGTCGATGTTCTGTCGTTTCCGAAAAAGAAGACACCAAGGATCAAGTTCATCCCGCCGGCGATGCCCCCGAAGAATCTACTCAAAATCCCACTCGCCGTGTGGAACGCAGCGTAACAAGTGTAATTAGACTCTCTAGATGTAACTGTGCTTGGATGAGCCATCTATGAGTCATCAAGTACAACTTGATCGCCGGATCAGCCAGTAGTGTTGGCCTGCTTTTCTGAATTCTATGCACATGTTCAGAGAATCAGAGATGTGTGTAGTGTTGAGAGATCCATTCGGGTGCTAGCATGCTGGCATGTTGTTTACAGATACTCAGTTGTTATTGAATTACAATGCACGATTTGTGTTGTTGTTTTTTCCAAAAAATTCCTGAACTGACGATAAATATGTAGTACGTACAAATGTTCTAAGCAACAGAAATCTAGAGTGATGGATGAATTGGTGGTTAAAATGTCCTGCTGGTACCGATTTTGTGAGCACTTACAAATTGGTACTGGTACAGCAATTGTTTCCAGCATCTTTTTTCGTATGCAAATTTCCTTACTACTACTTATGAAATACAGTAGATAGGAAAATAAAGTATGTCATGTTTTTTTTTTTTTTGGAGTTAGCTACACATGGTAGTATGACACCTGTCGGATCTTCAACACATGGAGCTGTGGAAGAAGTCCTGCGGGGAGAATGAACCGTATTCAAGAGCTTAGTGGACCAGCGCAACCCGATGATACACTTGCTCTGAAATGAAACTGAAACTATGGTGTGGATCAGCTCTGTTCAGGCTGGACGCAGTAGGCAGGACGTGAAGCTCTGGACTGACAAGTGCAGGAATGGCATTACCATCTCGATCGAGTAGAACAGGCCCTAGAAAGTTAGCGGAATAAGTTTCAGTAACAGCATGACAACAATCACGATCAACAGCAACAATGACAATAAATTTGAACAAACTTTTGGGGGTGTCAGTAGGAGGAAGCTAAATCTATTGATTACATGCTCTCACCCCGTGGTGGTTCGAGAGTTTGTGCATAGGGTTTCAGACTTGCCGGTTGCAGACTTGCAGCGGCATGCATCTTCATCGTGTTGGTCGCCAGAGTCCTTGTCATCACCATCGACCGGCACCATGCACTCAAGGCTCAAACTATGGTGCGGAACTGCGTATCTGCTTAATTCAAAATAGGTGAGATTTACATGCCCGGTTGAATCCCAAGCAAACAATGTTCCTCTGATTTGTGCGACTTGGCACAGAGGTGCAGGAGAAGGGCAGGCTCTCTGTACAAGAGAGTAGGTTTCAGCATTAACACAACAACAATCAGAGTGGCACAGCGGAAGCGTGGTGGGCCCATAACCCACAGGTCCCAGGATCAGGATCGAAACCTGGCTCTGATAAATTTTTCCAATTTATTTTTTGAATTCTGTGTAATTTTCATTTGGACTTCCATTTCTTATTGAGCCGATCTCTATGTATTTTATATTTTTACCTTCATTCGTTTGCTGCATTTTGTCAACTCCTGTGCTGGGTTTTTTGTTCTCTTTTTTTGCGTTCCTCAAGCATCGTCTAGATTTGAACTTCAGAGTTTGCAGTAGCAGAGGGGTCATTTTATATGTGCTCCAGCTTCCAGTGTTGTTCCTGGACAGCAGGAGCAAAAGGAGAGCTGTTCTGGCCTTCTGGGCGAGCCAACATTAGCTGCAAAGCGGGTTGCAACCACATGCGTGCAATGCAATCTACTACTGTACTCATCAACTCAACTTGAGATACCTGACACATTTTTTTCCAAGAACACACAAAGATGTGCGTCTTCTGTATTAAGATAGGGGGAGAAAATAGTACTCCCTCCGTCCGAAAATACTTGTCGGAGGAATGGATGTATCTAGACGTATGTTAGTTCTAGATACATCCATTTTTATCGATTTCTTCGACAAGTAATTCCGGACGGAGGGAGTACAAACTCTTGTACAGCTCATGCATCACATCATCATCCACCGATCCACTAGTCCTAGCTAGCAACCAAAGGGCAAATTCAGTCCTAATTCTGAGCGTCACAATCCATTCCACGGCCGCGATTCTTTTCAAAGACGCGGTTGTTCGTTCCTCTCCAGCCATATCATCCTGAAGGTGCGGCAAACCAAGGAGTTGAGCTGCTCTTTCCTCTGATCCCCTGTGACCGCCGAGCTGAACCGAGGCCACCAGTTCTTGGTTTCGTCTTCAGCGCGCGGGGCAAATCTGTGCAGTCTCCATGGCAGCAACACAGAGAACCAGACCTGACACATAACAAAGAAGAGTCGAGGTGGCGGCAAATAAAAGGGCAGGAATGCAAATGTGTCTTCTTAGTGATAGAAGTTTGGCCACGGGCCCTTCAAAAAAAAAAGCAGACTACACAAAGGAAAGAACAGGCAAAAAACTAAGCAAAGCAAACAAGACTAATTGAACTAAAACTGAAGAAAGGACCTTTCCCTGACCCATACCATGCAGTCCACTTTGAGCGCCAGAGCAGAGGCTAAAACAGCTAAAAACAGGACTAAACTAGAACTGGAACCTTTACTTGGCCATACCACAATACGCTTTCCACTTTGAGCGCCATGACGACGCTGCATAAACTATGACGACGACTACTTAACAAACTTTGTCGGTCGTCCATGCTAATGCTAATCGTATTACATAAAATAAACCAGGAGCGGGAGCTGAGAGAGAAGAGCTATATTCGTGCATCTTCCCTGGCAGTTCATTCCTCACCTTCAGTCTTCAGAAGCTTGCAAGATCACTCGCCGCTGATTCCAGAACAAGACTTGGCCCCAAAAATGGCAGGAGCCGCAATGCTAGTGGCGGCACTGACGTCTGTGCTCGCTGAAGAATTAGGCCGTGTGCTGAGGGCCAAGGTCCACGGTGCCATAGATACAGTGAAGAGGGGGCGATCGGGCCCGGCCAAGAGGCTGGAGGATAAGTCGCTCAACAGTTACGCGCTCCTTCAGACGTATGTTTTGATGGCGGTAACAGGGTTAGGCTACCTGGCGCTCACATGGTCGACGGTAGTCCTCCTGGGTGGCTTCGTCACCTCGCTGGGGAAGAAGGATTTTTGGTGCCTCACATGCATCAGCTTGGTACAGGCAGCCAGGTCAGTTCTTTACAAGCCTCGTTTTGCCTTCGTCTCCCCTTGTTTGGGCTCTGCAATCTTCATGTCTTCATATCCGTCCTAATGCTTTTAGAGATATGTCCATTCTCAGTTGCTTGGAATCTATACATTTGTTTACAGAGGGAGTATTATCTATCTATTCTAGTATTACATATACTAAATGCACAATGCAAGGAAATTGTCTTTGCCGAAACCGACTGCTACCATCACATCACAAAAAGAAGAGAATTGTTGCGGTTTCGGCAAAAACAAATAGAAATAAACACTGACTCACTCTAATTTATAGGAGTATTACCAACTGAGCACTGACCATGCATTTGCTTGCAATGTGACACGCAGGATCTTCAATGACTCAGGGGACAACTTGTTCCCAATATTTCTGACCCTAATGAAGAAGCTTGCGTGCAAAGTTTTTGCAAATCGCGTAAAGGTTAAACAACAACCCACGGGGTTTTTCACTGTTCTGTGGGTACAAGTTGTCTTTGTCATCGCCCAAATACTATCCATACCGGTCCTGGTTGTGGTCTTAATTGCAGGGATCGTTTATGCATTTGGGCCAGTCGCCTGCATCGTGCTCTCTGTGTGGCGCCTACGGAAGCACGATTATGGCAACACTGAAGGAGATGACAACAAAGCAAACTTGGTGCCAGCACTGATCATATTCTACTGTTTGGTTATCTGCCAAGTTGTGCTCTACTACTTATGGTGGTTGATTGATCACTCAGCAATGTGGGTTGTCGTTTCATTCCGCGAAGAATGCCACTTACCAAAAGAGTGGGGCAGCATATCAGTTGTAGATTACCTCTATGACACCCGAGCAAAATGCTGGAGGGACCCTACATCCATTGATGGTAGGAAGTTGATCAACTATGCTGTCGATTTGGTGGACTCGGAATCGCAGAAAGACTACCTCTCAGGAGCAAGGATGCTCGACACCTTCATTATGCGGGAGGCAGATGTAAGGTCACTCTTACTCCCCTCTAGACCGAAGATTCAGAAGCTGATCGATACACTAAGGTGGAGAAGCAGCAATAGAGAACTTAAGGAGGTGGTCGCCAGGATCGTTGCATACCTTGCTGGTGACATCCATTTGTCCCAGTTCCCTGGCGCAATACGCTGCATATCCTCCCTGCTCGATACCACCCTGCCGTATTGGAACAACCAACAAGGAGACAATCGTCATTCACCTCTTAGAAAGTCAAAACAGTACACTGGTGCCGCTAGGGAAAAATTAATTTCCTTAGTCGAAGGCATAGACGAATACATAGAAAAATATGATAGAAAACAAGTGGATAGCAACAGAGATGGCTGGAATGAGCTGATTCTGCAAGGCCTGACAATTCTCGAGAGGCTCACCTTCGATCCACACAACTGCAGCGACATATGTAACACCCCTGATCTCCTCCCTAAGATCATGGCACCTCTATACTCCAGCACACTAATCCAAGATATCAATGTAAGTGCATGGGCCGATGTAGCAACGGATCGCTCAAAGTGGTGCGCAGGCTCATCGGTGCTCCGGAGTGGAATGGCAAAAGGCTGACCCATGAAATCTCTTCCAGCAAACTGAGCAACCTGGAGAGCTTTCTTGATCAGGGAAACAATGTTGGCAGAGAACTGCAGATGCGTGCCATAGAAATACTGACAGAACTGGCTATTGATTCGTCAGCCAACCTCTGCAAAGGAATAAAAGAAAATCTAATCAAGAAGCAGTTGCAGATATTCCTTACTGATGATGAAGGGGGAGAAGAAAAGCTTGAGTTACGGCTGGGAAATCGCTGGCATTACTTTCCAGGATAAAAACTACCTATATGTTCATAGTGATGGAACAGAATAACATTCTTGATCGTCTCAGTGAAATACTTGATGCTAAGAACAACATCACTTACAGGATGGTAGCATTGGAGATCTTGGAGAATTTATGCACTCACTGTACATTGGACAAGGATTATCTTAAGGAAGCCTTGCTGCCAAAGGTAAGCTTAAAGAACCATTCATCTGCTAATTACATAAAAAAAATAGCCGACATGACAGTTTTGAATATACTCTTTTAACAGTATCATCTGGGCAGTGATTGTATTTTCACAAATTACACTATTGTTGCAGGTCCTCACGGAAGTACTGGCCAGTAAACGAGACCTCCCCATAGAACAAGGAACAAATTCTGCACGGGATGAATTGCCGTGTCTTGCAAGAGTGACCGAGGCAGTAATGGCAATTGTCGCAACCAAAAAACATGAAGAAAACCAGGCAGTTTCTGGACCGGGTGATGATGAAGAAAACCAACTGCCGTCCAAACACAGTGGCAAAATCAAGTCACGTAATCAGACAAATAAGGAATTCCAAGAAGCCTTGCTATCGCTTACCTTGGTGATGTGTGTCAGTGTAAATGACTTCAACGATGTGGCTCTTTTCCCTCCAAGAGGGTGAATTTGTGCGGAACCTCAAGGCTATAGTAGAACAAAGCTGTGAGGCCAGAGCTGATTGTCTACGAATCATGAAGCTTTGCGGCCAGATTGCAATATTAATGCTGCATCGTGGCCATGTCACCGCGGACTTGGAGGAATGCGTGAAGTCCTTGTGTAAGGCCTCAAAGATCATGTCTAACCTTGAAAGTTGCATGCTCTTTGCTGGGACTGATTGCGGAGTGAAGAAGACTGCTAGGCCTCTCCTCTCCGACATTGCCGACAAAGCGAGCCAGTTGGTTGGTAATTAGAATGTAACCGCTTTCTATCTTTGTGCTGTACTATGTATCAGGAACAAAAATCATGCCCTGGCCTACTATATTTATCACATTTTCATTACAAAGAAACTAGTTATCAACCCGTGCATTTGCAGTCTAGTCACTTTTTAAACAGTTAATGATCAAAGTATTAATAGCATCTATTGCACAAAGAATATTTACTGATTAAAGTTTCGTGTAAATTAAGAAATTAATGTTACTACTGAAAGATGTGTTGTAGTTGCAAAATAGCACAAAGACACTAATGAAGACTTAGACCATCTCTCGGTTGCTATGTGAATCCAGTGTATTGCAAGAGCCTTAACTTTAGTCATGAGTGAGTTACTTGTTGATCTTTTAGATAGGGAAGTCAAGATTGACCATGATATCATAATTAATAAATTATTAATTAAGAAATTAAATCCTTACAATCATTCTCGACCACTGCCATCACGCGGGGTAAAACTACACTGAACGATACACCCGCAGTCTCCTACAACTTTTCAACTTGAGCTAAACAATCCAACCCCACATTTGTGGTTGGCAATGTGAATAACAGACCACTGTAAATTTGTGTGTAAAACATGGATCTGCAAGATGCAAAACAGCACCAAAATTTTGTTCTTTGTCACTGGATCATAATAAGACTTCAAAGGAACACTGGAATTACTTTAATATTGAACTGTTACAAAAAATGTGAAGCAATCACATGAAAAAATGGATGACATGTCTTTTTTAGCACATATACCTCACTTGCTGAAAATTCTTCTTGCTCCCTCCCCCTCCCCCTCCCGGTCGCTCCCGCGAGTGACGCGGAGGGGAAACCCTAGCCGCCGGCCCTCGAGCCCCTCCCCTCCTCCTCCGACAGTGGCTGGCGCGGGCCGGCGAGGTCGAGTGGCGGCGCAGCGCTAGCAGAGGGCGCGGTGGCGGGCGGCGGCGGCTGGGCCAGTGCCTGGCGGCGGTGTGAAGGGCCCTGTGGTGGTGGTCCATGCGCGTGCAGCGGGCGGTGGTGCCTGCGCGTGCTGCGCCGGATCTGTGGCGGCGGCCACTATCGGGAGGCGCGTCGGCTCTCCTGCGGTGGGTGGCCAGTGCTGATGCGGAAGGGCGCCGTGCCTGGCCGCGTGGGCGGCGGGCATGGAGCTGGCTCCTGCTCTCCTAGTTGGCCTCTTGGAGCGGATTTGGAAGTGGTGGCCTCCTCCCTTGCGCCTTTTCCTGCCTCGCCGGTCTGCGCTGGCAGCATCCGTGTGCCCGGTTCAGGCGACCGGTTGGGAACGGAGGGAATGGTGGGTATGGACCGGGGGAAACCCTTGGCCGGCTACTGCGGCCACGATGCTGGCGGCGCTCCGGCGTCGTTCTCCTCTGGTGGCAGCATCGGGGTCCGTCCCTCACCCTCTACCTCCGCGACCTGGGTGAAAGCCTAAACTCTCCGGTTGGGTGGTGATGGTGTGCCGGCGTCGTTGTTCTTCTTGAAGGCGCCACCTTTGGTCGGCGGAGGGGTGGTCAAGGCTTCGGTGCAGGAGGTGGGCTGTCTTCTTCTTCAGTGATGTTCCTGCTCGGCTGCTTACGGTTGACGTTGATCCGGGCTGCGGCGGTGGCAATGTATGGGGTGTGGCGGTGCGAGGTGAGGTGGTCGTGCTTGTAGTCCTCTCCCCGGTATCCAGTTGGTTCCGGCCTTCCTCTCAGGGGTGAGCGGCTCTACCTGCCGACGGCGTGGCGTCCTACGGTCCGGGGCGAGAGGGCAGGGGGTCTTCTTCGGAGGTAGAGACGGATGGTGGATCGACTATGGTTGGCCTCGACGGAGTTGACCGAGCGTGGCCTCCTCCGGCAACGGGTCATTACCCTGTCTTCGCCGTGTCGTGTGCAGGATCGTGTTCGCCGAGGGCCTCGACGCTCAAGCTTGCGCTTGTTGCATTTGGCGCTTGTTAGTGGCTCTTTCGGTGTCTTGTATCTTCACCGTTCTTGCTCTTTTCTTTTCTTTTATTGTATGGCCTATTGTATGCTGGGATTGTTGCTTTATAATATAAAGCGGGGGGAAACCCTTTATCGTCATATACCTCACTTGCTGTCTTATGCTTTTCTGCTTCACAAATAAGTGCATGCCCACAGTAGATAGCTGATTTTTTTCCCAAAACCCATTTGTTATGTATGAGCTATATACGACTAAAATTCTGGTAAAGACTGCAAACTTGGAATGTCAGAATCATTACATACTACAGGCAGTTTCTGTATCTGGTTATTCTTAGATATCCTCTTCCATGTATCCCACTTCTGAAACCTGAGCTTTATAGCAGCTTTATTATCCCATCTCTCGTATGGCCTGCATACTTTTTGGAATGAGCAGAAAGGTATTCAAGCCGTCTTTTATTTTTATCAAACCATGCAGAAGGCCAGCATGTGAAATACTCCCTCCATTCCTAAATATAAGTCTTTTTAGAGATTTGAATATGGA
Source organism: Thinopyrum elongatum (assembly GCA_011799875.1). Taxonomy (NCBI): domain Eukaryota; kingdom Viridiplantae; phylum Streptophyta; class Magnoliopsida; order Poales; family Poaceae; genus Thinopyrum; species Thinopyrum elongatum. Next base: position 496,661,904 of record CM022300.1, read on the forward strand.
TTACATACGGATGAATATAGACGTATTTTACAGTGCAGATTCATCATTTTGCTTCATATGTAGTCCATATTAGAATCTCTAAGAAGACTTATATTTAGGAACGGAGGGAGAACATAGAAGGAGAAGAAAGGGACCAAAGGCCCCAAGTCTGAGTACACAAAAGTACCACTGGTTTAATGATGCCGGAATTTTTTTCGCAGGTCAAAAAGAACTAGTATCAGTTTTATCTATTTCTTATAGTTGTAATACATATGTCATGCAGACTCTAAGTAACACCATGATGGCAGCATCATAAGCTTCTTTTCAGTTTACAGATCACCTAGAAATTAACTACGCAACTGGATAATCGCCTTGCTAAGAAAATTACCAGATTATTCCAAATGCATAAGGATGGTTCTTCATTTGTTCGTCATCTGAAGAATGTATCAAATATAATCAAAGTTCAATGGTACACAATCAGACATTAATTAATATGAACAGAGCTAAAAACACAGCTATAATATAGTACATCATATCTAGTAGTCTACATACAACCCGATGATTTTGAAATGTTCAAAGGATTTTGCAATTTGAAAAGTTAGAACAGTACAACACTAACAGGATTAAGCGATAAAATAGTACTCCCTCCATCCCAAAATAAGTGACTCGACTTTGTACTCCCTCCGTTCCGATTTACTCGTCGTGGTTTTAGTTCAAATTTGAACTAAAACCACGACGAGTAAATCGGAACAGAGGGAGTACTAGCTTTAGTACAAAGTTGAGTCACTTATTTAGTACAAAGTTGAGTCACTTATTTTGGGACGGAGGGAGTACCTTATACGTAAGCTAATGTACTAATGGTTTAAATCCCTGGCAAAGGAATCCCTCCAGATTAATCTTTCAGTAAAACAAAATTAAATAGGTGCTCCTAACTCTAAAGCACGCCACCTAACTGCAAATTTCTTAACAGCAAAATCATACTAAAATACTGACAATAAGATAACATTATATATCTCGGCCAATACGGACAACAAAGGCAAGTTAATAATACACTACAACACAAAATAATACTGTATGAGTAAACTCAGGTCTGAACATGCAAGCTGTTGCATCAGATATTATAGCTTTGTCGGTAAGTTTTTTTCCATCCAGCACAAGGACATTGCCATATACCTCTTTGTAAGGTGGAATGCTGTGATAAATAATCTGACGATACATGTCTTGGACTTAACGTGTAGATCATAGCATTTTTTTATCCCACAGAAAAAGAGAGAGAAACATATTTTGATCGATAAGTGCTAAACTGCTCATATCAAATCCGCTGTAACCTAAAGCGTATAGTAAATGATAAGGCATTATTAATGCAACAGGGAATAGCATTAAATCTTTGCTTTATTTATTTCTTTTGCTTTATTTATAAAGCGGGGCGAAAGCCTTTTTCGGTAATAGCATTAAATCTACGCAGACAATTTATAGCAAAGCTAAATTACTTTCCTAGATTCATTCTCTTACACGGGATCAAATTTCGCATGGAACATCCACCTTTCACTGAGATAATAACAAAATAACTACTACAAGAAAAGAAGATGCCGGATAACTTACAGCAGATCCCCTTTCCGCCCTTTGCATTTGCTGAGAAGCCTCCTTTTCTCAGCACTTTGAGTCGCCGGTATGCCGTACGCTACTGCTGCACCGAGCTGTCTCTGTTTAGGGACAGAGAGAGGTGAGAGTGAGGCCGTCAGATAGGGAGGTGAAAGTGCGACGGCGCGCTGACTCCTGATCTATCGGGACATCCTATCGTTAATCTTGCGATGAGAGCCTGAAGGCTGGTCGGTCAACGCATGGGCTCTAGGTACGCGGAGCACAGGTGGCCAAATTTGACGGGAGACTGGACCTAGGTAGTGCGCTGGCCATGGAAGAGGAGAACGGCGGCCGTTGGGCAAGCCACGGAGAAACCGGGAAGGGCTAGAGGAAGGAGATAGGCCGGGCTCCACGCAAAAAAAAAAAAAAAAAGGAGATAGGACGGACGTGAGCGTTTGGGCTTGGAAAGCCGATCTGATCTAACGGCTAGCAGTCACAGATGCCCCCGGTTTCCCTAAAAAAAAAAGAAGGTGCCTCCGGTTAGTGATTGAAATGATTTGTTCGAATTAGCAGGCTATATGGGACCGTATTAAACGGATTGTGTCGTGATTTGACAAGTTTTTAGCTTCTGTGTTGATTTTTTTATGTTTGTGCATGACAATTATATTGTTTGTATCAAGCTTGGCACCCCAACAATAAAATCCTACTAAAATTATCAATATGTGTACTTCCCATCTAAATCTTGTTTTTGACTTGGAAAACCCCCGCAGCGTCTGCTACGTGCTTAGCCGTTGGATGAAGCGTGATTGTGCGCTCATCATCGTCTCCCCACGTAGCCACCCACGTATTCCGGGTTGGCACCACACCACCACATCGTCATCTTCCTCAAGGTTTGCAACGGGAGTCCTATTAATTGTGATCGCGAGGTTTGTTGGGTTCTACGATAGGGTGCGCGACTGAAATTAAAAAAATTATACGCGCAGAATAACCAAGATCATGCTATGGGAGATGGAACACAGATCGCTACCACTAGATGCGCAGCGCCGTGCAGCGAAAGAAGAGTTGGGGCAGCGCGTCCGCGTGGATCGTCTCCTCCTCATCCGATCTCCTTCGCGCAGCCGGTCGTCGAATCCCACGTACAGGTTCACCGGAGCGGCGCAGGTGCAGCGCCTCTAACGGTATTCGCGCATGCAGGAGGAACACCGTGCGGCGGACTGCTAGGTCCGATCACACAGTCGGCGGCGAGTGAAGGTGGCTATTCGCAACACATGTAAAGCCCTAGTGACGGCGCCGAAGCGATCAATCAAATGAGTGTGCCGCACCTCCACTATATATAGGCGTCCGTTGCGGGCTCAACACTTGGGCCTCGCACGGACCCTAAAGCCCAAAATCTGTTCAGCCTGAATCCGAGTCCGAGTAGGATCACATCTGACTCGTGGAGTCCGATCCGGCCTCACAGGTTTCTTCCCTTAAGCGCGCGACCCCTTAGGTTCAAGTCGGCTTGGTCGCAGGTCGGATCACCTCCGACCTGCTCGGTTGGTAGCGGCCTCTAGCAAGGCGTGCCGACCACCAAGTAGACAATGAAGCCGGTTGGCGAACCTATACAACATGTCACACTTTTGTTCCCTTTGCCACACGATATATGTTGTCGGGCTCAAGGCGAGTCTATCATCCTTGTGCTAGCCCGACCTCTTTCTCGTTCCAGTGATGCTGACAACTAACCGGATTATCACATAATCCCTGTCGCATGGACATGCTTATCTTGGTCGGATCACACGAGGGGCCCAGAGTATATCTCTCCTGATCGGAGGGGCAAATCCCATCTTGCTTGACCATGTCTCGCAGCATGGGTCTGGACAAGCCCGAAACCTACCTTTGTAACTACCCAGTCACAGAGTAGCGTTTGGTCGGCCCAAAGCAGGTATGTCACTATTCCGAGTACATGCGCCAGCTCAGGTCTTAGGACATAGAACGTATGTTGTACTAGAGACTCACAGATGACATATCGTTGCGTCTCATAGTTGGGTCTGTCCGACTCGGACCTTATCTCAACTCGGATCCGACTATGTCGAATCCGACAAGATCCTTCCGAGTCCATATTATTCGGTTAGCATCCAATGCTCCATGGCTAGTGAGACCAAGCCATCGACCGTGTCATATGCTAGTCTAGTCGGCTGCGCATCCACACAGCCCTTTCGACTAGGGACCTTTTAGGACAGTCATCATACAATGCATAGTCCCACAAACAAGTCACGTACTTACTGATACACATCATTGATAATGTCCAAGGACTATATTTATTCATAAACACATAGGAAATATCATCATACGTGATTGCCTCTAGGGCATATCTCCACCAAGGTTGAACCGAAGCGCAACAAGGGTCTTGTTGTAAAGGGTCAACCGCAACATGGTTGTTGCGGGCTGATGGGCGGAGATCAGACGGCTGTTGCACTCGCCATCCAACGGCTGCTGAGGCGGTCAATCTCATCCAAACATTTGCTACTTGTGAGCTGCGTTGGGATTTCCTCGAAGAGGAGAGGATGATGCAATACAATAGAGATAAGTATTGATATGTCCATTTTGCATCATGTTTTCCTACTGTTATTTATGATGTTTTTATGCATAATAATGCTTTTTGGAGTAATTCTAATGCCTTTTCTCTCATAATATGCAAGGTTCACACAAAGAGGGAGAATTCTGGCAGCTGGAAATCTAGACCTGAAAAAGCTACGTCAGGCTACCTATTCTGCACAACTCCAAATGAGCTGAAACTTCACGAGGAATTTTTATGGAATATATAAGAATTATTGGAGCCAATAAGTACAAGAGGGGGCCCACCAGGTGGGCACAACCCACCTGGGCGCGCCAGGGAGCCCAGGCGCGCCCTGGTGGGTTGTGCCCTCCTCGGCCCACCTCCGGTGCCCCTCTTCTGGTATATAAGTCATTTTGACCTAGAAAAAAATAAGGAGAGGATTTTCGGAATGAAGCGCCGCCGTCTCGAGGCAGAACTTGGGTAGGAGCACTTTTGCCCTCCGACGGAGCGATTCCGCCGGGGGAACTTCCCTCCCGGAGGGGGAAATCATCGTCATCATCATCACCAACAACTCTCCTATCTTGGGGAGGGCAATCTCCATCAACATCTTCAACAACACCATCTCCTCTCAAATCCTAGTTCATCTCTTGTGTTCAATCTTTGTACCGGAACTATAAATTGGTACTTGTGGGTGACTAGTAGTGTTGATTACATCTTGTAGTTGACTACTATATGGTTTATTTGGTGGAAGATTATATGTTCAGATCCATTATGCTATTTAATACTCCTCTGATCTTGAGCATGATTATCATTAGTGAGTAGTTACTTTTGTTCTTGAGGTCACGGGAGAAATCTTGTTGCAAGTAATCATGTGAACTTGATATGTGTTCGATATTTTGATGATATGTATGTTGTGATTCCCTTAGTGGTGTCATGTGAACGTCGACTACGTGGCACTTCACCATATTTTGGGCCTAAGGGAATGCATTATGGAGTAGTTATTAGATGATGGGTTGCGAGAGTGATAGAAGCTTAAACCCTAGTTTATGCGCTATTCCGTAAGGGACTGATTTGGATCCAAAAGTTTAATGCGGTGGTTAGATTTATTCTTAATACTTTTCTCGTAGTTGCGGATGCTTGCGAGGGGGTTAATCATAAGTAGGAGGTTTGTTCAAGTAAGAACAGCACCTAAGCACCGGTCCACCCACATATTAAATTATCAAAGTAGCGAACACAAATCAAACCAACATGATGAACGTGACTAGATGAAATTCCCGTGTACCCTCAAGAACGCTTTGCTTATCATAAGAGACCGTTTTGGCCTGTCCTTTGCCTCAAAAGGATTGAGCTACCTTGCTGCACTTTTGTTACCATTACCGTTACTTACTCATTATAAATTATCTTGCTACCAAACTACTCGTTACTTATAATTTCAGTGCTTGCAGACATTACCTTGCTGAAAACCGCTTGTCATTTCCTTCTGCTCCTCGTTGGGTTCGACACTCTTACTTATCGAACGGACTACGATTGATCCCCTATACTTGTGGGTCATCAAGTATTTCCCTCAGTTATGAAACCAAGGTTATCAATCCAGTAGGAGAACCTGTTGGGAAACGTTGCATGGAAAACAAAAAAAATTCTACGCACATGCAAGATCTATCCATGGAGATGCATAGAAATGAGGGGGAGAGTGTGTCTAGGTACCCTCGTAGACCATAAGCGGAAGCGTTTAGTAACGCGATTGATGTAGTCGAACTTCTTCGCGATCCAACCGATCAAGCACCGAACGTACGACACCTCCGCGTTTAGCACACGTTCAGCTCGGTGACGTGCTCGCCTTCTTGATCCAACAAGATGGCAAAGTAGTGGATGAGTTCCGGCAGCACGACGGCGTGGTGACGGTGATGGTGAAGCTATCTCCGCAGGGCTTCGCCTAAGCACTACGAAAATATGACCAAGGGACGAAACTGTTGAGAGGGGCGCCGCACACGGCTAAGAGATTGTCGTGGGCTATGTGTGGCGCCCCCTCCCACATATATATAGGTGGGGGGAGAGGGAGCAGCCAAGGAGGCGCCCCAAGGAGGCCGAATCCTCCTAGGGTTCCTTCCCTAGCCGCCCCCCTACCATATTTGCCGAAGGGGGAAAGGAAAGGGGGAAGAGGGAAGGAAGGGGGAGGCTGAATCCCCTTCCTTCCTTTCTCCCATAGGCCGGCTGCCATAGGGGGTGCGCCAGCCCCTTGTGAGCTGGTGTGCTCCCCTCTAATGTCCCAAAAGGCCCATCATCCTCTCGGGGCTTCCCGGAACCCCTTCCGGTGATCCGATGACTACCCGATGCACTCCGAAACTCTTCCGGTGTCCGAATATCATCGTCCTATATATCAATCTTTACCTCCGGACCATTCCGGAGCTCCTTGTCATGTTCGTGATCTCATCCGGGACTCCGAACAACATTCGATCACCAAATCATATAACACTATATCGTCAACGAACGTTAAGCATGCGAACCCTACGGGTTCGAGAACTATGTAGACATGACCGAGACACCTCTCCGGTCAATAACCAATAGCGGAACCTAGATGCCCATATTGGCTACTACATATTCTACGAAGATCTTTATCGGTCGAACTGTTATGACAACATACGTAATTCCCTTTGTCCATCGGTATGTTACTTGCCCGAGATTCGATCGTCGGTATCTCTATACCTAGTTCAATCTCATTACCGGCAAGTCTCTTTACTCGTTCCGTAATACATCACCTTGTAACTAACTCCTTAGTCATTTGCTTGCAGGCTTATGATATGTATTACTGAGAGGGCCCAGAGATACCTCTCCGAAACTCGGAGTGACAAATCCTAATCTTGATCTATGCCAACTCAACAAACACCTTCGGAGATACCTGTAGAGCATCTTTATGATCACCTAGTTATGTTGTGACGTTTGATAGCACACAAGGTATTCCTCCGGTATCCGGGAGTTGCATAATCTCATAGTCGAAGGAATATGTATTTGACATGAAGAAAGCAATAGCAATAAACTGAACGATCATTATGCTAAGCTAACGGATGGGTCTTGTCCATCACGTCATTCTCCTAATGATGTGATCCCATCATCAAATGGCAACACATGTCTATGGTTAGGAAACCTTAACCATCTTTGATCAACGAGCTAGTCTAGTAGAGGCTTACTAGGGACACGGTATTTGTTTATGTATTCACACATGTATTTAAGTTTCTGATCAATACAATTCTAGCATGAATAATAAACCTTTATCATGAATAAGGAAATATAAAATAACAACTTTATTATTGCCTCTAGGTCATATTTCCTTCAGTCTCCCACTTGCACTAGAGTCAATAATCTAGTTCACATCGCCATGTGATTTAACACCAATAGTTCACATCGTCATGTGATTAACACCCATAGTTCACATCGCCATGTGACCAACACCCAAAGGGTTTACTAGAGTCAATAATCTAGTTCACATCGCCATGTGATTAACACCCAAAGAGTACTAAGGTGTGATCATGTTTTGCTTGTGAGAGAATTTTAGTCAACGGGTCTACCACATTCAGATCCGTATGTATTTTGCAAATTTCTATGTCTACAATGCTCTACATGGAGCTACTCTAGCCGATTTCTCCCATTTTCTATATGTATCTAGATTGAGACTCAGAGTCATCCGGATCGATGTTAAAGCTTGTATCGACGTAACCCTTTACGACAAACTCTTTATCACCTTCATAACCGAGAAACATTTTCTTAGTCCTCTTAGGTACCTAAGGATAATTTTGACCGTTGTCCAGTGATCTACTCCTGGATCACTATTGTACCCCCTTGCAAAACTTATGGCAAGGTACACAATAGGTCTGGTACACAGCATGGCATATTTTATAGAACCTATGGCTGAGGCATAGGGAATGACTTTCATTCTTTCTCTATCTTCTGCCATGGTCGAGATTTGAGTCTTACTCAACTTCATACCTTACAATACAGGTAAGAACTCCTTTGACTGATCCATTTTGAACTCCTTCAAAATCTTGTCAAGGTATGTACTCATTGAAAGTCTTATCAAGCGTCTCGATCTATCCCTATAGATCTTAATGCTCAATACGTAAGTAGCTTCACCGAGGTATTTCATTGAAAAATTCTTATTCAAGTATCCTTTTATGCTATTCAGAAATTCTATATCATTTCCAATCAGCAATATGTCATCCACATATAATATCAGAAATGCTACAGAGCTCCCACTCACGTTCTTGTAAATACAGGCTTCACCATAAGTCTGTATAAAACCATATGCTTTGATCACCTCATCAAAGCGTATATTCCAACTCCGAGATGCTTGCACCGGTCCATAGATGGATCGCTGGAGCTTGCACACTTTGTCAGCACCTTTAGGATCGAGAAACCTTCTGGTTGCATCATGTACAACTCTTCTTTAAGACATCCATTAAGGAATGCAGTTTTGACGTCCATTTGCCAGATTTCATAATATGCGGCAATTGCTAATATGATTCGGACAGACTTAAGCATCGCTACGGGTGAGAAAGTCTCATCGTAGTCAACTCCTTGAACTTGTCGAAAACCATTCGCAACAAGTCGAGCTTTATAGACAGTAACATTACCATCAGCGTCAGTCTTCTTCTTGAAGATCCATTTATTCTCTATGGCTTGCCGATCATCGGGCAAGTGCACCAAAGTCCACACTTTGTTCTCATACATGGATCCTATCTCAGATTTCATGGGCTCAAGCCATTTATCGGAATCTGGGCTCATCATAGCTTCTTCATAATTCGTAGGTTCGCCTTGGTTTAGTAACATGACTTCCAGAACAGGATTACCATACCACTCTGGTGCGGATCATGCTCTGGTTGACCTACGAGGTTCAGTAGTAACTTATCTGAAGTTTCAAGATCAATATCATTTGCTTCCTCTCTAGTTGGTGTAGGCGTCACTGGAACAGTTTGATGTGATGTGCTACTCTCCAATTCGAGAGAAGGTACAATTACCTCATCAAGTTCTACTTTCCTCCCACTCACTTCTTTCGAGAGAAACTCCTTCTCTGGAAAGGATCCATTCTTAGCAACAAAGATCTTGCCTTCGGATCTGTGGTAGAAGGTGTACCCGATTGTTTCCTTAGGGTATCCTATGAAGACGCACTTCTCCGATTTGGGTTCGAGCTTATCAGGCTGAAGCCTTTTGACAGAAGTGTCGCAACCCCAAACTTTAAGAAACGACAGCTTAGGTTTCTTGCCAAACCACAGTTCATACGGTGTCGTCTCAACGGATTTAGATGGTGCCCTATTTAACGTGAATGCGGCTGTCTCTAATGCATAACCCCAAAATGATAGTGGTAAATCGGTAAGAGACATCATAGATCGCACCATATCTAATAAAGTACGGTTACGACGTTCGGACACACCATTACGCTGTGGTGTTCCAGGTGGCATGAGTTGTGAAACAATTCCACATTGTTTTAAATAAAGGCCAAACTCGTAACTCAAATATTCGCCTCCGCGATCAAATCGTAGAAACTTTATTTTCTTGTTACAATGATTCTTCACTTCACTCTGAAATTCTTTGAACTTTTCAAATGTTTCAGACTTGTGTTTCATTAAGTAGATATACCCATATCTACTCAAATCATCTGTGAAGGTCAGAAAATAACGATACCCTGAAGGAAATATGCCCTAGAGGCAATAATAAAGTTGTTATTTATATGTCCTTATATCATGATAAATGTTTATTATTCATGCTAGAATTGTATTAACCGGAAACTTAGTACATGTGTGAATAGATAGACAAAACAGAGTGTCCCTAGTATGCCTCTACTTGACTAGCTCATTCATTAAAGATGGTTAAAGTTTCCTGGCCATAGACATGTGCTGTCATTTAATGAATGGGATCACATCATTAGAGAATGATGTGATGGACAAGACCCATCCGTTAGCTTAGCATAATGATCGCTAAGTTTTATTGCTATTGCTTTCTTCATGACTTATACATATTCCTCTGACTATGAGATTATGCAACTCCCGAATACCGGAGGAACACCTTGTGTGCTATCAAACGTCACAACGTACCTGGGTGATTATAAAGATGCTCTACAGGTGTCTCCGAAAGTGTTTGTTGGGTTGACATAGATCGAGGCTAGGATTTGTCACTCCGAGTATCGGAGAGGTATCTCTGGGCCCTCTCGGTAATGCACATCAGTATAAGCCTTGCAAGCAATGTGACTAATGAGTTAGTTACGGGATGATGCATTACGGAATGAGTAAAGAGACTTGCCGGTAACGAGATTGAACTAGGTATGAAGATACCGACGATCGAATCTCGGGCAAGTAACATACCGATGACAAAGGGAATAACGTATGTTGTCATTACGGTTTGACCGATAAAGATCTTCATAGAATATGTAGGAACCAATATGAGCATCCAGGTTCCGCTGTTGGTTATTGATCGGAGATGTGTCTCGGTCATGTCTACATAGTTCTCGAACCCGTAGGGTCCGCACGCTTAACGTTCGATGACGATTTGTATTATGAGTTATGTGTTTTGGTGACCGAAGATTGTTCGGAGTCCCAGATGAGATCACGGTCATGACGAGGAGTCTTGAAATGGTCGAGAGGTAAAGATTGATATATTGGAAGGTTATATTCGGACACCAGAATAGTTCCGGATTGTTTCGGGTATTTTTCGGAGTACCGGGAGGTTACCGGAACCCCCCGGGAGAGTTAATGGGCCTCATGGGCCATAGGGAAGAGGGGAGGCAGCCCACAAGGGGTGGCTGCGCCCCCTCCCATGGGGAGTCCGAATTGGACTAGGGGAGGGGGCGCGCCCCCCTTTCCTTCTCCTCTTCTCTCCCCCTTTCCCCCTTTCCCACTCCGGAAAAGGAAGGGGGAATCCTACTAGGACTGGGAGTCCTAGTAGGACTCCCCCCCATGGCGCGCCCCCTTGGTGGCCGGCCTCCTCCTCCCCTCCTTTATATACGGGGGCAGGGGGGCACCCTAGAACACATCAGTTATTCTCTTAGCCGTGTGCGGTGCCCCCCTCCACAGTTTACTCCTCCGGTCATAGCGTCGTAGTGCTTAGGCGAAGCCCTGCGCGGATCACATCACCAACACCATCGCCACGCCGTCGTGCTGACGGAACTCTCCCTCGACCCTCTGCTGGATCAAGAGTTCGAGGACGTCATCGAGCTGAACGTGTGCTGAACATGAAGGTGCCGTATGTTCGGTGCTTGGATCGGTTGGATCATGAAGACGTTCGACTACATCAACCGCGTTAACCTAACGCTTCCGCTTTCGGTCTACGAGGGTACGTGGACACACTGTCCCCCTCTCGTTGCTATGCATCTCCTAGAAAGATCTTGCGTGAGCGTAGGAATTTTTTTGAAATTGCATGCTACGTTCCCTAACACTGGCATCCGAGCCAGGTCTATGCGTAGATGATATGCACGAGTAGAACACAAAGAGTTGTGGGCGATAATAGTCATACTGCTTACCACCAACGTCTTACTTTGATTCGGCGGTATTGTTGGATGAAGCAGCCCGGACCGACATTACATGACCGCGTTCATGAGACTGGTTCTACCGACGTGCTTTGCACACAAGTGGCTGGCAGGTGTCTGTTTCTCCAACTTTAGTTGAATCAAGTTTGACTACGGCCGGTCCTTGTTGAAGGTTAAAACAACACACTTGACGAAAAATCGTTGTGGTTTTGATGCGTAGGTAAGAATGGTTCTTGCTAGAAGCCCATAGCAGCCACGTAAAACTTGCAACAACAAAGTAGAGGACGTCTAACTTGTTTTTGCAGGGCATGTTGTGATGTGATATGGTCAAGACATGATGTGATATACGTTGTTGTATGAGATGATCGTGTTTTGTAAAAGTTATCGGCAACTGGCAGGAGCCTTATGGTTGTCGCTTTATTGTATGAAATGCAATCGCCATGTAATTGCTTTACTTTATCACTATGCGTTAGCAATAGTTGTAGAAGCAATAGTTGGCGAGACGACAACGACGCTACGATGGAGATCAAGGTGTCAAGCTGGTGACGATGGAGATCGTGACGGTGCTTTGGAGATGGAGATCAAAGGCACAAGATGATGATGGCCATATCATGTCACATATTTTGATTGCATGTGATGTTTATCTTTTATGCATCTTATTTTGCTTAGTACGGCGGTAGCATTATAAGATGATCCCTCACTAAATTTCAAGGCATAAGTGTTCTCCCTGAGTATGCACCATTGAGACAGTTCGTCGTGCCGAGACACCATGTGATGATCGGGTGTGATAAGCTCTACGTTCATATACAACGGGTGCAAGACAGTTTTGCACGTGCGGAATACTCGGGTTAAACTTGACGAGCCTAGCATATGCAGATATGGCCTCGGAACACTGAGACCGAAAGGTCGAACGTGAATCATATAGTAGATATGATCAACATAGAGATGTTCACCATTGAAAACTACTCCATCTCACGTGATGATCGGACATGGTTTAGTTGATATGGATCACGTGATCATTTAGATGACTAGAGGGATGTCTATCTAAGTGGGAGTTCTTAAGTAATATGATTAATTGAACTTTAATTTATCATGAACTTAGTCCTGATAGTTTTTGCATATCTATGTTGTAGACCAATGGCCCGTGCTACCGTTCCCTTGAATTTTAATGCGTTCCTAGAGAAAGCTAAGTTGAAAGATGATGGTAGCAACTACACGGACTGGGTCCGTAACTTGAGGATTATCCTCATTGCTGCACAGAAGAATTATGTCCTTGATGCACCGTTAGGTGAAAGGACTGATGTAGGAGCAGATGCTGATGTTATGAACATCTGGCAAGCTCGATCTGATGATTACTCGATAGTTCAGTGTGCCATGCTTTACGGCTTAGAATCGGGACTTCAAAGACGTTTTGAACGTCATGGAGCATATGAGATGTTCCAGGAATTGAAGTTAATATTTCAAGCAAATGCCCGAGTTGAGAGATATGAAGTCTCCAACAAGTTCTATAGCTGCAAGATGGAGGAGAACAGTTCTGTTAGTGAACACATACTCAGAATGTCTGGGTACCATAACCACTTGACTCAGCTAGGAGTTAATCTTCCGGATGATAGTGTTATTGACAGAGTTCTTCAATCACTGCCACCAAGCTATAAAGACTTCGTGATGAACTATAATATGCAAGGGATGGATAAGACGATTACCGAGCTCTTCGCAATGCTAAAGGCTGCGGAGGTAGAAATCAAGAAGGAGCATCAAGTGTTGATGGTTAACAAGACAACTAGTTTCAAGAAAAAGGGCAAAGGGAAGAAGGGGAACTTCAAGAAGAATATCAAGCAAGTTGCTACTCCCGGGAAGAAGCCCAAGTCTGGACCTAAGCCTGAAACTGAGTGCTTCTACTGCAAAGGGACTGGTCACTGGAAGCGGAACTGCCCCAAGTATTTGGTGGATAAGAAGGATGGCAAAGTAAAAGGTATATTTGATATACATGTTATTGATGTGTACCTTACTAATGCTCGTAGTAGCACTTGGGTATTTGATACTGGTTTTGTTGCTCATATTTGCAACTCGAAACAGGGGCTACGGATTAAACGAAGATTGGCTAAGGACGAGGAGACGATGCGCGTCGGGAATGGTTCCAAGGTCGATGTGATCGCCGTCGGCATGCTACCTCTACATCTACCTTCGGGATTAGTATTAGACCTGAATAATTGTTATTTGGTGCCAGCGTTGAGCATGAACATTATATTTGGATCTTGTTTCATGCGAGACGGTTATTCATTTAAATCAGAGAATAATGGTTGTTCTATTTATATGAGTAATATCTTTTATGGTCATGCACCCTTGATGAGTGGTCTATTTTTGTTGAATCTCGATCGTAGTGATACACATATTCATAATATTGAAGCCAAAAGATGCAAAGTTAATAATGATAGTGCAACATATTTGTGGCACTGCCGTTTAGGTCATATTGGTGTAAAGCGCATGAAGAAACTCCATACAGATGGACTTTTGGAATCACTTGATTATGAATCATTTGATACTTGCGAACCATGCCTCATGGGCAAGATGACTAAAACTCCGTTCTCTAGAACAATGGAGCGAGCAAATGACTTATTGGAAATAATACATACCGATGTATGTTGTCCGATGAGTGTTAAGGCTCACAGCGGGCATCGTTATTTTCTGACCTTCACAGATGATTTGAGCAGATATGGGTATATCTACTTAATGAAACATAAGTCTGAAACATTTGAAAAGTTCAAATAATTTCAGAGTGAAGTGGAAAATCATCGTAACAAGAAAATAAAGTTTCTATGATCTGATCACGGAGGCGAATATTTGAGTTACGAGTTTGGTCTTCATTTAAAACAATGTGGAATAGTTTCACAACTCACGCCACCAGGAACACCACAGCGTAATGGTGTGTCCGAACATCGTAACCGTACTTTATTAGATATGGTGCGATCTATGATGTCTCTTACCGATTTACCACTATCATTTTGGGGTTATGCATTAGAGACAACTGCATTCACGTTAAATAGGGCACCATCTAAATCCGTTGAGACAACACTGTATGAACTGTGGTTTGGCAAGAAACCTAAGATGTCATTCCTTAAAGTTTGGGGTTGCGATGCTTATGTGAAAAAGTTTCAGCCTGATAAGCTCGAACCCAAATCGGAGAAGTGCGTCTTCATAGGATACCCAAAATAAACTGTTGGGTACACCTTCTATCACAGATCCGAAGGCAAGGTTTTTGTTGCTAAGAATGGATCCTTTCTAGAGAAGGAGTTTCTCTTGAAAGAAGTGAGTGGGAGGAAAGTAGAACTTGATGAGGTAATTGTACCTTCTCTCGAATTGGAGAATAGCTCATCACAGAAAATAGTTCCCGTGATGCCTACACCAATTAGTGAGGAAGCTAATGATGATGATCATGAAACTTCAGATCAAGTTACTACCGAACCTTGTAGGTCAACCAGAATACGTTCCGCACCAGAGTGGTACGGTAATCCTGTTCTGGAAGTCATGTTACTAGACCATGACGAACCTACGAACTATGAGGAAGCGATGATGAGCCCAGATTCCGCAAAATGGCTTCAAGCCATGAAATCTGAGATGGGATCCATGTATGAGAACAAAGTGTGGACTTTGGTTGACTTGCCCGATGATCGGCAAGGCATAGAGAATAAATGGATCTTCAAGAAGAAGACTGACACTGACGGTAATGTTACTGTCTACAAAGCTCGACTTGTTGCGAAAGGTTTTCAACAAGTTCAAGGGGTTGACTACGATGAGACCTGCTCACCCGTAGCGATGCTTAAGTCTGTCCGAATCATGTTAGCAATTGCTGCATTTTATGATTATGAAATCTGGCAAATGGACGTCAAAACTGCATTCCTTAATGGATTTCTCAAAGAAGAGTTGTATATGATGCAACCAGAAGGTTTTGTCGATCCTAAAGGTGCTAACAAAGTGTGCAAGCTCCAGCGATCCATTTATGGACTAGTGCAAGCCTCTCGGAGTTGGAATATACGCTTTGATAGTGTGATCAAAGCATATGGTTTTATACAGACTTTTGGAGAAGCCTGTATTTACAAGAAAGTGAGTGGGAGCTCTGTAGCATTTCTAATATTATATGTGGATGACATATTGTTGATTGGAAATGATATAGAATTTCTGGATAGCATAAAAGGATACTTGAATAAGAATTTTTCAATGAAAGACCTCGGTGAAGCTGCTTATATATTGGGCATCAAGATCTATAGGGATAGATCGAGATGCTTAATAGGACTTTCACAAAGCACATACCTTGATAAAGTTTTGAAGAAGTTCAAAATGGATCAGTCAAAGAAAGGGTTCTTGCCTGTGTTGCAAGGTGTGAAGTTGAGTAAGACTCAATGCCCGACCACTGCAGAAGATAGAGAGAAAATGAAAGTCATTCCCTATGCCTCAGCCATAGGTTCTATCATGTATGCTATGCTATGTACCAAACCTGATGTGTGCCTTGCTATAAGTTTAGCAGGGAGGTACCAAAGTAATCCAGGAGTGGATCACTGGACAGTGGTCAGGAACATCCTGAAATACCTGAAAAGGACTAAGGATATGTTTCTCGTTTATGGAGGTGACAAAGAGCTTGTCGTAAATGGTTACGTCGATGCAAGCTTTGACACTGATCTGGATGACTCGAAGTCACAAACCGGATATGTATTTATATTGAATGGTGGAGCTGTCAGTTGGTGCAGTTCCAAGCAGAGCGTCGTGGCGGGATCTACGTGTGAAGCGGAATACATAGCTGCTTCGGAAGCAGCAAATGAAGGATTCTGGATGAAGGAGTTCATATCCGATCTAGGTGTTATACCTAGTGCATCGGGTCCAATGAAAATCTTTTGTGACAATACTGGAGCAATTGCCTTGGCGAAGGAATCCAGATTTCACAAGAGAACCAAACACATCAAGAGACGCTTCAACTCCATCCGTGATCAAGTCAAGGAGGGAGACATAGAGATTTGCAAAATACATACGGATCTGAATGTTGTAGACCCGTTGACTAAGCCTCTTCCATGAGCAAAACATGATCAACACCAAGACTCCATGGGTGTTTGAATCATTACTATGGAATCTAGATTGTTGACTCTAGTGCAAGTGGGAGACTGAAGGAAATATGCCCTAGAGGCAATAATAAAGTTGTTATTTATATTTCCTTATATCATGATAAATGTTTATTATTCATGCTAGAATTGTATTAACCGGAAACTTAGTACATGTGTGAATACATAGACAAAACAGAGTGTCCCTAGTATGCCTCTACTTGACTAGCTCATTCATTAAAGATGGTTAAAGTTTCCTGACCATAGACATGTGTTGTCATTTAATGAATGGGATCACATCATTAGAGAATGATGCGATGGACAAGACCCATCCGTTAGCTTAGCATAATGATCGTTAAGTTTTATTGCTATTGCTTTCTTCATGACTTATACATATTCCTCTGACTATGAGATTATGCAACTCCCGAATACCGGAGGAACACCTTGTGTGCTATCAAACGTCACAATGTAACTGGGTGATTATAAAGATGCTCTACAGGTGTCTCCGAAGGTGTTTGTTGGGTTGGCATAGATCGAGACTAGGATTTGTCACTCCGAGTATCGGAGAGGTATCTCTGGGCCCTCTCGGTAATGCACATAACTATAAGCCTTGCAAGCAATGTGACTAATGAGTTAGTTACGGGATGATGCATTACGGAACGAGTAAAGAGACTTGCCGGTAACGAGATTGAACTAGGTATGAAGATACCGACGATCGAATCTCGGGCAAGTAACATACCGATGACAAAGGGAATAACGTATGTTGTCATTACGGTTTGACCGATAAAGATCTTCGTAGAATATGTAGGAACCAATATGAGCATCCAGGTTCCGCTGTTGGTTATTGATCGGAGATGTGTCTCGGTCATGTCTACATAGTTCTCGAACCCGTAGGGTCCGCACGCTTAACGTTCGATGATGATTTGTATTATGAGTTATGTGTTTTGGTGACCGAAGATTGTTCGGAATCCCGGATGAGATCACGGACATGACGAGGAGTCTCGAAATGGTCGAGAGGTAAAGATTGATATATTGGAAGGTTATATTCGGACACCAGAATAGTTCCGGATCGTTTCGGGTATTTTTCGGAGTACCGGGAGGTTACCGGAACCCCCCGGGAGAGTTAATGGGCCTCATGGGCCATAGGGAAGAGGGGAGGCAGCCCACAAGGGGTGGCTGCGCCCCCTCCCATGGGGAGTCCGAATTGGACTAGGGGAGGGGGCGCGCCCCCCCTTCCTTCTCCTCTTCTCTCTCCCTTTCCCCCTTTCCCACTCTGGAAAAGGAAGAGGGAATCCTAATAGGACTGGGAGTCCTAGTAGGACTCCCCCCCATGGCGCGCCCCCCTTGGTGGCCGGCCTCCTCCTGCCCTCCTTTATATACGGGGGCAGGGGGCACCTTAGAACACATCAGTTATTCTCTTAGCCGTGTGCGGTGCCCCCCTCCACAGTTTACTCCTCCGGTCATAGCGTCGTAGTGCTTAGGCGAAGCCCTGCGCGGATCACATCACCAACACCGTCGCCACACCGTCGTGCTGATGGAACTCTCCCTCGACCCTCTGCTGGATCGAGAGTTCGAGGGACGTCATCGAGCTGAACATGTGCTGAACACGGAGGTGCCGTACGTTCGGTGCTTGGATCGGTTGGATCGTGAAGACGTTCAACTACATCAACCGCGTTAACCTAACGCTTCCGCTTTTGGTCTACGAGGGTACGTGGACACACTCTCCCCCTCTCGTTGCTATGCATATCCTAGAAAGATCTTGCGTGAGCGTAGGATTTTTTTTGAAATTGCATGCTACGTTCCCTAACATACCCGCCGCGTGCTTCAACACTCATTGGACCGCATACATCGGTATGTATTATTTCCAATAAGTCGTTAGCTCGCTCCATTGTTCTGAAGAACGGAGTTTAAGTCATCTTGCCCATGAGGCATGGTTTGCAAGTATCAAATGATTCATAATCAAGTGATTCCAAAAGCCCATCTGCATGGAGTTTCTTCATGCGCTTTACACCAATATGACCTAAATGGCAGTGCCACAAGTATGTTGCACTATCATTATCAACTTTGCATCTTTTGGCATCAATATTATGAATATGTGTATCACTACGATCGAGATTCAATAAACCATTCACATTGGGTGTATGACCATAGAAGGTTTTATTCATGTAAACAGAACAACAATTATTCTCTGACTTAAATGAATAACCGTATTGCAATAAATATGATCAAATCATATTCATGCTCAACGCAAACACCAAATAACATTTATTTAGGTTCAACACTAATCCCGAAGGTAGAGGGAGTGAGCAATGGTGATCGTATCAACCTTGGAATCACTTCCAACACACATCGTCACCTCGCCCTTAACTAGTCTCTGTTTATTCTGCAACTCCTGATTCGAGTTACTAATCTTAGCAACTGAACCGGTATCAAGTACCCAGGGGCTACTATGAATACTAGTAAGGAACACATCAATAACATGTATATCAAATATACCTTAGTTCACTTTGCCATCCTTCTTATCCGCCAAGTACTTGGGGCAGTTCCGCTTCCAGTGACCATTTCCTTTGCAGTAGAGGCACTTAGTTTCAGGCTTGGGGTCTTGCTTTGGGCTTCTTCATGGGAGCGGCAACTTGCTTGCCATTCTTCTTGAAGTTCCCTTTCTTTCCCTTGCCCTTTTTCTTGAAACTAGTGGTCTTGTTAACCATCAACACTTGATGCTCTTTCTTGATTTCTACCATCGCCGATTTCAGCATCGCGAAGAGCTCGGGAATCATTTTTGTCATCCCTCGCATATTATAGTTCGTCACGAAGTTCTAGTAGCTTGGTGATAGTGACTAGAGAACTTTGTCAATCACTATCTTATCTGGAAGATTAACTCCCACTTGATTCAAGCGGTTGTAGTACCCAGACATTCTGAGCACATGCTCACTGGTTGAGCTATTCTCCTCCATCTTGTAGGCAAAGTACTTGTCAGAGGTCTCATACCTCTCGACACGGGCATGAGTCTGAAATACCAATTTTAGCTCTTGGAACATCTCTTATGCTCCGTGGCATTCAAAACGTTTTTGAAGTCCCGGTTCTAAGCCGTAAAGCATGGCGCACTAAACTATTAAGTAGTCATCATATCGAGCTTGCCAAACGTTCATAACATCTGCATCTGCTCCTGCAATAGGTCTGTCAACTAGCGGTGAATCAAGGACATAATTCTTCTGTGCAGCAATGAGGATAATCCTCAGATCATGGACCCAGTCCGCATCATTGCTACTATCATCTTTCAACTTAGTTTTCTCTAGGAACATATCAAAATAAAACAGGGGAGCTATACGCGAGCTATTGATCTACAACATAGATACGCAAAAACTATCAAGACTAAGTTCATGATAATTTAAGTTCAATTAATCAAATTACTAGTTAACTCCCACTTAAATCAACATTCCTCAAGTTGTCTAAGTGATACATGATCCATATCAACTAAACCAAGTCCGATCATCACGTGAGATGGAGTAGTCTTCAATGGTGAACATCTTCATGTTGATCATATCTACTATATGACTCATGTTCGACCTTTCGGTCTCCAGTGTTCCGAGACCATGTCTGTACATGCTAGGCTCGTCAAGTTTAACCCAAGTATTCTGCATGTGCAAAACTGTCTTACACCCGTTGTATGTGAACGTACAGTCTATCACACCCGATCATCACGTGGTGTCTCGAAACGACGAACTGTAGCAACGGTGCATACTCAGGGAGAACACTTTTACCTTGAAATTTAGTGAAGGGATCATCTTATAATGCTACCGCCGTACTAAGCAAAATAAGATGCATAAAAGATAAACATCACATGCAATCAAAAAATATGTGACATGATATGGCCATCATCATCTTGTGCTTTTGATCTCCATCTCCAAAGCATCGTCATGATCTCCATCGTCACCGGCTCGACACCTTGATCTCCATCGTTGCGTCATGGTCGTCTCGCCAACTATTGCTTCTACAACTATTGCTAACTCATAGCGATAAATTAAAGCAATTACATGGCGTTTGCATTTTATACAATAAGGAGACAACCATAAGGCTCCTGCCGGTTGCCTGATATCTTACAAAACATGATCATCTCATACAATAACATATATCACATCATGTCTTAACCATATCACATCACAGCATACCCTGCAAAAACAAGTTAGACGTCCTCTACTTTATTGTTGCAAGTTTTACGTGGCTACTACGGGCTTCTAGCAAGAACCGTTCTTACCTACGGCAAAAACCACAACAGTGATTCATCAAGTTTGTTGTTTTAACATTCTTCAAGGACCGGCCGCAGTCAAATTCGATTCAACTAAAGTAGGAGAAACAGACACCCGCTAGCCACCTTTATGCAAAACTAGTTGCATGTCTGTCGGTGGAACCGGTCTCATGTGCGTGGACATGTAAGGTTGGTCCGGGCCGCTTCATCCCACAATACCGCTGAATCAAAATAAGACGTTGGTGGTAAGCAGTATGACTATCACCGCCCACAACTCTTTGTGTTCTACTCGTGCATATCATCTACGCATAGACCTGGCTCTGATACCACTGTTGGGGAACGTTGCATGGAAAACAAAAAAATTTCTACGCACACGCAATGATCTATCTATGGAGATGCATAGCAATGAGAGGGGAGAGTGTGTCTACGTACCCTCGTAGACCATAAGCGAAAGCGTTTCACAACGCGGTTGATGTAGTCGAACTTTCTTCGCGCTCCAACCGATCTAGTACCGAACGTACGGTACCTCCGTGTTCTGCACAGGTTCAGCTAGGTGACGTCTTCCGCCTTCTTGATCCAACAAGACGGGCGAAGTAGTGGATGAGTTCTGGCAGCACGACGACGTGGTGACGGTGATGGTGATGTGATCTCCGCAGGGCTTCGCCTAAGCACTACGAAAATATGACCGAGGGAGTAAACGGTGGATGGGGGCGCCGCACACGGCTAAGACAATTGTCTGTTGTATGCTAGGAGCCCCCCTCTCACATATATATAGGTGGGAGGGGGGGAGCAGCCAAGGATGCGCCCAAGTAGGAGGAATCCTACTTGGAGTCCCTCCCAAGCCGCGCCCCCTCCTTTCCTTATTTGGAGCGCGGGGAAAGGCAGGGGAGGGTGTCGTGGGAACGATTCCGACAGTACGAAGGGGGTAGGGTAAAGGAGCATGATCTATCGAGATGCAAATGGGTGACACGGTGGTTTTATCGAGTTCGGGCCTCTCACGGTGGAGATAACAACCCTACATCTCGTGCTCCGGAGAGGCTTTGCTTTATCTGAGTATGTATCCGGAGATTACAATGTATGTGCGGGAGAGAGAAGAACGGATCTTCATGCCTAGACAAGTCCTGAGACTAATGGCGAGAGAGAGAGAGCTAGGAGGAGAAGAATGAGCCCCCAAGTCTAGTGGTGGGGGGTGGCTTATATAGAGTGCGCCACCCCCCCCCCACCTCCTATGTTACAAAGTGGGGCATGAATGCCATAATGCCAGCTCACTACCAAGCCTTCACTATGAGAATGATGCTTTGACTGCTTTGCTGCCTGCTGGTCTTCGTATACCCGAGTGAGTCGTACGGTCGAGTGGTGAACTGTCATCTGAGTGGATGGTACGTTGCTTGTCCGAGTGGATAGTATGCTGCTTGTCCGAGTGTAATGAGTTCGTCGAGTGGAGTGCTATGCTCCGAGTGGTCTGTTGCCTTCCGAGTGAATGTCACTCTGCAGAAAATCTGACTGCTGACCTGGCCCTGGGGCCTAGTATAAGGTGTGTGGTGTCCTAGGGTAGTGTCTTTAGGTCAGGCCTGTTACCCTACCCCCAATACATGTCCTCGTCATTAGCCCCTGAATCGGTCGAGGTTGAGCGGGTCGAGTCGAGGTGAATTCCCAGATGAGTCGAGTGCTACGGAGGCGCTCATGAACTCCCTCTGGTCACCCGGCGGTCTCATCTCCGCATGTTGCCTTGACGGATTCCGGACTACATGGTGTCCGAGTGAAATGAGCTCAAACGGGTCCGCGGAGGAGCGTTAAACTCACCTTATAGCAAAAAAAAATTGGAGTGATTTGGTGCTGGTCCTGCATCGAGTAACTGATTACTCGGAATTTCTTCACACCTGGAACGTGTCTCTTTTTTTTTTGTTTGGCCGTCACTCGGACCGGGCGGACCGTTCCGAGTGGATACCATTCCAGTGGGGGCACGCTGAGTGCACCCACTGGGTGTAGTCCCCAAGACTGCCGTTGACTGCGGGCAGTCGGCGGGAGTCTTAGAGCCAGTCTTTTTTGTTGTTATTTGGCCGTCACTCAGACCGGGCGGACCGTTCCGAGTGGATACAATTCCAGTGGGGGGACGCTGAGTGCACCCACTAGGTGTAGTCCCCGAGACCACCGTTGACTGCGGGCAGTCGGCGGGAGTCTTAGAGCCAGTCTTTTTTGTTGTTATTTGGCCGTCACTCGGACCGGGCGGACCGTTCCGAGTGGATACCATTCCAGTGGGGGCACACTGAGTGCACCCACTGGGTGTAGTCCCCGAGACCGCCGTTGACTGCGGGCAGTCGGCGGGAGTCTTAGAGCCAGTCTTTTTTGTTGTTATTTGGCCGTCACTCGGACCGGGTGGACCGTTCCGAGTGGATACCATTCCAGTGGGGGCACGCTGAGTGCACCCACTGGGTGTAGTCCCCGAGACCGCCGTTGACTGCGGGCAGTCGGCGGGAGTCTTAGAGCCAGTCTTTTTTGTTGTTATTTGGCCGTCACTCGGACCGGGCGGACCGTTCCGAGTGGATACCATTCTAGTGGGGGCACGCTGAGTACACCCACTGGGTGTAGTCCCCGAGACCGCCGTCGACTGCGGGCAGTTGGCGGGGGTCTTAGAGCCTGTCTTCTGGTCTGGAACTGAATTAAACAGGTGAACCCTCATGCGGTCGGCATGGTAAATGACTTCAGCCTAGAACTGTGGTGGGTCATCATGCATTCGGAATGGGTCATCATGTACTCGGCATGGTTAATAAGTTCAGCCTGGAGCTGAATCAGTCGGACTGACCTTCATGCACTTGGCACGGTAAGAAAATTCATCCTGGAACTAGGTCAAGAAGGTGAATCTTCGTGCACTCAGCACTGTAAATAACTTCGGTCTTGAAACTGCCGATCGGAGAGAAAAGTTGGACACTGCAAGGAGTACTCATTCTAGTAGTGGCGAGGCTAGCGCGTGGACTGACTCTCCAGAGAGAGGCCACTCATTATCCCGGGGGAACACCAGCACATGCCATCTCCGAGTCCAAGTTTGTGAAACTGACGCCTTGGAGCCTAGAAGAAGGGCCAAGTATATCCGTAGAGGAGCATCATTTTCACCCTTTTGCAGCCCCGAAAATGACTCCAGGTAATGATTTGGGCGGTCGTCCGAGTGGACAGTGCGACCCTTATAGATCTTCGGTGGACCGAGCATGTATGGTCAGAAAAATATTCCCGATGCGATCAACAGGTTGATCAAATGGGCGTAACCCCTGAAGGCGGCATGGCCCACAGCTAAGCGTAGCCCCCGAGTGATGCTCGAAAGAGGTAAGCTTGCTACAGAGTGCGATATGAGGCTTGATCATATGAGTAACTTAGTCATTCCCGAGTTGGGGATGTAGTAGAGAAGACGTGTCCAACCGATGGTGATGAGCGGGGGTGGATGAATGGTCAGGACATGCCCAACCGAGTGGCGACGCGCGGAGCGGCCAAAGGGCGAGGATGTGTAAAACTGAGTGGCGACACGCGGGGCGGCCGAGCGGTGAAGACGTGCACGACCGAGTGGCGACGCGCGGGGCGGCCGAGCGATGAAGACGTGCACGACCGAGTGGCGACACGCGGGGCGGCCGAGCGGTGAAGACGTGCACGACCGAGTGGCGACGCGCGGGGCGGCCGAGCGGTGAAGACGTGCACAACCGAGTGGCGACGCGCAGGGCGGCCGAGTGAAGATGTGCGAGGTGACCGAGTGAAGGACTACGTGCAAAACCGAGTGGCGACGCGCAGGGCGGCCGAGTAAAGACGTGCACAACCGAGTGGCGACGCGCGGGGCGGCCGAGCGGTGAAGACGTGCACAACCGAGTGGCGACGCGCGGGGTGGTCGAGTGAAAATGGTCCTCGGAGGAGTCAGCCATATGCTTTCGAAGCCGATGTAGCGACGAGGTCGGTGTAGTGTGGTCGATGTAGCGATGCAACAAGATCGGCGTGACAACTGAGTCTGAGTAGGAATGAAGACGGCGCGCAAAGTGTCTGAGTGATTATGAAACTTGTCGAAGTAGCGGATCTGACTGCACTCATTGAAGTGAAGGATTCGACTGGTGATGAAGTACTCGACCACTCAGGAGAATGTGATTCTGAATGAGCTGCAGCCCCCGAGTGTGGCGTAGCCCCCGAGCGTACTACAGACTTTGACGATGGAATTGTCGGAATATGAGAAATATAGTTTTGAATGGATAAATTATAATTCATCGAGTCAGACTCGGGTAAAGATGAGGAGGAGCTTCCGAGTGATGCTCAAAAGAGGCAAACTCGTAAAGGAGTGAAGTGTGCAGTTTGATTACAAAAGTGACTTATCTGTCTCATGCCTGACGAGGTCTATATCACTGATATGATGAAGAGGATCCCATAGAGGGGTCGGCCGGATGTGTTTGAAGTTAACAGAGCGACAAGGTCGGTGTTGTGGTGCGCTAAGACCGGCATGGTGACCGAGTCTGAGTAGCGATGAAGTTGGCGCATAGGGCCGTCGAGTGGTCGCGTAACTTGTGTAAGAAAAATAGCACAAGCCAACGTAATGATTTCTCGAGGAAATTTGATGTGTGCTGAAATAATTTGTGTGAATAACACCCATAGACACCCGCTGGGAGTGCAAGGGGCTTGCTGGTTAACCAGCAAGAGTCTGAAAGAGCGAAGGATCCGTTCGAACTTGTCGAAGTGAAGGATCCGACTGAACTCGTTGGAATACTGGCTCAAATAAAACGGAAGTGTAGTGTTTCGACTGAGTTGCAGCCCCGGAGGACCGATGCAAACTCGAAATGAAGAACACATGGTGTTTGTGAATGATGTATGCGAAGAAATGGAAGTTGGACTCAGGAGTCAAATAATCTGTACTAAGCAAGTATGTGAAAATAAGCAACCGAGCGTAGAGGTACACTCGGTGGCGTGGCTTCCGAGTGAACGTGATGTGTGAATTACAGGATACTCGGGAACTCGGAAATAACAGAATGTAGTGCATGTAGAATGACTTAGCTGTCTGAAGGCACGCGAGGCGGCCGAGTGGTGATGAGGTGACCAACCGAGCAGTGACGCGCGGAGCGGCCGAGTGGTGATGAGGTGACCAACCAAGAG
Organism: Thinopyrum elongatum; assembly: GCA_011799875.1. Classification (NCBI taxonomy): domain Eukaryota; kingdom Viridiplantae; phylum Streptophyta; class Magnoliopsida; order Poales; family Poaceae; genus Thinopyrum; species Thinopyrum elongatum. The sequence goes on from CM022300.1 coordinate 496,687,955, forward strand.
GCGACGCACGAAGCGGCCGAGTAGTGATGAGGTGACCAACCGAGCGGCGACGCGCGGAGCGGCCGAGTGGTGATGAGGTGACCAACCGAGTGGCGACACGTGGAGCGGCCGAGTGGTGATGAGGTGACCAACCGAGCGGCGACGCGCGGAGCGGCCGAGTGGTGATGAGGTGACCAACCAAGAGGCAACGCGCGGAGCGGCCGAGTGGTGATGAGGTGACCAACCGAGTGGCGACGCGCGGGGCAGCCGAGTGGTCATGAGGTGACCAACCAAGAGCGATGCGCGGAGCGGCCGAGTGGTGTGAGGTGACCAACCGAGTGGCGACGCGCGGGGCGGGGCCGAGTGGTGAATGGGGTGACCAACCAAGAGGCGACGCGCGGGAGCGGCCGAGTGGTGATGAGTGACCAACCGAGCGGCGACGCGCGGGGCGGCCATGGTGATGAGGTACCAACCAGAGGTGACGCGCGACGGGCCGAGTGGTGATGATGACCAACCGAGGCGGCGAGCGCGGGGCGGCCGAGTGGTGATGAGGTGACCAACCGAGTGGGCGACGCGCGGGCGGCCGAGTGGTGATGAGGTGACCAACCGGTGGCGACGCGCGGGGCGGCCGAGTGGTGATGAGGTGACCAACCAAGAGGCGAGCGCGGGGCGGCCGAGTGGGTGATGAGGTGACCAACCGAGGGGCGCGCGGGCGGCGGCCGAGTGGGATGAGGTGACCAACCGAGCGGCGACGCGCGGGCGCGGCCGAGGTGTGATGAGGTGACCAACCCGAGGGCGACGCGCGGGGGCGGCCGTTGGTGATGGTGATCAACCGAGGGCGACGCGCGGGGCGGCCGAGTGGTGCATGAGGTGACCAACCGAGCGGCGACGCGCGGGGCGGCCGAGTGGTGATGAGGTGACCAACCGAGAGGCACGCGGGAGCGGCCGAGTGGTGATGAGTGACCAACCAAGAGGCGACGCGCGGAGCGGCCGAGTGGTGATGAGGTGACCAACCGAGGGGCGACGCGCGGGACGCCGAGTGGTGATGAGGTGGACCAACCAAGAGGCGACGCGCGGAGCGGCCGAGTGGTGATGAGGTGACCACCGAGGGGCGACGCGCGGGGCGTCCGAGGGTGATGAGGGACCACCAAGAGGCGACGCGCGAGCGGGCCGAGTGTGATGAGGTGACCAACCGAGCGGCGACGCGCGGAGCGGCCGAGTGGTGATGGGGTGACAACCAAGACGCGACGCGCGGGGCGCGCCACGGCGACGCGCGGACGGCCGAGTGGTGATGAGGTGACCAACCGAGGGGCGACGCGCGGGGCGGCCGGGGTGAGAGGTGACCAACCGCGGCGACGCGCGGGGCGGCCGAGGGGTGATGAGGTGACCAACCCAGAGGCGACGCGCGGGCGGGCCGGGTGGTGATGAGGTGACCAACCGAGCAGCGACGCGCGGGCGGGCCGAGTGGTGATGAGGTGACAACCGAGGGGCGACGCGCGGCGCGGCCGAGTGGTGATGAGGTGACCCCGAGGGGCACGCGCGGGGCCGAGTGGTGATGAGGTGACCAACCGAGCGGCGACGCGCGGGGCGGCCGAGTGGTGATGAGGTGACCAACCGAGCGGCGACGCGCGGGGCGCCGGGTGGGTGATGAGTGACCAACCGAGGGCGACGCGCGGGGCGCGTGGTGAGGAGGTGACCAACCGAGCGGCGACGCGCGGGGCGGCGAGTGGTGATGAGGTGACCAACCGAGCGGCGACGCGCGGAGCGGCCGTGTTGGTGATGAGGTGACCAACCGATGGGGCGACGCGCGGAGCGGCCGAGTGGTGGATGAGGTTACCAACCGAGGGGCGATGCGCGGGGCGGCCGAGTGGTGATGAGGTGCCAAACCAAGAGGCGACGCGTGGGGGGCGGCCGAGTGGTGATGAGGTGACCAACCGAGCGAGACCGCGGGCGGCCGAGTGGTGACGAGGTGACCAACCAGAGGCGACGCGCGGAGCGGGCCGAGTGGTGATGAGGTGACCAACCAAGTGACGACGCCGGGGCGCCGATGTGGTGATGAGGTGACCAACCAAGAGCGACGCGCGGGGCGGCCGAGTGGTGATGAGGTGACCAACCGAATGGCGACGCGCGGGACGGCCGAGTGGTGATGATGTGACCAACCGAGTGGCAACGCGCGGGGCGGGCGAGTGGTGATGAGGTGACCAACCAAGAGGCGACGCGCGGAGCGGCCGAGTGGTGATGAGGTGACCAACCCAGAGGCGACGCGCGGGGCGGCCGAGTGGTGATGAGGTGACCAACCGAGGGGCGACGCGCGGGGCGGCCGAGTAGTGGTGAGGTGACCAACCGAGCGGCGACGCGCGGGGCGGCCGAGTGGTGATGAGGTGACCAACCGAGTGGCGACGCACGGGGCGGCCGAATGATGAGGACATGCCCAGCTGAGTGGCTATGCACGGGACGGCCGAGTGGTGTAGACGCGTCCGACTGTGTGACATCCGAGTGACGACAACACGCGGGCGGCCGAGTGCTGACGGACTGTCCGAGTGGATGTTGACTGGAGCGCATGTTGTCCGAGTAAATCCCCTGACCAATTGAACGGCCGAGTGAATCCGTCCGAGTGAAGCAGACGCGCCCCACGGAGTGGCGACGTGCGGGGCTACCGAGTGACGAAGATACGTATCACCGAGTGACGAAGGCGTGTCTCGCCGAGTGGCGACGCGTGGAGCTGCCGAGTGATAACGACGCGTCCAGCAGAGTGACGGCGCGCGGGGCGGTCGAGTGACGAAGGCGTGTCTCGCCGAGTGGCGATGCGCGGAGCTGCCGACTGACTACATGTTGGTCGTCTGTATATAGCTCAAATGGAATGTCTGTCCGAGTGAACCACTGTCCGGAGACGATGACGGACGTGTGACCTGCAAGTTAGTAGCAAGCATAGCTACGAATATACTTTGATGGACAAAGCGTCCATGCACGGATGCTATTTTGCAACAATTAAAGACCACTGATGGTTATGCATGCATGCAGGATTACCTAGCGTGGGAAACACTCACCTGATGAGGCGCTTAAATGAGGCAGTTACCTTAAGCAAACGGTCAACCCATCCCACGAAGTATTATGAGGGCCACGCCCTTTCGTTTCCTGTGCTTGAATGCATTTACGTGCATGCACTTAATTCAGGAGGAGCTGGTCCACGCACCTTGCATGGTTAGGGGAAAAAGAGCCATGGCCAGTAGCCGGCGACCGGGGAGAGAAACCGCTGCGCGCGCGGAGGCGTGGTTCTCCCCCGACCTTTGTGCTGACCGCTACAACGACTCATTGAAGGAGTTGTCTCCACATCCAACGCACCAGAATCTGCATGCAGAGGTGTAAGTGCTAATTAAGCAAGAATTAAAGACAGCGTCTGCATGCGATGTGAGTTGAAACGAGAGGCGGAGTTGTAGAGGCAGCTCGGAGGAGGGCATGCTGCGTCCAAAATTGCCGGTCTGGCCGGAATCGGACGGCAGCCGAGAGGTGCCGATGAGGTGGACGAGTAGCTGGCCATAGCCCAGGTGCCAGAGATGCAGACTGCGCAGCCAAGGGCGAGGCCAACGCAAGCACTGGTGGCTGTGTTTCGCCGCTCAGGGAGCCGGAGCTGCGTGCCGGTCGAAGTAGCGCTTCGACGCCCGCGGAGCCTGGCGAAGCGCAAGTATCTGGGCCTCACTGCTCCAGGAACCAGGACGATGGGCCAGTTGTCATGCTCTACCGTTGTACTGCATGCGACAGAGTACGGCGTCGGCGATGCAGACGAGGCCGGAGATGAAGACGATGAGACGGACGACGTCGGTGGCCGCGCGTGACGACGATGAGGCAGACGATGCCGGTAGCCGCGCGTGACGGCGATGAGGCCGACGACGCCGGTGGCTGCGCGTGACGACCATGAGACGGACGATGCCGGTGGTTGAAGAAATAACCATCTGCATCATGGCTCGATAGACGCCAGGCCCCACGGTGGGCGCCAACTGTCGTGGGAACGATTCCGACAGTACGAAGGGGGTAGGGTAAAGGAGCATGATCTATCGAGATGCAAATGGGTGACACGGTGGTTTTATCGAGTTCGGGCCTCTCACGGTGGAGATAACAACCCTACGTCTCGTGCTCCGGAGAGGCTTTGTTTTATCTGAGTATGTATCCGGAGATTACAATGTATGTGCGGGAGAGAGAAGAACGGATCTTCATGCCTAGACAAGTCCTGAGACTAATGGCGAGAGAGAGAGAGCTAGGAGGAGAAGAATGAGCCCCCAAGTCTAGTGGTGGGGGTGGCTTATATAGAGTGCGCCACCCCCCCCCCCACCTCCTATGTTACAAAGTGGGGCATGAATGCCATAATGCCAGCTCACTACCAAGCCTTCACTATGAGAATGATGCTTTGACTGCTTTGCTGCCTGCTGGTCTTCATATACCCGAGTGAGTCGTACGGTCGAGTGGTGAACTGTCATCTGAGTGGATGGTACGTTGCTTGTCCGAGTGGATAGTATGCTGCTTGTCCGAGTGGAATGAGTTCGTCGAGTGGAGTGCTATGCTCCGAGTGGTCTGTTGCCTTCCGAGTGAATGTCACTCTGCAGAAAATCTGACTGCTGATCTGGCCCTGGGGCCTAGTATAAGGTGTGTGGTGTCCTAGGGTAGGGTCTTTAGGTCAGGCCTGTTACCCTACCCCCAATACATGTCCTCGTCAGAGGGTGGTGCCCCCCCCCCCTTTCCTTTCTCCCATGAGAGGGAAAGGCAGGAGGGGCTAGCCCCCCCTTTTTCCTTCCTAAGGGCTGGCCAACCAAGGGAGGAGGCACACCAGCCCCCCTTGTGGGCTGGTTTGTCCCCTCCTTTGGCCCATAAGGCCCATAACTTGCCGGGGGGGGGGGGGGGGGTGCCCGGAACCTTCCTTCCCGGTACGTCCCGAAACACTTCCGGTGTCCAAATACCATCGTCCTATATATAAATCTTTACCTCTCGACCATTTTGAGACTCCTCGTCATGTCTGTGATCTCATTCGGGACTCCGAACAACATTCGGTCACCAAAACATATAACTCATATAACACTATATCGTCAACGAACGTTAAGCGTGCGGACCCTACAGGTTCGAGAACTATGTAGACATGACCGAGACACCTCTCCGGTCAATAACCAATAGCGGAACATGGATGCCCATATTGGCTCATACATATTCTACGAAGATCTTTATCGGTCGAACCGTTATGACAACATACGTAATTCCCTTTGTCCATCGGTATGTTACTTGCCCGAGATTCGATCGTCGGTATCTCTATACCTAGTTCAATCTCATTACCTGCAAGTCTCTTTACTCGTTCCGTAATACATCACCTTGTAACTAACTCCTTAGTCATTTGCTTGCAAGCTTATGATGTGTATTACTGAGAGGGCCCAGAGATACCTCTCTGAAACTCGGAGTGACAAATCCTAATCATGATCTATGCCAACTCAACAAACACCTTCGGAGATGCCTGCAGAGCATCTTTATGATCACCCAGTTATGTTGTGATGTTTGATAGCACACAAGGTATTCCTCCGGTATCCGGGAGTTGCATAATCTCATAGTCGAAGGAATATGTATTTGACATGAAGAAAGCAATAGCAATAAACTGAACGATCATTATGCTAAGCTAACGGATGGGTCTTGTCCATCACATCATTCTCCTAATGATGTGATCCCATTATCAAATGACAACACATGTCTATGGTTAGGAAACCTTAACCATCTTTGATCAACGAGCTAGTCTAGTAGAGGCTTACTAGGGACACGGTATTTCTTTATGTATTCACACATGTATTTAAGTTTTCGATCAATAAAATTCTAGCAGGAATAATAAACTTTTATCATGAATAAGGAAATATAAAATAACAACTTTATTATTGCCTCTAGGTCATATTTCCTTCAGATATTACCATCAGTGTACGTCTTCCTCTTGAAGATCCATTTATTTTCAATGGCCTACCGATCATCGGGCAAGTCCACCAAAGTGCTTTGTTCTCATACATGGATCCTATCTCAGATTTCATGGCCTCAAGCCATTTGTCGGAATCTGGGCTCATCATAGCTTCTTCATAGTTCGTAGGTTCACCGTTGTCTAACAACATGACTTCCAGGATAGGATTACCACTCTGGTGCGGAACGTGTTCTGGTTGACCTACGAAGTTCAGTAGTAACTTGATCTGAAGTTTCATGATCATCATCATTAGCTTGTTCTCTAGTTGGTGTAGGCATCACGGAAATATTTTTCCCTGGTGAGCTACTTTCCAATTCGAGAGAAGGTACAACTACCTCATCAAGTTCTACTTTCCTCCCACTCACTTCTTTCGAGAGAAACTCCTTCTCTAGAAAGGACCCATTCTGGGCAACAAAGATCTTGCCTTCGGATCTGTGGTAGAAGGTGTACCCAATAGTTTCCTTAGGGTATCCTATGAAGACGCACTTCTCCAATTTGGGTTCGAGCTTATCAGGCTGAAGCCTTTTGACATAAGCGTCGCATCCCCAAACTTTAAGAAACGATAGCTTTAGGTTTCTTGCCAAACCATAGTTCATACGGTGTCATCTCAACGGATTTAGACGGTGCCCTATCACTACAAAAAAATACACTTCCGTGATGATACGTGTTTGTCACAGTAGGTCACGTTTTCTGTCATGCATGTGCATCCATGACGATTTTTTGATGGAATCAAGATAGTCATACCTGTGCTGTCGTAGAAGTGTTCCATGACATTACCAAAATTATCATCACGGAAGTGTCCACTTCCATGATGATAAATCGCGCGTCATAGAAGTGCTTTCGTCAAGGGTAACCGACACATGGCATCCACCATAACGGGTCGCCGTTAAGCTATCGGGTCAGGTTTTGGATCCGATAACCCGCTAACAGCCACGACCAATGGCGATTTTCCACGTGTAAAATTCTCATTGGCCGACGGAACCACGTGTCAGCTCCGCGTTGGCACAGATGTCACTCATCCAATGGGCGAGATGCGCCTATGATATGTTGACACGTGGACCGGCCCAAAAGTGGCCCATAAAGATTAAATGGGCCGGCCCAGCTAAAGGCCCACAAGATTTTGCAGACCATAATGGGCCAGCCCAGCTAAAGGCCCACAAGATTTTGCAGACCATAATGGGCCGGCCCAGCTAAAGGCCCACAAGATTTTGAAGACACTAGTGGGCCGGCCCGTTAAAAGGCTGCCATGTTTTGGGCCAAATGTCGGCCCATATTTGATCCGGTCCATTAACAGCCTGCCACGTTCTGGGCCTAATAAGGGCCCATATGAGATCTGGCCCGTTAATAGCCTACCATGTTCTGGGCCATATTACGGCCCATACCTGATCCGGCCCTTTAAGAGTCTTTCATTCTTTGGGCTAAATTATGGCCCATATCAGATTCGGCCCGTCAACTGGACGCTGTGCTTTTGGGCCCACTTGAGGCCCGGTTAGGATTTCTGTTTGCTAAAGGCCCATTTAATAGTACGGCCTGATATTAGTTTCGGCCTGTTAAAGGCCCGTTTAACATTTCGGCCCTATATTTACTTCGGCCTGTTAAAAGCCCGTCATATAGTTGGGCCAAATTATGGCCCGCTTTGCATCCGGCCTGCTCACAGCCGATAATCTGATTGGGCCAAACAAGGACCGAGACAATTTAGGGCCTGTTAACGGCCCGTGATGTGATTGGCACAATCATGGGCCGGGGTCTATTTCGGCCTGCTGTCGGCCCGTGAGCTGTTCGGCACGTTTCAGGCCCAACCTACTTTTCAGCCTACTAAAAGCCCATTGAATTTTCTTGCCAAAATAGGGCCGGTGGTTTACTCAGCCTATTAAAAGCCCGAAACTACTAGTGGGCCAGTTTACATTTAGGCCTGTTAACGGACCAAGATGACTGGGCCCATGATGCGGCCCATATATAGTGATTTGCATGACGGGCCGATTATGTACCGTAATTTTATGGTTTGGCCGGTTTACTTTTCATGGAGCGAAGACAGGATATATATATACAGTAAAATAACTGCAGCATCGTGAATAAGAAAAAACCTAGACTATACAATAAAGAAATTACGGCATATTACATCCACTAGGCATCAAAGTTCGCCACTATGATAATAAAGCACAAGCAGACAACAGATTACATACACTGGGCATCAAAGATCGCCACCAATGCAAATAAACATGCCGACAAAATAATATACAAAACCGACAGCACTTCAATAGAGTTCAAGAAAGGTTAGCCCTGCTCGGGAGCTGCAACGCAAGTAGTTGAGCAAGCTGATGAGACTGCGCTTGTTTGACGCTTATATCCTCCTCACTTTAAATGAGAAACAAGCAGACAAATGATAGGTTTTGCACATATAAGTATCAGTGCTGACAATTCATCATATTTCTTATTGGCGAATAAAGAGACACAGTTTAAAATAGCATTAACACAATATGGTATTGTTCAGGTTAAGACATGGCAGGAAATGACATTGTGAAGGAGTTGGTAACTTCACGACACCACTGGATTACAAATCAAGAACTCATAAGTATCAATGGTTAGTGTGCTGTCAATTTATCCCATTTCAGATTGTCAAATAAAGAGACGGTTTAAATAATAGTAGAATGATATGACATTGTTCATAGTTAAGACATTGCAGAATATGACATTGTGCTGTAGTGGGTAGTTTCACCACACCACTGGATTACGGATCAAGAACAGAAGCATACATGCAGTGCAAAAGAAGATCACTTGCTCTGTATAGTTTAATTTACATGGTATGAAGAAGGAACTTGGTTGTACAACTAAAAACTTAAATTGAGAAGGACAAACTTTTGTTTATGAACTTCATAATAAACTTTAAACATGCAATTTGATGCAAACACCAAAAATAAACAGCTGTTGCAGTCATGCCTAACCAAATATACACAACAAAGTTTGAAGGCTTGAGAAGGACAAACTTACATTAGTGGTGAAGACCAACTCTATAAAGCCCTTGTCCATGCTGATGGGGGGGCAATTCAAGAAGTTTAGCACAGAATCTTCTTCATAAGCATTGCCTTTATTCTATATTTTGTTAAGAGTAAATATAGCTGTGATAATATAAGAAAAAATGGAGAATATTTAAGATAAAATGAAGAGTGATGCTACATAACCAAGTAGCTATAAATGTAAGTACAGCGATACAGGCAAAAGGTACAGCCAAGAGCAATGCAGAGCTAAACTTCTTCAGTACCATTGGTGTTATCCAACCTTATGGTAAGAGTAAATATAGATCTGATGTGTAGAAAATGGAGGGCAAAGGAAAATAAGCTGCAGAATGATGGTACATGAACAACTAGCTGCCAATATAAGTACACTGATAAAGGACAGCAGGTACTTACAAGAACAATGCAGAGCTAAACTTTTTCATTAGCATTGGGTATATTCTACATTAATGTAACCATTAATACAGATATGATAATTTGGAGCGAACAGTTGATAAGCAAGCTATCATGCATACTGCTGTCACATAATGAACCAGGTATGAATGCAAGTACAGTGATACAGGATAACAGGTACTAACAAGAGCAAAGCAGCGGGCATCATATTTGCGATATCCTGTCGTCCTTTTCAAACCGGAATTCTTCTTCGAGCAGATTTCCTGCAAAAGAGATCCGTAAGGCACATGCAGAAAAGTAGAAGTTCAAATTGTCATGTGATATCATAGATAGTACCTCATCCTGGGAACGAGACCAGTGCATAACAAGGTTTTTCCATTCAATGTCTTCTAAATTTAGCATAGGAGACTTCACCGGAAGTTCGTTTATAGACATGCCATCAAAGTGTGATTTCCTCAGGTAACACTGATACTGCTGCAATGCTTCCTTGAAAAGCTGAAGCAAGCTTTGCTTGTCATGACTATCCAGATTGACCCTCGCCTACTTACAACAATGTAATGTAAATCATTGATGTGTTCAATCAGCAGAAAACAGGAAAATAATCACCATGAATAATAGCACTTACACGTAAGTGGGACAGGAAGATGTGAAAATGGTGTTTGTCTTCACTATAATCTTCCCATGATGGGAATATATGCACGTAGTCCCTAACAACATTGAAAGCATTGTCTTTTAAACTGGGAATAACTGGAATGGGGTTCCAATCTGCAGGAATTGGCCGTCTGTGCAGTTGGGATAGGTCTTCGGCCGGTGGACTTGCTGTACTTTTTGCTGGAGTGGGATTTTTCTGTGGTACGGCTGGTGCTATGGCAACTGAAATCGGCATACCTTTTGCTGTAGTGCAGGTCCTGTGTGGTGGAGCTTGTGGTGTGGCCAGTGAAGTATGGGTACAGTCTGCTAGAGTCGGTCCTACATTTTGTGTCACTGGTTGTAGAGCAAATATAAGTGGGGTGCTATCTGATTTCTCCGGCACCACCATGTTTTTCAAGGACTTTACTGGTGCTCCTTCAGGTTCGGCAATCACCCTCTTCCTTTTTGATGTCTGATGCACAAGAACAACATTTGAGTGAAAAAACATGGTATGATGACAGATGGAATATGTATTGATAATGGATGGGCATGGCATCTTGACATATATGATGAGTAAACTAAGCAGATGGCGGTGCAACAAAGTAGAAGAAATGCAAGACACCTTATGCAAGATACGCGCAATTAATAAAACCTTGCCAAATTAGAACAGGCACCTTGATGGGTGAACAGGACAGGCCATCTGCCTTCGACTCCTCGAGGTCAGAATAGTCATTAGGATCATATTCTGAACAAGAATCTGCAGGTGGGGAGCGTATAAGTTTCATTGCATCCAGAATGGAACTCAATGCCTTGGTGCCAATTTTGTTAGTCATTGCAGTGTTCCACAATATTCTTCTGATGCGCGCATTCTCATATTCATTGTGATTACGTACAATATCTGAGAAGCATGAAAACATAAATAGTAGTGAGATTATCTTTGTACTGTAGAGGATATTCTAATATAGGGGCTCCCTGTAAACCCTTGTGTGCTATCACTGGATTCTGATGAGAGAGTCCATGTGTGCTGTAATATGGTGCGTGCATTAATATAATCTGGCACAAGTACACATAAAAATAGGCTCCAGAAGTAAGGATAGTTGGCAGATGATAAGGTCATAATATACTGTACAGAGAGTTTATTGACAAACCATGATAACAAGAGCACACAGCAACTAGGTAGATCATAGTGTACATAAAAGGGGTACACCATAACCAGCATATATAAATTGGGAAAGTGGAACTGGCTGGAAAATACGGTGTTGTATTGCCGCTACTAATCGAAAGCCTATCGATCACTTACAGGCCAGCTCTATCAGCTGTTGACTGCAGATGTCCCTGCTCCCCTTCCTGACAAGGAACATATTGTACGTACTAAATACAGAATAACAAAAGAGGAACATGTTAAAGAACAGAAGAGGAAGCATATTCTTGAGATTCCTCTTCTTTCAATACAATGTTGGTTGCCCACTCATGATGAATCACAACGCCCAAAGAAATGCAATTCCATGCTGTCTCTCTATATGTGGCCACATGCATTTGGAAAATCAAGTGGGAGCATTAGCTGACCAATTAAATGTGTGTCTGTTAACTAATATCAGTATTATTTCACAATTCGTATTTGAAGAAGTAAGCTTTGGACTTATGATTGGTGTGTTGTTTAGCTTCAAGAGTGGACTGCTGCTAGTGCGACACAAAGCAGCTACACAGATCATAGTGTAGATATAACGGGAAAACCGTAAGCATCACAAGTAAAATCAGGAAAGTGGAACTTGCTGGAAAATATGGGCTACTATTGCCGGTATGGCTAGAAAGGCTTCGGATACCAGCTCTCTTCAACTAAAGGTGCGGTACTGTTAATATCAGTGTAACTCTCAAAGGCGACACAGCTCCCCGCATTTCCTTGCTAATCTTATAGGATTCAAGTGGGCAGGCCACTACAATTCCTATTCCTATTTTTACAAAATCCTACAAATCAAAGAGGCCCGAAGAGTTGAAAGTATCCATCACAACCGACCGAATAGACATCTACACTGCAAATGTCCCTGCTCCTCTTCACTACAAGGAACATACTGTACTACTATTATACTCCCTCCGTTCCAAAATATAAGTCTTTGTAGAGATTTCCACTATGGATCACATACAGATGTATACAGATACATTTTAGAGTGTAGATTCACTCATTTTGCTCCATATGTAGTCCATGGTGGAATCTATACAAAGACTTGTATTTAGGAACGGAGAGAGTACTTATTAAAGAAGAACAGAAGAGGAACATGCTAAAGAAGAGCAAGCAGATTTTGGATAATAAAATGTTCGTTGCCCCACACATGACGAACCAGAGCGCATTAAGAATGCAACTCCCTGCTGTCTCTCTATATGTGGTGCACGTGCTTTTCGAAAGTAAAGTAGGAACATTAGCTGACCAATTAAACGTTATTTGTTTTATTAATATCAGCATCATATCAGATTCGTATTTGAGCAACAAGTTTCGAATTATGAGTGGCACGTTGTTTAGCTTGATGGATTGAGGAGCAGTGCTAAGCAGCTACGATGATGGTACTGAATATAAAGGAATGTCTGCATGCAAGTCGCGTGACTTTCGTCATTTGGGTCAGTCGACCATTTCAGGCGGTTGGATGAAGATCTGACGTCTCCTAACCCTTCTTCTTCCTCATCTCTGATTCTTCCCCTACAGAACACCTCAACGATCCCGCCGCCAACCACCGCCCCGACCCCCCCCCCCCCCCGCCCTCCCCTGAACCGCCCCCACCGCCTGTGTTCCGCCGCCACCCCCCCCCCCCCCACCCCCGCCCCCACCCGCGTCGAGTTTTTTTCATTCGGCGAGGCCCCACCACAGCCAGGCCACCGCCCCCCACAACCATCGTCCCCACCCGAGCCCCTTCCTTCCCTCTGGCGAACTCCGGCGAGCTCTCAAAAATTGACTGACCCAATTTTGAAATTTAGTCTACTGTCATTTAACTAGTGTGGAATATAAAAGGGGAAAACCATAAGCATTGCGAGTATAGTGTTGAGCGTGCCATGGCGGATCTGAAGGTGCAAACCGGACAAAGGCAACTTCGCAACCAATGTTTGGTTTCAACTAACAAGTAAGATCCTAAGTGATGGACAAGAAATCACAGTAAAGCAGTGGCGATCTATTTTCTTGCTGCGATAAATAAGTTAAGCAGATATGAAAGATTACCGCCTCTGGTGCGGCGCCGTGTATGCATCTGCTGAGAATTTGACGGTGCTGCGGTAGCGATGGCTGTCGGCGGCGTGGAAGCGGGGGAAATATCCCGGCGCGGTGGGCGAGACAGTCGTAGGAGCGGCGCCAGCAAGGTGGACGACGACAGGGATGAAGCGAGAGAACGGGATGCAAGGATCCTGGTCCGAAGCCGTGGATGAGAGAGGTCGATCTCTTGTAATGGACGACGGCGTCGGGGTATCAGCTCCGGCATGGTGGAGGAGGACGGCGGTGGATGGGGTGGCGGACGGAGGAGGCTGGGGTGGAGAGGGTGTTTTGGTGCCCACGGAGTACGAATGGGGAAATGGAGGGAGAGAGGTAGGAGGGAACCATGTCTTTGGGACGCGCTTGTCTCAAATGCGGGGAAGGTTACCAACTTATCCCCCGTTTAAAATTTCAGACATCACAGGAGTATTGGGCTGCTGGGGATAGGACGGTAATCTCGCATACACCAAATATTTGCCGACGGAGATTTCGGCCGAGGAGAGCTTGTTTTGGCGCCCACCGTGTATGAATCCGGGTGAGAGGCGATTTCGGCCGAGGAGACACTGTGTTTTGGCGCCCACCGTGTATGAATCCGGGTGAGAGGCGGTTATGTCACGTTTGAGTAAAATTACAAACCTGCCCCTATCAAGACCTATTGAAATCGAGCCGACTTGTGTTGCATGTCAGGGACAGGCAGTAATTTCCATCTCCCATATTTTGGTTTCGGGCGGTTACTGCGAGTTTGGCCGCTTCGTTCAAATTTTTGAGAAAAAGCTTGCATGTTTACCATGCCAACTCAATTCCAATCCATTTTGTATTCTTTTTTTTTCGGGCAGGATCTATTTTCGATTCGAACAAAATTCTATATACATCATTTTTTTATATATACTTTCAAAAGCACAACAAAGAATTCTGCTCCTTTATATATATAATATGATTTACAAATACAATGATCTCAAAATCATAAGGTTGAATTCAAATTTTTTAAACCAAATTATGTTCTACTCAAATGTATGGATCAGTAATATCTAGATATTAAATAACATAGATGCGCGCGAATTCATATGAGTATGCATGTTTGATAGATCAATTTTGGTTCGAGTATGAATTACATGTATCATCATCTCGAATTCAAATATTTGAATCCCTTTTATGTTGACATTTTCTATACACGCAACTAAATATTTGAATCTCCTTTCACGCCCATCTCTCTCGCGTGCTCCTTCAAGTAGCTATCACTCTCTTTTCTCCAGCTCACCCGCACGCTCACTTCATGTTTCTCCTATTTTCGCAAACATGGTCTCTCACCGTGTCCCTTGAGAAGTGTCACACTCTCCCTATTATTATACATTACACGGTTTTCATTATCTCTCACGTCTCTATCGTTCTCTGGTATCACTAGGTACCTAAGCTTTCTTTTTCACCGCCACACACACACTCTCACTCGTCTTTCACTTTGTCTTTCTCTCTAGGGTTCTCTCACACACCCTATATCTTTCTAGATATGACTCCTACCACTAGAATTACTCTCTCCCACACACACAACGTTTGTTGGGGTCTCCTTTCCATCTTCATCTCAGTTATAAAACTGACATTATTCATTTGTTTACCGATTAGACAAACTCTCCCCCCTTTCTCTCTCTCTCTCACACACACAACTCCTACTTCCACTCCCCCTCCCGACTACCGTCTCTCTCTCACACACACAAAACTCTCGCTTTTGCACCCCCGACTCGTATTTCTCTCACAAATATTGATCGACCAACCTCCAGATAGGTTTATACATCCGCACACTCTTGCTTCCACTATCTCGTACATGTCTCTCTCGCGCTCCTTGTATCTATGTAGATTTTTCGTCCCTTCTTGAGACACGCCCTCTCGATCGTGCACACACACACTATCGCCTCATTTTATGGTGATACCTCTTGCAGACACACTCTTTGTGTCTTTGTCACACACGCACTCCGTCCTCCTCTCTCTCTCTCACACACACACACACTACACACACACATGGGCTTTTTGCAACAATATACCACTTCTCGAATCTTGAAACCAACTACATTCCTCCCTTATCTCATCAAAACCGCCAAAGGAATATATTTTGAGTAAAACATAACATATTTTTAGTGATATACGTATTTCAAAACTAGACTGTTTTCTATCAAATCGGTGAATATGTATTAATCTACTTTGAACGTGTGGCAACGCATTGGCACATTGCTAGTTATTATTGTATAATTTTTTGGACACCAGACAAACGGTGGAGTGCATATACGAAGAGAAGAGGACGCACGCAGTCGGTCTCTCGCTGTCTCGCACACATGAGAGTTACGTAAAGGCATCGTAAACAAATAAACCCTAGGTGCACGATTGCTGCATGCGCGGGTACCGGGTACGTGGTGGAGTGCACCTTTGTAGGAATAGTCAGCTCGCGTGATAATTTGATCCGTAGGAGTTGATGGTCGGGACCACAGGTGAACGACCTGGAGGAGGTGGCTCGCCAGTCGCCACTGATCGAGTAGCCATGTTTAAAATATCATTTTTTTAGTGGGGTAAGAGTTCTGATTTTCAATGGAACGTTATACTCCCTCCATTTTTATTTACTCCACATATTAGAGTTGACTGAAGTCAAACTTCGTAAAGTTTGACCAAGTTTATAGAAAAGAATATAAATATTTACTATAACAAATATATATGATGCAAAAGTACATTCAATAATGAATCTAATGGTATTGATTTGTTATTGTACATGTCAATATTTTTGTCTATAAACTTTGTCAAAGTTTACAAATCTTGACTTTGACCAAAGCTAATATGCGGAGTAAATAAAAATGGAGGGAGTACTAGTTTTTAGAACGATTGGTATGGAGCGAAAACGGAATTCATAACTACTACCTCCGTCCTGGTTTACTAGTCCCCATCGTATTTTGGGACAAAGTTTGTCCACGAATTTTACTTGTAAAATGTGAATGAAAAATGAGATTTTGTTATACCCAAACAAAAAAAGACCGGAGGGAGTGATTGCTCTGACACGGACGCGACCTCTCATAGCGCAGGCATTGAACCGGCGCGCCGGCCAAGAGGGCCCCACTCGCTGCAGGCCAGGCTGAACACGCCTCCTCGCCGCATGCAACCGGCTTCAGACTACACCGCCTGCCTCCATTGAATCCGCGCGTGTGTCGGCAACACATCCTTCCGCGAGCCGGCCGGCATTTTAGAACACAACGCTGGTTGGCTCCTCTTGTCCGCCCGCTATTTAAACGAGGCCAAACACCTGGCAAGAACCGCACCACACCGCCGCTCCCCATATCCTCCTTGCACTATTTTCTCCACACTCTCCATAGCATCTGGTGAGCAGGAAGACGAGTTCTCCGGCATAAAAGCCGGCTGGGTGCCCCTACGAGCCAGGCAATTCGCTACCCCACCTCCCTCCCCGCCCTAGGCCGTCAGTACCATGGGCGAGGCTGCAGGCGGGCAAGCGGAGGAGCAAGCCGCTGTTCCAAGCTAGCCCCTGGTGCATCAACTCGACGCTCCAAGCCCGCTCGCAGAGGAGTGGCCAGTTGCTGCACGCCGGCACACGGGGGACCACGGCGTCCAGTGCACCGTGGTTGGCCGCGCCATCCGACGCAAACATTGGCGGACCCACGGCATGCTAGCGGAGGTGGCCAACACGTCCGCGGCCACTGCCGACACCGAGGAATAGTAGACCACGGGAGCCGCCGCCGCTCCGAACCCATGAATGCTATGACCACCGCGTCGCCGGCATAGATACCCGGTGTGTTGCCCGGTTTGGCTCAAAACATCATGGACCCCAGCCGTGGCCGGCATTAGAAATTATACCTGCTTCCAAAAGTTATTCGCGTTTAGTCAAAAAATGTCCAAAATATAATTAATTACATATGGTCTTGACTTGTTGTGCTCGCACTGGTAGTAGGAACTAGAGATTTTTCTTTATTTATAACTCTCCTCACATTTTTTTGGCTTTGAAGTGAATCATGGTTGTGGACATTATCTATGAATGTGCAGATATCTGTGAACATGAGTTTGATGTGGAAGTTGAACTTGGAATGTTGGGCTTGCGTGTGAACTATACCATGTCCAATGGTTCGTCTGTTATTGTTTGGAAAGTAATGGCTGTTATTACATCACTCAGAAAAAAAATATTTTGTGCCACATCAGTAGATGCACGGACATCACAACAGGCATGCTGACTGGATAAACATTTGAACCTAGCTATTATGAAGAAAAATTTGTATTGACAACAGTTTTAGATAGCAGGAGACGCCTAGCCTGCTCTGCCTCAGCTAGCTTCTTTCTGGCTTCTTCCATCTCTTCTTAGGCTTGGGTGAAGAGAGCATCTGATTGCTCTTTTCGCTTCTTCAGGAACTCAGCTACATTCTCAAGGGCTGCTGCACGCTTTCTTTCAGCCTTTACTAGAGCAGTTGATGACTCCACCTGGCTTGTGTGTAATCCAGCATCATCTGGGAATTTGCACCTTGTGTCTAATCCAGCATCATTAGGGAACGGGCACCTTGTGTGTAATCCAACCTTATTTTGGAAACATGATCTCGAGGTTGACCATACTTCCCTCCTCGCAGGAACTGCATCCTGACATGAAGTTACTTCTTTTTTAGATCAATAGTCAGAGCTACCCAGATCCATTAAGTAGATGCCAGATAAACATGACTCAGAGAAGTGAATTCAAAAGGAGAAATATAAAAACAGACTCCAAGGTGAGAACACCCACTTCCTACATCAAGCTAAAAATGAAAGTATTAGGACGATTAAGACTCTTCTTATTACACATCGAAGAATACGAGGCTAAGAGAAATAGAAACTACAACATATACACATCGAAGAACATGAGGCTAAACAAAAGTAATTGAAAGGGTGTTACTTACCAAAGCTCATTTTACAGGTTCGGTGCAGCTCCTCTTTAACTTGCCACGTTCCTTCAAGATGTCCCCAATATCCCGTGTTTGGTCTTCATTGCTCCTCTGCATGTTCGCATTCATAGTTTTAAAATCTCAACATGGCAAGAAAAATATAGTAATACTCATGCATCTTGTGGGCAACATTAAGGCACTCATCTGCCATGTTAGAGCATCTCCAATAGAAGCACAACGCGCGGCGCATTAAAAAAACATTTACAACGCCGGAATAGCCAGTTTTTGCGGGCCGCGGAGCGCTGGCTCCAGCGGCCGCTGCAAAAAATTGCGCGCGCGCGCCGCTCTAGCAGATGCGCTATATTTTTTCTCCTTTCTACTCTGACTCGATACACATTCGACTCCGAGTCAATGCTGGCATAGATAGTTCTCAGCATAGATATAGCATAGATAGATAAAAAAATAGATAGTTCAACTACTCCTCGTTGTCCGACTCCGCCTCGGTGATGTCCTCCTCCGACATCTCAATGTAGGCGTCAAGATACCGATCGTCGTCGGAGTCCCATGGCGACGCTGCTCCTAGCTTGATGTTGAATTGAGCGACCGCCTTCCGCGTACGCATGTCCTCGCGATAGGCGGCTCGCTCCGCTCTCCTCTTCTCCCTCTCCGCCCTTCTTTGCGCGTTGAACTCGTGCTTGTTGATGATGTCCCGCGGGAAGTGTTGGTGCCACAGCGCCATGGCTTCCTCGTCCATCTTGGCGATGCCGAGACGGTGCTCCTGCCTCCGTTTGTCCCGACGATCCTCGTCGGTGATAAGCCGCGGGGGAGGCACGAGCTCCTGCGCCCGCTCCCGCGTCAGCACATTGGGGAAGTTCATGTCCCTATGAGGCCACCGGAGGCGCCACGCCTCCGCGTCATATGCGTGAGCGGCCTCATGGGTTGTGTCGAAAGTGCCGAGGCCGAGGCGCATCTCACCGAACCGGATCTCGGCGGAGAAACCGCCGGAGGGGCGCGCGCGGACGCCGCGGTAGCCCCAAGTTTCCCGGCGGCGCGGCAGCGGCGAGGCGAGAAAGAGCGGGGAGAGAGCGGTGGCGAGTCACAGAGTGGTGGGAGGGTGCGGGAGGGCGTTGGATTTTATAAAGCGCGCCAGACGCCGTGCGCCAAAACTAGCGCGCGCCTGGCCGCTTTTTCCCGCGCGCGCGCGATCCTTTCCTGACGTCCTTGCTATCTCTACTCTCTTCTCTACTCTTATATTATATATATATATATTATATTATATATTTATTTTATATTTATATTTATCTCTACTCTTATAAAAAACAGAGTTGGTGATGATGGTGTGTCTGCCATCCTGCAATATAGGTCGTCCGATTTATATCTGACGGATAGGAAGGAAACTATGGCAATTTTGCAAAAAGATACCCACACCCCTCTCCACATTTGCAAATAAGGCCTTCCCTCGTTCATCCTTTTCTCCCACAAGATAAACTACTCATACAAATGCATCTTGATATTCTGTGCAACGCATGGGCATCTTGCTAGTTCTAAAAAACTTTCCATCATTTGCCACACTACTAGTTGCAGATGAAGAACCTACCCAAGCACAGCGCAATACAGGAGCGACGCACAATTACAAGGTGATATTCTATTGGAGAATGCAAGCTATAACCAATTACTTTTACCGGAACAATAGCAACCAGGAAATTTGAAGGGTAGGTATGAACAAAATTGGAACTGCACATGTACTGCTAAGAGATTCTACACATTACCAATCGAGGAGGAGTACGATGGTCGCGGCAGCGTCTGTGCATCATGGTCGGCAACGGGAGTCAGTTCATTGTCCACGATGGTGGTGCTTCTCCGCTTGGCGTCGGCTTCCGGGAAGCAGATCCGAGACCGTGGAAGACGGTGCCGGGGAAGAGGCTCCGTGTACGACGATGACGGTGGACCGGCTCCAGTGCGGCGTACGACGTCGTCGATGAGGCAGATGCGCTGCGGTGGACGAGTGCGCTGATGTAGAAGGGGAGGAGCACGAAGGCTGTGGTGCCGTGGAGAAGTCTATTTTGCGGTGGGGATAGAAAATGGGGAGTATTCAGGTGTACTACTCTGGGTGCTGGGTGGGGTTGGCTGGGTAGGGTGAACCTGAAGTTACCAAAACAGCCCCCTACCCACCAGCATCCGTAGGCCTGTTCCGAAGGGTATGATGGTAACTTCGCACTGCTCAAATCAGGGTCGCGGGAAATTTTCCCGCCGACCTCAAAATTTTGTAACACTGAACTCCCCGTCTGGCATGTTGGGTGATTGGGCTAAGCAACTAGCGAGTAGTACTAGTAACTACTAGTACTCCCTCCGTTTTTATTAACTCTGCATATTAGGTTTGACCGAAGTCAAACTTCCTAAAGTTTGACCAAGTTAATAGAAAAATATAAACATTTACCATAACAAATATGTATGATGTGAAAGTACATTCAATAATGAATCTAATGGTATTTATTTGTTATTGTATATGTTAATATTTTTTGTTATAAACTTTGTGAGAGTTTACAAAACTTGACTTTGACGAATGCTAATACATGGAAAAACGGAGGGAGTGCACATTTGTTTTCTTAGTTTGTAGTGGAATTAATCATTTTTTGTAATCGTGAAATAAATATATTAAGCTACTGACTTCGAATGTAATGGTTTATACAATGGAATAGTTAGAATCATTGTTGAATTCCAATATGTATACCAGGCCTATAGTACTTCACAATATGCTCAAACTCACATAATCCAAATCAAATGAAAATCTAAATGCATTTCATAGTTATTACTTTGTATAGGATGCAACAAAACCAACCATAACTCTACATGATCCATTATAAAGCAACATTTTGAACACATCCCAATGTGTGAATGAAACATGTATAGAGAGCTTGTGAAGATGGAGCAAATAGGGCGGGAAAGATTGTATGTATGTGGGCGAGAGAGTAGGAGACAAACCTCACGAGAGAGAGAGAGGAAGAAGTTAGGTCTGTGAGAAAGATGGAGACATGTAATATACGTGAGATGCGTGTGCATCCGGATTTTGTACATGTGGAAGGAGAAGAGACAACGGGTTTGCTGAGAGAGCTGGAAAAACGTGGACGAGAGGGGAAGGATCTCGTGGGTTGAGGGATTGATAATTTTGTGCGGGGGAGAGAGGGGGGGAGGAGTCAGTCAGCCGTCGTCACATCATCTTGCTTCCAAATGGCCCCGCATTCTCTAGTGCAGTGTGGTCGCCGTCTTCGATCTCCTCGATGCCCTCTTTGAAGATTGAGGTGGTGTGCATGCTGGGGTGCAGAGAAGCACAAGCGAGAGTGGTCGCCATATAATCTTGGATGGGGATGAATTGTGTGCTCGGGGGGGGGGGAGTTTGTGTGCAATGTGTGTGTGTGTGTGTCAGATATTGAGAAAAATCAAACCTATGGAGAGAATGTGTGTGTATGTGACGGAAAGCTACATGCTAAATAGGGTTTTCACGAAGATATTGTGCGTGCGAGATAGAGAGCGATGTGCGGGCCTTGAGGCGGGCAGGGGCCGGGTGAGGGTGTCAAAATGTGTGCGTTGATGCATGTGTTACATGCGATCGTGCGAGCGACGGACGAATCGAGAGAGATGGTTGTTGTGTTACGGATGCTCCTCTCTCTCTCTCTCTCTCCCTCTCTCTCTCTCGCACACACAAGTACAAATAGAAGACCGTTCTCTCATGTATACACAACATATCGGCATCTCTCTATGTCTCACTCATGCATGATCATTTGCACATTCACACCTCTCGATGTCTCTATCACACGCACACCGTCTCCACATTGCCCTTCCACCAAAACACACATATGGACACATACACGAGTTCTCTCTCAGTCACCCACACAGAATCAGTATTAAAAAAATGTCTAGGGCTCACCTAAAACGTCCAAATCCAAATAAGCACGAACTGAAGATAAATTCAAATATATGAAAATATTGTAGCGTGAAGAACTTTTCCAGGAAAAAAAGTAGAGTAATATTCGGGGATTGTTTTCACACACACAAAAAGGTTCGGTGGATGTCCTTCGAGCGCGACATGGTGACGCACCGTTCGATCGATCGTGCGGCCGTGGTGCATGCGCTTGCACAGGATTCCGTATCGATGTTGTGCTAACTAATGTGGTAGTATAAGCGCTGCCTCAGTCTAATGTTTACGTGTACTAGTATGGTGTTCTTTTAAGTTTGACCAACCCTATATAAAACTAAACTAAGCTCCCATACGCGCACTCATCAATATGCCGCCGCCGTCGTTGCGCATGCCGGTGCCCGCCTGCTCCGACCGACCATTTCTCGCCCATCACCGCCGTGTCCCCTCCATCCCTGTGCCATGAAGCCGAAGGCTCGCCCACTCACGTCGTCTGCAGTCCCTCCTCGCGATGCCGCCATGCTGCCAAGCACGCGAGCAGGTGGAACCGCGTCTATGCCCACAGCGTACGAAGAGGAGGACGAGTGCGTGCTCCAGCACGCCGGCGAGGAGGAGCTAGCGTGTCATTGTCGTCTCTGCCTGCGCGGAGGAGGCGCGCATGGTGGCTGTCGCGGCGCAAGCCGGTCACGCCCGCGCCGGACGTGGAATCTTCCTGCAATCTGAAGGAACAATTTGGGTCAGTAGACTCTTGTGAGCCGTTGGATGCAACATGGACGGCCAGAAGAGCTTCTTCAACCTCCGAAATGATGCACTGTTCATCTTCTCTCTCATGCATCGAGCCGCCAGCCCGCCCAGGCCTAACCGCCTGCCGTCGCCGCCCCGCCCTCCCCTGAACCACCTGCCACCGCCATGCTCCCCCCACCCCCGCCATCCGTTTAACTCCGGGCACGATCCATTTTTTCCGACGAACTGCATTCCACACCCAACACTCATAAGATAGATCATGGGCACCCTGCCACCCTAATATAGATACTGGGATAGCTTCTCTGCCGTCTTCTTCCTTCGCTCTGTCGAACTTCTTTCACAAATCAACTGACCCAAATTATACTACTAGTACGTATTAAGTACAGTAGGAATGCGAAGATACGAGTAGTAGTACCAACTACAAGAAGAGCAGTAGTAAGACATACTAGTACTACTGTACATACTAAAGAGTTCAAATAACGAGAAAGAACATAAAATAGTTCTGCTGGGGGCTCAGCACAACACACCCCTAAAATAAAACTAAGCAACTAGTCCACTTGACACTGCAATAGAACCAGCATGAGCAACGGCACTACCACCTTACTCGGAGTCCGAGTCCATGTCCTCGACTTCGTCCTCATCCCTCTTCCTCTTCCTCTTCGCCGACACTTCTTTGCTTGAACCGGACACTGGGCTCTGCTTCTTCATCCAACCCTTGTAGATATTTAAACAAAGGTAGGCATCCGTTGCTACGTACACGATGTGATCTTCATCTATTGTCTTCGACTCCCATGCATGATGAAACTCCGGGTGAGGTTTCTTCAGTTGAGCGTATGAAGGATCAATCATGGCTGCTGCCAGGGTCAGCATTGAAGGCTGAGAGAAGGACACCAGGCTTTCCTTCTGGAGATCGAAGGGCTGGCCTACAACGAGGCCTATCCGATCCAGGACTCTCCTGTCATTCGTAAAGTCTACAGTAACGAATTTCACTCTTTTGTCCTTGAGGAAGAACTCAAAATCCTGGCACCTAACGTCGGCATGGCATATGTGGTAGACCAAGCACACGTTATGTACGCAAACCTGGATCACGACGGGCTTCTTCATCTCTGCCACCTTTAGAAGCTTCTCCTTTTCCAGGACTGTGGTGTACTCAACATCTAGCCCAGCGACCCACTCATCCTTTGAACTTTTGAACATGTGTAGGAAGCGACCAAGGCATGCTTCCACCGTCGCGGATCTACGGGTGTAGATGACGATGAACTCATCGCCGGTGATGGTTCTAACCTTGTACTCACCGCCGATCATGGAGATTTGGGAGGCCATGGATTTTGGAGGTGGGTTAGGAGAAGTGGAACTGGTGTAATGTGAAAGGACGGGACGACTGGGAGCCAACTGTTGTAAGGTAGAAGACGGGGGCGAGTAGGGCGTGCGAGCGGCGTGGGATGGTGGCTTGCCCGGTGGATAAACGGCTGCATGCCCCCAAAGAGTTCTCGAGTACTATGCGAGACCCACTAGATGTCATGTCTACTAGACCCACATCGTAGGCCTGACGGTATAGCTTCTGCGTGTTCGCACGCCATGCCAGCGCGTGCATGTAACTTCACTTAATTCCATCAACTGTCGTGCCTCCCTCGCGCGGTCGCGCCCTTTGAGACTTCGGACGGCTATAAATGAGCAAATTTTTTTGCCTACTCCGCATGCATGATACTCCCCCTGGTCCTTTTTACTCTGCGTAAGATTTGTGTCAAGTCAAAGTTTGCAAAGTTTGACCAAATTTATACTAAAAATATCAATATCTACAATACCAAATATATATTTTATGAAACTATATTTCATAATGAGTATAAAAATATTGATTTGACATTGTGAATGTTGATACATTTTTCTATAAGTTTGGTCAAAGTAGAGGTACATTGATTTCAGACAAAACTTATATGCACAATGCAGACTAGTTCCTCCGTCCAGGTGCGTGCCATGTCCTATCTAGTCATCACAACAAGGTTAGCTATTAGAGTACTACTACCTCCCTTCTAGTTTAAAGGGCTCGATTCAAAAATTTCACCTACTCTTACCAAGATAGAGGCGGTGGAATAGTTTTTGTAGTCTGCAAAAGTACTCAATTAATGCTCTCGTTCTTCACAAAAAAATGTGTTTACCAATGCATTATCGCATGGCATGCATGCATGAACACTAGTAAATGACAAAGATTTTTACATGCATTAGTCAATATTCTCTTTAGGCTACTCATAGTGGAAAGTATCATATACTAGTATCATATGCATGATACTAGTGTATGATACGGGACTACCTTTATAGTGCCATGCATGACACAAAGTAGCATAGTATTTAACATGATACGGTATCTACCTATGTTACTCTAACCCCACTCTCTTCTTTAATTCTTTGCCACATCAGCATGTTTGCTATTCCCGTGTGCATGATACCAACTAAGATACCACCACTATGGCCAGCCTTAATCATCGCATGCAATAATTTAGTGCACCTTGAAATCTGAACATGTGTGTGGCGTGTATGTTTTTAATAACTTGAGACTATACCTAGCCCGGCATGCAATGGTCAGTTCATTGCATGTAAGATGACTAATTATGCACCGTTCCCCATACCTGCAGGAAGCCCATTCGTCTCCAAATCTTTTCCTCTCTATGTGTGAAAACAATCTGCCTGCTTGACTCTCCTTCTCCCTCCGGCAGTCCCAACACTCCACCCCGTGTGAAAAAAATCTGCATGCATGACTCTCGTCCCCCCGCGCTCGTCCAATCCGTTGTGACTAGCAATATTTCCACCCCTTCCCTCCCCCGTAATTTACTCCAACAAATATGCCCACCTAGCTGTTACGTTAATCACGCAACATATCTTACATAGGTGTGCCATTGCTCGCTATAAATACTGCGCCTCCCATGGCATTCGGAAGAATGCTCACGTTCATCGCTATCTCCTCCCCCTCCCTCTCACGTCGACCACCATGGCATCGCCCCTCCCAAGCCCTAGGCGCCCCTCGCTGCCCCGCGCGGAGGGTCACGCGTCGCCGTTCCGTTCCTCGCCACCACTAGTCGAGGAGAACGCGTCGGTGTTCCGCTCCTCGCCGCGACGCGTCAAGGTGGACGCGTCGGTGTTCCGCTCCTCGCCGCGATGCGTCGAGGTGGACGCATCAGCGTTCCCAGTCTCGCCAGCATGTGCGTCGGCGGACGCGTCGTCTCCCCGCTACGAGGAGAATGTCGCGCCGCCCGCCGAGCCCCCCAGCCTTGAGGAGCTTGGGAAAGAAATGGAGGTCGCCTTGTGGGAGGCTTTGCCTCCGGCAGAGCGCGCCAAAATAGAGGCGGAGAAGAAGGCCGAGGAAGAGAAGCGCGCCGCGAGGCATGCTGCCTGGCAGGCCTATGTCGCGTTCGAGAGAGTCAGGCAATTGGCTCTTTGGCAGAAGGCTCGTGCGAGGGCCGTGAGGGTGGCGGAGGATGCCCGTGCCAAAGCCCTGAGTGCAGTCGGGCCCAAGCGCCTCATCTACGCTTGGCGGTACATGGACCAGGTGCACGCTTCCAGCGAGGAGGAGTACCTGTTGGCGCCAGATCACCAGACCGGTGAGATCGCGCTCGCTCGCCGGCAAGCCGCCAATCAGCACCTCACGAGTTGCGAGGCTGAGGAAGAGGCGTTGTGTCGCCGCGCTGGGAAACGGCCGCGCACCAGGGCACTCGTGGCGCGCCGCAAGCGCTCCTGCGAGCGACGTGGCTTTTATTAGGAATAATTTAGTTTCGTAAGGCGATCTCATTAGTTTTTGGACGGAAATGATAAATCCCGAACGTTCGGGAATTATTAGCGTCCTTAATTAAGTAGGTAAAAGGAAAAGTTTGGAAACCTTGTGTATCCGTACGCATTTTGTAAGTACGTGCATATAGCACAAATTTAACTATATATCGCACTACACTCTCTCTATATATGCTTGCAGACTGTGCTACTACTATTACTTATGTACGTGCAAATGCACATTTTAATATTACGATGCGGTTTTTGTAAAAGTAGAAAAACAGCACTAGTCAAGCTTGTGAAACGATTCAATGCAAAAGAAATGTAAAAATGCTCATTTGATTGTTTATTTTTAGCTTCCTTCTCTGTGGTTATTTCTCTATCGTACTTTGTACGGAGTATCTCACTGGTCGGGAAGGCATGCAAATTCCCAAACCGCTTCGTACACCCTGTATCGAATTTTTTGCCTAACAAGTTGTGCCGTGCAATTGGAATTCCAACTTGAGTACTACTACTAGGAGTACCAGGCTTCTAGATTAGTAATCCCATAACTACTACCTCCGTCCTGGTTTATTGGTCCCCATTGTAATATGTGTCAAATTTTGACCATAAATTTAACTAATGAAATGTTTATGCATGTCACCAAAAATTATATCATTGGAAACTATGTTCAAATACGAATCCAACAATATAACTTTTGTTGGCATGCACTAACATTTTATCAGTTAAATATTTGGTCAAAATTTATCACAAATTACAATGGTGACTAATAAAACAGGACGGAGTTAGTAGTTTAGAAGCCCAAATGAATGAGTGAGGTGCCTTATGGGAAAAGCTGGGGAAGAGACGGCTTATTTTTTAAGCCGCCAAAAGAACTGACCCTAGGAGTAGTAGCTAGGGATCGAGTGTGCGAGATGAACCGGACAAAGTAAATGCAGAGAGATAAAATGCAAAAAAGACAGAGGGATGTGATGGTTGCTTGTCCGTTTATTTTACCAGGCCACTTATTACTGAGAGTGGTGGGGTTTTGTGACATGACGGCTTTACTGCCGCGCCACGAGCGGGGTGAGACTCCCGTGCAGCGCCGCCCTCTACACTAGTACTACCTCCGTCGTGGTTTATTAGTCCCCCCATGTAATTTGACTGAAGATTTAACTGACAAAATGTTAGTGCATGTCAACAAAAACTATATCGTTGGATTCGTATTTGAACATAGTTTTCAATGATATAATTTTTGGTGACATGCATGAGCATTTATCGTACTATATATAATGTTAGTTAAATTTATGGTCGTACTATATATAGTAAGGTGCCCGTGCGTTGCACGGAACAGTGAAATGCATTGATCGGGGAGTTGTTTATTTTGACAAAGTATGTGGGGGTCATCTCATGTGTAACGAGTATCGATAGGTTTCTAAGGATATTATTTCTTCTCTAGAGCTCACAAACATCCGGGTGAATAGTAAATATAGGCTAAATAGATAAAAAGTATCTTTTGCAAACAAAAGTGTTCAAGTGTTCAACCTGCATCCAAAACTTTTGAAGAAATAACACTTATTGTGCTTTACAAGAAATGATCTTTAAGAATTATTTTTTGAGTATCGATTTTGTTTATCAGGATGACTTGGAAGGGGGCAGAGGAGATGTAAGAAATGGGTCATCTTAAGTCTTTCACCATTACTGTAGTAAAAAATTCACAATTAATCTCATAAATGGCAAGCGAGAACTCTAATGGAGCAAAAGCATACATGGAAGATTCTAAACTAAACCATAAATGGATACACTTTTATTCAAGCGCGATACTCTAATAGAGCAAGATCATGCATGGAAGGTTCTATACTATATAAATTAGAAGTCTCCACATGCTTAGACAGCGGCTTACATTGAGCAAAGACTAATGATGAACAGTTGACTTGGTAATGCATATGACCAGGTGAACCTCCTTGGAGTCCCCGTGCATCATCTTGGGGTGAAAATCATACCAGGCGTCTTCCATGTCCACATTGCCGGGAACGGAGCAGCTCGGCACAGTCCCATTCAGCGTGATGGAGGCGGCGTGGGCGCCCTCATACTTCGGAGGGGCAGTAACAGTGAGCACGCACTGGTACAGCGGCCTCGTGTCAGCGTCAGCGGCGTTGCCCCTGACGCACACTACAGAGACGGGACGGCGGCCTGCGCGGGCCTTGCCGGTGCCCACGGCCAAGAGGAAGACGCTGTCGTCCTCCTCCGTGACTAGCAGGCAGCGGTGATCCTCCAGCGACTCCGGCACGGCGAACGGATAGCACATCTCGTACTTGATGTTCACCACCGTGGGCTAGTAGTGATTGACGGACGGTGCCGTGAGGTGATGCACGAGGCTCACCGGCGAGCCCTCAAACGGCGGCGTGCACTCATAGCAGTAGCAGGGCGCGTGCGCGCATTTGGAACTATGCTCCGCCAGCGAGTGCTGGTCGACGTACCTCTCGCAGCCGAAACTCTTGTAGACGTAGGGCACCTTGCAGGCATCGACCAGGCCGTCCATGAAACGAGAGTGGCTATAGGGGACGTTGCACCCGCCGAATGGAGCGCAGGAGTAGCACACGAATCAGTAGATGGTGTCCTTACTAGTACTCCCTCCGTTTCTCTACTCTCTACTTTCGCTACTTCTCTACTTTCTCTTATAAAAAACCGAGTTGGTGATGATGGTGTGCCTGCCATCTTGCAATATAGACCGTCCGATCTATATCTGACGGATAGAAAGCAAACTATGCCAATTTTGCAAAAAGATACCCGCACCTCTCTCCACGTTTGCAGATAAGGCCTTCCCTCGTTCATCCTTATCTCCCACAACCTCATTGTTGAGCAATTAAAAAAGGAAGTCTCTGGAACAATCTGGCATGGTGGCCGCTGCCGGCGCCGTCCATCCCCATGCCTCCGCCCAGTCCGACCACCAGTCACCACCATGCCCCACTCCTCCTCACCTTATCTCTCATCTTTCTCGAGATATCATTTTTTCGATGAAATTCTTGAGATACCATTTTTCCGATGAAATTCTCGAGATATCATTAGTTTTTACACATGGGATTACTCCTGCATGGGTCAATCACAACAGGTGTTTTGTTAAAAAATGCATCTTGATGTTCCGTGCAATGCACATGCATCTTGCTAGTTTGCATATAATTCCAAACACCACGTAGACACGTTCTTTGACCATTTTACAACTATGTTAGTATCATTGTTAGTGGTCAGCCGGTGCAAGTTATAGCCCCGGGTGTTTTAACCTTTTTTTAGTAATGATATCTGGCGATTGTTCGCCACGAGCCCAATCCTGGCGAATCCCACATAACCGTCAGATTTCCATCCGACGGTGGCCTGTTTTTAAGCCATAGTATTTGACAAAACCGCCACCCTTACACACGTACTGTAACTGCGTCGCGGGCATTTGCAACTGCCAT
Organism: Thinopyrum elongatum; assembly: GCA_011799875.1. Classification (NCBI taxonomy): domain Eukaryota; kingdom Viridiplantae; phylum Streptophyta; class Magnoliopsida; order Poales; family Poaceae; genus Thinopyrum; species Thinopyrum elongatum. The sequence continues at coordinate 496,717,904 of CM022300.1, forward strand.
GTCTTCCAGCGAACGTTTGTTGGGGATTAGAGTTAGCACCGATGGCGGTTCATAGTCATTCCATGCTCGGGCATTGAAGTTTGTAACTATTTTACAATATACTACTCCTCCGGTGCTAGTAGTAGAGCAGAGTCCTACTCCACTATATGCTAACTAGGGCATAGTAGTAGGTACTGTAGTTTATTGTACTAGTACCATGATCACTCAAGCAAGTTGTCTGGCATCGATATGACCCTACGCTGCTGGGATGTGTCTCGTAAGTCAAGCGGCGTGCTGCTGCTACATTGTCATCATCACCTGTCCACTTCCCGTAGCACATATTCGCTTCTCCATCCTCGTCCGCACATAATCGTCCAATCTTCCATCCCCGCTAGGCGCCTCCCCCCTCTTCCGAAACCCAAGCACTAACAATGGCAGAACCGAGCAGCGTCCGCCGAAAGAGTGGCTGGAATTCGCTCCCCACAGAGATAATCAAGCTCATTGTTTCGCGTGTGGACAATCTCAGTACCATGCCGCTCGCCGCATGCTCGTCGGGGTTGTACCGTTTACTCAAAGCCCTTAGGCCGGAGCTTTTTAAGCCAGCTCCCTGCTTGCTGATGCCACCTGATCTTCAGAAATGGCGTGTCATGCAGCATAACAATCGTAGGGTGGCGAGCATCAACCCCCTCGACTGTGATCCGATCCCTGTCACCCTCAACTACATTAACGGTACGTACTGGGTCGGCATGAACACGTCTTGGATGGTGCTTGTCGACGATCGCGGCAGCTGGATGCTCGTGGAGGTCTACACCCGGCGATTGATCCCCCTTCCTTCGATTAACACTGCACTGCTTTGGCACCGCGGCCCAGAATACTCGGAATCTTACAGTAGCCAACATGATACCAAGTTTGATTTGCTCAAGGTTGTAATCTGCCAAGTGCCCACAAGATCTGCGAATTATAAAGACTTCAGGCTAATTGCGTTCTTCAACCGCGGTCTCGCCTATCTGACAGGTCACTGCGGTAAGTGGATAAATCTGCACGTCCATCGCAGGATCATACATCCTCCATGGTTCTCTGATGCCATTGAACATAAGGGCTTCATTTACGTTGTGGACTCCTTCTATGGCTGGACGTATTGCTGGCCTACTCCAGTCATCGCTACAAACGGTTGTTACAGCAGTATGTTACTTTCCTATGATATCATGATGGCTTGCTTATATTACTGTCAACATTTACTGAAAAAATATTCATGCTCATAACATGTTGTTCTTAAGATTGACTACAGTACGAGCCCTTTTTTATTTGACTCCAACTTGATATGATGTTGTAGGCCGCCTGGTGTCCCTACCCTTCCTAATCCCAGAACCTTTCAAAGAAAAGTGCATGGTAGTTGCAGGTGGCTCCTGGCTCAATCAGACGACGGTGAACGATTGATGATCGTTCGCACGTACCGGACGTGTTGTTTCGCAGAATACAATCACAGTCACTGCAAGGTCTTTGAGCAGGATCCCAGCTTCTCTGGGCCTTCAGGAATTTTTGACTGGAGGCTGGTAAGTAGCCTTGGTACACGCTCTCTGTTTCTCGGACTGAATTATCCAATTAACCAGGAGATAATCGACGGCAAGGATCATGATGGCAGCGAGGTTTCGTTCATCAGGAAAAACTATGTGTACACAGCGTACCATGCGTCTCTCCATGCACCATACCCTGATATGTGCCGCCACGCTCTGCAGCCCAAAGTAGGAGAGAGGGTCGCAAGTATCAGACTTCGACCTGCTGGCTGGAGTTTCCCCCGTCAAGCACCCATCTGGTTCAAGCCATTAGCTAATCTCCACAGCTTAATAAATAGTAACGCCTAACTGAGCCAGTTAGTTAGATGTGTACACTTGGTGTAGTAGGATATTTATTTAGTTTCATGCATACACTTGTTCTTTTTTGGTAGCCCTTTTGTAATGATGGCTGATGTTTGGTTTGGAAGAGAGAGCTGCGTCTTTACTCTTCTGGCCTGCTTACTGCTTCTGTTGCACCCCCAACCCTGGTTGCTGCTGCTGCTGTTTTCAATGTACAATCAGTAGTATATTTCGTCTGTTGGTTGAATAAATGTGTTGTTAGAACGACAAACACAATGTTTTGGAAGTCGTTGCACGGTCCTATCCTTTAGTGCCCCGTACGTAGCGCATACTATTTTTGGTACGGAACACATTTTCCACTTGTCGATAACATGCAGCCTAGTGATGAAGGCCCAATAGAGGAGCCCATAATTAACTGGAAGGGAGGCTCTCACATGAATCCGGCCCAGGTACATGCTCATGGTCCCCTAAACATAAATAAATAAATAAATAAATAAAGCTAAATGCTCATGACCAGTTCTTTAAATTTACGATTTGAAAAGTCAAATTTTAATAGGAGGATATTATTTCCTATGAGAGTGTCGTTACATTCAGTCGATATTATTCTTAGGCAAAGATAGCGACCAATCTTTTTTCTCCCACCATTTTCTTCCCGCAACCAGCGGACCCATGCAAATCGTAGTCAACGTCGTAAATAATTCTGATCCATTATTATTTTTCGATAAGAATGCCCAACCCAGCCCAACACATTGGCGACACCACTTTATCCCAGGGCTTCTGAATGTGCTCGGCTTCACACCTCAAGAAGAAAATTGTCTAAAAAAACCTCAAGAAGAAAAAGGTGCTCCACAGCATTTTACAATAAGTTTTAGCCATATAAAATTAATTCTTATAATCCAGCATAATGAGTTTTTGGGTCTGACTGGTCCAGCCGCCAAAACCAAACCTGCGCCGGCGGGAGCGCCTGTTCCCACCTTATACGGCTGGTTGCGCTGCCGTGCACGCATCGCCGCCCTGTCGTACCCTGAAATGCTGGCCAGGCCATCCCTTTACTCCCCCCGACATCCTATTCTTCTCCGGCGACGGCAGCCTACCCCGCACCAGAACCAGTGAACCCTCGTACTCCCCTCTGCCTACGGCCATACTGCCGCATGTTCCCTGGCTCCTGTTCATTCCCGTCCGAGGCCTCGCCGTCGTCCTCCGCCTTGGCGCACTCGCAGCGGCACCGCCGTCCGGCCCTGTCAACATAGTGAATCGGGAGAGGACTGTAGTTGTGAGTATGACAGTACGGACCCACCAGGTCCACTCCCGAACACAAGCAAGCGCCTCTTTACTACTCAGATGCACCCCTCATTTTTTTACTCTAATCCACCCTGCTGATATCTGGGACCCACATCATTGTCAACGTATAGTCAATTAATGACAGAATTACACAATGTTTTTTGAGGATTTGTTCAGAGGAGCAGGCTATAAACTGGTTTGTGCGGTTTCTATGGCCCGTCTAACAACATGACCAGCCCAGCAGTTTTTTCTTTGGGAAAATAGGTAGCCCACTATTTCTTTTTGAAGAATACCCAAGCTAGGCCTATTTGTTTTCTCTGACTTACTGGGCTGCAAATCTTTCATGACGAGGTGGGATGCATTCCGTCCTGGCCAAAAAGTATGGGCAGTAAATCTTAAAAGTAATATGAAAGGGGTTGCAAATTCCAAAAAAATATAGCAAATGGGCAATTAGTTTCGTTTTTTGTTTTTGTTCTTCACTGATATTTTATATTCCATTGGATTTTAACATAACATAGTACTACTTTATTTTTAAATTTATTTTAGTATGGCTACTAATTTTTGGATTAAGAATATTTTGTTCCTCAGCAAAAATATGCGAATTTTTAAAATTTTGCATATTTTTTAGTTCAAAATTTTAACCCTGGCACTGACCAGAAAATGGGCAGCAATTCTATAAATGGAATATGGGCTGCAATAAATTCCATATGAATTAGCAAATGGGCTGTAAATTATTAAAATAATAGCAAATGGGTTGTACACGCCACAGATTTCGAGGCTGACTTGTTTACGCAAGGCTTTGTCAATCAACACACGATTCTAGCAGCAGTGACTATTGGATGTCCATCCAACGGCCGACGTGCTTCTTTAATCTCTGATCTTCCTGCTCCAGCCGCCTAAACCAGCGCCAACGGGACTGCCTGCTCCCTCCTCTTGTGGCCGGCTGTGATGCCGCGCAAGCTTCACCGGACCACCCTACTCCCTCCGCTGGCCTGGCCATCCCTCTACCCACCCACACCTCCTGTTATTCTCCGGTGATGGCAGCCTCACGCCGCAGCCGAACCAGTCAACCGTCATACTCTCCTCAGCGTGGGCATCCACTGCTGTGTCTTCGCCGGCTCCGGGTCGTTCCATTTCTAGGTCTCACCGTCGTCCACCACGTTGGTGCTCTAGGCGCGGCGTGCTCAACATTCAACAAACGACAGCCATCGAAATAGGGATGTACATGGAGAGGCTGACAGTAGGGACCCCCATGGTCCATGGCCGCACGCAAGCAACTGCCTCCTTATTACGCGAAAAAAATTGATTCCTCCCACTCACATCTGGGGCGCACCGGTTCGGAGGCTGACCTGTGGGCCTACTAAGTTGACGCGTACGCAGGGCTTTGTCAACTTAGTCGACAAACGATTCTAGCAGCAGTGATCGTTGGATTTTAATCGAACGGTCTTGCTGCTTCTTCAATCGTTGATCTTCTTGCACCAGCCGCCCAAACCAGCACCGGCGAGACTGCCTGCTCCTGCCTCCAGTGGCTGGCTGTGCTGCCGCGCAGGCCTCAGCGCCCCACCCTGCTCCCACCGCTGGTCAGGCCATCCCTCTACTCACACACAACCCGTGTTATTCTGCGGCGACGGCAGCCTCACACCGCAGCCGAACCAGTCAACCCTCGTACTCCTCTCCGCGTGGGCATCCACTGCCGCATCTTCCCCGGCTCCGCATCGTCCTCTTCCTAGGCCTTGCCGTCGTCCACCGCCATGGTGCTCTCAGCGCGGCGTGGTCGACATGGTTAAGGAACGACTTCCATCGGAAGAGGACTGTACGTCGAGAGGCTGACAACTGGGTCCACGGCCGCAGCAAGGAAGTGCCTCCTTATTACACGTAAAATAATTATTCCTCCACCTGACAGCTGAGACCGACCGGAAGGGACTCTGTATTTTGCGAAAAAAATGTTTCCCCCCTGACAGCTGGGACCTACCAGCTACATATTCGCACGCAAGGAAGTGTGTCCATATTACGGGCAAAAAAAATGATTCTCCCCCCTGTCCGCTGGGACCCACCATCAATAACTTCGCACGCAAGGAAGTGCCTCCTTATCCTCCCTGACAGTCGGGACCCACCTGGTCGAAGCGTACGTAGCGTTGTCATTCTGGTCGCGAACGTGTACGTACATACTGGTCGATCGGTCTCTCTGCAACGATGAACCGTGGCCGAGCAAGCAGCGGCACGTGTAGTAGTAGAGCCCCCGACGTAGCAGTTCAGGTAGTCCAGTCAAAACCGTGTACACGTACGTACAGCCAGATGCCAAAAAATACGGCCACGTACGTACATACGGGCGGGGTCTCGAATGCCTACTCGCGCATTTGTACGACCAGGGCTCGTGTACATGGAGAGGCAACGGACGGCAGCAACGGCGTCATGTTCATCGGCAGCCAACCGGCTGGGTCGGAACGGAGAAACAGCGTCCTGTTCATCGGGAGTCAACAGACTGGGTCAGAATGGGTCATGTTCAACGGGAGCCAACTGGCTTGGACGGAACAGCCGGAATGGGGTCTGGCGTACCGCAAAACGGAGGAAAACGGCCTTCTGTTCGACCGCGTACGGTTGAAACGGGGTCCTGTTCATCAGGAAGGGTCTGGCATACCGCAAAACGGAGGAAACAAACTTGTGTTCGAGTGCCTACGGTCGAAACGGGGTCCTGTTGATTGGGAGGGGTGTGGCGTACCGCAAAACGGAGGAAACTAACTTGTGTTGGAGCGCCTACGGTCAAAACGGGGTCCTGTTCATCAGGAGGGGTGTGGCGTACCGCAAAATGGGACTCCATGGGCTACTATTCATCCACCGTCTACTGCCTCGCTCCAGCCTCCACGGGCTACTGTTCATCCACCGTCGACTTCCTCCAGCCTCCACCAGCTACTGTTCACCACGGGGTCATGTTCATCCAGCCTCCACCGGCTACTGTTCAACCAGCCCTCTCCACGGGGTCCTGTTCATCCACCCCCAACCGGCTCGGGTGTGTGGCGGCCTCCTCTCGATCGGGGTCCTGTTCATCCAGCGGCAACGGCCTCTACTACCATGGGGTCCTGTTCATCCAACCCCCACCGGGAACTGTTCATCCAACCACAAACCACGTACGTCTCGACTCGTTCAACCAACCCCCATGTTCACTGTTCATCAAGAGGCAACAAGTTTGATCGGCTTCAGCAAGCAGCAGCATCAGCGATCGATCGCTCGGGTTCAGTTAGCAGCAGTAGCGAAGGAATCTCTCGGGTTCAGTTAACGGCCAGGGATCGATCGCTCGGGTTCAGTAACGTAGCTAGTGCAATCGCTCGGGTTCAGTAAGCGAACGCCTTGCTCGGGTTCAGTTAGAGCCCAACGCCTCGCACCCACGCGCGTACATGTACGAGAGAAACGCATAATCCCTCCGTGCATCGCTCGGCCCCGACCACCCACCGTAACCGGGAACTCCCCAAAATTTTCCTCGCCCTCGCTTCTACCACGATTTTTTCCGTCATGGATGGCCCAAAGAATGTCATGCAGGTGCATCTCCGGCCCGCCCAGGACGAAAAGCCCATTTTCTGTCATGATTTTTTGTCATAGAAGTAGGAGCCCACCACATCTATGATGATACCGGGTTTTGTCACAATTATGTCATAGAAGTGTCATAAGCATGACAGAAAAAAAATTCGTTCGGCCCAAAATGTCACGGATGTGTCTTTTTTTTGTAGTGTATTTAACATGAATGCGGATGTCTCTAATGCATATCCCCAAAATGATAAAGGCTAATCGGTAAGAGACATCATAGAATGCACCATATCTAATAAAGTACAGTTACGATGTTCGGACACAGCATTACGTTGTGGTGTTCCAGGTGGCGTGAGTTGTGAAACAATTCCACATTGTTTTAAATGAAGGCCAAACTCGTAACTCAAATATTCACCTCCACGATCAGATCATAGAAACTTTATTTTCTTGTTACGATGATTCTCTACTTCACTCTGAAATTCTTTAAACTTTTCAAATGTTTCAGATTTGTGTTTCATTAAGTAGATATACCCATATCTACTCAAATCATCTGTAAAGGTTAGAAAATAATGATACCCGCCACGTGCCTCAACACCCATCGGACCGCATACATCGGTATGTATTATTTCGAATAAGTCATTAGCTCGCTCCATTGTTCCGGAGAACGGAGTTTTAGTCATCTTGCCCATGAGGCATGGTTCACAAGTATCAAATGATTCATAATCAAGTGGTTCCAAAAGTCCATCTGCATGGAGTTTCTTCATGCGCTTTACACCAATATGACCTAAACGGCAGTGCCACAAGTATGTTGCACTATCATTATCAACTTTGCATATTTTGGCATCAATATATGAATATATGTATCACTACGATCGAGATTCAATAAATCATTCACATTGGGTGTATGACCATAGAAGGTTTTATTCATGTAAACAGAACAACAATTATTCTCTGACTTAAATGAATAACCGTATTGCAATAAACATGATCTAATCTTGTTCATGCTCAACGCAAACACCAAATAACATTTATTCAGGCTCAACAATAATCCCGAAGGTAGAGGGAGTGTGCGATGGTGATCATATCAATCTTGGAAACACTTCCAACACACATCGTCACCTCGCCCTCAACTAGTCTCTGTTTATTCTGCAACTCCTGTTTCGAGTTACTAATCCTAGCAACTGAACCGGTATCAAATACCCCGGGGCTACTATGAGCACCAGTAAGGTACACATCAATAACATGTATATCAAATATACCTTTGTTTACTTTGCCATCCTTCTTATCCGCCAAGTATTTGGGGCAATTCCGCTTCCAGTAACCATTTCCCTTGCGGTAGAAGCACTCAGTTTCAGGATTGGGTCCGGCTTTGGGCTTCTTCACAGGAGCGGCAACTTGCTTGCCATTCTTCTTGAAGTTTCCTTTCTTTCCCTTGCCCTTTTTCTTGAAACTAGTGGTCTTTTTAACCATCAACACTTGATGCTCCTTCTTGATTTCTACCTCCACTGATTTCAGCATCGCAAAGAGCTCGGGAATCATTTTCATCATCCCTTGCATATTATAGTTCATCACGAAGCTCTAGTAACTTGGTGATAGTGACTGGAGAATTCTGTCAATCACTATCTTGTCTGGAAGATTAACTCCCACTTGATTCAAGCGATTGTAGTACCCAGACATTCTGAGCACATGCTCACTGGCTGAGCTATTCTCCTCCATCTTGTAGGCAAAGTACTTGTCAGAGGTCTCATACCTCTCAACACGGGCATGAGCCTGAAATACCAATTTCAGCTCTTGGAACATCTCATATGTTCCATGGCATTCAAAACGTCTTTGGAGCCCCGATTATAAGCCGTAAAGCATGGCGCACTAAACTATCAAGTAGTCATCAGATCGAGCTTTGCCCAACATTCATAATGTCTGCATCAGCTCCTGCAACAGGTCTGTCACCTAGCGGTGCATCAAGGACATAATTCTTCTATGCAGCAATGAGGATAATCCTCAGATCACGGACCCAGTCCGCATTATTGCTACCATCAACTTTCAGCTTAGCTTTCTCTAGGAACGTATCAAAAAACGGGGAAGCTACATCGCGAGCTATTGAACTACAACATAATTTGCAAAGACATTTTGACTATGTTCATGATAAATCTTAGTTCAATTAATCAAATTACTAATGAACTCCCACTTAAATCAACATCCCTCAAGTTATCTAAGTGATACATGATCCAAATCAACTAACCCATGTCCGATCATCACGTGAGATGGGGTAGTCATCAATGGTGAACATCTTCATGTTGATCATATCTACTATATGGCTCATGTTTGACCTTTCGGTCTCCAGTGTTCCGAGACCATGTCTGTACATGCTAGGCTCGTCAAGTTTAACCCAAGTATTTCGCATGTGTAAATCTGGCTTACACCCGTTGTATGTGAACGTAGAGTCTATCACACCCGATCATCACGAGGTGCTTCGAAACGATGAACTTTAGCAATGGTGCATACTCGGGGAGAACACTTTTATCTTGAAATTTAGTGAAGGGGTCATCTTATAATGCTACCGTCGTTCTAAGCAAAATAAGATGCATAAAGGATAAACATCACATGCAATCAAAATATGTGACATGATATGGCCATCATCATCTTGTGCTTTTGATCTCCATCTTCAAAGCATCGTCATGATCTCCATCATCACTGGCTGGACACCTTGATCTCTATCGTTGCGTCGGGGTCATCTCGCCAACTATTGCTTCTACAACTATTGCTAACGCATAGCGATAAAGTAAAGCAATTACATGGCACTTGCATTTACATGGCACTGCCGGTTGTCGATATTACAAAACATGATCATCTCATACAACAACGTATATCACATCACATCTTGACCATATCACATCACAACATACCCTGCAAAAACAAGTTAGACGTCCTCTACTTTGTTGTTGCAAGTTTTACGTGGCTGCTACGGGCTTCTAGCAAGAACCGTTCTTAACTACGCAGAAACCACAACGGTGATTATCAAGTTTGCTGTTTTAACCTTCTTCAAGGACCGGCCGTAGTCAAATTCGATTCAACTAAAATAGGAGAAACAGACACCCGCCAACCACCTTTATGCCAAACAAGTTGCATGTCAGTCGGTGGAACCGGTCTCATGTGCGTGGACATGTAAGGTTGGTCCAGGCCGCTTCATCCCACAATACCGCTGAATCAAAATAAGACGTTGGTGGTAAGCAGTATGACTATCACCGCCTAAACCTTCTTTGTGTTCTACTCGTGCATATCATCTACGCATAGACCCGGCTCGGATGCCACTGTTGGGAAACATTGCATGGAAAACAAAAAAATTCTACGCACACGCAAGATCTATCCATGGAGATGCGTAGCAACAAGGGGGAGAGTGTGTCTATGTACCCTCGTAGACCGTAAGTGGAAGCATTTAGTAACGCGGTTGATGTAGTCGAACTTCTTCGCGATCCAACCGATCGAGTACCGAACGTACGGCACCTCCGCGTTCAGCACATGTTCAGCTCGGTGACGTCCTCGCCTTCTTGATCTAGCAAGACGGTGAAGTAGTGGATGACTTCCGGCAGCACGATGGCGTGGTGACGGTGATGGTGAAGCTATCTCCGCAGGGCTTCGCCTAAGCACTATGAAAATATGACCGAGGGACGAAACTGTGGAGAGGGGCGCCACACACGGCTAAGAGATTGTCGTGGGCTATGTGTGGTGCCCCCTCCCGCATATATATAGGTGGGGGGAGAGGAAGTAGCCAAGGAGGCGCCCCAAGGAGGCCGAATCCTCATAGCCTCATAGGGTTCCTTCCCTAGCCGCACCCCCCTACCATATTTGTCGGAGGGGGAAAGGAAAGGGGGAAGAGGGAAGGAAGGGGGAGGCCGAATCCCCTTCCTTCCTTTCTCCCATAGGCCGGCTGCCATAGGGGGGTGCGCCAGTCCCTTGTGGGTTGGTGTGCTCCCCTCTAATGGCCCAAAAGGCCCATCATCCTCCCGGGGCTTCCCGGAACCCCTTCCGGTGATCCGATGACTACCCGGTGCACTCCGAAACTCTTCTGGTGTCCGAATATCATCGTCCTATATATCAATCTTTACCTCTGGACCATTCCGGAGCTCCTCGTCATGTCTGTGATCTCATCCGGGACTCTGAACAACATTCGGTCACCAAATCATATAACTCATATAACACTATATCGTCAACGAACGTCAAGTGTGCAGACCCTACGGGTTCGAGAACTATGTAGACATGACCGAGACACCTCTTCGGTCAATAACCAATAGCGGAACCTGGATGCCCATATTTGTTCCCACATATTCTACGAAGATCTTTATCAGTCGAACCGTTATGACAACATACGTAATTCCCTTGTCTATCGGTATGTTACTTGCCCGAGATTCGATCGTCAGTATCTTCATACCTAGTTCAATCTCGTTACCGGCAAGTCTCTTTACTCGTTCCGTAATACATCATCTCGTAACTAACTCCTTAGTCATTTGCTTGCAAGCTTATTATGATGTGTATTACCGAGAGGGCCCAGAGATACCTCTCCGATACTCGGAGTGACAAATCCCAATCATGATCCATGCCAACTCAACAAACACCTTCGGAGATACCTGTAGAGCATCTTTATGATCACCCAGTTACATTGTGACGTTTGATAGCACACAAGGTATTCCTCCGGTATCCGGGAGTTGCATGATCTCATGGTCGAAGGAACATGTATTTGACATTCAAGAAAGCAGTAGCAATAAATTGAACGATCATATGCTAAGCTAACGGATGGGTCTTGTCCATCACATCATTCTCCTAATGATGTGATCCCGTTATCAAATGACAACTCATGTCTATGGTTAGGAAACCTTAACCATCTTTGATCAACGAGCTAGTCTAGTAGAGGCTCACTAGGGACACGGTATTTGTTTATGTATCCACACATGTATTTAAGGTTCCGGTCAATACAATTCTAGCATGAATAATAAACCTTTATCATGATTAATGAAATATAATAATAACCATTTTATTATTGCCTCTAGGGCATATTTCCATCAGAACCAAGCAACACTATGTAAACAGCACATGCACACAAACAACAAATACTTGCAACCCAACGCGTAGAGGGGCTGTCAATCCCTCAACAGTTATGAGCAAGATTAAATTGTATAGTTTTTGATAGATGTATCCGACAAAAATACAAAATAAAATAAATAAAAGAAAATTACAGCAAGGTATTTTTAGTTTTCACTAGAGACTTCTCTCGAGAAAATAGCATACGGTGGGTAAACAAATTACTGTTGGGCAATTGATAGAAAAGCAAATAATTATGACGATATCCAAGGTGAAAGAACATGTGGTGCCCCCATGTGTGGTTTTGGTAATTGATGACATTCTCTATGGACTAATGGTTGCCTTGAGTTATATTCGTAGGATTTGTCCATAGGCTTTTCTTGAAGTCCATTTGTTGGTTTCAAGGAGTTTATGTGTTGGCCAAGGTGCCTCTCAAGGAATCATCCAAAGATTGGTCTTGTGAGAGTTGAGCTTATTGCAAGCATGTCTTGAAGAAGAAGATTGTGTGAACATTCATGTTTACCTTCAACACATCATCCTAATGAAGAGAGTTGGAAAGATTCAAGGTTGATCAAGACTAAGTACAAAGAGTGATTCAAGTTGATCAACACACAAAGCGTAGAAGATGTACCATGTGGGATCAAGGGACCTCATGGTATGGTAAGCATTGTCCATTACGCTTTGTGTACTAACCCGTGGTCTATGTGAGAGTTGTTTGTGGGGTTAGGTATGTTTCCATGGTCATGCATCAAAATGAAGATATCATATATCCCATGGAGGATGACATCAAGTGGTGATCGTCATCAAGATTGCAGTGTGCAAGCTCAGGTGGAGCATCATGAAGAGATCATGCTTGAATCTTGTCGTCCATTGTGGTAACAATGGACTTGTGAAGATGTGCCGAAGAGTGGCTCACCCATAGTGGAGTATGGGGGAGCAATCAACTAGTCTTCATCGAGCCAACACACTCAAGAAAGGTGGTCCAACTTGAGGAAGTCAAGATCTTCATCATCTAGCTCAAGTGGACTACGTGCAAGGCAAAGATTTGCCCTTGATAGGTTTTCTATTTTACCGGTCTCATGGTGGTAGTTGGGAGACCGGGTCATAGAGAGCTCAAACCATTGCATCCTTGCATCATCTTTCTTGGTTCTTGTTTAGTGTTTCTCTTTGTGAGTTTTAGAGCTTATGGTCATCTTCATGACAAGCTCGAGTTCATCAAACATGGAGTTCATATGCATCTTCTATGATGTTTTTGATGTTGGAGTTTATGCCGGTTCTTCATTCATAAGAGGTTTCACATCTCTATATCTTAGGCATATCTCCCCCGCCACTTCTTACTATATCTTAAACATTGAGTCATTCATATGCTGTTTGGATAGTACTCGTCGTCATCTATCCAACAAGATTGAGTTTGCTCAATTTGGAGCTCATTTGCAGAAGTTATGGCAGTTCAGGTTTTATTGTATCCATCTATTTCTCTTGGGCAGTTTTCAGCTCCCAAGCGGTAGTACCGCTCCACTCCATGGTAGTACTGCTCGTACGGTACTTCCGCTATGAGCTGCCGCACTCTCTTTCGCTTATTTTCGTGCTCCTGTAAATGGGCGGCAGTAGCACGGTAGTAGAGGGCGGTAGTACCGCCCGTGCAGTACTACCGTTAGTCCACTACCGCTGCCACTACCGGTTATTTTCGGTCTGCTATAGTCATTTCTGCTCTCGCGGTACTAGGGCGGTAGTAGGGCGCGGTAGTACCGCTCCGTGCGGTACTACCGCCCTGTCGCCACCTAGTACCACGTTTCTCTGTACTACTTGGCCTTTAGCGGTAGTACCGCTCCTAGGAGAGCTAGAACCGCTTGTGCATGACCTGTGCACATAACGGTTGGATTTTGGGGTTCCTATAAAAGGGGGTCTTCTTCCCCTAATGAACTGAATCTATTGAGCTCGTGTTCTTCCCCCATTGTTGACCTTCTTCGAGTTTGCTATCTCTCAATCCCTCCAATGATTCTTGCTAGTTCTTGAGGGAAAAGAGAGAGGAGATCTAGATCTATGTTTCCACCAATCACTTTCTCCTCTATGTGAGGGTAACCCCTTGGATCTAGATCTTGGTGTTCTCCTTCTTGTTCTTCCTATTATATTCCTCCATAGCTTTCGTTGCTTTGCTGGGCTTTGAGAGTGAAGGACTTGGGCACTCCATGTGCCCTTGCCATTGCATTTGGTGCATTGATTTGAGTTCTCCACGGTGATACGTGGAAGTGAAGTTTGAGAGCTTATTACTCTTGGGTGTTTGGTACCCTAGAGCTTGTTCCTCTTGGGTGCTTGGGCGCCCTAGATGGTTGGAGGTGCTTCGGAGCTCAATCATTGTGGTGTAAAGCTCCGGGCAAGCGTCGGGGTCTCCAATTAGGCTGTGGAGATTGCCCCGAGCAATTTGTACGGGTTCCGGTGACCGCCCCTGATAACCCACAAGTATAGGGGATCGTTTGTAGCCTTTTTCGCTAAATAAGAGTGTCGAACCCAACGAGGAGCTAAAGGTAGAACAAATATTCCCTCAAGTTCTATCGACCACCGATACAACTCTACGCAATCTTGACGTTTGCTTTACCGAGAACAAGTATAAAACTATTTGGTAGGTGAAAGGATAAGTTTGCAAGAATAAAACTAGAAGTACTTTGCAAGAATAAAACTACGAGTAAAATGCAAGACAATAAAAGTAGATAGCTTTTGTCAACAAGAAAATCATTTGTCCCTAGGTGATCGATAACTAAACCGGTGATCATTGTTGCAATTTTATATGAGGCAGAGGCATGAGCTAACATACTTTCTCTACTTGGATCATATGCACTTATGATTGGAACTCTAGCAAGCATCCGCAACTACTAAAGATCATTAAGGTCGTAAAACCCAACCATAGCATTAAGTATCAAGTCCTGTTTATCCCATACGCAATGACCCCCAAACTCGGGTCTGTGCTTCTGTCACTCACACCACCCACCATAAGAGAACCATGCACGTATTGCAACACCCTACAACGGGGATCCCTCCATTTGCGCGACACGGAGGGCACCGTAGGACAGCACCAAAATAAAATATACAAATCAAACCAATCATGATCATTTATCAACCAATAGGACAAAACGGATCTACTCAAACATCATAAGATAGCCATACATCATTGGGAAATAATATATAGTATTGAGCACCATGTTTAAGTAGAGATTACAGCGGGTAGAAGAGAGGTTACACCGCTGCATAGAGGGGAAGAGAGTTGGTGTTGACAGCGGCGAAGTTGTTGGTGTAGATCACCGTCATGATGATTGCCCCGGCGGCGCTTCGGCGCCACCGGGAGAGAGGGGGAGAGAGCCCCTCCTTCTTCTTCTTCCTCCTTGGACTCCCCCATAGATGAGAGGAGAGTTCCCCCTCTGGTCCATGGCCTCCATGGCGACGGAGGGGCAGGAGCCCCTCCTAGATTGGATCTATCTCTCTGTTCTCTTCTGTTTCGCGTTCCTGTTTTCTTGCCCTTCACCATTTCTTAAATTCCCGGAGATCCGTAACTCCGATTGCGCTGAAATTTTTACACAATTTTTTTTCCATAAATTATCTTTCTTGCACCTGAAGAAGGGCCCCAGCCGACTTACGAGGAGGGCACAAGACACCTGGGCGCACCAGGGGATGTCCGGCGTGCCCTGGTGGGTTGTGGAGGCCGTGGGCCTCCGTTTGCGTTGATTCCACCTCCCAAAAATCACATATATTCCAAAATAATTCTCCGTAAATTTTTATCGTGTTTAGAGTTTGTTTGATATGGATATTCTGCGAAACAAAAAACATGCAACAAACAAGAACTGGCACTGGGCACTGGATTAATATGTTAGTCCAATAAATCATATAAAATGTTGCCAAAAATATGTGAAAGTTGTATAATATTGGCATGAAACAATCAAAAATTATAGATACGATGGAGACGTATCAGCCCCCAAGGGTTGCCAAAGTGTACGGGTTCGGTGACTGCCCTCAAGGGTTGCCAATTGTACGGGTTCGGTGACCGCCCTCAAGGGTCCCTTAGTGGAATCACGACATCTTGCATTGTTGATACATCTCCAACGTATCTATAACTTTTGATTGTTCCATGCTATTATATTATCTATTTTGGATGTTTTATATGCATTAATATGCTATTTTATATTATTTTTGGGACTAACCTATTAACCTAGAGCCCAGTGCCAGTTTTTGTTTTGTCCTTGTTTTTGAGTTTTACAGAAAAGGAATATCAAACGGAGTCCAAAAAAGCTGAAAATTTACGGTAATCATTTATGGACCAGAAGAGACCCACGGAGCACCGGAGCTGTGCCAGGAGGTAACCGAGGAGGCCACAAGCCAGGGGGCGCCCACCCCCCCAGGGCGCGCCCCTAGGGCTTGTGGGCCCCTCGGGTGTCCCCCTGACCTGATTCCAATGCCAAGTACTCCTATATATCCCGTAACCTCCAGAAAGAACCCTAGATCGGAAGTTCCGCCGCCGTAAGCCTCTGTAGCCATGAAAAACCAATCGGGAGCCCGTTCCGGCACCCTGTCGGAGGGGGAAACCATCACCGGAGGCCATCTTCATCATCCCGGCGGTCTCCATGACGAGGAGGGAGTAGTTCACCCTCGGGGCTGAGGGTATGTACCAGTAGCTATGTGTTTGATCTCTCTCTCTCTCTCATGTTCTTGATTTGGCACGATCTTGATGTATCGCGAGCTTTGTTACTATAGTTGGATCATATGGTGTTTCTCCCCCTCTACCTTCTTGTGATGAATTGTGTCTTGCTCTTTGAGGTTTTGTTATGTTGGATTGAGTATTGGATTTGAGAACACTTGATGTATGTCTTGCGATGGGATATCTGTGGTGACAATGGGATGTTCTATTGAGTCACTTGATGTATGTTTTGGCACTCAACTCGCGGATTCCCGAGGTGACATTGGGGTAATCTATGCATAGGGGTTGATGCACGTTTTCGTCCTACGTTCTCCGATAGAAACTCTGGAGTGACTCTTTGTCGCACGTTGAGGGATTGCCATATGATTTAATTATGTTATCATTGTTGAGAGAATTTTCACTAGTGAAAGTATGAACCCTAGGCCTTGTTTTCAAGCATTGCAATACCGTTTTTGCTCACTTTTGTTACTTCCTACCTTGCTGTTCTTATATTTTTCAGATTACAAAAACCTATATCTACTATCCATATTACACTTGTATCACCATCTCTTCACCGAACTAGTGCACCTATACAATTTACCATTGTATTGGGTGTGTTGGGGACACAAGAGACTCTTTGTTATTTGGTTGCAGGGTTGTTTGAGAGAGACCATCTTCATCCTACGCCTCCCACGGATTGATAAACCTTAGGCCATCCACTTGAGGGAAAATTGCTGTTGTCCTACAAAACTCTGCACTTGGAGGCCCAACACGAGTCTACAAGAAGAAGGTTGCGTAGTAGACATCAAGCTCTTTTCTGGCGTCGTTGCCAGGGAGGTGAGTGCTTGAAGGTATATCTTTAGATCTTGCAATTGAATCGTTTAGTTTCTTTTTTTATCACTAGTTTGGTTTATAAAAGAAAACTACAAAAAAAATAGAATTGAGATTGCCTCATATGCTTCATCTTTTTAATGTCTTTCGTGAAAATGATGGAAAGGAAAATTGTGCTCAAGTGTTAGAAGAAGAAGTTAATAAAATGTTTGGCACTAAATCTTTGAATGATGAGCATGATTGCAATATTGTTGGTATGAATTCTTTGAATATCCATGATGCTAATGATATGCAAAGCCATAAGC
Source organism: Thinopyrum elongatum (assembly GCA_011799875.1). NCBI lineage: Eukaryota > Viridiplantae > Streptophyta > Magnoliopsida > Poales > Poaceae > Thinopyrum > Thinopyrum elongatum. The sequence continues at coordinate 496,735,408 of CM022300.1, forward strand.
TTGGGGATGCTATGTTTGATGAAGATGATCTTTTTTGTCCCCCAAATTTTGATGAGCAAATTTATTATGATGATAGCATGCCTCCTATTTATGATGATTATGTTGATGAAAGTGGGTTTGGAAGAGTGTCAACTCTAGGAAATAACAATCCCACTATTTTGGAGGGTGTTGAATCTTTTCACAATATTGATAAAAGTGGATTTGGAGAGGTCGTGACTTTATTTAGTGATGAATCCACTATTTTGGAAGAGGTTTCAATTGACTATGATAAAAAAGTTGCTATCTATGATGATTATTGTGATGACATGTATGCTATAAAGAATAATGATAACCATGAAACTTGTCATCATGATTTTAATTTTCAATTGGATTATGCCTCACATGATGGAAAAACTCTGAATTTTTTACAGAGGATTTATATACAAGTTTTCTACGTTTTCCTAATTTTTCAGAATTTTTATAGTAACAGAAGTATGAGCATAATTCAGATCTTCACAGACTATTCTGTTTTTGACAGACTCTGTTTTCGATGCATAGTTTGCTTGTTTTCTAGTTTCTATGGCTTATATTGCTTAATATAAATTGTGGAAATTATAGAGTACAGTAGTCATTATGTGGAAACAATTATGAATCTTGTCTTGACAGTACCTAAAAGTGGAGGTTTGTTTTATCATACTAACCCATCTCACGAAGTTCCGTTAAGTTTTGTGTGATTGAAGTTTTCAAGTTTTGGGTGAGATATCAATATGAGGAGAATAATGAGTGACAAGACCCTAAGCTTGGGGATTTCCAAGGCACCCCAAGGTAATATTCAAGGAATACCCAAGCAACTAAGCTTGGGGATGCCCCGGAAGGCATCCGCTCTTTCGTCTCCAACATTATCGGTAACCTCACTTGGAGCTATATTTTTATTCGTCACATGATATGAGTTTTGCTTGGAGCGTCATTTTATTTTAGTTGGATTTGCTTGATGTTATTTAGAGTAATTTTTTACATCTTTTATTTCAATAAAAATGTCAAGTATAGCCTTTACCATGCTTATTTTGCAAGTCTATAAGTTGCTGTTTCAAAACAGAAAGTTTATTGTTATGTTTTGAATATTTGTGAATATTAAGAACATGATAAAATCCTGAATTTTTTTCACAATAATCTAAACAAAATTTATACAGTGTGGTAAATTTTTAGAATTTTTGGAGTTAGGGAAGTATGAGTACAATTGCACTCTTTACAGACTGTCCTGTTTTGACAGATTGCTGTTATGTTTGCATTGTTTGCATCTGTTTGCTTGTTTAATGATTCTATTTGAGGATAGGAGTATTAAATATGCAGAGGCATTTAGTATGCAATTCCAAATAATAATTTTATTGATTTTCTATAGTAGATAATGATAAGGTGTTGCATTGATTCATACTAACTTTTCTCACGAGTTCTTGTTGAGTTTTGTGTGGATGAAGTTTTTAAGATTTAGGGAAACCGTGATATAAAAGGAATTAAGGAGACACAAAAGCTCAAGCTTGGGGATGCCCAAGGTACCCCAAGATAATATTTCAAGAAGTCTCAAGCATCTAAGCTTGGGGATGCCCCGGTAGGCATCCCACCTTTCTTCATCAGGAATTATCGGTTAATATCGGTTGAGCCTAAGTTTTTAGTTCTTCACATGATGTGTGTTATTTTTAGAATGTCATGTTATTTTGTTTTGCTTGCTGTTTTAATAAAATACTTAAGATCTGAAATTCTTAAATGAGAGAGAATCTTCACATAGCTACTTAATTATTTGACTACTCATTGATCTTCACTTATATCTTTTTGGAGTAGTTTGTCAGTTGCTCTAGTGCTTCACTTATATCTTTTTAGAGCACCGTGGTGGTTTTATTTTGAAGAAATTGATGAACTCTCATGCTTCACTTATATTATTTTGAGAGTCTTAAACAACATGGTAATTTGCTTAGGTTATGAATTTAGTCCTAATATGATGGGCATCCAAGAGGGATATAATAAAAACTTTCATATAAGAGCATTGAATAATATGAGATGTTTGATTCCTTGCATTTGTTTTGAGATATAAAGATGGTGATATTAGAGTCATGCTAGTAAGTAATTGTGGATTGGTAGAAATACTTGTGTTAAAGTTTGTGATTCCCGTAGCATGCACGTATGGTGAACCATTATGTGATGAAGTCGGAGCATGATTTATTTTTTGATTGTCTTCCTTATGAGTGGCGGTCGGGGACGAGCGATGGTCTTTTCCTACCAATCTATCCCCCTAGGAGCATGCGTGTAGTACTTTGTTTCGATAGCTAATAATTTTTTGCAATAAGTATGTGAGTTCTTTATGACTAATGTTGAGTCCATGGATTATACGCACTCTCACCCTTCCACCATTGCGAGCCTCTCTAGTACCGCGCAACTTTCACCGGTGCATTAAACCCACCATATATTTTCTTCAAAACAGCCACCATACCTACATATTATGGCATTTCCATAGCCATTCCGAAATATATTGCCATGCAACTTCCACCGTTCCGTTTATTATGACACGCACCATCATTGTCATATTTCTTTGCATGATCATGTAGTTGGCATAGTATTTGTGGCAAGGCCACCGTTCATATATTTTTTATACATGTCACTCTTGGTCATAGCACATCCCGGTACACCGCCGGAGGCATTCACATAGAGTCATATCTTTTGTTCTAGTATCGAGTTGTAATTCTTGAGTTGTAAGTAAATAAAAGTGTGATGATCATCATTATTAGAGCATTGTCCCATGTGAGGAAAGGATGATGGAAGCTATGATTCTCTCACAAGTTGGGATGAGTCTCCGGACTTTATAAAAAATAAAAGAGGCCAAAGAAGCCCAAATAAAAAAATGCCAAAGAAGCCCAAACAAAAAAAAGAGAAAAAAATGAGAGAAAAGAGAGAAGGGACAATGTTACTATCCTTTTTCCACACTTGTGCTTCAAAGTAGCACCATGTTCTTCAGGATAGAGAGTCTCCTATTTTGTCACTTTCATATACTAGTGGGAATTTTTCATTATAGAACTTGGCTTGTATATTCCAATGATGGGCTTCCTCAAATTGCCCTAGGTTTTCGTGAGCAAGCAAGTTGGATGCACAACCACTTAGTTTTCATTTTGAGATTTCATACACTTATAGCTCTAGTGCATCCGTTGCATGGCAATCCCTACTCACTTGCATAGATATCAATTGATGGGCATCTCCATAGCCCATTAATTTGCCTAGTTGATGTGAGACTTTCTCCTTTTTGTCTTCTCCTCACAACCTCCACCATACTCTATTCCACTTATAGTGCTATATCCATGGCTCACGCTCATGTATTGCGTGAAAGTTGAAAAAGCTTGAGAACATTAAAAGTATGAAACAATTGCTTGGCTTGTCATCGGGGTTGTGCATGATGAAATACTTTGTGTGATGAAGATGGAGCATAGCCAGACTATATGATTTTGTAGGGATAACTTTCTTTGGCCATGTTATTTTGAGAAGCCATGATTGCTTTATTAGTATGCTTGAAGTATTATTGTTTTTATGTTAATATTAAACTTTTGTTTTGAATCTTATGGATCTCAACATTCATGCCACAATAAAGAAGATTGCATTGATGAATATGTTAGGTAGCATTCCACATCAAAAATTCTGTTTTTATCATTTACCTACTCGAGGACGAGCAGGAATTAAGCTTGGGGATGCTTGATACGTCTCCAACATATCTATAATTTTTTATTGTTCATGCTATTATATTATCTGTTTTGAATGTTTTATATGCATTAATATGCTATTTTATATTATTTTTTGGACTAACCTATTAACCTAGAGCCCAGTGCCAGTTTCTATTTTTTCCTTGTTTTTGAGTTTTATAGAAAAGGAATATCAAACGGAGTCCAAACGAGCTGAAAATTTACGGTGATCATTTATGGACCAGAAGAGACCCACAGAGCACCGGAGCTGTGCCAGGAGGTAACCGAGGAGGACACAAACCAGGGGGCGTGCCCCTAGGGCTTGTGGGCCCCTCGGGTGTCCCCCTGACTTGATTCCAACGCCAAGTACTCCTATATATCCCATAACCTCCAGAAAGGAACCCTAGATCGGAAGTTCCGCCACCGTAAGCCTATGTAGCCACGAAAAACCAATCGGGAGCCCGTTCCGGCACCCTGCCGGAGGGGGAAACCATCACCGGAGGCCATCTTCATCATCCCGGTGGTCTCCATGACGAGGAGGGAGTAGTTCACCCTCGGGGCTGAGGGTATGTACGAGTAGCTATGTGTTTGATCTCTCTCTCTCTCTCGTGTTCTTGATTTGGCACGATCTTGATGTACCGCGAGCTTTGTTACTATAGTTGGATCATATGGTGTTTCTCCCCCTCTACCTTCTTGTGATGAATTGAGTCTTGCTCTTTGAGGTTTTGTTATGTTGGATTGAGTATTGGATTTGAGAACACTTGATGTATGTCTTGTGATGGGATATTTGTGGTGACAATGGGATGTTCTATTGGTTCACTTGATGTATGTTTTGGCACTCAACTCACGGATTCCCGAGGTGACATTGGGGTAATCTATGCATAGGGGTTGATGCACGTTTTCGTCCTACGTTCTCCGATAGAAACTCTGGAGTGACTCTTTGTCGCACGTTGAGGGATTGCCATATGATTTAATTATGTTATCATTGTTGAGAGAATTTGCACTAGTGAAAGTATGAACCCTAGGCCTTGTTCTCAAGCATTGCAATACCGTTGTTGCTCACTTTGTTTATTTGCTACCTTGCTGTTTTTATATTTTCAGATTACAAAAACCTATATCTACTATCCATATTACACTCACCATCTCTTCGCCGAACTAGTGCACCTATACAATTTACCATTGTATTGTATGTGTTGGGGACACAAGAGACTCTTTGTTATTTGGTTGCAGGGTTGTTTGAGAGAGACCATCTTCATCCTACGCCTCCCACGGATTGATAAACCTTAGGTCATCCACTTGAGGGAAATTTGCTAATGTCCTACAAAACTCTGCGCTTGGAGGCCCAACACGAGTCTACAAGAAGAAGGTTGCATAGTAGATATCAATTGTGCGAGGGCGTGAGGAGATTATGGTGGCCCTAGTGGCTTCTTGGGGAGCATTGTGCCTCCACACCGCTTCAAACAGAGATTAGCATCCGCAAGGGTGTGAACTTCGGGATACATCGTCGTCTCCGCGTGCCTCAGTTATCTCTTATCCGAGCCCTTTATTTATGCACTTTGCTTTATGATAGCCATATTGTTTTTTGTCATATATCTTGCTATCACTTAGTTGTTTATCTTTCTTAGCGTAAGTTGTTGGTGCACATAGGTGAGCCTAGTTGTTTTAGGTTTTGTGCTTGACAAATTAGACGCTTGTTTTATTCCACATTTGTTCAAGCCTAAACCGTAATTATTTCAAGGCGTCTATTCACCCCCCATCTAGGCGACATCCACGATCTTTCACAAGGCAATGATCATACATAGGCATCACGCCCAATATTAGTAGACCGAAACGATTCTGCATCTACTATTATTACTCCACACATCGACCGCTATCCAGCATGTATCTATTGTATTAAGTTCATGGAAAACGGAGTGATGCTTTAAGCAAGATGACATGATGTAGACAAGATAAACTCACGTATGAATAAACTGCATCTTGTTACCCTTAATAGCAACGATGCATATGTGTCATGTCCCTTTCTTTCACTGGGATTGAGCACCGCAAGATCGAACCCACTACAAAGCACCTCTTCCCATGGCAAGATAAATCAATCTAGTTGGCCAAACCAAACCAATAAATCGAAGAAGAAATACAAGGCTATATTAATCATGCATAAAAAAGTTCAGAGCAAACTCAAATAATATCCATGGATAGATCTGATCATAAACTCACAATTCATCGGATCCCAACAAACACACCGCAAAAAGTCATTACATCAAATAGATCTCCAAGAACAATAAAGAGAACATTGTATTGAGAATAAAAAAGAGAGAAGAAGCCATCTAGCTTCTAACTATGGACCCATAGGTCCGTGGTAAACTACTCACGCATCATCGGAGGGGCAGCAAGGATGATGAAGAACCCCTCCGTGATTGATTCCCCCTCCAGCAGAGTGCCAGGAAGGGTCCCCAGATGGGATCTCTCGAGACAAAGGCTTGGGGCGACGGAAAAAGTATTTCGTGGACTCCCTGGTAGGTTTTCTGATTTTAGAGTATTTATAGAGACGTAGTTAGGTCAAACGAAGGTTCGTGGGCCCCACTATGCACCAGGGCGCGCTCCCTAGTGGGCCACTCCTTCGTCTTTTCGTTCCTTCCCAAAGCTTTCAGGGTCTCTTATTGACAGAAAAATATCTCCAAAAAGTTTCGTGGCATTTGGACTTCGTTTGATATTGATATTCTGCAAAGTAAAAAACAAGCAAAAAACAACAACTGGCACTGGGCACTAAGTTAGTAGGCTAGTCCCAAAAAATGATATAAAGTTGCTTGTAAATGTATATAAAACATTCAAGATTGATACTATAATAGCATGGACCAATAAAAAATTATAGATACGTTGGAGACGTATCAACATTACCCGACTGACATGTAGCATCCGCCTTTTGATTTTTAGCGGTGAGTCCTCGACAAAACTCCACAAAATGCATGGACTTATTAAGTTCATTCAAAATTCATGAAAAGTAGGTAAGTTAAGCACATATAGGGGAAAAAACGAGGGTCTTAGACCCATATTCTGAACTAGGTCTCACTTTGTGCATCAAAGTAGGCAAATGTTTTCTCCCTCTACTTCGCCTCCATAGACACGTCGATGATAGCTCCGCCTGTTGGGGAACGTAGCAGAATTTTAAAATTTTCTACGCATCACCAAGATCAATCTATGGAGTCATCTAGCAACGAGTGAGAGGGGAGTGTATCTACATACCCTTGTAGACCGCGAGCGGAAGCGTTCAAGAGAACGGGGTTGATGGAGTCGTACTCGTCGTGATCCAAATCACCGATGACCGAGCGCCGAACGGACGGCACCTCCGCGTTCAACACACGTACGGAGCAGAGACGTCTCCTCCTTCTTGATCCAGCAAGGGGGGAGGAGAGGTTGATGGAGATCCAGCAGCACGACGGTGTGGTGGTGGAAGCAGCGGGATTTCAGCAGGGCTTCGCCAAGCGCTACTGGAGGAGGAAGAGGTGTCACGGGAGGGAGAGGGAGGCGCCAGGGGCTGAGCTGTTTCTCCCATGCACCTCCCCACTATATATAGGGGTGGAGGGGGCTGGTTTCTTGCCCTCCAAGTCCATTGGGGCGTTGGCAAAGGTGGAAGGAAAGAAATCCCATCCTTTCCCTTCCCCACCGATTGTTATCCCCCTTTTTTAGGGGTCTTGATCTTATCCCTTCGGGATATGATCTTATTCCTTCTAAGGGGGAATCTTGGTGCGCCTTGACTAGGGGTGTGGGGCCTTGCCCCCACTACCCACGTTCATGTGGGTCCCCCCATGCAGGTGGGCCCCACTCCGGAACCTTCTAGAACCTTCTCGGTACAATACCGAAAAATCCCGAACATTTTCCGGTGGCCAAAATAGGACTTCCCATATATAAATCTTTACCTCCGGACCATTCCGGAACTCCTCGTGACGTCCAGGATCTCATCCGAGACTCCGAACAACCTTCGGGTTACCGCATACTAATATCCCTATAACCCTAGCGTCACCGAACCTTAAGTGTGTAGACCCTACGGGTTCGGGAGACACGCAGACATGACCGAGACGACTCTCCGGTCAATAACCAACAGCGGGATCTGGATACCCATGTTGGCTCCCACATGCTCCTCGATGATCTCATCGGATGAACCACGATGTCGAGGATTCAATCAATCCCGTACGCAATTCCCTTTGTCTATCGGTACGATACTTGCCCGAGATTCGATCGTCGGTATCTCGATACCTTGTTCAATCTCGTTACCGGCAAGTCTCTTTACTCGTTTCCGTAACACATCATCCCGTGAACAACTCCTTGATCACATTGAGCTCATTATGATGATGTCCTACCGAGTGGGCCCAGAGGTACCTCTCCGTTACATGGAGTGACAAATCCCAGTCTCGATTCGTGCCAACCCAACAGATACTTTCGGAGATACCCGTAGTGCACCTTTATAGCCACCCAGTTACGTTGTGACGTTTGGTGCACCCAAAGCACCCCTACGGTATCCGGGAGTTGCACAATCTCATGGTCTAAGGAAAAGTTACTTGACATTGGAAAAGCTTTAGCAAACGAACTACACGATCTAGTGCTAGGCTTAGGATTGGGTCTTGTCCATCACATCATTCTCCTAATGATGTGATCCCGTTATCAATGACATCCAATGTCCATGGTCAGGAAACCGTAACCATCTATTGATCAACGAGCTAGTCAACTAGAGGCTTACTAGGGACATGTTGTGGTCTATGTATTCACACATGTATTACGATTTCCGGATAACACAATTATAGCATGAATAACAGACAATTATCATGAACAAGGAAATATAATAATAACCATTTTATTATTGCCTCTAGGGCATATTTCAAACAGTCTCCCACTTGCACTAGAGTCAATAATCTAGTTACATTGTGATGAATCGAACACCCATAGAGTACTGGTGTTGATCATGTTTTGCTCGTGAAAGAGGTTTAGTCAACGGATCTGCTACATTCAAATCCGTGTGCACTTTACAAATATCTATGTCTCCATCTTGAACATGTTCACGTATGGAGTTGAAGCGACGCTTGATATGCCTGGTCCTTTTGTGAAACCTGGGCTCCTTGGCAAGGGCAATAGCTCCAGTGTTGTCACAGAAGAGAGCCATTGGACCCGACGCATTTGGAATGACTCCTAGGTCGGTGATGAACTCCTTCATCCATACTGCTTCGTGTGCTGCCTCCGAGGCTGCTATGTACTCCGCTTCGCATGTAGAACCCGCCACGACGCTTTTCTTGCAACTGCACCAGCTTACCGCTCCACCATTCAAAATATACACGTATCCGGTTTGTGACTTGGAGTCATCCGGATCTGTGTCGAAGCTAGCGTCGACGTAACCCTTTACGACGAGCTCTTCGTCACCTCCATATACGAGAAACATATCCTTAGTCCTTTTCAGGTACTTCAGGATGTTCTTGACCGCTGTCCAGTGTTCCTTGCCGGGATTACTTTGGTACCTACCTACCAAACTTACAGCAAGGTTTACATCAGGTCTGGTACACAGCATGGCATACATAATAGACCCTATGGCTGAGGCATAGGGGATGACACTCATCTCTTCTATATCTTTTGCCGTGGTCGGGCATTGAGCCGAGCTCAATTTCACACTTTGCAATACAGGCAAGAACCCCTTCTTGGACTGATCCATATTGAACTTCTTCAATATCTTATCAAGGTATGTGCTTTGCGAAAGACCTATGAGGCGTCTCGATCTATCTCTATAGATCTTGATGCCTAATATATAAGCAGCTTCTCCAAGGTCCTTCATTGAAAAACACTTATTCAAGTAGGCCTTTATACTTTCCAAGAATTCTATATCATTTCCCATCAGCAGTATGTCATCCACATATAATATGAGAAATGCTACAGAGCTCCCACTCACTTTCTTGTAAACACAGGCTTCTCCATAAGTCTGTGTGAACCCAAACGCTTTGATCATCTCGTCAAAGCGAATGTTCCAACTCCGAGATGCTTGCACCAGCCCATAGATTGAGCGCTGGAGCTTGCATACCTTGTCAGCATTCTCAGGGTCGACAAAACCTTCCGGTTGTATCATATACAACTCTTCCTTAAGAAAACCATTAAGGAATGCCGTTTTGACTTCCATTTGCCATATCTCATAATCATAGTATGCGGCAATTGCTAACATGATTCTGACGGATTTCAGCTTCGCTACGGGTGAGAAAGTCTCATCGTAGTCAACCCCTTGAACTTGTCGATAACCCTTAGCGACAAGCCGAGCCTTATAGATGGTCACATTACCATCCGCGTCAGTCTTCTTCTTAAAGATCCATTTATTTTCTATGGCTTGCCGATCATCGGGCAAGTCAGTCAAAGTCCATACTTCGTTTTCATACATGGATCCTATCTCGGATTTCATGGCTTCAAGCCATTTGTCGGAATCCGGGCCCGCCATCGCTTCTTCATAGTTCGAAGGTTCACTGTTGTCTAACAACATGATTTCCAGGACAGGATTGCCATACCACTCTGGTGCGGAACGTGTCCTCGTGGACCTTCGAAGTTCAGTGGTGGCTTGATCATGATCATTATCAATAACTTCCTCTCTAGCCGGTGTAGGCTCCACAGAAACATTTTCCTGTGCTGCGCTACTCTCCGGTTCGAGGGTCATCTCATCAAGCTCCACTTTCCTCCCACTTACTTCTTTCGAGAGAAACTCTTTCTCTAGAAAGGATCCATTCCTGGCAACAAAGATCTTGCCCTCGGATCTTAGGTAGAAGGTATACCCAATAGTTTCCTTAGGGTATCCTATGAATACGCATTTTTCCGACTTGGGTTCGAGCTTCTCTGGTTGAAGTTTCTTCACATAAGCATCGCATCCCCAAACTTTCAGAAACGACAGCTTAGGTTTCTTCCCAAACCATAATTCATACGGTGTCGTCTCAACGGATTTTGACGGTGCCCTATTTAAAGTGAATGTGGCAGTCTCTAAAGCATAACCCCAAAAGGATAGCGGTAAATCGGTAAGAGACATCATAGATCGCACCATATCCAATAGAGTGCGATTACGACGTTCGGACACACCATTACGCTGAGGTGTTCCAGGCGGCGTGAGTTGTGAAACAATTCCACATTTCCTTAAGTGCGTGCCAAATTCATGACTCAAATATTCTCCTCCACGATCTGATCGTAAGAACTTTATTTTCTTGTCACGTTGATTCTCAACCTCACTCTGAAATTCCTTGAACTTTTCAAAGGTCTCAGACTTGTGCTTCATCAAGTAGACATACCCATATCTACTCAAATCATCGGTGAGGGTGAGAACATAACGATAGCCACCGCGAGCCTCAACACTCATTGGACCACACACATCAGTATGTATGATCTCCAATAAGTTGGTTGCTCGCTCCATTGTTCCGGAGAACGGAGTCTTGGTCATCTTGCCCAAGAGGCATGGTTCGCATCTATCAAATGATTCATAATCAAGAGACTCCAAAAGTCCATCTGCATGGAGTTTCTTCATGCGTTTAACACCGATATGACCAAGGCGGCAGTGCCACAAGTATGTGGGACTATCGTTATCAACCTTGCATTTCTTGGCATTCACATTATAAACATGTGTAACATCACGTTCGAGATTCAATAAAAATAAACCATTCACCAGCGGGGCATGACCATAAAACATATCTCTCATATAAATAGAACAACCATTATTCTCAGATTTAAATGAGTAGCCATCTCGCATTAAGTGAGATCCAGATACAATGTTCATGCTCAAAGCTGGTACTAAATAACAATTATTGAGGTTTAAAACTAATCCCGTAGGTAGATGCAGAGGTAGCGTGCCGACGGCTATCACATCGACCTTGGAACCATTCCCGACGCGCATCGTCACCTCGTCCTTTGCCAGTCTACGCTGATTCCGCAGTTCCTGCTTTGAGTTACAAATATGAGCAACCGCACCGGTATCAAATACCCAGGAACTACTACGAGTGCTGGTAAGGTACACATCAATTACATGTATATCATATATACCTTTGGTATTGCCGGCCTTCTTGTCCGCCAAGTACTTGGGGCAGTTTCGCTTCCAGTGACCGTTTCCCTTGCAATAAAAGCACTCAGTCTCAGGCTTGGGTCCATTCTTCGACTTCTTCCCGGCAGCTGGCTTACCGGGCGCGGCAACTCCCTTGCCGTCCTTCTTGAAGTTCTTCTTACCCTTGCCCTTCTTGAACTTAGTGGTTTTATTCACCATCAACACTTGATGTTCCTTTCTGATCTCTGCCTCCGCTGACTTCAGCATCGCATATACCTCAGGAATGGTCTTTTCAATCCCCTGCATGTTGAAGTTCATCACGAAGCTCTTGTAGCTAGGTGGAAGCGACTGAAGGATTCTGTCAACGACCGCGTCATCCGGGAGATTAACTCCCAGCTGAGACAAGCGGCTGTGCAACCCAGACATTTTGAGTATGTGCTCGCTGACAGAACTATTTTCCTCCATCTTACAGCTGTAGAACTTATCGGAGACTTCATATCTCTCGATCCGGGCATGAGCTTGGAAAACCATTTTCAGCTCTTCGAACATCTCATATGCTCCGTGATGCTCAAAACGCTTTTGGAGCCCCGGTTCTAAGCTGAAGAGCATGCCGCACTGAATGAAGGAGTAATCATCGGTGCGTGTCTGCCAAACGTTCAAATCGTCTGGCAGTGCTGGGAGAGCAGGTGGGTCACCTAACGGTGCTTCAAGGACATATGATTTCTTGGCAGCTATGAGGATAATCCTCAGGTTATGGACCCAGTCCGCATAGTTGCTACCATCGTCTTTCAGCTTGTTTTTCTCTAGGAACGCGTTGAAGTTGAGGGTAACATTAGCGTTGGCCATTTGATCTACAAGATAGATATGTAACATTTAGACTAAGTTCATGACAATTAAGTTCATCTAATCAAATTATGTAATGAACTCCCACTCAGATAGACATCCCTCTCGTCATCTAAGTGATTACATGATCCGAATCGACTAGGCCGTGTCCGATCATCACGTGAGACGGACTAGTCATCAACGGTGAACATCCCCATGTTGATCGTATCTTCTATACGACTCATGCTCGACCTTTCGGTCTCTTGTGTTCCGAGGCCATGTCTGTACATGCTAGGCTCGTCAAGTCAACCTAAGTGTATTGCTGTGTAAATCTGGCTTACACCCGTTGTATTCGAACGTTAGAATCTATCACACCCGATCAACACGTAGTGCTTCGAAACAACGAACCTTCTCAACGGTGCACAGTTAGGGGGAACACTTTCTTGAAATTTTAGTAAGGGATCATCTTATATATGCTACCGTCGTTCTAAGCAAATAAGATGCAAAAACATGATAAACATCTCATGCAATCAAAATAGTGACATGATATGGCCATTATCACTTTGCTCCTTTTGATCTCCATCTTCGGGGCTCCATGATCATCATCGTCACCGGCATGACACCATGATCTCCATCATCATGATCTCCATCATCGTGTCTTCATGAAGTTGTCTCGCCAACTATTACTTCTACTACTACGGCTAACGGTTAGTAATAAAGTAAAGTAATTACATGGCGAATTTCAATGACACGCAGGTCATATAATAAATTAAGACAACTCCTATGGCTCCTGCCGGTTGTCATACTCATCGACATGCAAGTCGTGATTCCTATTACAAGAACATGATCATCTCATACATCACATATATCATTCATCACATCCTTTGGCCATATCACATCACAAAGCACTTGCTGCAAAAACAAGTTAGGCGTCCTCTAATTGTTGTTGCAAGTTTTTACGTGGCTGCTATAGGTTTCTAGCAAGAACGTTTCTTACCTACGCCAAAAACACAACGTGATATGCCAATTTCTATTTACCCTTCATAAGGACCCTGTTCATCGAATCCGATCCGACTAAAGTGGGAGAGACAGACACCCGCTAGCCACCTTATGCAACTAGTGCATGTCAGTCGGTGGAACCTGTCTCACGTAAGCGTACGTGTAAGGTCGGTCCGGGCCGCTTCATCCCACAGTGCCGCCGAATCAAGATAAGACTAGTAACGGCAAGAAGATTGACAAATCGATGCCCACAACTACTTTGTGTTCTACTCGTGCAAGATACTACGCATAGACCTAGCTCATGATGCCACTGTTGGGGAACGTAGCAGAATTTTAAAATTTTCTACGCATCACCAAGATCAATCTATGGAGTCATCTAGCAACGAGTGAGAGGGGAGTGTATCTACATACCCTTGTAGACCGCGAGCGGAAGCGTTCAAGAGAACGGGGTTGATGGAGTCGTACTCGTCGTGATCCAAATCACCGATGACCGAGCGCCGAACGGACGGCACCTCCGCGTTCAACACACGTACGGAGCAGAGACGTCTCCTCCTTCTTGATCCAGCAAGGGGGGAGGAGAGGTTGATGGAGATCCAGCAGCACGACGGTGTGGTGGTGGAAGCAGCGGGATTTCAGCAGGGCTTCGCCAAGCGCTACTGGAGGAGGAAGAGGTGTCACGGGAGGGAGAGGGAGGCGCCAGGGGCTGAGCTGTTTCTCCCATGCACCTCCCCACTATATATAGGGGTGGAGGGGGCTGGTTTCTTGCCCTCCAAGTCCATTGGGGCGTTGGCAAAGGTGGAAGGAAAGAAATCCCATCCTTTCCCTTCCCCACCGATTGTTATCCCCCTTTTTTAGGGATCTTGATCTTATCCCTTCGGGATATGATCTTATTCCTTCTAAGGGGGAATCTTGGTGCGCCTTGACTAGGGGTGTGGGGCCTTGCCCCCACTACCCACGTTCATGTGGGCCCCCCCATGCAGGTGGGCCCCACTCCGGAACCTTCTAGAACCTTCTCGGTACAATACCGAAAAATCCCGAACATTTTCCGGTGGCCAAAAATAGGACTTCCCATATATAAATCTTTACCTCCGGACCATTCCGGAACTCCTCGTGACGTCCAGGATCTCATCCGAGACTCCGAACAACCTTCGGGTTACCGCATACTAATATCTCTATAACCCTAGCGTCACCGAACCTTAAGTGTGTAGACCCTACGGGTTCGGGAGACACGCAGAGATGACCGAGACGACTCTCCGGTCAATAACCAACAGCGGGATCTGGATACCCATGTTGGCTCCCACATGCTCCTCGATGATCTCATCGGATGAACCACGATGTCGAGGATTCAATCAATCCCGTACGCAATTCCCTTTGTCTATCGGTACGATACTTGCCCGAGATTCGATCGTCGGTATCTCGATACCTTGTTCAATCTCGTTACCGGCAAGTCTCTTTACTCGTTTCCGTAACACATCATCCCGTGAACAACTCCTTGATCACATTGAGCTCATTATGATGATGTCCTACCGAGTGGGCCCAGCGGTACCTCTCCGTTACATGGAGTGACAAATCCCAGTCTCGATTCGTGCCAACCCAACAGATACTTTCGGAGATACCCGTAGTGCACCTTTATAGCCACCCAGTTACGTTGTGACGTTTGGTGCACCCAAAGCACTCCTACGGTATCCGGGAGTTGCACAATCTCATGGTCTAAGGAAAAGTTACTTGACATTGGAAAAGCTTTAGCAAACGAACTACACGATCTAGTGCTAGGCTTAGGATTGGGTCTTGTCCATCACATCATTCTCCTAATGATGTGATCCCGTTATCAATGACATCCAATGTCCATGGTCAGGAAACCGTAACCATCTATTGATCAACGAGCTAGTCAACTAGAGGCTTACTAGGGACATGTTGTGGTCTATGTATTCACACATGTATTACGATTTCCGGATAACACAATTATAGCATGAATAACAGACAATTATCATGAACAAGGAAATATAATAATAACCATTTTATTATTGCCTCTAGGGCATATTTCCAACACCGCCTTGCTATGAATGTGAATCCCAGGGCTAATATTTATAGTTTAGCTTGGTGCAATTAGGCTTAGGAAGTTTTTAGTAGGGACTATGAAATGCTTTTTCGTTTGCAAAAATATAACCAGGATGTTTTGGTATTGTTGTGTGAATTTATGAATTGTAATTGACGAAAGTTGTTATGCATATATTTTCTTTTTGTCTAAAAGAACCTCAGATATTACTTTACTATAGTTAGATATCCATCGCAGATGGTGTTTTAAAGAGAAAAGTATACTTTTGGCCCCTCAAATTTACCAAAAGTATACAACTGGTCCCTCAAGATTTGTTGGGCGACATTTGATACCTCAAGTCTCAAAATCGGGTAAGTTTCGCTAAAAAAAAGGAGATACGCCGGACGTGAGGGTTTGGGCTTCGAAAACCGATCTGATCCAACGGCTCACAGGTGCCTCCGGTTTCCCTCCAAAAAAAAACTCAGGTGCCTCCAGTTAGTGATTGAAATGATTTGTTCGAATCAACAGGCTACGGACGAACCAATCTGTGGTTAGATGGTTAGAGGGCAGTGGTATCCCCAGCCCACCAGGGTTCAAGTCCTAGGGTGTGTGTACGTTCATAAAGGTGAGTGTATGCGCGTATGTATGAGCGCTTGCATCTATATTGTGTTCAAAAAAATATCAGGCTATGGGACCATATTAAACGGATTGTGTGGTGATTTGACAAGTTTTAAAATTTTGTGGTGATTTTTCAGTGTTTGCGTATGACAATTATATTGTTTGTATCAAGCGTAGCACCCCGACAATAAAATCATACTGAAATTATCAATATGTGTACTTTCCATCTAAATATTGCTATTTGACTTGGAGAACACCTTCGCTCACCCGGTTGGTCCTCCCGCAGCGTCAGCTATGTGCGCAACCGTTGGATGAACCGTGATTGTGCGCTCATCATCATCTCCCCATGTAGCCACCCACATATTCTTGGTTGGCACCACACCACCACATCGTCATCTTCCTCAAGGTTTGCAATGGGGCCCTATTAATTGCGGTCGCAACATAGGGCGTGTTGCAACGGTAGAGGTTGAACCGGAGCTCAACAAGGGTCTTGTCGTAACTGGGTCAATCGCAACATGGTTGTTGTGGCTGATGGGCGGAGATCAAACGGCTGTTGCGCTCGCCATCCAACGGCTACCGAGGTGGTCAATCTCATCCAAACATTACCCGACCGACATGTAGCATCCGCCTTTTGATTTTTAGTGGTGAGTCCTCGACAAAACTCATGAAAAGTAGTTCAGTTATGCACATACAGGGTAAAAAACGTGGGTCTTAGACCCATATTCTGAACTAGGTCTCACTTTATGCATCAAAGTAGGCAAATTGTTTCTCCCTCTACTTCGCCTCCATAGCCGTTCGATGCGTTGATGGTAGCTCTGCCTTGCTATGAATGTGAATCCCAGGGCTAATATTTATAGTTTAGCTTGGTGTAATTGGGCTTATGAAGTTTTTAGTAGGGACTATGAAATGTTTTTTCGTTGCAAAAATATAACCATTATGTTTTGTTATTGTCGTGTGAATTTATGAATTGTAATTGACGAAAGTTGTTATGCATATCTTCTCCTTTTGTCTAAAAGAACCTCAGCTATTACTTTATTAGAGTTAGATATCCATCGTAGATGGGGGTTTTAAAGAGAAAAAGTACACTTTTGGTCCCTCAGATTTACCAAAAGTATACAACTAGTCTCTCAAGATTTGTTGGGCGGCATTTAGTACCTCAAGTCTCAAAATCGGGTAAGTTTTGCCCGAAACCTGCTTTCAACTAAATATTGGCCATGTGGCAGTGGTTTTCTCACCCTCATGATATATATCTCACCCAAGCCAAACATGGATCCAGTCGTACGCCACCAACCCACCACCACAACCGTCCCCTCCCTCACCTAATCGACAAGTTATAGTTGTCGTTGAGACGTCGACTCGATGCCCAGCCGTCCTCGTCGATCTTTCCCGTCGCCCCTCCCCCGCAACTACGACGTGCCTCGCCATGTTGAGGAGAGGCCAAGCTGTGAATGGGCTTAGCCATTTCCCCTGCCTCCTCTGTCGCATGGGGTCTCGCCTCCGCCCCATGGATCTCATCGGAGTCTGCCCGGAGAGGAGATCTAGGCCATGGCCATATCCACCGCACTCCAAGCCCGAAGGTTCTTCGCATGTGTCATGGCCTCCCCGAGTTGGAGTGGTCGCATTGTCGACCAAGCTTGCCTCGTTGCTAATTGCTACCCCATTTCCTCGGGCTAGCCACCATCTTGGATGAAGGCGGTGCCCGCGCTGGACGTGCTGTGAGCAGCTACCTCCACGTTGTGCATGTGTCCCCGTTGTGCCCCATTAGGTCGTTGCAGTTTGCCTCTGTGCGCTTAGAACGTTGGTGGCTGCGATGCAATTCCTCCCGCCGCTTAGAACCCGATCACTCTCGTCTGCCCCGCGTCGCTTACAATTGAGCCGAGGTGGGGGAGTCACAGGGAAAGAAGATCGGTGGTCGGCGTCTCTGTAGGTCGTCGCAACCATCGTTGCCGCCACAAAAAGGTTGGGTTTTGGTTGGAGGAGATAAGGGCCACAAAAAGGTTGGGTTTTGGTTGGAGGAGATAAGGGCGCGCGCGACAAAGAGAGGGTGGCGATGTGGGTGGGTGACGGGTTGGTCCAAACAACCTGTATGTCATGGCAAGTGAGGGAAGATAAACCGAGTGACATATGTTTGTAAGCATCTACTGTGATTGTACTATGTTAAAAAAGTAAAATCGACAAAGATCAAACAATACCACACTCAGATCTCTGAGATACACTCATTTTTGAGACTAGTAAATGCGCGCGTGCAATGCACGTTAATATTTAGGCAATATATTAATTGCATGCGGATATTAGGTACGCTAGTTAATTATGTGATTAGTGTAATATTTGGTATGATATTAATTGCACGTTAAACACGTTCAACGCTTGCCATTGGAGCAGTCTAGGTCGTTGGATTGACTTAGTTTGATAGCCGAGATCAGTTGGATCTGCCTCTTTGGGTCTTTTTATACTGGTATAGATATAGATATAGATATAGACTAGTGCAAATTCTATAAATTAAACGGGTAAGCAGATATCTTCGCAACTCGCAAGAGAGCTTCCTCGTTCCAAATTCCGGAGTGCCCCCTGAAATCGAGAAGGCTACTGACTTTTCCCCTCTCATCAAGCCTTCCCCAGTCCAACGCCGTTACCCAAGGCATCTCCTCCTCCCCCCGATCCAGCCATGTCGTCCGCGCCGCCCGCCCACCAATCCAAACCCTCCTACCAGCGCCGCCCTCCCAACTCCGGGCCGAGACAGCAGCCGCCGCCGCCGCAGCAGCAGCAGCGCTACGTCCCCAAATCCGCCGCCCCATCCGCTCCTAAACCCTCGCCCCCACCACCGCTCACCACCGCCCTCCGATCATCGGCCGCCCCGTCTGCATCTGGCGCCGGCAGCAGCAGTGGCGGCGGAGCGGCCGATGGGTTCGTGTTCTACCTGCCGCAAGACGAGGCGGTCGCGGCCGGGCTCGGCGGCCTCGACGCCCAGGAGTCGCAGGCCGTCGTCGACCTCCTCAACGACGCGCTCGCGTCGCTCCTCCGTGCCAAGCCTCGCGAGTTCTGGCGCCAGGGTAACCATACAACTCCCATGTGCATTGGATGCAAATCATAAACCTTAGTTTTTGGACTGGGGACATGAGCCGGAGGCTTGGGTGCCTGGCCTTTCAACATTCGATTTGCTTGTCTGGTTTAGAACAGTTGCTCGAATGCAATTTAGTGCGAATTCTTATGCATACATTTTGTTGTCTGTGTAATTTGCTAAGCCATGGATATAGCATGAAACTACAGCGAATATCTACTTATTCAGATGGTTACAATTCACTATAAATGGTCGAGCGCTTTGATAGTAGGGATTTGTAGTGGTTCTTATCACGAACTTTTGATCTAGTAGTTTAGTATACCGTCACTGACTTATGAATGTATAGTACATATGGTGGCTTAAGTTGAGGATTCATTCATGCTTGAACTCGTACATATCTTATTTACAGGAGTGTTACACGCTTTGCTGAGTATAGCTTGATAGCTTGCTTAACAAATTGATTGGCATTTTTTAAATACCGCCTGCATTTTTAGTAACTTATGATATATTGTACTTTCCTGCCTATTGTAAACATTGCGTATTAAACTTCTCAACGGGTTGTGATCTGGAGAAGTGTTGTGGTCAATTCAACTAACTGGTTCATGGCTTACACATATAGATATATTGAGTGGTTAGTTGGCATTCAGTTGTATTTCCGATTATGTCTGGAATATAGTTAATATCTCAGCTAAGTTGTTGAAAATCTTATCTGTACTGGCTACTTGATTTGGAAGTTTATTTGCAATCAAAGTTCAAAAAAGCGCTAGGCGTTAATTATGCGTTTGGCCACCTACTTGCGCTTTTCTAGCTTAGGCGTGATTAGGAGCAATTAGGCGTTTGTACTGTAGCATGAAGGAATAAGCTAGATGGGCTGGCCTAGCCCATTAAACCACAGACCCATCTTCCTATTCTCCTACTAAAGCTTTCATATGGTGCACAGTCGACAGAAAATCTAGGTTTCCTCCTCACGCCGCCTCTCCCCCTCGTCCTCTGTCCCCTGCTGCATGATGCCGCCTCTCTCCTTCTTCCTGTCCCTTGCTTACACCGATGGGAACCAACGAGTGAAGCTCAATATCTCGCCGGAGAATCTCATTCCCCCGCCGGAATCAGTCGATTTGTCATCGGAGTGGTTGAATCCTCGTCGGCGAGGATGAATCCTTGCAGGGGAGGTCAAATCCTCGACGGGGAGATTGATTTCTCGCCTGAGAAACGTGATTCCTTGCCGGAAACGCTGATTTCTCGCCGGAGGACCTGGCCGGCTGCTTTTTTGAGCGCCTAGGGCCAAAGCGAGGTGCTATGCCAATGCCCAGAGCTTAAGCGCGCCTAGGCGAGCGCCTAATAGCGCCTTTTTGAACTATGTTTGCAATCTTAAATGCTTGATTGATTTCTTCCATATATCAGCAAAACTGCTGTTTGTGGTGCATATATAACTTTACTTTGGCACTGATGAATTGCACTGGCTCAAGTAGTAAGTTTACTAGTCAGATGTTCAACAATTCCAAATTTTATTTTCACTATCAAACACTAGATAGCTATCAAGCTATGTGCATGTGGTTCCTTGCATCTTCTCTGAATGGGTATCTACAGTAACAAAGTAAAGCTGATGAGTACATGTATTGTATTGGTTATTGGTACTTAACCACCGCGCCAGGCTCTCTGTTGTGTTCTAGATTTGTTAACCCGAACTGGTCCCAGTAAACAATAGTTTAACGACTAGATAGCTCAACAAGAGAAATTGCGAGATGATCATGTTTTTGTTTGTGATTTGTCTAATGTTTTCACTCCTAGAGTTAGAACTTATGGAGAGATCTCAGAGCTACAGCCTACAAGCAGCTGAACTTTGTTAGTGACATCTAATACTTATAGTTGTTTTAATGCAGTGGCACAGAATGCCTCTCTGCATGCATTCCTAGATAGTTACCTACAATTCAGACACCGGTGGTATGATTTGCCACACAGGGGCCCCAAAGGGACAGTTGCTGGTTTGGTTGTTGGGGAGCTTGAGCTTTGCCGCCGTGTCTTTATGGTCCTCTACCGCATGTGAGATTTCTATCATTTCGCAAGTTTTGATTTTATATCTGTAAAACCTTTTTCATAGATAGTGTATGCCGTCAAGAGTTGCATATAATTGTTGCGGTGTGTCTCTTGTTTGTGTGTTAGATCATCAAACAAGGATCCTGGATCAGGCCCGGGTCAGTCCCTTAGTACGAAGGAGCATACAGGTGAGATTGGGACTACTTCTTTGATCATTGTGTGCGTTCATTCATTTTAGTGCAGAATTGAGTGGAATCATTTGTACCCCTGTAGCCCTTCTACAGGAGAAAAGACTGCTTGATCTACCAAAGTTGTTGGATATATGTGCTATATATGGGCATGACAATGGGGAGTTGACAAGTTCACTGGTTGGTTCCTGAGGCATTTCATTTGTTGTTGGTACTATTATTGTTTTCCATTTTTTCTGCATGGATGTAACTTATTAAACACAAATTCTATGTCGTTCCTATATCCTCAAGCTATTTATTATTATTATTATGAGCTATGAATGCTTCAGTTAATAATGATTTTATATCTTCAGGTTACAAATGCAATCGTTGTGCAGCCCAATTTACTCGATGGCATCAATACTGTCCTTCCCCAATTCCTGGACATTTTCCACACAATGCAGGGCAGATGCATGGACTCACTACAGGTCTTTTTTCTTACTTGAATTTTGGTCACTCTTTAATGATGGATGCCATATATAGGCTTCTTTCTTCATTTATTGGGTAGCAACATCTAGACAATAGTTTGATGGGAGAAATTCTTTGTGCCCATGGTACAACTACCAGCATTTCCTTTAGCTAGTGTTTTTGTTTCTGTTTTCAATCAAGTTTTTTGAGAAGTGCATTTGCACTGTTAGTAAAAGGTTTTTCAGTTTGTTCATTCGCCTAATGAGGTAAATCAGTTCTGAATTTCTGATCAATAATTTAGTATATAATTCACTGGTGCAATGGTTGCCTGGAGTGTCCTATTTTCTTTAGTAAAAAAACACACGACTGTGAAGCTGGATCGACTCCTTTAGCTGCAAAGTGTCATTTTTCTAGGACTGCTCATTCTACCTTTTGGTGCAACTTATAGTTGTATTGGTCTTAGATCCCTTTGTTGTGCTAGTGCCATATGTTTGCAGCAAAATATGAGTTGTATGTCCTTTTAGCATTACTGTTATGTCACTTGCGTTGTCTGAAATTAATCAAATTATGTTATTGACAATTTGCATTGTTCTTTAGCTGTTCTAAACGTGCATTAGGGCAGGGTTGAGGTTGATGACAATGAAATTTGATGGTCATGTTTTTTGAGACGTGCATTTACATTGTTTGTAAAAGGATTTCAGCTTGTTCATTCGCCTTACGCGGTTCCTGAATTTTATATAATTCACTAGTGCAGTGGTTACCTGGAGCTGTCCTATTTTCTGAAGGAAAAAAAACTGATATTGGATAGACTCCTTTAGCTGAGAAGTGTATCAGGTTTCCTGGGACTGATCAGTCTACCTTTTGGTGCAACTTATAGTAGTTGTATTGATCTTAGACCCTTTTGTTGCACTAGTGCCATATGTTTGCAGCTAAATATGATGTATATATACTTTTAGCATTCCTGTTATGTCACTTGCTTTATCTGAAATTATGTTAATTGACAATTTGCATTGTTCTATAGCTGCTCTGTACGTGCATTAGGTCAGGGTAGAGGTTGATTGACATTTGATGGTACATTTTCTTTTATTTATTTAGGAAAAATACATTATATTCAGAGTGAGGATACATTTGCTTAAAATGGTTAAAATGTTAACAACTCAATTGGATTAAAGAATAGATCATGCATTTACAGCGAAATGATGCCAATCTATGATAGATCTTACAGAACTTGCATAACACAACTTAACTGTAATTGATTTGTAGGTGCTCTGTTCACCTGGACCAAATGTCAGTGGACATACCCAGCTTCAGAAAGATTTCTCGGAGGTCAGTTTTATCTACTAGATGATACCCCGCGCGTTTCTGTGGTTATCTTGTTCAAAGAAATGCCTAATTAGGTGCTATAGAAACAACTAAAAGCAACGAAAACAAAATATAAGAGTGTCTCGATTTACACTTTCAAAACAATAAAAATATGAAGCATATAACAAAATGATATATAAAAGAGAAAGAACCTTTAGATTGCAGTTAAAAGAGTGACATTCCTGAAAAAAATTGTGAAGGATAAACTCCATAGGTATGCTCCAAGCGCCCAACCCATATACCGTGTCCAAGCGAGCAAAATACCTAATAGAAAAATTAACTTATGACTTACACACATGATGTGGTAGCGCTGCGTTGATATGCTAATGCAAATAATGTAACTTATAACTTGCATGCATGGCTTGCCGATGTGGCATGTTGCATGGCTTGGAAAAACAGGCAGTGGGTTGTAGCTAGTTAGGAATAGAGGATTCTGGATTTGTTCTGATGTATTTGTTGTTCTTTTGCTTAACTTTGATGCTTAATTGCGAATTTAATTTCCCTCAGGTGCTGGATTTTGTTAATGATGCAATTATTACTCTGGATGCCTTTGCTGATGCTTACCAGCCTGCTGCATTATTATTATGTGCTTCTTTTGAAAGAGGGTAAGCTTCTATTCATTCATCCCAATGATTGGTGCATGTTTCTTAATTAGGCATTGATGGTTTTGTACTACTTGATTTGCAGGGATCGAGTTGAGGAATTGCTGAACACCGTTGCAAGTTTGTATGATTTGTTGTTACCATCTTTGCTTCAGGGGTTTCAAGTTATGTCCAGTTCCCATAGCAATGGAGAGACTTCGTCTGAAAGTATACTTAATGACATAGTTCTTGGCATAAGAATGCTATCAAAGAGAGCTGTTGGATTTGGTTGGAGATTATTAGAGTTCTGCTATTTAAATGATCAACTTAAGGAGGAGGATGTCCAAGCATCTACTAAGATGTTTCCAGCTAAAGTCGAAGATCCTATGATCAGGGGAGAAATAATAGTTCAAATACTCAAGGATATCAATAGAGAAGCTACTTACTCTTCTAAGGGGAATCCTGGAAAGACGTTTCTGCAAGCTCTTCAAAAGGAATTTCAGTTGATGAGCCAGATTGGCGATATTCGGAACAAAGGTAATTGATCAAATTTCTCAATTAAATGCTTTCTTAGCGTCTTATGTTTGTAAAGTTCCGCACAACCTTTTGGCCCCCCTCATTAGTTTTGTTTCTTTCAGAAATAGCATGAGATTTTGTAGATTTATTTGGAGAAGTAATGTAAGGTTTCATTGCCCCATATACTGATCTCTTGCATATGTGTACTGAATTTGTTTATCTTGTTGGTGTGCTGTCAAAGTACTTATCGCATGCCTGTGTGTGAGTTAACACAGTTAATAGGCTTATATTGTTCAGTGCTGTTCTAGTTTGAGATACTAGAATGCTCTCAGTCAATGTCAGAATAGGAAGAATGAAATTCAGTGTCAAAAGGAAATGTTTTCCAAGCTTGCTGAAATACCTTCACCCTGTAGGAGTTTGTCATGCTTACCAGTTTTTGATGGCTTCCACTGTTTTTGCCCCAGTTAAGGCACCAACAGTGTTACCTACCTACTTCCTCCATCCAGGTTTATTAGGCTCCCTCGTCTTTTGGGTCAACTTTGACCATAAATTTAACTGATGAAATATAAACCATATGTCACAAAAATTATACCGTGGGAAACCTCTTTCGAATACAAATCCAATAGTATACCTTTTGTACTATATGCCTCATTTTGTGGGTCATATAGACGGTCAAAGTTTGGCACGAAATAAGACTGGCCCAATAAACCTGGACGGAGGAAGTACTAATCAAGTGCAGCACTGCTATCTGTGTTCCTATCATTTGGTACTTTTGAGTTATTGACTTCATAAGAAAGCACTTGTTTTGGTTTCCTATAGATTTTGTCATGTGAAAGTGTTACAAGCCTGACAGAATTGTTCAATTGATGTACATGCCACATTCGTATGATTCAAAGTTTTGTTTATCATATTCCTTTTGATGCCAAACACTCTATTGATGCATTCCATGTGTTCCTGCTAATCCTTAACAGGATGGATATACATGGAGGATGAGCAGTTCCAGTTCATATCACGTCTGTGCGGATCCACTGTCACTTCTTGGAATAGTGTCCCTGATTTGCCAATATCTTCCCATGGTGGTGAACTTCAACAGAAGAATGAGGAAGCTGCTGTCATTGAGTCCAAGATTAGTCAGATAAGGGACCTTCTTCCTCATTATGGGAAAGGTTTCCTTGCCGCTTGCTTGGAAGCCTACAACCAGAACCATGAGGAAGTTACCGAAAGGTTACTAGATGGAACACTTCATCAGGATCTTCTAGCTTTAGATACTTCGTTACAAGAGATGCCACAACAAAAATCTGCACCTAGTGTTGCGAAAGATAAAGGCAAAGGCGTACTAGTGGAAACTATTCCTAATATTGCAAATAAACCCCATAACGTTGAAGCCCAATCTTCTTCAGTTTCATCAGCATCCAAGGCTCCCATCTCATATTTATCTTCAGTTTCATCAGCATCCAAGGCTCCTGCCTCATCTGTATCATCAGTTCCACAAGGTAGATTTACAAGGAAGACCAATGATGATCTGCCCAACTTTGCAGTTCTAGACTCGCAAAAAGCCAAAGATGCTGTTAAGTCAGCTGTTCTCGATTCCCAGTATGAGTACGAGGATGAGTATGATGACTCATTTGATGATCTTGGCTTCAGCGTGGCAGAGTCAAGTTACGAGGAAGCAGAGGGCGCCAATGATGCCGAGGGTTCCTCCAGTGGCCCACGTTGGGCTTCACAGAAGAAGCCGCAGTTTTATGTCAAGGATGGGAAGAACTACAGCTACAAGGTTGCTGGTTCAGTTGCTGTATCAAATGCTCGAGAGGCGGCAGTCCTAAACAATACTCAGAAAGATACAATTCATGGTCTTGGTCGTGGTGGAAATTTACCTATGGGAGTTCCCAACAGGCAGCATAGAGTTGTGGAGGAAGAGGAGGGTGGTCATGCAAACAGCTTCAGCAGTGGAGGCTCGAATCCCCGTGGTCGAGGCAGGGGCAGAAGAGGTGGCTGGGATCAGGGTAACCCAACGGAGAACGAGAATTCTAGTGGGCCACAAAGTTTTGGCCGTGATGGAAGAAGAGGGGGCAGGAACCATGGCAACCTGCCAGAGGTAAACGATGGCCAACAAGGTTTTGGCCGTGGTGCAAGAAGAGGGACCAGGGATGAGGACAACCGGCCAGAAATGAACAATCACTCTAATGTCCAGCAAGGTTTTGGTCGTGGCGCAAGAAGAGGGGCCAGGGAGGAGGACAACCGGCCAGAAGTGAACAACCATCCTAATGCCCAGCAAGGTTTTGGTCGTGGCGCAAGAAGAGGGGACAGGGACGAGGACAACAGGCCAGAAGTGAATAACCATGGCCAGCAAGGGTTTGGTCGTGGTGGAAGAAGAGGGGACAGGGACGAGGGCAACAGGCCAGAAGTGAACAACTATGGCCAGCAAGGTTTTGGTCGTGGTGGAAGAAGAGGGGAGAGGAACCATGACGATCCAGCGGAGGACAATGAAGATCGTAATGCAGCACAAGGTTTCGCTCGAGGAGGGCCAGGCCCCCGTGGAGGCGGCGGAAGGAGAGGCGGCCGGAATCATAACCGGAGGGATCAGGCGCTGAGGAAGCATATGCAAGGAATGACAGGGCTTTAGCTCACCACCGTTTGAAGTTCAGCAGGAAGTGTAAATTTGTCCAAGTGGTTTTGAGGGACAGATGATGTTCACAGAAGCCAAGCATGTATTTTGGTTGTTCCAATTACATCAATTACATTGATACACAACATGCAGCTGCAGCCCCCATAGATACTTTTGTTTTGCTTTGAGAAAGACTTGTATGAAATGTGAGAATTCTTAAAGGTGAATTACCGTGAAGTAGCTTGGTTGCGCAAGGGACGTGCTGCATTTTTGGTACTTGAAAGGTTTATGTTGATCCAACAAATCCATGTGGCCTAGTGCTGTGTGCCTTTGGAACATGTTATGTTTTGTACTGGATACTGTGTGAATGTGTGGCCGCAATGGGTCATAGAAACGGGAAATACTCTCTCTTCTTTTGAATGTAGACTGAAAATCGTTGTTGTTGGGAACCTCATCCCATAGTTTTTACGGCACAGAAATGGATACACTTTCTGTCTAAAAAGCAGTATGCTTGAGAGTGGCCGAGGCCACGGCGTCTCCGGAAGAGAATTATGAAGGCGAGGGCAACAATCATGGCGTCACCAAGGAACCATCCATCCTTGATGACGCCACACCCTTTGCTTCGCTCTGTTTTACCTTTTCTCACACACACGATAGCCGCTCATTCACTTCCATCACGTCTCCATTCTACTCTACAGGAAGGAATGAAGGAAGGAAGGGTCGTGAAGCTTGGAATCATCATTCGCCTGGGGGAGAAAAAGGTCAGCGACATACTTTCGCCCGAGTTATTCCCCCGGTGCTTTCTTTATCTCTACGCAAAGAGGGCATGCTCAAAGTGATCTCCATCGATCGCCTCACCTGTACAGTGCAGAGGAAAAAGCCTGCTGCCGGCAATGGAGGAGATGATGGTGGCGGTGGCATCGCTGGCATGCCAGGGCAGCCATGCTCTCATCCTTTGCCTTGACCATGCTTTTTTACAGTTAAATCGTAAACATGGTGATGGTTTCCCTTTTCACCTTTCTGTTGCTTGCAGAGATGTCTGGAAGGAAGGATGGCCTAGTACTAGTGCTTTTCAAGTGATATATAAAACATATCCATCCAAGGTATGGCCGATAGATTTGCTGTTCTTCCAAGCGCATGAGAAATTTGAAAGAGGAAATTGTACAGTGGATAAATGTAAGTTGTTTACAGCTGTTCTGATAAAAAAAAGTTAATTTTGGATTGGTTCCTGATTATTTGCGCAGACAGAAATTTGGTGGTTGTCGTGGTCTTGTCACGGCAGATGTCCTAGAGAAAGGACTTAGTCGTGGAGCCATCGCAACGGGTTAGCTTAAAGGGGTTAAAGCGGACAAGGGACGCAGAGAGTTTATACTGGTTCGGCCCCTTGCGATGAAGGTAAAGGCCTAATCCAGTTGTTGTGGAATTTCTAGGGTTTCGATGACCAGGGAGCGAATCCGCTATGCCTGGCTCTCGAATTGTTGTCCGTCGTCCCCAAACCGCCGCCGGGTCGTCCCCTTATATACATGGGTTGACGCCCGTCGGTTTACAGGATCCCGAGGCCGGCTCATGAACATGTCCGGCTCGGTCTCTACTATTTCTATCTTATAGCACAAGTTTACATATCAATGTCGGTTTATATCTACAGGCCTTAATCCGCCGTTGGGCCCTGGGCCTTCATAAAGCGCCTCCATCTTTGTCTTCGTGGGCTTCAAGTATAATAACTCATTATGGGGATAACCCGGCCTCTCCTGGCCGGTTTATACCCAGTAGTAATATCCCCAACATTAGGCCCCAGATTGATTTGAACTGGTTCATGTCAATCTTCAACTTGAGAAAAATTCTTCTTTCAGCATCTTCGCATAAATCTTGTAAACCGCCACGACGTCATCTTCCAGCATCTTGATAAACCGCCATGACGTCACCTGTTATTAAAAATAGTATATCTCTCACTTTCATTAATGAGCCTCCGACACTCGAGGCGACAGCTCTGCCACACATCCCGCTTTGGGCTCCTCGATTCTCGTGCCTGTCACTTATCTATTCATCTTATAAATAAAGCCGAAGGGTCCTTCTCATTTTTCCCCTTCGTGCCCCTTCACATCCTCCTCTTCCTCGCGTCGCCCGAACATTGGAGCTCCGCCGCCGCCGCCATCGCATCTGCCCCAACAAAGGCCGCTGCATCACCCTGATCGTACCAGAAAAACGCGGTGCTCCTTCGCTGCTCCATCCGCATCTGTAAGTCCCTTTTCTCTTTCTCCAGATTCACCATTAGGGTTTCGGTGTTCGTCGGAGTTCATTAAAGCTCCGGCGCTGTTCGTCCTTGTTCTTCTTAGCACCATAAATGGCTAATTTGGATCTGATATTTCTTGTGCGGTCGTAGTCATAGCCCCTTTTTCCTCTTTAGAGCATCCTCTTCGTATAGAAAAACCCATCTGAATCCGATGAACTGTTGAAGCACCTGTATTTTAGGTCTGAATATATTTCTGTTTTCTGCCACGCCGCAGATCTGAATTTATCTTACCAGTCTGTGAAATCTGTTTTTCCCTCGCTTAGGTACCAATATAGGCGGTTTAGCTTTGTCAAAGAACAATAATCCGGTATGCATCATTAGTCCCCTCTTAAACCGCCGATTCATTGATCTTTGCACCTTCTCCATTGTCAGACTCCGGTTTAGTAATATCAAATTCCGGTTTAACAATATGCATATACCTCTGCTTCTGCTTATTTTGCATTGCTTTATGCTCGCCTGTCATAAATCTTAAACCGGCAATAAATATGTTTCAGCTTCCCATTGAAATGGCCAAACAAGTTTACGAGTGCAACTGGGTTCCTTCCCGGGTTACTGAAGAGCAATTAAACATATGTGTCACAACTGGAGCTTTAGCCAAGAAAGAAGTCATTCACTGGAGGGCCCCTGGTCCGGAAAATCCTCCTGAACCCAAGGACGGAGAAGTAGTTGTATTTACTGACCATCTGGGTCGAGGCTTTAGCCCTCCCGGTTCAAAAATTTTCCGGGACGTGCTGGCCAGCTTCCAACTCCACCCTCAAGATATTGGACCAAACTCTGTGTCCAATATTTGCAATTTCCAAGTATTTTGTGAGGCCTATCTTCAAGAGGAGCCCACAGTTGAACTGTTCAGGGATTTCTTTTATTTAAACCGTCGCACAGAGTTCACAGACGGACCCAACACTGAGCTTGGTGGAATGGCAATTCAAAAGAGGAAGGATGTCAGCTTCCCTCATGCCAAGCTTCATAGTCACCCCAAGGACTGGAATCAGACTTGGTTTTACTGCAAAGACACATCTCCAACTGATGAAAATCCTCTGCCGGGTTACCGTCCCCACCGGCTTAGCAACACTCATCCCTTCCCTCAAAGGCTGACTGCCAAGGAACGGTCCAACTATGCACCACAACTGTCAAAGCTCAGAGCCTTTATGGCAAACGGTTTGACAGGTGTCGACTTTGTTCGCTGTTGGATATCTTGGAGCGTTCTGCCCTTAAGCCGGCGCCTCGGTTTAATGTGTGAGTTCATAGGGGATTTGAAAGACCCTCAACGACACATCAACATTCAGCTAACAGAAGCCGAAGTTACTGAGGCTGTCAAGAAAATACTGAATGAACCGGAAGCTGTCTGTAGCCAGACCGGGTTAAGCCCTTTCTGCGTCTCCAATAAACCGCCACCTGTAAGAATCACAACTTTCTTGTTTTAGTTTACCCCTTTTCAGATAGTCTCAAAATTTTGTCCATCTTTCACAGGGCGATGACCCATTCTGGAAGAAAAAACCACAGGATAAACCGGCAAAACCACTTCGCCCGAAGACCAAGGTCACCAAGAAACCTGCCAAGAAGAGGACCACTGAATCTTCTGAACCAAATGCTGATGCGGATCTGGCTAATCCGGCCTCAGAGGTAGAACTTGACTCTCTTGGTTCTTTTTTCGTACACCTTGTTGACAATGACTGTTATCAGGACGATGCCGAAGGCAGCCAGGCTGACGATGCAGAGGTAATTATCCCTTCTTCCGGTTCAGACCCTCTGCCAACACAGAAAATCCGTCAAGCAAACCGGAAAATAAAATTTTCTCACCCCTTAGCTCACTTGGACCCAAACTTTCTTTTGAAGAAGCAGTAACACGAAGCCCGCCGCACAACCCGGCACAGTGGCCAGGTAGTTACCTCTGCCGGTTTACCGAACACTCCGGTCCGGAAACGTCGATCAGAGGTCTCTTATACTCCTGATATTTCTTGCCCCAAGGCGGGTTGTTTTCGACAGCCTCTTAATCCGTCTGATTCAAATTATCAGGGAACACCTAATTCGTCCTCTGGCGAGTCAACGGCCACACAACTTCCAATCCTCAAGACGGTCCCTGGGTAGGTTATGCTTTAATCTTATCCTTAATGTGTTATGTTTGCATACTGTACTGATCTTTATGTTTGTTCTTCTCAGTGCCAAGCCTAGACCTAGTAAGAAGGCCCGGTTAAATAAACCGTCTGATGACAATGTGGATATTGAACCGGAGAAGACTCCAGATCTGGAAAAAACAAATATTGATGTTACACATGATGATCCACCGCCTCAAGATTATAACTTCATAGTTGAACAAACAGAAGTTGACACCACAGGCCACACCGATAACCCGACTAGCCCGGCTCGCGCGGCTGATAAGTCGGCCAGCCCAGCTAAGGCTGCTGATAAACCGTCAACTCCCGTGAAGGCTGCTGATGATAAAGAAGATGATATTATGATCACTGGCGTCGGCCACACCGCTCCTGGCAATCCTGTTGCTTTATCGAAGCATAGTGCCAAGGACGAGGTTGTTGGAAATATGCCCTAGAGGCAATAATAAAATGGTTATTATTATATTTCCTTGTTCATGATAATTGTCTGTTATTCATGCTATAATTGTGTTATCCGGAAATCGTAATACATGTGTGAATACATAGACCACAACATGTCCCTAGTAAGCCTCTAGTTGACTAGCTCGTTGATCAATAGATGGTTACGGTTTCCTGACCATGGACATTGGATGTCATTGATAACGGGATCACATCATTAGGAGAATGATGTGATGGACAAGACCCAATCCTAAGCCTAGCACTAGATCGTGTAGTTCGTTTGCTAAAGCTTTTCCAATGTCAAGTAACTTTTCCTTAGACCATGAGATTGTGCAACTCCCGGATACCGTAGGAGTGCTTTGGGTGTACCAAACGTCACAACGTAACTGGGTGGCTATAAAGGTGCACTACGGGTATCTCCAAAAGTGTCTGTTGGGTTGGCACGAATCGAGAATGGGATTTGTCACTCCGTGTGACGGAGAGGTACCTCTGGGCCCACTCGGTAGGACATCATCATAATGAGCTCAATGTGATCAAGGAGTTGTTCACAGGATGATGTGTTACGGAAACGAGTAAAGAGACTTGCCGGTAACGAGATTGAACAAGGTATCGGTATACCGACGATCGAATCTCGGGCAAGTATCGTACCGATAGACAAAGGGAATTGCGTACGGGATTGATTGAATCCTCGACATCGTGGTTCATCCGATGAGATCATCGAGGAGCATGTGGGAGCCAACATGGGTATCCAGATCCCGCTGTTGGTTATTGACCGGAGAGTCGTCTCGGTCATGTCTGCGTGTCTCCCGAACCCGTAGGGTCTACACACTTAAGGTTTGGTGACGCTAGGGTTGTAGAGATATTAGTATGCGGTAACCCGAAAGTTGTTCGGAGTCCCGGATGAGATCCCGAACGTCACGAGGAGTTCCGGAATGGTCCGGAGGTAAAGAATTGTATATAGGAAGTCCAGTTTCGGCCACCGGGAAGGTTTCGGGGGTAATCGGTATTGTACCGGGACCACCGGAAGGGTCCCGGGGGTCCACCGGGTGGGGCCACCTATCCCGGAGGGCCCCATGGGCTGAAGTGGGAAGGGAACCAGCCCCTGGTGGGCTGGTGCGCCCCCCTATGGGCCTTCCCTGCGCCTAGGGTTGGGAACCCTAGGGGTGGGGGGCGCCTCCACCTGGCTTGGGGGGCAAGCCACCCCCTTGGCCGCCGCCCCTCCCCTCAGATTGGATCTGAGGGGGCCGGCCCCCTCTCCCCTTCCCCCTATAAATAGTGGAGGGGTGGGAGGGAGGACACACCCCAGCCCCTGGCGCCTCCCTCTCCTCCCGTGACACCTCTCCCTCTCGTTGGTGCTTGGTGAAGCCCTGCCGAGATCCCGCTGCTTCCACCACCACGCCGTCATGCTGCTGGATCCTCATCAACCTCTCCTTCCCCCTTGCTGGATCAAGAAGGAGGAGACGTCTCTCCCAACCGTACGTGTGTTGAACACGGAGGTGCCGTCCGTTCGGCGCTCGGTCATCGGTGATTTGGATCACGACGAGTACGACTCCATCAACCCCGTTCTCTTGAACGCTTCCGCTCGCGATCTACAAAGGTATGTAGATGCACTCCCCTCTCTCTCGTTGCTAGATGACTCCATAGATTGATCTTGGTGATGCGTAGAAAATTTTAAAATTCTGCTACGATCCCCAACAGAGGTTTTTGCTATGGGCAAAGGCAAATGGAGCACAAATTTGTCAACCTATGCTCACCTCAACGCCCAAGACATCCATTCTGGTTTTTTAAACCGCCTGTACACAAGCCGCGACTTTGAAGCCGGTTTAGTGAATCTAATGAAGGAGCGATATGAGGTAACTGCATAACTGCTTCTCTCTTGTGTTCAATTCCAAATATTAACTCCAGTAGCCCCCAAGTGCCGGTTTATGATAGTCATCTAAACTGGGACTTTGTAATATCTCAACTTTGCATGCTTAGCCTCCAAGGGCCGGGTTATCTTTCTAAGATGAACCGGTACCTTAGAATTGCAATATTACAACTTTCGCCGGTATAGTCCCCAAGTGCCGGTTTAACTGATGAAGATGCGCCGGGACTTTTAGAAGAATACTCATAATGTCACTTTGAGCAAGCATACATTAGCCCCCAAGTGCCAAGGGTAAAACTTGTATTGCACTTGGGACTTGTAGAAATTTCTGATTACGAGCAAATATGCATTAGCCCCCAAGTATCAGGTGCATAACTTGTTATGTGCTTGGTACTTCAAATATGCACTGCCAATTCATGATATGTTTGTCTCTTATAGGCTGAGCTGAGCAAAAAGGAAACTCAAACCGCTGATCTGCAAGAAAACATCAAGTCCCAGCAGGCAGAAACCTCCAAAACCAAAGATGAGCTGACCAGTGCCTTAGCCGCTATGGAAAAGCTGAAGGAGAGTTTCAACAAGGAGCGGGCGGATTGGGACACAGAATAATCCGCATTGCAAAAAAGAGCCGAGGACGCAGAAGCAGCTCTTAAACCGGTGGTAGACGAGCTAACTGGTGTAAAGCGGCAAATACATGCCATGACTGCTGCTGTGTTTGGTAAATAACCTGGCTTTAAGTTGTCAACATATCATCCCATACATTGCCGGTTTACTGATGTTTTCAATGGTGCAGGAACTCGCATTAGTCATCTGGGCTCTGACGTACAGAAGAAGCTGAAGGCTGCCTATACTCTTATAGAGCAGTTATATACCGGCGCGCAACGGATCATCTGCACTGCTTCTCACAACAAGCCGCCCCCAACTTTAATCAAGGAGACCTTAGAAAGGTTGTCAATGCTGCCTGTCCGGGTAGAAGAGCTAAAGAGATCTGCTGCCAGGGCTGGTGCTCTGACCGCACTAACCCGGGCGAAAGCATGGGTTCCTGATCTTGATCCGGTGGATGTGGCTAAAGGCTATCCAAGCTTAAAAGAAGACGGATCAGAATTTGGCACTGAGGACCTCCGAGCAATAAACCGGGAAGTACGTCCACTGGCTTGCCAGCTGGCTGAAGAAACTGATCTTTCTTATTACCAGGCGAGTTATGATGTCAACAACAAACGGGTTGCTGCACCAACCCCTGAGGCTCAAAATCTTATCCCGCCAATCCGTAAGCACACCTATGCCCCTGACGTTGAACCGTCCACACTTATAAGCGATGAAGCTGTGTTCCAAGCCTTAACTGGGATCGATTGGGCCACCATTGACTTCCAGCCGCTGGGTAGAGAGGAAGAGGATGAACCGGCGCAAGGCGATCCACAACCGTCAGGGCAGCCTGGTGACGAGTCATGATCCGGAGGCCGATTTAACTTTCCGCGTGCTGCCATACTTGCCAAAAAACAATTACTCTTTTGGGCACTGAAACGCCTTGTAATAGGCTAGTTTAAACACTTGGTCTGCTATGCCATCGTGCATATTTACTTTGCTTGATACCGTTAATTCACCATGCTTAAGATATATGATGTTCATAATCCAGAGCGATTTATTTAGGCTGTTCCTGCATACAAAAAGTTGAACTTGTCCTGGCGGTTTACCACCGGACGGGTCATGATGCCCAAACATATAGCCTGGGTTTATAAACAAGGCTGTTAAAAATAATCAAATATGAAAATAAATGATACCTATGACATTGAATCACATCGTAGGTTGATCAACCTTTGTAGTAAGGGCGATACCCCTAATCATGAGTATTGATAACTCCTTCCATATTGTGCCGGTTTATGATAAACCCGTACCGGGTTGTGAAAAAACACCGGATTACTCATATATAATACTGGCGACTTATAGTCAAAACCAGACCCGGTTAATCAGCACCGGATTATGACTAATCATGTACTGACAACTTGTAGTTGAAAACCGAGCCGGGTTGATTAACGCTGGTTTACCAAAATCATCATAAATCTCGTCAAAGGAGAAAAAAACTTGGCAAATAAAAACATATGAAAACTTGTAGTCGAGGCTTTTCACGGGCTGCCATGCCCCAAATTCGAGGCTTTTCATGGGCTGCCAGGCCGCTGAGTTAAACCATTTTACAAAGCCTTTTAAGATGGACCTCAATCTTTAACCAATCGTCGTTTTAACTTTGACAAGTTCAGGGTCTTATGAGATTGACTTGTCGAAGTTCGACGGGTCATACCAGGTTTACCTGGACGGAGTGACTTACTTAAAAAAGGCAGGCTAACCCGGGGTTTTAGGTGTATACACCAGGCTTCCAAGCCGTGGCTTGATAGCCTATTACAAGTGTAGATTCTTTGTTCATTGCGATAGCAAAGAATCCCCAAGCAATATTTTGAGCTGTGCTCAGTGGGTGCCTATGTTTGAGTTGTTCTTTTGGAACACTCTCTTTGGCCCCTAAGTAATTTTTCTTTTTGGCTCTGAGCCAATCAAGAGGTGTAGCTATGGTTCGAATATGATCAAGCCCCCAAGTGATTTTCCTGGTGGCCTTGCGCCTATCAAGAGGTGTAGCTAAGGTTCGAATACGACCAAGCCCCCAAGTGATTTATCTGGTGGCCTTGCGCCTATCAAGAGGTGTAGCTAAGGTTCGAATACGACCAAGCCCCCAAGTGATTTATATATATGGCTTGATAAGCCGAAACAAGGGGTAAACCAGACGCCGCTTTATAAACAGAAACCTCCATGTAACCACACATGATCAACAGATACCCCGCTTTAGCTGAGGCTCCGGTTTATTATATTGATCATAATATATACATGGTCATAACTATGTACATAAGCAGAGCCTAGGGCTCAGGTATAGTAAGGCCGTAGATGAGCGATATTCCATGGCCGGTGGGTCTCCTCCTCCGATTTACGTGAGTCTTTGTGCTCTCGAACATCGATTAGGTAGTATGACCCGTTGTGCAGGTTCTTGCTGACCACGAAGGGTCCTTCCCAAGGCGGGGATAACTTGTGCATATCAGTCTGATCCTGGATGAGTCGGAGCACCAGATCGCCTTCTTGAAAAGTTCTGGTTCTAACCCGGCGGCTGTGATAACGACGCAGATCTTGCTGATAAATCGCTGAACGGGCTGCTGCAATGTCATGCTCCTCATCTAACAGGTCAAGTGCTTCCTGCCGTGCCTTTTCTTTATCAGCTTCAAAGTAAGCCGCCACACGAGGCGAGTCATGACGGATGTCACTCGGGAGAACCACCTCTGCTCTGTAGACCATGAAGAAAGGTGTGTAACCCGTAGACCCGTTGGGCGTGGTATTGATGCTCCATAACACAGAAGGTAACTCCTCCACCCAACAACCCGGCGTCCGTTGCAAAGGAACCATAAGCCGGGGCTTGATGCCTCTCAAGATCTCCTGATTGGCTCTCTCCGCTTGACCATTAGATTGGGGGTGAGCCACTGAAGATACGTCAAGTCGGATGTGCTCACGCTGACAGAACTCTTTCATAGCACCTTTGGACAGATTAGTACCATTATCAGTTATAATGCTGTGCAGAAAGCCAAACCGGAAAATCACCTTCTTGATGAATTGAACCGCCGTAGCTGCATCACACTTACTGACTGGCTCTGCCTCCACCCACTTAGTAAACTTATCAACCGCCACTAAAAGGTGGGTCTTCTTGTCCTTGGATCTCTTAAAGGGCCCAACCATATCCATCCCCCAAGTTGCAAACAGCCAAGTGATTGGAATCATCCTCAATTCCTGGGCCGGAACATGAGCTCGGCGCGAAAACTTCTGACAACCATCGCACTTTTTCACCAAGTCTTCCGCATCAGCATGAGCCGTCAGCCAATAAAAACCGTGACGAAAAGCTTTAGCTACCAGGGACTTTGAACCGGCATGGTGACCACAATCCCCTTCGTGGATCTCACGCAGGATCTCACGGCCCTCTTCAGGAGATACACAACGTTGAAACGCCCCTGTTACACTGCAGCGATGTAATTCGCCATTGACAATAGTCATTGACTTGGATCGCCGGATTATCTGTCTGGCCAAAGTCTCATCCTCTGGTAACTCGCCCCGGTTCATGTACGCCAGATATGGGACGGTCCAATCCGGAATAACATGAAGTGCTGCCACCAATTGAGCCTCCGGATCAGGAACAGCCAGATCCTCCTCTGTGGGAAGTTTAACCGACGGATTATGCAGCACATCCAAAAAGACGTTGGGTGGAACCGGCTTACGCTGGGAACCCAAACGGCTTAAAGCGTCCGCCGCTTCATTCTTCCGCCGGTCCACATGATCAACCTGATAGCCTTTGAAGTGACCTGCAACAATATCCACCTCTCGACGATATGCAGCCATGAGCGGATCCTTAGAATCCCAAGTACCAGACACTTGTTGAGCCACCAGGTCCGAGTCACCGAAGCACTTAACTCGGCTCAAATTCATCTCCTTAGCCATTCGAAGACTGTGTAGTAAGGCCTCATATTCAGCTACATTGTTAGTGCAAGGGAACATTAAACGGAGAACATAACAAAACTTATCACCTCGTGGGGAAGTTAATACGACTCCAACCCCCGAGCCCTCCAATTGCCTGGACCCATCAAAATGAATAGTCCAATAAGTATGATCCGGCTTCTCTTCTGGCGCCTGTAACTCTGTCCAATCATTGATGAAATCCACCAATGCTTGTGATTTGATTGCCGTCCGAGGCACATAATTTAACCCGTGAGGTCCGAGCTCAATGGCCCACTTGGCAATCCGGCCAGTCGCTTCCCTGTTCTGGATTATTTCCCCCAAAGGAGCAGAGCTGACCACAGTGATGGGATGACCCTGGAAATATTGCTTAAGCTT
Source organism: Thinopyrum elongatum (assembly GCA_011799875.1). NCBI lineage: Eukaryota > Viridiplantae > Streptophyta > Magnoliopsida > Poales > Poaceae > Thinopyrum > Thinopyrum elongatum. The sequence continues at coordinate 496,774,008 of CM022300.1, forward strand.
CCGGCTCGCCATAAAAACTCCATACACCAGCTTCTGCCAGTGTGGGTACCTTTGCTTAGACTCAATAAGTACCTCACTGATGTAATAAACCGGCCGTTGAACTGGATACTCCTTTCCGGTCTCCTTGCGCTCCACCACAATAGCCACGCTAACTGCCCGGGCATTGGCAGCCACATATAACAGCAAAGGCTCTTTATCAACAGGAGCAGCAAGGACAGGCGGCTCGGCTAGCTGCTGCTTTAAATCCTCAAACGCTTTATCGGCGGCGTTGCTCCAGACGAAATTATCCGTCTTCTTCAGCATCTGATATAAAGGGATAGCCTTCTCCCCGAGGCGACTGATAAACCGGCTCAAGGCTGCGATCCGGCCTGCCAAGCGTTGAACATCATTGATGCACTTCGGTTTAGCCAAAGAAGTTATGGCCTTGATTTTCTCCGGATTAGCTTCAATGCCCCTGTTAGACACCAGAAAGCCCAAGAGCTTGCCTGCCGGTACACCAAAGACACATTTGGCCGGATTAAGCATCATCTTATAAACCCGGAGGTTATCAAAGGTCTCCTTCAAGTCATCTATCAATGTCTCCTTCTCTCTGGATTTCACCACAATATCATCCACATAAGCATGAACATTGCGGCCGATCTGATCATGAAGACAGTTCTGCACACAGCGCTGGTAAGTCGCCTGGGCACTCTTTAGCCCAAAGGGCATAGACACATAGCAGAAGGCTCCAAAGGGAGTTATGAAAGCTGTCTTCTCCTGGTCCTTAACTGCCATTTTGATCTGATGGTAGCCAGAATAAGCATCCAGAAAGCTCAAATGCTCGCAACCCGCCGTAGCATCAATGATTTGATCAATACGAGGGAGGGCAAAAGGATCCGCTGGACAAGCCTTGTTCAAATCTATGTAGTCCACACACATACGCCAAGTGCCATTCTTCTTAAGTACTAGCACTGGGTTAGCCAACTGTAACACCCCCTTGTAATAAGCTCTGTGACATTCTGTTAATCTTGCCAAGTCATGATCATTTGCAGTGCCTAGTCATATGGGTTAATGATTCAATTCAAATTCACATCTGAAAATCAACTCAAATTCAAAAGTGAAATATGAACTTGATCAAACTCTGTTGGGAAAATGTTCATTAAATGGCAAATAATCCAGGAACATTTCTAAAATCAACATCAAAATAATTGGAGTTGGACAAGTGACCCAAACAAGATGGAACAACACCCAAAACAGCAATATTAATTTAATAAAAATCATTACAAATTCAAATGGCTTCCAAATCTGCCCAAACCACTTTTTGGTGAGAGCTAATATTGCATTGTAATATTTGGGACAACTCTCACATTTTACAAAAATGCACAAGTGGCTTAACTATTATAAAACAAAAATAGAAAATAAGAAAAAGAAAAAGGCTAAAGCTGGACCGGACCAAGTGCACAGTGCACTGGCCCAGCCCAGCCGGCCCACCTCACCTCTCTCCTTCGTCGTGTCGCCACGCCCGTGGCTGAGCGCGCGCGTGCCGGCGACAGGGCGACACGACGACGCCACCGACGAAACAGGAATGGGGGAAGGATAAGGAGGAGCCCCGTCCAGCTCCCCTGGTCCCCATCATCATTCCTCACCTCTCCCAGCTCGCTCCGTCGCCTCGCCCCCTTCCCAGATCCGACCACAGAGCGCCACCGCCGCCGTGCTTCGCCGTTTGCCGCGGCCACCGTGGATCTCCCGCTCCGCCTCGATGTCATAAACGCACGCCGCTGACTGCCTCGTCGACTGGAGCCAGCAGCAGGAGCGGGGAGGCATCACGGCGCCAGGGTTTCTCCGTCCCCTCCGTTCGGTCGCCGGCGATCTCCATCATCTCCGGCCACCGCCTGCTGCTACAAAGCTGTCGAAGGCTTTTCATAGCCACGAGGTGAGATGCTGCTTCTTCCATGCCCTCTCTCGCCGCCGCTAGAAGGCCGTAGCCACCACTCCACGCACGCCCGAGCTCACCTCCGTGAAGCTCGTCGCCGGCAAGTCTCCGGTGACCCAGCAGACACGAGGCCATGTCCATCACATTCGCAGCGACGCGTGGAACACGACCATCCCTCTGGTTCGAGCCGCAGTGCACCACAGCCTCGATTCCATCGAGCTCCCGAATGCGCCGCCGCCTTCGCTCGTCGCCGGTGACGTTTTCGGCCGAGTCCGGCCATGCCTCCGCCACCAAACGACGCGGCGCGTCCGACTCGTTCGAACGCGCCCTCCCGCGCGCAAAATAGACGCCCGTAGGCGAGATCCGACGAGGCCCGAGGCCTCCGCCGCGATCTGGCGTCGCCGCTGGCGAGTCGCCGGCCCCGCTGACCTGGCACGTGAGGGGCCCACCTCCTGTGAGGCTGACTGTGGGCCCCAGCGCCTCAGTTGACCGCGTTGATCACGGTCAACGCGTCACTGTTCACTCTCCGCCACTGACCAGTGGGCCCCGCAGATAATTAACCTAATAACATTTAATTAAATAAAAACTAATTAATTAGACTAATGACCCACTGACATGTGGGGTCCGCCCCCTAATTAACCCTGTGGATTAAGTTAATTCACTGTTAAGATAAACAGAGACTGACATGTGGGCCCCACATGTCAGGATTGACTCTGGTCAGCGCCTGTTGACCGCTGACGTCACAGTGACATCATGCTGACGTCATAATTCATTTTCTGTAATTAAAGTAATTCCAGAAATTCAAATAAACTTCAAAAAATCATAACTTTTAAACCGTAGCTCAGATCGAAAAAGTTAAAACATGAAAGTTGCTCAGAACGACGAGACGAGTCTGATCGTGCCGTCTGTTTCTTCATCGAAACCCCCTACGTAGAAGAACTCGTAACTCCGGACCCAAATCCGGCAGATGAATAGTGCACACACGTCGGATAATAAATCCCAGATTAATTCTAAAAATAACTAAAATGACTTAGATGCATATTTAGGCAACCCTGCACTGCATCGTAGCATCACACACACCGTATTGCATTTGTTTGCATTATGTTTACCTGTTTCTTCCCCCTCTTCTCTCTCGGTAGACCCTGACGTTGACGTAGCTCCCGAGGCAGACGCAGCTCAGGAGTACGACTACGTCCCCGACGACACCACCGACGACCTTGCCCTTGCCCCAGAGCAAACAGGCAAGCACCCCCTTTTTGAGCATGCCTATATCGCCTATTCCCTTCTCTCTTATGCTTGCATTAGAACTGCTACTGCTGCTGTTTTCCTATATCTGCTGCATAGCCTGTTTATTGTAACCTGCCTTGCTACCTTACTGGATATCCTAGACTGATTAGTATAGGCTGGGTAGAGACACGACAGAGACCCCCACTTGATCCTTACTGCCCCGCTGGATATCAGAAGACCCGATCAATGGGATTGAAGACTAGACCCTGGCACCGCACATCACTTCCCCCTTAGTTGCCGACACTGCGGGGTTACCGTCGAGTGCCGAGGGTGATACCTCGTCAGCACTTCTGATGTTAACCTTGTAGGTTAGTTATTCGGTCGTGGTAAGCGAGGGTGATTCCTCCTACACCACCCCCGATAACGACATCGTCGTGCAACCTCTCAAGTGTGGACCTCGAGGGTGATTCCTCCTTCGTTCACCTTGATGATAACATCGAGCGGGAATTCCATCGAGGGTGATTCCTCAGGGTTCCCTTCGGTGTCAGACACACAGTTACCTTGGATATTATGACTTGACTATGAACCACGATACTAAAGACGGGTCGGCCCTGAGGGGTACCCGCGCGAGCTTATTGCGAAGTGATGTGGAGTCGGGTTGACCTGGATGGTGCCCGCGAGATAACTACGAGGCGTGGCCGGGCATTCTTGGCCCTTGCCGCAAGTCCTCGAGACGGGGCGACGGGGTCACATCGATCGTGAGTCTCTGCTCGTTTCCGCGCGCTCCTAATCCACTACGGTTTGGATATTTGATCCGAGGGGCCTCTGGCCTGATAGCACTAACCATCACGTGGGCATAGTATGGGCGTTCTGCATCGTATACTTCAGCCGAAGCTTAATGGACGTCAGCGACTGATGCGGCACACGCTGGGTTGGACTGGGAACGCAACCGCGCTTGTATAAGGGGTTGCTAGGTCTGCTCACCGGTGGTGCACGTAACGTGTAGGAGTTCCCGGGGCGATGGCCCAAGACCCCTGGGGGCATAGGTTAGTCCGGCGTGCTGACCTCTCTGCTAGGTATTTGGTCGGGTTGCGGCGTGTTGCTTAGCCGAGGCCGGGCATGACCCAGTAAAGTGTGTCCGGCCGGAGTTAAGCGAGCGTGGTGGGTAACTTGGTGCACCCCTGCAGGGAAGAAACTTCTATCGATAGCCTGTCCTACGGTAACGGACACTCGGAGTTGTATCCCGATCGGTACAACTAGAACATGTGATGAGAACTGGATAGTACGGCTCTGGGATTGCTTTCTCGCAGGGAGTCGAGAAAGGATCTCAGGTCGAGGTTGATGATACTACTACTACTACTATACATTATGATCATCTGTTCTCTTCTATTGCTGCAAGACTGTCGAAGATTGTTGAAGATGCTAGTCTTCGATAGGACTAGGCTTTCCCCCTCTATTCTGGCATTTCTGCAGCCCAGTCCACATATACAGCCATTCCTTTGACAATGTTGCATATGTAGTGTAGATCCTTGCTTGCTGAGTACTTCGGATGAGTACTCACGTTTGCTGTACTTTCTTTTTCTCCCATATCCAATTGATGCCACCAGACGACGGAGCCCTTGAGTCAGACGCCCCAGCCGACGACCAGTACTACTACCCGCCTGGCGAGTACTACTACTACGAGGAGCCGACTAACGACCAGGAGTAGGATCGGAGGGTCCAGGGCAGGAGGCCTACGCCTTTCGATCGTAGCTTTTTATTTTACCCCGCCTCTGTGAAGGCTTATCTCTCTCTCTCTCTGTATTATATCTGTACTCAGATATCTGATGCTTCCACTGACGCTTGTATGCCTTCGAGCTATGTATTCGAGCCCTCGAGGCCCTGGCTTGTAATATAAAGCTTGTATGACTTTATTTATGTTTTAGAGTTGTGTTGTGATATCTTCAAGTGAGTCCTTAGGCTTGATCGTGCGCATTTGCGTGTATGATTAGTGCACGATTAAGCTGGGGTCATCACAGGTTGGTATCAGAGTTGACTGCCTCTAGGAATCCCCCTTCCCAATTCCTTGGCCGAAGTTGAGTCTAGTGGTCAAAAATTGTTTTACTAACTTGGCTGTGTGGCTTATGGCCCCACGTTGCCAATTGGGTGGTATTAGGATCTTTTATTCCTCGTCTTTACTCTGGGATTCTATTCTCTCATCTATTCGGGTTTAATTTTTTTTTACTAACACCGACATTTAGGATCTCGTTAATTCTATCCACCCGAAGAGCTGGATTCAGTGCGATTTCCTTGTCTTTGATCTGATTAGTCTGATAATCATTTTCCTTTCCATTGTTTTGTTTAACCTTTCCTTCTGGGGTTGGTTATACTTCTCATTGTCTTATGACAACCCTGAACTTCTCTGTTTCAGATGGATCGACTGTTTCCACCGCGGCCTACGACCCAGCTTGTGCTTCGCACTTGGGCTCGTGATGCCCTTGGATTTCCAGCTGTTCTGATCGCCCTCCTGAGTAGACTGGGTTACCGCTGGTATCCCGAGTACATGGTCTATGAGGTTTACCGCGAGTTCAACCAGGAACAGTACTATGCTGAAGTTCGGATCTATGATCAGCAGAACGACTCAGACACTGAGGTACACCTTTTCCATGGCTTAGGCGTGACGATTGAGATGGCAGTCCATGATGCCGCCTACTCTGCTGTCGTACGTCTCCGAGGAGAGCACAATGCTAACTTGGATGATTCTGTGTTTCGGTACATTCCGTATGCACCTGTTGGAGATGCTACTGGATACTACACAGTTATCTGTGCCCCATACGAGTCTCGACGCTACGACCCGCAGGTTCTGATTCAGTGCACTCAGGCTCTGGATCGCACTGTTCGGGCTCTTGCCGTCGAGTTGTTCGCCACTCGAGCACGCTACTACGAGGCTATGGCACAGTTGCTACCAGCTGTTCGTGCAGGGATACATCCGGAGTATATTCTTTACCCACGTAGGACCGAGATGCCGCCAGGTATTGATTGGCCTGCAGTGGGAGGTCACACGCCTGCACGTGGACCTCTTCTTACAGTTCGAGACCGGGTTCTGCATCAGAGTGCACATGGAGCACAGGATCCTGCCGCGACGAACATTCGTCGTCCGCACTTGCAGTTACCCCGTTTCAGTGGTTTTCTCCGACGCTGATGTAGCCTTTGCTATGTCACGTTGTGTACTTCCTTACCGCGTGCCTGCGTGCCGCCTAGTGTGTCTCTAGTTTTTCAATTTGCGCCGTTATGCTGCCCGATTGTAACCGACTGTGTATGGATCTGTATGTCTTAATGACTACTTTTAGCATCTATTGCACTCTTTCCATAATGTCGAGTTACATCATGTTTATTGTTAAACACTTGCATAAGCTATTGCTGAAATACCCCTGTTGGATTAGCAGGATGGCTGACAACAACCCGCCACCGCCGCCACCACCTGATTACATGGCAGCGATGATGCAACAGTTTGAACTCAACCGCCAGTTTATGACGGGGATTATGCAGCAATTCCCTCGTCCTGATGCTAATCAGCAGCCACCATCCATCACCCTGCCAGAATTTATGAGGCTCAGTCCATCGTTTTTCCGCAATACAGTCAACCCACTGGATGCAGATGACTGGCTGCGTGACATCTCTCATGAGATGGAGTCTGCTGGTGTCGCCGAAGTTAACTATGTCACTTTTGCGACTTATCTTCTGAAGGGTCCCGCAGCTCAATGGTGGGCCACTCACCGACAGACTCTGCCGCCTGGTACTGTCGTCACTTGGGCAGAGTTCAAGATTGCTTTCCGTGCCCGCTACATTCCTCTAGCTGTCATAGCTCGGAAGAAGGCTGAGTTCCGTAGCCTTGTTCAAGGAAACAAGACTGTGGAAGTCTATCAGCGCGAGTTTCTGGACTTATCTCGCTACGCTGAAGAGGACATTCCTACTGATGAACGCAGACATGAGAAGTTTCGTGAAGGACTGCACCATGACATTCAGTTGGCCCTGCTTGTCCAAGACTATCCTGATTTCGCCACCTTGGTGAATAAGGCTATTATGGTTGAAACTGGACTTAAGAAGCATAAAGAAGCGTCCAGACGCACCCGAGAAACGGGCTCATCTTCGGGCTCGTCTTCCCAGAAGCGACGCATCTGGTTTCCCCAAGGCATGTTCCGTTCAGCAGCTCCTGCAAACAGGCCCTCTTATGCTGCACCACGCCTGCCACCTCCACCACCGAGACAGCCTCTGCCAGCTCCAGCACCTCGAGCTCCAGCACCTCGTCCTGACAGCGGACTATGCTTCAAGTGTGGCAAGCCAGGTCACCGTGCTAGAGATTGTTCTCAGAATCAGAATCAACTGGCTCTTCCTTCTGCTGGCCGTGGAATTGGCCGTGGTATTCCTCAACATCGCAACTATAATGCCAGACCTTCTTATGGTCATGGGCAGTACTACCACGTCAACATGTCTGAAGCTCCAGATCAACCAGATACTGTGATGGGTACACTTCTCGTTAATTCAGTACCTGCATCCGTTTTATTTGATTCAGGAGCATCGCATTCATTTATGTCGGATAAATTCGCACTCATGCATGAAGTTAAATGTGATATGCTACCTCAAAAGATACGAGTAAATACTCCCGCGGGACACTGTCAAACCTCCTTGGTTAGCCCTGATGTTGTGATTAATATCGAAGGGTTAGAGTTCCGAGCATCCCCCATTATTCTCAACTCCTTTGATATTGATCTTATTTTGGGAATGGATTGGTTGAAGGCCCACTACGCCTCAATCAACTGTGCCACTAAAGTGGTACACCTTCTACATCCATCGAACGAGATAGTGAACTATCAAGCTCACCTTAATCAGAACGCTGAGGCTCAAATTTATGCCTTGAATGCATTGAACGCTTCCCCGCTTGATGGGATCGAGAATATCCCAGTTGCCTGTGACTTCCCGGATGTTTTTCCAGAAGAACTTCTAGGAATACCCCCTGCTAGAGCTGTCGAGTTCGTCATCGACTTGAAGCCTGGCACAACTCCTATTGCGAAGCGTCCTTACAAGATGCCTCCGCACCATCTTATTGAACTCAAGGAAGAAATTGATAAATCCTTAAGAAAGGGCTTCATTCGCCCCAGTTCCTCTGCATGGGGAGCACCTTCTCTCTTTGTTAAGAAGAAGGATGGAACTAACCGTTTGGTTCAAGATTACCGTCCAATCAACCAGGCAACTATTCAGAATAAATATCCACTTCCCCGGATCAACGATTTATATGATCAACTCGCTGGATCTTCGGTGTTCTCTAAACTCGACTTGAGGTTGGGTTATCACCAGATCCGTGTCCGCGAAGAGGATATTCCGAAGACTGCATTCGTTACTCGTTATGGCTCTTACGAGTACACAGTCATGTCGTTTGGCTTAACAAACGCTCCAGCTACATTCTCCCGCCTAATGAATTACATATTCATGGATTACCTTGACAAATTCGTCGTGGTATATCTGGATGATATTCTGATTTATTCAAAGAACAAAGAAGAACATGCTGAGCATCTTCGCCTTGTTCTGGAGAGACTTCGAGAGCACCAATTATATGCCAAGTACTCTAAGTGCGAATTCTGGCTTTCTGAGGTAACCTACCTTGGACATGCCATCTCCAAGGATGGTATCGCAGTTAACTCGGAGCGAGTTCAGGCTATTCTTGACTGGACCCCTCCGAAGAATGTCAAGCAAGTCAGAAGTTTTCTCGGGCTTGCAAGTTATTGTCGCCGTTTCATCGAGAATTTCTCCAAGATTGCCAAGCCCCTGACTAATCTGCTCCACAAAGGCGTTAAGTTTGAGTGGACAGACAAATGTCAGGAAAGCTTCCAGACCCTCAAGGACAAGCTGACTTCTGCTCCAGTCCTTGCTCCTCCAGACTCCCGCAAAGATTTTGTGATCTTCTGCGATGCCTCTCGCCAAGGACTAGGTTGCGTCCTAATGCAAGAGCAAAGAGTAATTGCTTATGCTTCGCGACAACTGCGTCCACATGAAGAGAATTACCCAGTGCATGACCTTGAACTTGTTGTTGTTATTTATGCTTTGAAGCAGTGGCGTCATTACCTCCTTGGTAATCGGTGTGAGATTTACACCGATCATCAGAGCTTGAAGTACTTATTCACTCAACCGGAACTTAATCTTCGTCAGCAGCGTTGGTTGGAAATAATCACCGATTATGACTATGGTATTTCCTACACTCCTGGCAAAACTAATGTGATGGCTGATGCCTTGAGCCGCAAGTCATATTGTAGTAACCTCATGGTAAAGCAAGCTCAACCCCAGCTGTATGAAGAATTGCGCAAGCTGAATCTCTGCATCATCCCGCAAGGTTCTCTTAATAACCTTGTGATACAACCAGATCTTGAGAAAGCTGTCAAAATTGCGCAAGCTAAAGATGCCGAAATTGATCTAATGAAGAAAGAGCTTCACCTTCAAAAGTACAGGGATTTCTCGATTGCTGAAGATGGAACCTTGTACTTCCGAGATCGCATTGTAGTACCTCGCTTCGAGCTGATGACTGACAAAGTCATGAAGGAGGCCCATGATACACCGCTATCTATCCACTCGGGTAGTACCAAGATGTATCGAGATCTTCGTCAAAGGTACTGGTGGTCCAGAATGAAGCAAGATATTGCTCGTTATGTTGCCGAGTGTGACGTTTGTCGTCGCGTCAAGGCAGAACATCAGAAACCTGCTGGAATTCTGCAACCGCTCCCTATTCCTCTATGGAAGTGGGATAAAGTGCAAATGGACTTCATTACTGGTCTTCCCAAGTCTCAGAAGGGTCACGATGCTATTCTTGTTGTCGTCGATCAACTTTCCAAGGTTGCACACTTTCTGCCAGTTAAGGAGACTATTACTGCTAGTCAGTTAGCAGAGCTATATATCTCCAAAATTGTTTCACTCCATGGTATTCCCAAGGAAATCAGTTCAGACCGTGGCAGCATTTTCACTGGCCATTTCTGGGAAAGTTTCCAGAAAGCAATGGGAACTCATATTACCTGGAGTTCAGCTTATCATCCACAATCCCAAGGCCAAGTTGAGCGCGTTAATCAAGTGCTTGAAGATATGCTTCGAGCTTGTGTTATATCCTTTGGTAAGAAATGGGAGGAATCTCTCCCGTATGCCGAGTTCTCTTATAACAACAGCTATCAAGCCAGCTTGAAAATGGCCCCCTTTGAGGTTCTTTATGGTCGTAAATGTCGAACCCCTCTGAATTGGTCAGAAACTGGGGAATGACCTCTTGTTGGACCAGACATTATTTAGCATGCCGAAGAACAAGTCAGAATTGTCCGCGAGAATCTCAAGGCGGCTCAAGACCGCCAGAAGAGCAATTATGATCGCAAGCGATGGGGTCTGACTTATCAACCAGGTGATCATGCTTATCTTCGTGTTACTCCTATGAAGGGCACCCGTCGTTTCGGAATCAAGGGCAAGCTAGCTCCTCGCTATATTGGTCATTTCCGCATCGTGGCTAGACGTGGACAGGTGGCATATAAATTGGAGTTGCCACCGCAATTCTCTCATATTTATGATGTCTTCCACGTGTCGCAACTTCGTAAGTGCTTCAAGGAATCCCCGCACCGTGTAGTGGATCATGAGATGCTCGAGCTACAAGATGATCTTTCCTATAAGGAGCATCCGATCCGCATCCTCGACGAAGCTGAACGTCGAACTCGTCAGAAGACGACCAAGTTCCTAAAAGTGCAGTGGTCGAATCACACTGAAGATGAAGCCACTTGGGAACGCGAGGATCATCTTCGGGAAGAATATCCCGGACTCTTTTCTTCTACCTCCTAAATTCTCGGGACGAGAATTTCTTTTAGAGGAGGAGAACTTGTAACACCCCCTTGTAATAAGCTCTGTGACACTCTGTTAATCTTGCCAAGTCATGATCATTTGCAGTGCCTAGTCATATGGGTTAATGATTCAATTCAAATTCACATCTGAAAATCAACTCAAATTCAAAAGTGAAATATGAACTTGATCAAACTCTGTTGGGAAAATGTTCATTAAATGGCAAATAATCCAGGAACATTTCTAAAACCAACATCAAAATAATTGGAGTTGGACAAGTGACCCAAACAAGATGAAACAACACCCAAAACAGCAATATTAATTTAATAAAAATCATTACAAATTCAAATGGCTTCCAAATCTGCCCAAACCACTTTTTGGTGAGAGCTAATATTGCATTGTAATATTTGGGACAACTCTCACATTTTACAAAAATGCACAAGTGGCTTAACTATTATAAAACAAAAATAGAAAATAAGAAAAAGAAAAAGGCTAAAGCTGGACCGGACCAAGTGCACAGTGCACTGGCCCAGCCCAGCCGGCCCACCTCACCTCTCTCCTTCGTCGTGTCGCCACGCCCGTGGCTGAGCGCGCGCGCGCCGGCGACAGGGCGACACGACGACGCCACCGACGAAACAGGAATGGGGGAAGGATAAGGAGGAGCCCCGTCCAGCTCCCCTGGTCCCCATCATCATTCCTCACCTCTCCCAGCTCGCTCCGTCGCCTCGCCCCCTTCCCAGATCCGACCACAGAGCGCCACCGCCGCCGTGCTTCGCCGTTTGCCGCGGCCACCGTGGATCTCCCGCTCCGCCTCGATGTCATAAACGCACGCCGCTGACTGCCTCGTCGACTGGAGCCAGCAGCAGGAGCGGGGAGGCATCGCAGCGCCAGGGTTTCTCCGTCCCCTCCGTTCGGTCGCCGGCGATCTCCATCATCTCCGGCCACCGCCTGTTGCTACAAAGCTGTCAAAGGCTTTTCATAGCCACGAGGTGAGCTGCTTCTTCTTCCATGCCCTCTCTCGCCGCCGCTAGAAGGCCGTAGCCACCACTCCACGCACGCCCGAGCTCACCTCCGTGAAGCTCGTCGCCGGCAAGTCTCCGGTAACCCAGCGGACACGAGGCCATGTCCATCACATTCGCAGCGACGCGTGGAACACGACCATCCCTCTGGTTCGAGCCGCAGTGCACCACAGCCTCGATTCCATCGAGCTCCCGAATGCGCCACCGCCTTCGCTCGTCGCCGATGACGTTTTCGGCCGAGTCCGGCCATGCCTCCGCCACCAAACGACGCGGCGCGTCCGACTCGTTCGAACGCGCCCTCCCGCGCGCAAAATAGACGCTCGTAGGCGAGATCCGACGAGGCCCGAGGCCTCCGCCGCGATCTGGCATCGCCGCCGGCGAGTCGCCGGCCCCGCTGACCTGGCACATGAGGGGCCCACCTCCTGTGAGGCTGACTGTGGGCCCCAGCGCTTCAATTGACCGCGTTGACCGCGGTCAACGCGTCACTGTTCACTCTCCGCCACTGACCAGTGGGCCCCGCAGATAATTAACCTAATAACATTTAATTAAATAAAAACTAATTAATTAGACTAATGACCCACTGACATGTGGGGTCCGCCCCCTAATTAACCCTGTGGATTAAGTTAATTCACTTTTAAGATAAACAGAGACTGACATGTGGGCCCCACATGTCAGGATTGACTCTGGTCAGCGCCTGTTGACCGCTGATGTCACAGTGACATCATGCTGACGTCATAATTCATTTTCTGTAATTAAAGTAATTCCAGAAATTCAAATAAACTTCGAAAAATCATAACTTTTAAACCGTAGCTCGGATCGAAAAAGTTAAAACATGAAAGTTGCTCAGAACGACGAGACGAGTCTGATCGTGCCGTCTGTTTCTTCATCGGAACCCCCTACATAGAAGAACTCGTAACTCCGGACCCGAATCCGGCAGATGAATAGTGCACACACGTCGGATAATAAATCCCAGATTAATTCTAAAAATAACTAAAATGACTTAGATGCATATTTAGGCAACCCTGCACTGCATCATAGCATCACACGCACCGTATTGCATTTGTTTGCATTATGTTTACCTGTTTCTTCCCCCTCTTTTCTCTCGGTAGACCCCGACGTTGACGTAGCTCCCGAGGCAGACGCAACTCAGGAGTACGACTACGTCCCCGACGACACCACCGACGACCTTGCCCTTGCCCCAGAGCAAACAGGCAAGCACCCCCTTTTTGAGCATGCCTATATCACCTATTCCCTTCTCTCGTATGCTTGCATTAGAACTGCTACTGCTACTGTTTTCCTATATCTGCTGCATAGCCTGTTTATTGTAACCTGCCTTGCTACCTTACTGGATATCCTAGACTGGTTAGTATAGGCTGGGTAGAGACACGACAGAGACCCCCACTTGATCCTTACTGCCCCGCTGGATATCAGAAGACCCGATCAACGGGATTGAAGACTAGACCCTGGCACCGCACATCACTTCCCCCTTAGTTGCCGACACTGCTGGGTTACCGTCGAGTGCCGAGGGTGATACCTCGTCAGCACTTCTGATGTTAACCTTGTAGGTTAGTTACTCGGTCGTGGTAAGCGAGGGTGATTCCTCCTACACCACCCCCGATAACGACATCGTCGTGCAACCTCTCAAGTGTGGACCTCGAGGGTGATTCCTCCTTCGTTCACCTTGATGATAACATCGAGCGGGAATTCCATCGAGGGTGATTCCTCAGGGTTCCCTTCGGTGTCAGACACACAGTTACCTTGGATATTATGACTTGACTATGAACCATGATACTAAAGATGGGTCGGCCCTGAGGGGTACCCGCGCGAGCTTATTGCGAAGTGATGTGGAGTCGGGTTGACCTGGATGGTGCCCGCGAGATAACTACGAGGCGTGGCCGGGCATTCTTGGCCCTTGCCGCAAGTCCTCGAGACGGGGCGACGGGGTCACATCGATCGTGAGTCTCTGCTTGTTTCCGCGCGCTCCTAATCCACTACGGTTTGGATATTTGATCCGAGGGGCCTCTGGCCTGATAGCACTAACCATCACGTGGGCATAGTATGGGCGTTCTGCGTCGTATACTTCAAACGAAGCTTAATGGACGTCAGCGACTGATGCGGCACACACTGGGTTGGACTGGGAACGCAACCGTGCTTGTATAAGGGGTTGCTAGGTCTGCTCACCGGCGGTGCACATAACGTGCAGGAGTTCCCGGGGCGATGGCCCAAGACCCCTGGGGGCATAGGTTAGTCCGGCGTGCTGACCTCTCTGCTAGGTATTTGGTCGGGTTGCGGCGTGTTGCTTAGCCGAGGCCGGGCATGACCCAGTAAAGTGTGTCCGGCCGGAGTTAAGCGAGTGTGGTGGGTAACTTGGTGCACCCCTGCAGGGAAGACACTTCTATCGATAGCCTGTCCTACGGTAACGGACACTCGGAGTTGTATCCCGATCGGTACAACTAGAACATGTGATGAGAACTGGATAGTACGGCTCTGGGATTGCTTTCTCGCAGGGAGTCGAGAAAGGATCTCAGGTCGAGGTTGATGATACTACTAATACTACTATACATTATGATCATCTGTTCTCTTCTATTGCTGCAAGACTGTCGAAGATTGTTGAAGATGCTAGTCTTCGATAGGACTAGGCTTTCCCCCTCTATTCTGGCATTTCTGCAGCCCAGTTCACATATACAGCCATTCCTTTGACAATGTTGCATATGTAGTGTAGATCCTTGCTTGCTGAGAACTTCGGATGAGTACTCACGTTTGCTGTACTTTCTTTTTCCCCCATATCCAATTGATGCCACCAGACGACGGAGCCCCTGAGCCAGACGCCCCAGCCGACGACCAGTACTACTACCCACCTGGCGAGTACTACTACTACGAGGAGCCGACTGACGACCAGGAGTAGAATCGGAGGGTCCAGGGCAGGAGGCCTACGCCTTTCGATCGTAGCTTTTTATTTTACCCCGCCTCTGTGAAGGCTTATCTCTCTCTCTCTGTATTATATCTGTACTCAGATATCTGATGCTTCCGCTGACGCTTGTATGCCTTCGAGCTATGTATTCGAGCCCTCGAGGCCCTGGCTTGTAATATAAAGCTTGTATGACTTTATTTATGTTTTAGAGTTGTGTTGTGATATCTTCAAGTGAGTCCTTAGGCTTGATCGTGCGCATTTGCGTGTATGATTAGTGCACGATTAAGCCGGGGTCGTCACACCAACCACTCAGGATGAAATACCTCAATAATAAAGCCAGCTGCCAAGAGCCTGGCCACTTCCTCACCAATAGCCTTGCGTCTTTCTTCATTGAACCGGCGGAGAAACTGCTTGACCGGTTTAAACTTGGGATCAACGTTAAGAGTGTGCTCAGCGAGTTTCATCGGTACACCTGGCATGTCAGAAGGCTTCCACGCAAAGATGTCCCGGTTCTCACGGATGAACTCGATGAGCGCGCTTTCCTATTTCGGATCCAAGGTAGCGCTGATGCTGAACTGCTGGGATGAATCGCCAGGAACGAAATCAACCAGCTTAGTCTCATCAGCCGACTTAAACTTCAAGGCCGGATCATGCTCTGTAGTTGGCTTCTTCAAGGAAGTCATATCTGCCGGATCAACATTGTCTTTGTAAAACTTCAACTCCTCTGTTGCACAAACCGACTCAGCATAAGCCGCATCACCTTCTTCACATTCCAAAGCGATCTTACGACTCCCATGTACCGTGATGGTCCCCTTATGACCCGGCATCTTGAGCTGCAGATAGACATAACAGGGCCTCGCCATGAATTTAGCATAAGCCGGCCGCCCAAACAGGGCATGATACGGGCTCTTGATTTTCACCACTTCAAAGGTCAATGTTTCTGATCTTGAATCATGCTCATCACCAAAAGCAACCTCCAGAGCTATCTTACCAACCGGATACGCCGATTTCCCAGGCACCACACCATGGAAGACCGTGCTGGACGGTTTGAGATTTTTATCTGTTAACCCCATGCGACGGAAGGTTTCATAATAAAGGATATTGATACTACTCCCCCCATCCATGAGTACTTTAGTGAACTTGTAACCTCCCACCTGAGGTGCCACCACCAACGCCAGATGACCCGGATTATCAACCCGAGGTGGATGATCCTCTCGACTCCACACAATGGGCTGTTCAGACCAGCGTAAGTAACGGGGCACCGCCGGTTCAACGGAGTTCACTGCCCTTTTATGAAGCTTCTGATCGCGCTTGCACAGGCTGGTGGTGAAGACATGGTACTGTCCACTGTTTAACTGCTTCGGGTTGCTCTGGTAACCCGACTGCTGCTGCTGCTGTTGGTTCCCCTGATGATTATAACCACCTTGGTTGCCTTGATTGCCATGTCCGCTTTGATTACCATGGAATCCTGAACCGGAACTGCCTCCACCATAACCCGGCCCATGAGACCCGGGGCCTGAACCGCCAGCGGGTCCATTATCATTCCGGAAAAAATCTGAATCTTTGAATTCTTGCATAATATAACAATCCTTCCAGAGGTGCGTGGCCGGCTTGTCCCGCGATCCGTGCTTTGGGCAGGGCTGGTTCAACAGGTAATTCAGGCGCTCCGGATCGGGACTTGGCTCTCTTCCACGCGGGGGCGGTTTACCCTTCCGACGCTGACCATTACCCTGCGCGTTGGTATTAGCTACAAAATCTGAACTGTTATCCGCTTTACGCTTACCGCTGTTTCCATGCCCCGCCGGGTTATGCTGCTGCCCTTTGGTGCTGCCACCCTTCTTTCCCTTTCCTGTCTTGTCATCATCAGATTCAGGGTCCTTGGTACTATCAGAGTCGGCATATTTCACCAGAGCTGCCATAAGTGTCCCCATGTCATTGCAATGGCGTTTGAGCCGTCCCAGCTTCAACTTAAGAGGCGTAAACCGGCAATTGCCTTCCAACGTCAAAACGGTCGTATCAGCGTTGATGCGGTCCGATGAATGCAAAATCTCTGAAACCCGGCGCACCCAATGGGTTGTTGATTCTCCTTCCTCCTGGACACAGGCAGCTAAATCCACAATTGACATGGGTTGTTTGCACGTGTCTTTGAAATTCTGAATAAACCGGGCTCTTAGCTCGGCCCATGACCCAATGGAGTTAGCTGGTAGGTTTTTCAACCAAGTGCGAGCTGTCCCTTCCAACATCATGGTGAAGTACTTAGCACATGCCGCGTCATCTACGTCCAGCATCTCCATCGCCATCTCATAACTCTCCACCCACGACTCGGGGGATAAATCGGCAGTGTAATTCGGCACTTTACGTGGGCCCTTGAAGTCCTTGGGCAGCCATACATTGCGTAATGCTGGGACGAGACACGGCACCCCCAAAGAACTGGAGGTAACCCCTGGTTCCACCGAAGTTGTTGGACGAACCGAAGTAAACTGATGGGCCGCGTTCTGTGCTGCTAACTCAGCCTCTCGACGTGCCCTAGTACGGTCCACCAAATCCTGAGCATCAACACCGCCACCCGCCGGGTTATGGCCTCGTGGCGGATTACGGTTGCGGGCACTGCTAGACAAAGCCGGTTCATCAACATGCCTGCTGTAACTCCTGCTTGGGCAGGGGGTGGAATGAATCCTCTCGCGACTGTACGAATAAGCCTGTTGCTGGGTCAAAGCTGTCTGAAGGAGCTCCCTAGCCCGTCGCGTCTCCACCGCTACAGGGGACTCACCATCGACTGGAAGGGCTGCCAACCGTGAAGCGGCCGCGACTATGTTATCCAAGGGGTTGGAGTAATGACCCAGAGGCGTGGGCATGCTGGGATGGGATATTCTGAAGAGGCGGATCCATTGCGCGTGGCTGAAGCGGCGTCCCCGTTCCAGGTGCTTCTATCCGGTTTACCACTGGCTGGTTGCTGGTTCCGGCCCCTGGCGTATTGAAGAGATTCCTGGCTTCGTAAACCGGAGGCAGGTGAGATCGGTACCTTCTCCTTCTTACATCATTTGACGCGTTCTGATCCAACGTAAGCCGATAGGCCTGTGCATCTAACTCGGCCCGCTCTGCAGCCATCCTGGCGTTTTCAGCTGCCAAATCCAGCCTGGCTTGGGCTATCTGATCCTTCACCTTCGCCACTTCTGCGTTGTGCCGCTCCTGATCCGCCGGGCTGACTTCGGCCGCTAATAGTGCCGCCAAGGTGTCGAATAAATCGGACAGAGCCTGAGCCGGCGGT
This sequence comes from Thinopyrum elongatum, assembly GCA_011799875.1. NCBI lineage: Eukaryota > Viridiplantae > Streptophyta > Magnoliopsida > Poales > Poaceae > Thinopyrum > Thinopyrum elongatum. Next base: position 496,792,178 of record CM022300.1, read on the forward strand.
GGCGCAGGGCCTCCTGCCCCAGCTGCCGTCGCCGCTGCTGAACCGGAGATCATCGCCGCAGCGGTCAAAGATTGTGGCGCTGACTGTGTACCGGCCATGAAGATCGCAACCCGGCTTGGTGGGTCAAGAGAGTCCGGAATACTGTCGCCATCGGAACAACCACCAAACCGGCCATCCTGCAGCTGGTACAATGACTCGGTCTCTCCAGTAGATGACTCGTCACCGGAATAAACAACGATTTCGCCATCATATTCCGATCTATCTTCAGATTCCACTCCGTGGATGACTCCCACGAAGGCACGCTTCATGACAGGCTTAACCCGGGCAGATCTCGCACGCTGAGCCGTTTCGACGATGTCGGTGCAGATGTCCGGCTCAGGGCCCGGTTCGCCAATCTTGCCAATGAACACGTGAATGCCGCCGAAGGGGACCCGGTATCCGTACTCAATTGAACCGGCCTCGGGGCCCCAGCCTGCGTCGTCGATGTAGAGCTTGCCGCGACGACTTTTGGTCATCCGGCCCACAGCGTATCCCTTGAGTCCTTCGAAGCTGCCCTCTAAGAACTCGAAACCATCGTGCGATAGCCCCACGGTGGGCGCCAACTGTCGTGGTCTTGTCACGGCAGATGTCCTAGAGAAAGGACTTAGTCGTGGAGCCATCGCGACGGGTCAGCTTAAAGGGGTTAAAGCGGACAAGGGACGCAGAGAGTTTATACTGGTTCGGCCCCTTGCGGTGAAAGTAAAGGCCTAATCCAGTTGTTGTGGAATTTCTAGGGTTTCGATGACCAGGGAGCGAATCCGCTATGCCTGGCTCTCGAATTGTTGTCCGTCGTCCCCAAACCGCCGCCGGGTCGTCCCCTTATATACATGGGTTGACGCCCGTCGGTTTACAGGATCCCGAGGCCGGCTCATGAACATGTCCGGCTCGGTCTCTACTCTTTCTATCTTATAGCACAAGTTTACATATCAATGTCGGTTTATATCTACAGGCCTTAATCCGCCGTTGGGCCCTGGGCCTTCATAAAGCGCCTACATCTTTGTCTTCGTGGGCTTCAAGTATAATAACTCATTATGGGGATAACCCAGCCTCTCCTGGTCGGTTTATACCCAGTAGTAATATCTCCAACAGTGGTCATCTGAAAAGTTATTTCCAGGTTACACCACTACATGAATCAACATAATTATACATAAGAAAAGGTGTGGCCATGTGTAACTGCTGCTACATAACTAGTGAAGCGGCCTATTTCTAAGCCTCAGCATTGCAAACTACCCAACGAAAAGAGGAAGATCTTCTTGTCATTATTCTTCTTTTGTACAAAAAAATTCCACATGTTCCAAACGTATACACCCCGATCTCTCCTAACCTTGGTCGTCCCAAGGTAAAATATGTGCTTACTTATCACTATCATACATTTGCCGCAGCTGCTAAAGCTATCACAGTCCATATGTTCCTATGTCCATTGCAAAATTCATTCTGCTTCTTCACCACCACCACCACCATCCTCCCCCAACCCCCTCTCCTACGACGACATACTATCATCATCGTCGTCAGAGTTGTTCTGCCGCCGTTGGCCATACAAGCTTAGAACCGGCAACGGGGCTGTCGTCGAAACACGGAACGACCTCGTCGACCCGACGACGGTTCTGTCCTGCTGCATCCGGCCAACCTCCCTGCAGACGTGATCCAACATCGAGAGGAAGTCCCTCACCACCATGAATATCCTCAGAGGGTGCGCCTCCTCCTTCGCGGCGTCCCCGTGGAAGTAGTCGGTGATGTCTTTCACTCTCCCCAGAGCCTGCTTCTCCTCGCCTCTCACTATCTCGATCTCCTTCTCGGCCTCCTTCAGAAAGCCCTGCATCGCGGTGAAGAACCTCTGGCCCTGCGTGCATTGCCTCTCGAGCTGCAACACCGACTTGATCTTTTCAAGGCCTGTTTCGAGCTTACTGACGTAGCCGTGCAGAACATCGAAGTCCATGGAAGCCGCCTTCTTGACGTTTCCGAGCTCGCTGCTCAACCCGCACACGACCTTCAGGCCTTGCTTATCTTTAGAGACAGTGACCGCGGCATTTTCCTTTTCAGATTTTGCCTCTTCTGATCGGATCATTTCTTGGACAACAAAGTGCAGCAGCGTGGTTTTTCCATCAGCTCCCTTCACGTCTGCGAGCTTGAGGAGGGTGTCAAGCTTAAAGGCTTTAGCGTCACCCCGGTTCGTGCCGACATTCATCCGGTTCCCGGTCCTCAGCACTGCTTCAAGGAGTTTTAGGAACAACCTACTGCCCCTAAGATCTTCACAAGCTGCCTGAAAACAAGTGATGAAATGTGAGCAAACCACATATTTAATACTCCCTCCATTCCAAAAATGAATCATGGAACAGTGGGAGTAGCTGAGTATGGATATTGATATTTGATACGCAAGTCAAGGATGCGCGGTACCAAAAATGACAATAGGATTTCAAAACTAGCATACCTCTAGCGTTTCAAAAGACTTCCTTAGGTAATTGATCTCAGTCTCAAAATTGGCACGGTACAGCATGGCGTCGACTCTTTTGAAGGCGAAAGGTATATCCAGCACAGTCTTGAGGAAGCGTTCTGCGGTACCCAGCTTCGATAGGTCGCCACTGTAATCTCGTAGTTTGACCTCCTCCTCTTTCGTAGGCGCCATCTTGACTAGCGTTTCCAAAAGCTCGCTGCCTAAACATTCAGCATTGCCTGTTCAAATGTGGAGACCAAATAGTGTAGTCAGTGGACACTGCTGTACAGAGAAATGATGTGAACAGCAGAACGCTCCATTGGAAGTATGAAAACGATCATGCGTAGAAATCAGAGTGAGTGTTTGATTCAGAGAGCAAATTTTAAGTTTTGGACTTTGGAAGTCGAGTGAGACGACGCCATCGGTTATAATGGAAGAAAGGAAAAACAATCAGTTCATCAATTGCTGGATGTTCACAACCTTCCTACTAGAAAAGGATTGGTCGAGCCATTTTCTTCTCTTATTGATTCCAAGTCCTTGTAAATTCTGTTGAGGTCTTATTGTCAAGAACCAGAATTTTCTGTTAATTCTTAGTACCTATCACTATCGAACTGCAAGCTCCAAATGTGAATCTCATTGAAAGCAAAACACGAATCACAAAATCAGATGAAAAGAGTGTCCTGCCTACCACCCAAAGCATCCTTATGCTAGATATCGATCGAATCACAATCAAACATAACCCCACAATTTAAGGTTTGCAAACAAAATAGTACTCATATTTGTTAGCTAAAGAACAGTAGAAAACTGGCTCAATTTAGAATGTCAATCAGGTGAAAAATGAGCTAAAAATTTCATCAAAATCACAGTAGTGGCACAAGCACTCACCATCCAAGAGCGCATCCGAGACCTCCTCACGCGTGACATTCAAGGCGCGCAACAAGATGGCGATGTTCTGCGCTTTCTTGGGGTCGAGCACCCTCTCCTCCTGCCTGAACGGCGGCACGGCCGGCTTCCTCCCGGCGTCCCTCGGCGGCGCGGCGGGCATGGAGTTGTTCATGAAGAGCGCCTCGATCATGTCCTCGTCCAACCTGAAAGAGACGGCTCGACATCACGCACAGTTCGGAGACCACCGGCATATACGGATCAAGCGTTTACTGTGAAAACAGGGTCTCAACTGGAATGAGCTTGACTTGAGCTGGTCCCAGACCATGGCGCGGTCGGAGGTCGCCCGCACCTTGTCCCAGTGCAGCGGCTTCAGCTTCGGCAGGCCGCCGGCCGCGTCGTCCTCTGCCCGCATCGACGTGCTCCCGTTGTTCTCCGCCGCTGCCGCCGCCGTGATCGGCATCGGCATGGCAATGCGGGGCCCTTCCGGCGGCAGCGGCTTCAGCAACCGGCGCCTCGATGTCGGCTCCGCCGTCTTTGGGGGGAGGCTGTTAGTTGACACCGTCGGTGGCGGTGGTGGTGGAGGAGGGGGTCTTGGAGCTGTGTTGGACTTGGGCGGCGCTGTCGGTGGTGGTGGAGGAGGAGGAGGTGGTGGTGGTGGTGGCCGTGGAGGTGGGTTGGAGGGTTGCACCGGCCGCGGGGATGGCGAGATTGCCCGTTTGACGTCGGGGGTAGAGCCAGTGGAGAAGCGCGTGCGCGGGGGCGTGCGCGTGCGGCGGGATCGTGGGGGCGGCGGGAGCGCGGCGATGGCGGCGACCGGGGGAAAGAAGTCGCTGGTCATGCTGGGGAGGCTGCGGCGGGAAGCCGTTGTGGTGGTGTGCGGGCTGGACGCGCTCGCCTCGCTCCACGTCTCGCCGTACACGCCACTGCCGGCCCCGCCGCCGGCGCCGGAGCCCCCAGAGCGCTGCCGCGGCGTGTAGTACGCGTCCTCGTCGGAGGAGCCCATCGTGGTGGCCCGCCGCAGCGGCGGGAGCGGCCGGAGCTCCGGGCTCGGGTGGTCGGTGGCCTCGTCGCGGCACACCGCGCGCCGCGCGCGCTCGTTCCGCAGCTTGCGGTACGGGGACCCGGCGAGATCGGCGCTGGTGGGCCCGCGCTGGTGCGCGGGCGTGGTGGGCTCCACCGTGCCGACGTAGAGGAAGTCGGTGGCGGAGGGGGCCGTGCGGCGGAGCGCCGGCCCGCCGTCGGGGCCGAGCAGCTTCTGCGAGTCGCAGCGGCGGCGGGCGCGGCCGGTGATGAGGAACGCGCAGGCGAAGCCGAGCAGAGCGACCCCGGCGGCGGCGGCTGCCCCGGCCGCCACTATGGTCGCCTTCTTGGGGCCGTGGCCAGCAGCAGTAGGAGAGGGCGGGGTGGAGACATCGGCGGTGACGGTGTTTGGGGGGGACGAAGTCGTACCGCCGCCACCGCCACCACCATCACTGGACACCGGCGGTGCCGGAGGGAAGAAGTCGCCGGGAGGGGCGTCGGGCGTCGCCACGGGAGGGCTGGGGTCGGAAGTGAAGTCCGGCGCCGGTGGAGGCGGCGGCGACGGGGGCGGAGTCCACTCAATGGGGAAGAGCGGCTGGTGCAGCACCCGCCTGGGGACGACGGCATCGGCAGACACCGCCGGCGAGACGCACCCGCACAGCACCAGCTGCGCGAGGAGCAGCGCGATGGCGGGAGGCATTTGGCGGGCGGTGCGAGCAGAGAGCACGCACGCAGAAGAAGAAGATAAAAGCCAGAGCCAGAGCGCAGCTTCGGTCCCGCTTTCTAGAGTGAGAGAAAGACAGACCAGGATGGGAGAGAGTGTGAGCCGAGAGGAGAGAGAAAGAGAGTGAGAGGGGACGCCGCCATTTTAGGGCGGGCGGGCGGCTTCGGGGATGTGATCGCCACCATGGGCGGAGATCAACAACGGTCTGGCAATCTCCATACGTGGCGCCTCCGACTGCCCGAATCTGCTTTGCGTTCGCTTCTCTTTTGCTTCTTTTCCTCGCCGCTTTTCTTTTCTTCGCGTCTCTGCTTTGGCATCCCACTACGAATGAAAAACAAATGCGTGCTGTGGATCTAAACCTCTTTTTCCTGCCATCCCAAAGCTTGGTGCGCAGGTGCTAATGTACAAAAACTTTGATCGGAATGGGGATTTCGTGCTGCGTTTAGGAGGTTTTGGTGGATTATGATACGGCTCCTGGTAGGTTGGTACGCCCGCCACGCAAGGTAAAGGAAATATTCCACACATGCACGATACTTTGCGTACCGACAAGCCAGCTCTGTATCAACAAATGGTGGTACAGTACAGCAGTAATAGTACTTCTAGTAGTACTATCTTTGTGGCCATGTGGGCCTTGCCGATTAAGAGCGCGCACCCCGTTTTAATTTAATACTAGCTTCTTTTGACTGGCTTCATTACCTTGATTTAGCTAAAGAAAAAGGGCTTCATTACCTTGATTCATATAGCGTTGTCATTGGACGGAGAGGCCTTTCTGATTCCAGCAAATGCTGGATGCAGGAGTGCCGGGTCAGGCTGCCGGTTTGCTGCTTTAGAGCATCTTCAGGGCAGTATTCAGTTTGCGGAAAACGCGTTTTAAGGATCGGTTTGAACTACGGCCAAACAGACCCCTTAAATTTAAACTGTAAAATCAAATATTCGCTTATATATTTTTTTCCACGTCTTGCTCGCGTCCACGGTCAGCTAGCTAGCTCGCTCCTACAAAGTCGGCGACCAGCACATGAAGCGGCCAAATACGAAACCGCCGGCGTCCCGGCTCGCACGATGCGTCCCTAGCGTCCGTCGCCGTAGCTGCTTGAGTGGATCGGTCGAATCGATCCAGGAGCTAGCTCCCGTCGCCGTAGCTGCTTGAATGGATCAGTCAAATCGATCCAGGAGCTGGTTAGCTCCCGTCGCCGTAGCTGCTTGAATGGATCGATCGAATCGATCCAGGAGCTAGCTAACTAGTAGTTGCTTGAATGGATCAATCGAATCGATCCTAGCTAGCTCCCGTTTCTGCTTAATCAATCGAAGCCTCCGCGGCAGATGTGGGACAGCCAACATCAGATCAGGGACAACCAGCGCGGATGAAGCCTCCCAGTGTCACGGAGCCGCCGCCGCTCCTGCGAGCTCCTCCACAGGCTGGCGGCGTAGCTACTATAAGCGCCGAGTTTCCGACGAGTTCTGTGGCGGAAGGTCACCGGAGCCCGTGTGCGCACGGCAGAATTTCCTTGTCGCGTAGCGTTGACCGGCCAGGGCACCCTCAGTTTTGCCTCCAAATCTGTAAATAAAGGGGCTATGGGGTGGATTCTCCGTGGCCTGAAAAAAGTTGACGGGGTTGACCATTTTTACAGACTTTATTTGTGGTGTTTTTTGACAACAAAAACTGAAAACGTTATTTTTTACGGGTTTGACTACTTTTAAGCGGTCTGCTGTAGATGCTCCGGGCAAATCCGAAAACTAAAACGCCCACGGACGCGCCCGGGCGTGTCCACGGACAGTGACCGGTCACGCCTCGAAAAACGTATTTCATATCCGGATACCTCAATTTAGAAACATCAAATCGATATTATCACATGCAACGCAACGATCTTTGAGCGGAGCTCCGTCCGGCTACACTCCGCTCGTCCGGCTCCGCCGTGCCCATGTCCGGCGGTCGGTTGCGCCCCTTAGAGTTTTGATCCGGTCGCCGGTAAGATAGAGTAGGGCATGGGACACGAGCGGACTCACGGAACTCAAGGCGTCGTCGTCTCACATGCCCTACTCTTTCTCATCGGAGCTCGGAACCCGAACGGTGCCAGTCGACGTCGGATCTATGATGGATCCGTCCTGGGACGAGCCGGCGACGTCCACCACGACGCGGTTGCGGCGCCCGGAGTGCTGCACCATACGGAGCGCCGAAGAATGTGACTCTGCCTCGACGTCCACCGCCACGAGGGCTGTCGCCGCCTCCCGTACCTGCTGCCTCGCACGGCGGGCACGTCGTGCCATGTTCTCCTCGAACGAGGCCCATGGTGCATCTCGATGCTCGCCGCGCCAACGGTAGGGGGGAGGGGGGTTGCGCGTCCGCCACTGTGTTCGGACGCTAGACGGACTGCACCACCTCCAGCGAGGCAGCGATGGCACACCTAGCGCCGGAACCATGCGCCATTTGGACGGACGCAATGGATTCCCAACGGAAGGAGTCCGAGCGCTGCCGGGCACGGGCCTCCTCCCGGGAGCGGCGGAGCGCAAGCCGGACGACAATCTCCTCCTCGGGGCCGCGTGGGATGAGCTCGGGGTCGACAGATCTTGAGGTGAAGGACTCGGATCCACTGCCTGCCATGGCGGAGACGGCCGGACGGGAGTTTGGGTGGTGGAGGGGAGTCGAGTGAAGTGGCTAGGGTTTGGTCCGGCGAGCGGATAGGGAGAAATATATGTGGGGACGGGTGGGCCAGCGTGGGCCGAGTCCGACATGCCCGGGCGCCCCCATATCCGCCCCATATTTGGGATGGATATGAGGGGTGCCCTTATTTGGGATGGATATGAGGGGTGCCGGTCAGCCCGGGCGTTTGAGGCCCGTTTGAGGCGTCCGTCTGGGTCAAAATTTCGTGACCGGTCAATGACCGGGCGGGCCGCCCGGACGTTTGAGACGGGTTTGGGGTGCCCGGCTCTAGATGTGAAGTTTTCCTTTTCAGGATTTGTTTATACTAGCGAAGTTTCTTTTTCTCCTTACCAAGTAGACCCCCGCTTATGGTTTTTTTTTTGGAACAATATGCCAAACTTTATTGATCGTAAGAAATAATAAAGGAAATACGCATGTGATCATGAGGTTCGCCTAGCCAAACATGGAGTCCTTAATCCAAAGAATGAGAAAACTTGGCCAGAGTGTGAGTTTGAAAGTTAGAAGCTCTCATTTAAAAGTATAGCTGCAATCGATGAACCCTGACTTTCGAGCTATTATCACCTTCATGATTGAATAATATGTTTCTTACGGTTTCCTGAGAAATATTTTCAACAATTTGGTTAGATTATGACGAGATGATCATCTTTTGGAGAGACAAATCTTCCGCTAGTGCTAGAGCCTCTCGACATGCGATTGTTCCACTTCCATCAATACCTGACCGGGTGGCACCCCCATCCACATGAATCTTTGCTAGCCCGGCAGGAGGTGATTTCTGCGACGGCATTGCTAGTTGACGGTCTCACACTAATCTTTGGTCGCATAGACCGGTCATTCCCATTTACCTTGAGCTTAGCAATATTTATGGTAATGAATAAATGCATAGACAAAGGGCTTTGAAGTATACTTTCATGGATGGCCTTCCTCTCATGGATGGCCTTCCTCCTTGTTGTCCACGTAGCCCCTAGGGTAAGAACCATTCTCACAAAACTCTAATGGGATAATACCTCTATCACCAGGAATTGCCATTGTATTGTGCTTGATTCCTTTGTTGCTAGTAGGTGCATAACAAGGTCTTTGTCTACCAGGGCCCAAATACATCTCGACATATTGCACTCCAGGAGCGAGTGCTTCCATGAGTCTTCCATGCCACATATGGAGCAAATACTCGTATGTGGCATGTTCCGTGTGTGCCTAATATCTTCCATGGGGAGGGAGTGCTTGGCAAGGTGCCAGAGGAACATACACAGTTTTGTTGGCATTTACTTTCCACAACATCTCCCATGAGCCTTCTTTAGGAGATCGATTAGACAAGCCAGCATGCTCTTCGAGCCAGTCTTTCCTGTGCAATTTAGTGGAGATCAATATACGGTAAGCAGACATGACAGAGTACATCCAGTTTCGCTCACCATGCCATCCCCAAAAATCTGTAGGTTCCTTGTACAGATCGGTATGCTTAAAATGACCCAAATGATAAGTGCCACACGTGTGGCACGAAGTAATACCGTCCTAATGTTTTTACAATTAAAATTGCCATCCGGAAAAAAAGAAACCCCAAAATATTGAAATTTGCCATCCAAACAGAAAGTTGCCATGCTTCACAACTAAAGTTGCCATCCCCTGATAACTAAAGTTACCATTAAAAACGTCAGGACAAAATTGCTTCGTGCCACACGTGTGGCACTTATCAGGGTCCTAAAATGATTGCAACATCGACAGATAAGAAAACATCCCCAATTAGCTCTTTATTCCATACCGCACTTGCCATATTTATAAGTTTGCTCACCTCAGGCGGGTCATTAGAAAGACAGACAATCTGCTGCATAACTTCCTCCCCTGGGAGCCAGTTTTGATTCCATATTTCCGTGAAAGTTCCATTACCTATGCGCCAGATCAATCCCTAGTTCAGCATATCTCTTCCTTCTATGACAGCTCGCCATATTTGGGATGCATGATTGCCAAGCTCTGCTTCAAGAATAGTCTTATTAGAAATAGACGGCTTTTAAAATCACTGAGTTCAAAGAATCCGAAAACTTCAGCATACAATGAATGAAATAGTGGGTACGAAACTAAGAAAAAAATGTCATAGAATGATAAACTGCTATACGAGTCAGAATGGAATAAGGACACTCACTAGGTACAACCAAAATGCTAAATATTAAACTGCTAAAACTGATAATAACCAGTGGAAGCAATATAGTCGTATGATAGCCATAATCTAAGAGAATTATACGGTGAAGCAAGCAACACACGCCTCATGTAGAAGCTATCAGCGTGTTGTTACAATTAACAAATTTATTATGTGATACAAACGATGATTTATAGCATGCATGTACTTCAACGGAAACGCTATTTCAAAAAAATATAGTGGTGTTATGAGGGGGAGGGGGGCCAGAGCCCCTGCCCTAATATGAGGTGGGGGAAGTGCGTGCAAGTCTCCCTGATTCTAACTTAACTAGTTATTTGATATGATTTGGATACACTTTAAGTGGTTGTTGGTAACATATATTGATTATCATTTAGACGTTTATACAATGGGGGCCAAGATTTTAGTTTCTTCTTCGGCTCATTGAAATCGCAGGACCAACCCTGAGTGCAGGGCATGCTTGGCTTGCAAAGCCAGGTTAAAAAGCTCAAAGTCCTTGAAGCCCTCCCCCCTCCAATAACCTTAGGTTGGGTCATTGTTTCGCAAGAATCCCAGCTAGGTTTACGTTGTCCTTGCTTGCCCCTCCATCAAAATTTCCTGATCATCATATTATTGTGTTTCGACAAACCTCTAGGAAGCTTAAAACATTACATAGAGAATATAGGCACTACTTGGGCAATGGACGTGATCAGCACTTCTTTCCTGATCAAACTCAGATTTTGACTACGAATGGATCGAACATTGGTAGAGCATGGTGAACAGGACCTACTACTATAGACATAGCCATTTAAAGGTGATATACACTAGACCTGCACATTCCCGATGACTTCTGGTCTACATGGACAACTTCTCGGATGCTGCTTCTACATTCTACTGGGTTTAACCAAGTTTCCTCCACTGAAATGGAGACCGAGTGGCGTCGACACTTTGCTCATGGCGCCCGCCTGTAGATGTAGGAGGAAGAAGATTTTGACACCCCTCAAGGATTTGGATATAATTTTCAATTTATTTTTATTTTGAGAAACACCGATTACAACGTAGATGCACACACTCACACAATGCCTACTATACACCGGGTCCAATTTGCGGAGCTTGAAGATTGATGAAGTCACCACAAGCGTCACGCTATCGATGAAAACATCACCTTCCATTGAAAGGATAATCCTCATTCATGAGACACCAAAGCGTTTGATCTTTGGTGGGCTAGGGATATCAGTGCCCTCCTAACCATTCAACCACTGTTGCTTCTCGGTTTCCAATTTCTGTAAGTGTTCTTTTGTGCGAGTATGTAAGTATGTTTTTTAAGGGTCTAGCTGCTTAATACTCCCTTCGTTCCATAATATAGTGCGTCCACGCTTTTTGAGATTTAAGTTTAACCATAAATTTAACCAGCGTGGGCGACTGCGTTTCAATGGTATATTTTTTGCTCCCGCCGCAGTCGTCCATGTTGGTTAAATTTATGGTCAAACTTAAATTTCGAATAACGCGGGCGCACTACATTCTGGAATGGAGGGAGTATATGCCTTTGGCCTTTTAAAAAAATTGCACCACATCATATATACCTAAGGAAATGATCCCCACTAACTTATTTATCTCAACACGCAAGCATGTCACATCACCATATAGTTATGAATGAGATAAGGGTCACCTCAATATGCAACAATGCCTGAAAAACCATTCATTATGTTATTCTACTTATATTCAACAAATATTATACAACTATATATAATCAAATACAATAAGTCGTATGCATTTTAAATTTTTATTCACGTGTTATTAATCCAAATATTTATATTCCACACAGTCAAATCTCATTGAAATATATTGCAACTGATTCTCGCAGCAACGTACGGGGTACCGTCTAGTTTTAAGTGGCTTCATTACCTGAGTAATTACCTGATTTTTTAATGGAGATGCCTTTTGATTCTAGGAAATGCTGGATGCGTTGCTGCTGCTGCTGCTGCTTTAGTAGTGAAGTTTCTTTCGCTCGTAGGCTCCCGCTTTTCGCTTGTATGATCGGCCGTCTCCATCATTTCATCCCCTGGGCAGGGCTAGCTGGGAATGGGACGGGGTGGGATCTTCAAATACTTTGCTTAAGTGCCTTGCTTTCCTTTCTTCTTCATCAGTGCAATTAGCTTTAGGCCAAAGCGTCTTACAGTGGGGATGCATGTCTCCTGCCGTGTGCATGTCATGAATAAATGAACGATCACACGTAGTAGTAGTACTAGGGTAGTCGTCTGGTGCAGGAGATTAGACTATAGAGGCTGGTTGGCGATGGGTCCCACGTGCATGCATGCATGCATGGCCGGGGCCTGCATGCGGAATTGTATAATGAGCACGTCAAGCATCTGCTTTGGCGCGTCGCCTGTCACGTGGAAAGCGGACCCGATCCCGGAGCGCACAACACAACAGTGTGCGTGTGTCTCCTCTGCTTTGGAAAACCCTTTGCCGAAACAGTATATATGTACTCTATGTACAGAATCGCATACAGGACTGTGTAGTGTAGATCCGGCCGTGCATGCATGGAGAATGGAGAGGCGGTCGACCTGACAATGAGGCAACTACAAGTCCCTCGAAAAGATAAGAAAAACTACACTACACCGCCTGCCTTCAAGCTCGCTCCCTTTTATCCACGATGGAGAAGATTCTTTGCTTGGCGAAACAAGTTTTGTAGTAACGCCTGACATGCCTGAGCAAGGCTTCGGTTATCTGCATGGTTATTTGACCGACTTAGTTTATTATTCTCTTGCTCCTCCTGTTTAACTATCCCTGCAATGTTGTTTGTGCTCTGGGCCTGGTTAAGCATTTCAATATGGACACCCTTCCGCATTCATGGAGGGGTGGAGAAGAACTGGCATATATTTATTCTTTGATATTTTTTTACGGTGTTTTTATTACAGGCTAGTCCTAAGTGGCAAGGTCGTGCAGAAGGTTAAGAACGGAGAGAGAGGTTCCGCACGGCTTAACATCGTGGTCAGTAAAGTATGAGACGCTCCGGGCGCAGTCATTCGCGCGTGCTATGAGACACGTAGGCCCCGTTGATCAAATATTTTACACTGCGGCGACTGGCCAGGCTAAACGATGCTAATGATGTTCAACCGTCCAGGGACCACGAAGAATACTTTAAACGGGCGCTAGATCGTTGCAGTTTGGCACGACCGGAATGACCCATCTTCTTTGGCCCTTCTGCATGCACAGAATCAGACCGAGATTATATTTTCTTTCTCAGACAAATGAATGATATAGGTGCACGCGGAGACGGAGAGTTTATCGAGCATGGCTAGCTAAGATGAACAGAACAGAGGTAGGAGCATCTACACCCGGAGGGCCGCAAATCCGTCTCAAACGCACGTTCGGACGGGCTGACCGATCATAAAAAAATTGACTCATCTGGACACCTCAACTGTCCTCGTAACGTCCGGACTGTCCGACGTCCCTCATATCCAGCCCAAATATGGGACGAATACAGGGCTGCCCGGGCGCGTCCGTCACGTCAGTCCGGCCCACCCCGATTCCACCCATATCCGCTCTGATGAACCCTAAACCTCAGTCCACTCGACTCTCTCCGTCCTCTCCTCTTCCCAATCCGTCCTCTTCACTTCCCAATCTGATCCATGACGGACGATCGCAGTGACTCTGGTTCCAATGGCGACAAGAGCGACGTCGATGTGGTCGCTCTCCGCATTGCTTTGCGCCGCTTCCGTCTAGATCAGGGCACGGCAACAGCGGAGGCAGCTCACGGAGCGACACGCCGTCCCCCTTCGCCCGCCGTCGCAGTGCGGCGACATTGCCGAGCCGTCCCGTCCTGCACGCAGCACTGATCGGAGCGTCGCCCGCTCCGCCCCACTCCACGTACGCCGCCCCACCGCCACCACGTCCATTCTACCTTCGGAGGGCATCCACGAGCACCGTTGGGTTGCTTGTGCCCTCGCCGGGGCCGGGCCGGTCGAGGACGCCCGAGTCGGAGGCGCGGGCTGCATGGCGCGAGCGGAAACGTGCAAGGAAGGTCATGGCGGTGGGCGACGCGTCGGCGAGGCGCCGGGCACTCGAGCCGGTCGATCCCGAGGACGCGCTCATTGCGTCCGTCCTCTGGCGCTCCCTGACAACGGCGGAGACAGATGCGCAACGGCTATGACGGAAGAACGCCAAAACACTCCGGGTCGCTATCGAGCTGTCGGAGCGCGATGCATCGACGAAGGCGAAGGCGAAAAGGCACGCTGAGGAGCAGGAACGCTTGCTCCGGAGGCTTGCCGGGGGTCACATGGAGCTGCCGGACGACTCTGGCGATGGATCAAGCTCCTCCTCCTCCAACGACCCTCCGGCGGTCGACGCCTACACCAAAGGCCAAAGCAGCACCGCCAACCGCAAGGGGAAGGGGGCGGCGAGGAAATGGTGATTTCCTCCACCCTTCCCTGTTTAATTATGTATTTTTATCGCATGTTTAGGGTACTGTCCGATTAAAATTGCATCTTTTGGTTGTCTGATAATCGTTATGCTACAATTATGCCTGATTTAACTAGATTTGGTGCTAGTTTGTTGATATACGTAAGTTTATTTTTATACGTACATTTGTTCTATGGATATGAGAGGTCGAATTTGAGCAAAATGAGTAGTGCCCGGTCAATGACCGCGGACGTCCGATGACGTTTGAGGGGCCAGATTTGATATAACTAAACCTGCATTGATTCTTGCTACATGGTGCTATGGCAGCTTGTGTCGGCAGTAGGCCGACGGAACACAGTACACACAAGTGTCGGTGGCCGATCAGGTGGGCTTTGGCTTGTACCGGGTCCAGGAGGTGTCGTCTTCACTCTTCACCGGACAGCGGACACAAACGTGGCAGCTAGGGCTCTGCAAACTCGTGCGAGTGGCTGCATCGATCGGGCTAAAATAGGCACGTCTGGCAGCTTGTGCTGCGCGGCTGCATCAGTCGGGCTATGTACGCCGCTGGCTGTCGTGGAGTTCCACGCATTTTTACTTATTTTAAATAGAGAAAAGTCTGTAATAAACTTTGAATTCATATCCGAAGTTTGAATCAAACCCTTACCTTTCGATCGCTGGAATCGGCACCCTGTATTTATCAATCCCGGTCAATCTTCGCCCTAGACCTATTTGTTGCACCGGGAAAAGGATGATCCCAACCAGGATTACTCACTTCTCACATTGACTTTTTTAGGCCCACGTGACATCTCCATCTTCTTCCTATCTCTCTTTCTCTTCTCTTTTCTCGGAATACGCCATGCCACATGCATGTCTACTCGCCAGACGTCGCTCCCCAGCGATGCGCCTTGGTGCTGTGTGTTCATTGCGTCAGGTCCCGCGCCGAGAGACGAACAAACTGGCGCACAACCACCTCTGCTTTGGGATGTCGCCGGATTCGCGCCTGGTCGAACGACGCCGGCGCGAACCATGCCACTGCTGGCGAGTCGCCATGCGATGAGGCAGACCAGGACCATGCACTGATGAACGTATGAAGCCTTGAACTGCAGCAACAATTCCCCGTTGTTAGGTGGCCAACGAGCAGTGGGATACAGCGGGCACCGGGGCACGTACATGTTAAGAAGCTGACTACCTAAGAGCATCTCCAGCCGTTCGCCCCCCCAGGGGCTCGAAATATCGCCGCCTGGGGGTGAACCGGCGCTAAAATCGGCGTGGGGGCGGTCGGCTTCCCAGGCGCCGCCCCCAGGTCGCCCCCAGGAGCCGCTTTCGGCCCAGTTTTGGCGCAATTTGGCCCACTTTTCAGCCCAGTTTCGGCACAAAATTGGCCCGCTATCGGCGCAAATTGGCCCATATTCGTCGTGCTTCGGCACAAATTGAACATAAGCTATTTTTATCACATAGTTCATCACAGAAAATGGACAGTTTTTCTCAAGTACCACACTGCAACCACCTTTGGCACCTTTGTACATCCCCTGCCAAGCAAATGGATAGTTTTTCCATTTCCAATGCATGCAGTCGATGCTTCCAAGCATCCCAGGAAATCCTCTTGCTGCATTCTGTGCTAGGATCCGAGCAGTGTCTTCAGGATTGGGTGATCGCAAGTATTGCGGTCCAAACACTGCCACCACTGCCCTGCAGAACTTGTAGAAACAATCAATGGTCGTGGACTCGGCCATGCGTCCATAGTCGTCGGGTGAATCACCGGGATCTCCGCATGCAAGCATCCTCATAGCTGTCGTGCACTTCTGGATTGAGGTGAATCCAAGTGTGCCGGTGCAATCCTTCTTGCACTTGAAGTAGCTGTCGAACTCCCAGATGAAATTCACAATCCTGAGGAAAAGCTTTCGGCTCATCCGATAACGGCGTCGAAATACTTTGTCGCCGTGCAGTGGAGCGTCGGCGAAGTAGTCGGAGTAGAGCATGCAATAGACTTCCAGTCGATGCCGGTTCTTTGCTTTCAGCCGCCCCGGCGCCGAGCCACCTCGTCGCGGCTTCGCATTGTTCGCGAGCAGGCCGGCCAGGGCGGCGAGGACCATGAGATGCTCTTCGTCCTGGACGTC
Organism: Thinopyrum elongatum; assembly: GCA_011799875.1. NCBI lineage: Eukaryota > Viridiplantae > Streptophyta > Magnoliopsida > Poales > Poaceae > Thinopyrum > Thinopyrum elongatum. The sequence continues at coordinate 496,808,579 of CM022300.1, forward strand.
GGCATCGACTTCCTCCTCCAGCAGCGCCGCGAGCGCCTCCTCGTCGTCCGAGTCCATCGCCGAGCAGACAAATCGCCGAACACCTTGCGGGCATGGTGGGCGCACAGCCGCCGGTATCCCGCCCTGCGCGGCCGGAGCGCCGGAAAACTCGCCCAGGAAGGTGGTGGAGAGGTTGCCGCGGCGAAACCGTCTCTCTTTTCCGGCAGGGGATGGCCTATCTAGCGGTTGTGGGGAGGGGGGTGGGCGGCACCGAGATCGGCAAGGCGGCGGGAGGGCACGCGCGCGCGCGGGGGAGGGGGGGGCGAATCTGTATGTGGAAGATGGCTTTTTGCCTGACAGTGTGGCCCCAACGCGGTTTTTCCTTCCGCCGGAGCCCCCAAGCGCCCCCCAGTGCGCTGGGTTCGGCCTGGGATCACCGGGCCCAAAAATGGGCCGAGCCGGCGAATTTCGGTGTCTTGGGGGCGCGACTGGCGGTTTTTTTCGGCGTCGGCAGGGAAAAAGTCGTCCTGAGGGGCCTGTTAGGGACGCGGCTGGAGATGCTCTAAGCATCTTGATCGACTCTGGCTTGATGTGATAGTATACGCAAGGTAGGCGATTGCTTCTGCCGTATTACACACGTACGCAGTACTACAAGTAGCTAAACACACGACACACTCATCCCGGCGCGCAACGTGTACGAACGATCACAGCAGGTAAAAAAAGATGAAAATGCATATACATCGTCGCACGTACTCATCTGATACAGCGAGCCCACAGCCTCTCTAGTGATCACTTTCCCCTCGATCCCGTGCCGCGTAAGCAACCGGTGGCCAAACAAGCTATGAGCAAAAAAGGGGCAGGATTGACCGGGATTAAAAAGAACAGGGTACCAATTTCAGGGATTTTAAGATCAGGGTTTGATTCAGACTTCGAGTATAAAGTTAAGGTTTATTTTAGACTTTTCTCTTTTAAATACGCGGATCCGGATCCAGGGCAATTCTGCTGGCACGGTGGCACTACTGACACCAGTGCCGTGAGGGAACAGGAGTTGGATGCCAAGTCGCTGTCTGCTCGTCCGGGGCTGATGCTCTTTGGGTTTGCCTCGGATACGTCTCAAGGTCCCGGGTCTTGTTTAGAGGGACCATTTTCCTGGCCTGGCTGAACGGTGCCGAGTTCTTTCTCATCGTTGTTGGCAGAAAAATAGAGTTTCTGAACAGTTGGATCGGCTTCTGTGCAACACCTGTACTTCTGCGCAATTCCCAAACTTTTTAAGGGTTTTTTGCAAAATCTTTCAGACATCCTAGGAGTCATTTGACCTGAGATCCAACGGCTCCTAGGAGCTTGTATCACGGTAGCATCTAAGGTGCGGGAGCACCAGATATTCTCTCTGTTGTTGGCGGCTCCTTTTTTTTACAGGTGTCATTGCGGCCAACGGGGATAGAATGGCAATAGCGAGTTAGCAAAAGTGAAAGAAAAATGGTTGGCAGAAATATGTGCCGGAGCTCTTCAGGATTACGACCAAGGAAGCATAGGACGGTGCGTGAGGAATTGAGCGAGGATAACTGGATTAGAAAGGCTGTCAAACTTCACGCAATTGATCGATTGGGGAGTGCATTGAGCAGTGGAGCTGGATCCTCCGGATTCGGCTTCTCTCGGACAAGGACTATGCCATCTTTTTGGAACTAGACATGAGTGGAATATAAATTCTTTTGTGTAGCCTTATGCTCTTTTTTATAATATATAAAGAGAGTTTCGTCTCCGATTTCTGTTAAAATAAACCATTGTGCCTTTACAACTACCAGAACAGAAAAGCCTTATGCTCTTAAGCTGCCGATTCCATATACCCGCAAAAACAAAAGTTGTCAATTCCATAGCTCTCGCTGGAAGTTCGCATCTTCCAAGATTTGGTCACCCCATGCAAAGCCAAAATGCAAGAAGTTCTTTCGGTCCGTGCTCTCCCCTCCCCCACCGGACCAGGATCTTCTACCATATGGTAGGGTGCCATTCGACCATTAACATGTGGGCCTGCTAGAAACCTGTCCCACATGTCAGTGGGCCAACGGCACACACCGTACGTCAGGGGAGCTGCCCCCCACCCCCACCCAAACAAAATCTTCACAACGATCATGCTCATTTTGTGGGGGGTGATCTCGTGACTTCAAATGCCGTGGCCAACCTTTCGAAGGATTGCCCCTTCTTTATCACAATTTGAAACCATGTAAAAACATTTATCGTGGGGTTTTGTCCGTGGCAATCCCTCTCTTTATAAACCGACGGGTCTCCAAGTGGTGGGGCAATATGATTTTTTTGCGAGGCAGCATTATGATATCTTTGGAATTTACAGAGGAACCCCAAAGCACGTGGTGTGCTTTGGCATTTGGCGATGCCCAATCCCCGTGGGCATTAGCAAAATACTTTGTTTGTTGTTTTGTTTTTTGTTGCTAAGTGTTTCATAACATATAAATATGTATTCCTCTTTGTAGATTTGTACGTCCAGATGGAAGCGCCCTAACCACCAGGACAACGCAACACTTGTGGCTAGGGACTTCTTTTTTCTGTTTATTTTTTCTACAGTCGCGGAAGCCCCGATTTTGGGAAGCTTTTAAGCCGTTTTTTTTTTCTCTTTTTTCATTCCGTTTTTATTCCTGGACTGGTTTTTGTGTGGTTTTTCCTTCATTTTTCTGTTTTTCTTCTTTAGTCTTTTTTCTTTATTTTCCCCTCTTTATTATTTTTTTAATTGTCAAACTTTTCAACTTGGATGAATCTATTTTTCAAATTCAACTTTTTAAAAAAAATTCACTGAAGTTTTTTCAAATTTGATGATTTTTAAATCAACATACTTTTTTTTGAATTAGATGAACTTTTTTTCGATGGACTCTTTTCAAATTTGATGCTTTCTTTATAAAATCGATGAATTTTTTTCAAATTTGATGAAATTTTCTTCCAAATCGATGAACTTTTTTATCAAATTTGATGAACTTCTTTCAAAGTCAATGAACTTTTTTTCAAATTTGATAAACTTCTTTTCAAATTTGATGAATTTGCTTTTTTCAAATCTATGAACTTTTTTAGACTTTGAGGAACACTTTTTCAAAATCGAGGCACTTTTTTTTAAATCAATGAACATTTTTTTGAAAAAAATAATATTTCTATTTTTATTACAAAATTAAACAATGGTTGACTTTTGGTAAACTGCTGACCGATTAACCTGGTTTTTTTAGACACCGACGAGCCTTGTTTTTTTTTTTTGAGAAACCCAACGACCCTAGTTTTTTTTTGGGCAAGACCAACGACCCTTGTTGACCCGAGTGATCCTTGTTGGACCAGGCCCAGGGACACTCGCTCTAAGCGCCAGGAAGTTGTTCGCGCTCTTAAGGTGGGGCACCCATATTCCACCCGCGCGGGAGGCAAAGGCCTGTTTTAAATATCTGTTTTTTGTTCTCGTTTTTTCCTTTATTTTTGTACTTGTATTTACATTTTAAAATATTTCACATATATATACAAAGAACACTATTGAAACACTCATTTAAAAATGTTGAACAAGTATTTGAAAAGTGTTGAGTAAGTATTAAAAAATGTTGAACAAGTATTTGAAAATTGTTGAACAAGTATTTCAATTTTTTTGAATAAGTACTAAAAATATTGAAAAAGTATTTTTAAAATGTTGAATAAGTATTCAAAATTATTGAACGAGTATTTGAAAAATGTTGAACAAGTATTTGAAATTTTTTGAACAAGTATTAGAAAATGTTGAATAAGTATTTGAAATATTGAACAAAGATTTGAAAATATTGAATAAATATTAATAAATGTTGAACAAATATTTTAAAAATGTTGAACAATTATTTGAAAAATGTTGATTATGTATATAAAAATGTGAAACAAGCATTCGAAATAAAAATATTGAACAAGTATTTCAAAAATATTGGACAACTATTTAAAAAATGTTGAACAAGTATTTGAAAAATGATGAACAAGTACTTAAAAAATTATTGATCATGTATATAAAAATGTTGAACAAGTATTTGAAAAATGTTGAACAAGTATTTGAAAAAAAGTTGACAACTATTTGCAAAATTATTGATCATGTATATAAAAATATTGAACAAGTATTTGAAGGAAAACCCAAAAAAGAAACAAAAACCCAGAGAAGAAATAGGAAAAAAGAAAACTAAACAAAAAGTGAAGAAGAAAAAAGAAAACGAAAAATAGAAAAATAGAAAAAAACGTGAAAACAAATGAAAAACCTGCTTCACTCGCCTCAACAACGAAACACGTCCCATACTAATGACGTGCGAGATTGTGGCCGAGTGGATAGCAGCGCTAACTCTCCCGCAGGAGACCAGGGATCAAATCCTTCTTCATGCATATTATTTTCAAATTTCATGTGCAGACATGGGCCCGCTCGATTAGTTAACGGCTGTGTTTGTTTGGGCTTCAGTTTCGACAGATTCAGCTGTGAACTTGTTGTGCTGGCAAAACTGCTGTGCTGAGAAAACTGCTGCAGTGAAGGTTAGCTGTTTGGCAATATAGCTGTGAAAACGACTGTGGGCTGGTGAAAACGCTATGTTTCAGGAGGAGGGGCGAAGGGAGAGATAGGTCATGCCTGCGGCGACATTTATGACATAATTACGACCAAACGCCAAAAACAGAGGGGCTAGGGAAACAGCTTTGGCTGTGAAGTACCCCGAGACGTGCTTTCGGCTGTTACACTGAAAATAGCCCGAAACAGTTTTGGGTTGTAGTTCCACAACTGTTCTAAAATAGCTGTTTGTTTCAGTTTCAGCTTTTTCCAGTCCAAAAACTGCTCCCAAAGCGGAAACAAACAGGGCCAACGCCTTCAACGACAAATCCGCTTCGGGCTCGCTTAATGCGACAAATAGCGCTTGCGCTTAAGGGCACATATAATGGTTGATAAGATAGTCTTTCTTAAGTCTTGCATGTAATTTAGAGATAACAAAAAAATATGTCTACAATGAGTCATCTCTTAGCCTTATCTCTAATAACTAGTTATTCCTAAAAACACGGTGAGACATATTGTGCTAAGAGATCATCTTTTGTCTTCTCTTATTTAAGAAAAGACAAGCCATTTCTTATGATTTCTTTCTCCTCGACCTCATCATTTATCCTACGTGGCATTTCTAAGATAGAACCATTGGTCATGCCCTAAGGGGCGCCGGCGAACATTCCTGTGTGCACCCACTCCCCGCCAGCGCGCCCCTCATGGGTCGGGCCATAAGCGGGGTTGGGCGCCCTATTTCTTTTATTCCTTTTTTTTCTGTTTTATCTTCTTTAAAACAAATTGGAATTTAAAAAAGTTTGAAATTCAGTACAATATAAATTTTGGGAAAACGTTCCAAAAATCATAACATGTTCTTGGTTTTAAATATTGTTTATGAATTTGACAAAAAATATGTTTGAGTATAGATAAAATATTAATGAATTCGAAAAATATTCAAAAATTTGAAAAAAATGACCGCTAATTCAAAATTTGATGAACAAACTTGATTAAAAAATTGTATTCCGTAAAATTATTTTTTGAAAAAGTGATGAACAAATTTTGAATTCAATGAACATTTTTCTGAAAAATCGACGAACAAATATGAATTTGATGAACAGTTTTTTTAAATATGAACAACTTTTGAATTTATGAACAAAATTTGAACTCGATGAGAAAAAATTGAATTGGATGAATATTTTTAATTTTAGACCATTTGTTTTCATTGTTGACCATTTTTTGAATCTGATGAACAAAATAATGTTCGCAAATTCTATAATAAAATTCGTAAAAAAGTGAAAAAGTAACAAAGAAAAGAGAGAAAAGAAACAAAAAAAGAAAAGAAAAGCTGGAACAAAAAAAGAAAGCCCGGATCAGGGAAGGTGCTAGAACCTTCACAAAATGGGGCGAGAATGCACGTATAATTTCCGGAAAAACTGGGCCGGCCCAACAATTCAGGGTGGGGGGTACGCGCTAGGGTGCTAGACAGCACCCCATGCGTCAAATAGGAGCCGCCCTCCCGGACAGGGCCAGTTATGTCTCACCGCAGTGACACACAAACACGTCTCGTCTTAACCTTGCAACTAATGGGCCGGCTCAAGTACCTTCACCGGTAAATAGGGTTTTTTATCCCATAAAGAAAGGGTAAATAAGTTTTTCTTCAATGATTTTTACTTGTTTGCTTTTTTATTTTGTTCATATCTTAAAAAAAAATAGAAGTACATACATTTTCAAACTTAAATTTACTTACAAAAATTAAAAATCGTGATGTTGAAAAAAAATCTAGGTGACCTTTCCTAAGAATATATGTGTAATTAAAAAGTTACTTAGTCATATTAAAGAATGTACTTTATATTTAAAAAATGTTCAAGCATTTCACAAATATGTTTGTGACATTAAAAAAATGTTTTTACAATGTAAAAAATGTTCACATAGTTTAGCAAAATAATTGTTTCATTGCGAAAATCTTTCAACATGTAGTTGAATTTTATATTGAAAAAGATCATTGAAAACACTGTTAATCATGTACTCCGTCCATCCCAAAATAAGTGTCTCAACTTTGTACTAACTTTAGTACAAAGTTATAGTAAGGTTGAGACACTTATTTTGGGACGGTGGGAGTATTTGGAATGTTAAACGTGTAAAAAAAATGCCTTACATGTGTACCAGAAATTTACAATGTGTATGAAAAATATAGATATAAAAAATATTTGGCAAAATACTAATCATATGTGCTTGAAAAAGGTTAAACATGTATAAAATATTGTTACTGATGTCTACCAAAAAATCTAAAATGAATATGAAAAATGTAGACATGTCTTGAAAAAGGAAAAATAAATTGAAAAAACCGATGAAAAGTGAAGAAAAGAAAGAAATGAACAAGTAAAAAAATAAAAACTAAAAAGACACCGCAAACAGTGAAAAGAACACAGGTAGGAAAACTGATATATAGAGTAATAAATCACGTCGCGGTAGTAGCGCCGTGCCAGAGGCGACCGGGATCTACGTCTCGCAACAAGGGAGACGTACTACAGCTCCCGCACCGACGAAAACCAGAGAGCAACTAGTTAACGAGCGCTCCTTCGGGAGTCTCGTAACGATCATCGCCACTTGGCGCGCTCCCAGCCGCCCCGCCACGTGTCGCGCTCTGGACGCTCCCTCCGAATTTTGTTTTTTTATTTTTCCGCACGCGTTTCAGCTTTTTAAACTGTTTTTTCTGGGTTTTTTCGACGTTTCGGTTTCCCACCGGTCTTCCTGAACTTTTGAAAAAAAAAATTCGAAAAAAAAATTTCGCAAAATTTTTTTTCGATTTTTTTTGTGCGAAAAAACGTGTTTTCTTTTTTCCCCTTTCGCGAGAGTCATGGCCGTGCCTCTCGGAAACGAAAAAAAAACACGTTTTCTGTTTTTTTCCTTCCGCGAGAGGCACGGTTTTGCTTCCGAGAGAGGCACGGTTGTGCTTTCGTGAGAGTCACGGCCGTGCCTCTCGGAAACGAAAAAAATGCGTTTTCTGTTTTTTTTTTCTTTTCGCGAGAGGCACGGTTTTGCTTCCGCGAGAGGCACGGTTGTGTTTTCACGAGAGGCAAGGCCGTGCCTCTCGGAAACGTAAAAAAAACGCGTTTTATGTTTTTTTTTTCTTTCGCGAGAGGCACGGCCGTGCCTCCTCGGAAACGAAAAAAAAACGCGTTTTCTCTTTTTTTTTTTCTTCCGCGAGAGGCACGGTTTTACTTCCGCGAGAGACACGTTTGTGATTTCGCGAGAGGCACGGGCGTGTCTCTTTCGGAAAGGGAAAAAACCCGTGCTTCCGGTTCGGTTTTTTAGTCCGGTTTTTTTCGTGAAAAAAAAATCGTCAAAACGTATCAACATGGTATCTAGTTTTGAAGGTCTCGACGCGAGGAATCCAACGGTGAAAACGGTTCGAGATTTGAACGCATGGTTTAAGAGATAAGGCGTTTTGAATAAACAAATCTACGAAAAAAGAGAAAACTACTAGGTTGTGACATGAGAAGGTGGGAGTGGTTTTTGCAAGGAATACTACTTAACCAGTGATTTCGCGAAAACCACAACTGAAGGGATAAAATAGCTGGCCTGTAATGCAAAGGAATTCTGATTACAAAGGCCAGCCCATCCATGACCCATCAACTAAAAAAAAAACCATATGAAACGAACTGAGCTGATGCGGACTCTACGAACTCCCGCAGTCCCCGCCCACGAAGACCACTGCTCAACTACATTAGTGATGTAGTACGTGATCGGAGGACTCCCACAAGAACAAGAATCAGAATCCATTAAGCACGCCATGCTCGTCTAGGTATACCAGCGACGGTGCAGACAGCGGGGCAACTCTGCTTTCCCTCCGGAGAACGTTTGTGGTAGCCGGCGTAGCCCCGTTGGACCAGAGCCACCACCGAGTCATCTCAACCAGCATCGTGGTTTGCCGGTGAGAAGGCGATTGATTTACTATCCCGAGAGCGGCGATGTAGCGGACGAGCTCGCCTGCTCCCGTGTCATTGAAAGCGATCGTAGAGGGCAGGTGCAGGCTATGTAGCCTGGAACAGTAGTATACAGTGAGTCCGCCGTTTGATATGACGATGCTGTCACTGCACACGTACAAATGTTCCAACGGTACAGGACACCAATGCTGGCCTTCCGCCGTTTAGCCAGTCTGAAAATGACTATTACATTAAAGTTAACCAGACCGAACCTGAACCTTCTCCTTTAGACTCGATGAGCTAAAAACAGAGCTTTATTAATATTGCGCGAGTACACATACAGCATGACAGTTAACTTGATGGTGCCAAAAGTACATCATTTGCGACTAGATAACTGCTTATGTGGTTCAATTCAGCTCCTACGGCAAGCCCAGCTACATGATACTCAAACACCTAATCCAGCATGCGCATGACAATCGCGCCACAAGCAGCATGAGATTTGCCACGTCAATCACGAGATTAGCGACGGATGCAACCAGATTTAACAGCAATGGTTCCCTGGCGCCCTGCAATTGGGGCGTCCGATGCGTGCGGCGGCTGCAGACCTTGAGCTCCCACCGCTTGGCCGACTTGCTCCTCGACGGGCTCGATTTGAGCTAGTGGGGTTGCAGCTGGTCCAAGAGAGGCGAGGTGGTCGGCGTAGGCTTGCTGCCACCTATAGAAGTCGCATCCACCAGCTGATGGCTATTGTTGACTCAAAGAAAAGAGACGAAGAAAAGTGAGGTACTGAGCAGATCAGAAGAAGAATGCAGCAAAAACTCTCCAAACAAGACCGCTTACATTGTGATTCCGGTACTTATAGAAACGCTCGCCGGCGTGCTGCCCCCGCCGAGCTACATATGTGACTACGTTCCTGCCGCAGTCCGGGCAAGGAACGATTGGCAACGCCACCGGATCCACGCCTTAGTTCGGTTGCCATCTTCACCAGCCAGGGTTCCTTGGTTTCGATTTGGGGATCGATTGAAACAGCGGCTAGGGTTTCTCTTCTCTCGATTTGGGAATCGATTGAAACAGCGGCGTCTTCCCCCTGCTCCCACCGTTACGATGCCGTATGCACCTACGGCACACGCCGTACACCTGGAAAGTCTCCCGTCCAACTCACGCATTAAATAACCCGCGTGAATACTGCACCCATCCCACATCCCAGAGCGAGTCGATGGCTGGAGATAAAGTGAGCAGGCGAGCTCGTCCACGCCAGTGAATTTCATTAGGCTTCCCGCTGTATATAGTAGCCATAGCCCGTGCACGTGTTTCTTGGTGTGCTGGCGAAGCTAGCGCGCGCCGTAGCCAAACTTTGACGTGGCGGAGCGCGACGTCGATCGATGGCGGGGCTGCACGCGCGCGACGCAACTGGCCCGACCGGCAGCGTACGTGACGCGACGCGGCCCGAGTTTCATGCGGGCGGTGGAGCGCATGATTACGGAGAATATTCAGAGGGCCTGCGTCGCCGTCTCTTGGACGGTCGTCCCGTGTCGGGTGTAGGGTGGTGCTTGCAGTTGCAGAGTTGAACGGATGGACGCCTGCATAGTAGCCTATGCTAACACTTTCTGGCATCGTGCAACATCCCACGCCTACAGCTCATAAAAGGTGTCGAACGGCGATGCCGGTCGTACGCCACAGTACGGCGGGCTCCAGTCTGCACTAGTTTTACTGGGCCATGGAGAAAGAAAAGCTCGAGTGGGCTGGGCCCAACCAAGTGAGACTGCGGGCCCATACTACGGGTAACAAAATTAGAACCTTGCTGTTCTGACTTTCTGTAATCAGACTGCTCTCGCAAGACTGACCAGCTGAAATGAGATCCCCCTCCAAAAAAAGCTGAAATGAGATAAATGAGAATAACTAATAGGACAGAATGAAAAATGACTGGAAATGGTGATCTTCTCTGGTGTTTTCTGTGTTCTAAACTTGTTATGATGTGTAACATTTATATGCATGTCCCTAACTGGATTACTTGGTTTTTTCTTCTGTCTCAAGGCTGGCGTCTTGGGAAACTTGGTCGCAGGTTGACCGCTCTCTCTTTTGATGTGGAGTGCTCAATAGAGCTCTGGTTGATTCTGATTTGGCCCTGTGCTACCTTTCATTTTCTGTTGCTTTCAGTTTATTCCTGTAATAACCCTCATAATATGGTAGTTTCTCTAATGACAATTGACGAGGTGTGATTTCAAAGGAGAGAGAGAGAGAGAGAGAGAGAGAGAGAGAGAGAGAGAGAGAGAGAGAGAGAGAGAGAGAGAGAGAGAGAGAGAGAGAGAGAGAGAGAGATCACTCTCGACGGAAATATATTTCCTTAAATTAAAATGATTACAGCCGGCTGACAGGCCAGAAGGAGCGTCGGTGCACCAAGGCCTTGATTCGTTGGCAAGATGATCAGGGTCCTCTTTCTGGTCCTATCGAACGAGTGACTTCTCTCCTTGGATTGAATATGCTTTGGCTTTCCGTCGAGACGCCACGTAGCTATGATCCACCCATGTGCTATATCCCCCCATCTTATCCCTTCCCGAGCGTCTCATGACCACACATATCTCCCCCAATTTTTCTCCCTATCTTGTAACCCGTCGCCTGGTGCTAAACCCTTTCCCTTTGCGACTGTTTCAACAATTTAATTAGGAGCTTCGTGGCCGATGGGATGACTGACGAGGATTGATTGGGGTTGGGGGCTGCTCGGCTACTAGGGCTTGCCTGAGCTAAGTTTTATTTTGGCCTAATTCCTATATGATAATGAAACAAATCTAAAAATTCTAAGTGTGCCACGTCACACCCAACACACTCTAGGTACGCCGCTGGCTAACATGGAGTATGCCAAGCAACGCCCCCACGGCTATGGCGGATGTTGTAGGTCGGCTTGTGAACACGTGGATTGGCGGCGGACAAGTTCATGCCGTGGCATGGGCGCCCCCCCCCCCCCCCCCCCCCCCCCCCCCCCACCCCCCAATGGCCGTGCGAGCCGTCTAGGGTGGGAAAACAACCCACCCTTTGGTAATCACAGCCATGGGCACCACCCTATGAGGGCTACTTCCGGTTTTCTGACCTTATAGCGATCACTAGTAAATCCTTAGTAGCAGACAACATCCATTAATCCCTCAGGACCACACGCTCCTGCATCCAGCCCTCGATGCTTATCAATCTTGTGTGCTTGAGTCCCCGACCCCGTCTCCTGAGCCCTTCCCTTGCATACAACACTTCTACAAGTCTCACGGTAAGTGCCTCACACAATTGCGCCCTTAGTTCTTTTTAGATCAATGAATCACATTCTATTTTTTTGTGAAATCGGTCTGCTTTGTCAATACCAAAGACCGAACCGAATTGACCGAAGGCCGAATAGAGAAAAACGGAAACACGAATTAAATTTGGTTGTCGGATATGGAAGACTCGTTTTTTGGAAGACGGAAATGATCGGACCGAACAAACCGTACGGACTAATGCCCAGACTTACACGTGTAGGTGGAGGGAGTGGTGAGTATATTTACCACAAATATGCATCCTTTAATAAATTTAATATGTATTCATAGTACTACACAAATACAAGATACAGATACACACAACTTTATGCAAGGAAAAACATAGAGATACACTCTGCATAAAGTCGGCACCACAAACGTCATGAATTAAAGCTAGTATTAATGCGAGCCTTCCCGTAGTATCGCTTCTCAGGAATACGACATGCATGCAGCCATGCTGACATACGTTCAAGATCCGGTCACAAATAACGTAATGGCGATCACCAGCATGCACGTAGACTATCCGTAGTACAATACACCCCAAAACTGGGCAAGGCAGAGTCTGTTCAGCAAGCAGGACCGGCAGACCACGCTACTCGTCGTCTGGTGCTAAATCCTTTCGGTTCGCAACAGTTTCAACAATTTAATTAGGAGTCTGGTGGCCAATGGGATGACTGACGACGATTGATTGGGGTTGGGGGTTGCTCGGCTACTAGCGCTTGTCTGGGCTAAGTTTTATTTGGGCATAACTTCTATATGATAACGAAACAAATCTCAAAATTCTAGGTGCGCCACGTCCCACCCGGCACACTCTCTAGCTACGCCGCTGGCTCACATGGAGGATGCCAAGG